>CM021108.1:55544394-56175480 GCA_007115665.2 Sequoiadendron giganteum | reverse complement strand
CCGTGATTGGTAATGATGTTTGAGATTTGATCATAGATGGTTGACCATATGTCCTAGGAGATGGCATTAACTATGATAGGTTAAGTGATTGTTCCATAGAATATGTTCCCATTCCTTTGTCCTTTAGTTGGACTTGCTCTTGGAATTTATGTGATAAAGAAGTTTTCTGATCCGGATTATCTGTTGATTGAGTTTCAACAAGACTTGTCTCTTTTTCTTTACCCTTCTTTTCTACCCACTTAGTAGTGATACTTGGATGTTGTTCTTCTTTGGATGATGATGCTTCCCTATTGTGTGGTATGAAGGTATCTTGAGAAATCCTAAGGGTGTCACAATGTTGAGGATGATTGTAATCAGTAGATATAGTCACCTCTCATCCATTTATTGGGAACTTCAAACATTGATGATTTGTTGAAGGTACAACCTGCATTTCATGGATCCATGGTCTCCCTAAGAAAATGTTGTATGTTAATTCATTCTCCAACACTTGACATGCTATATGTTTCATCATTGGACCTACTTGAATGGGGAGCACAATCAAGCCTTTAGATGATCTTTCTTCCTCATCATATGCTTTGATAGTCATTTTTCTTCGAGAATCAATAGCATCATCTAAATATCCTAGTGCACGGATGAACTTGAGAGTGCAAATGTTCAAACCAACTCCCCCATCTATTAAGACTCTCTTGACATGGTGGTTGTGGATTAAGACTTCAATATGGATTGCAGTATTATGGGGATGGTTTAGTGATATATCATCCTATTCAGAGAATGATAGACAATGTGGGGTAGTCAAATGTCCCACCATAGCTTGGAACTAACAAACATCCAGATTCTTTGGTACCATAGTGGCAACTAAAGCTTTTTCGAGAACCTCCTTATGTGATGGTGATATTTTAAGGAGCTCTAGTATCGATATCTGAGCAAGAATGTTTTACAGTTGATCGACAATGTTATAGTGAGATGGAGGTGGAACTGCATGTGTAGATCCAATTCCTTTTAACATGACCCTGGCTTGCCCCCTAGTCATTAGATTTACTGGTTGATGTACTTGAGGGTCGCTGATTTTTAAGACATTGATTTGATTATCAGAGTTTGATATGTTCGTGAGCAAGTCCAACGGAGTAGTGTTTTTGATTTTGGGTTCGTCAATGTTGTGACCAACTATATGATTACTCTCTACTTTAGATAAACAAAGGATTGTTTTGTCATAGACATGCTTGATGTTCTTACCCTTGTAGTTTGAGGATGATGATGCTCCTTTGTCATAGTTTGGCAAAAGGTCTTTGAAGGCCGAGTGATCATTATTATTTTGGGGTGTTTCCACATATGCTTTATTGTTGTCAATCAAATCTTGTATCGTGTGTTTCAACTCCATACAATCATTGGTTTTGTGACCCTTGTTATTATGGAAGTTGTAATAATCAGCATCATTCCACCATGGTGGTTTGACCTTTGAATCCCAGAATCGGGCCTCTCGTGCAGTGATAAGGCCACTAGCGACTAGCTCTTTCATTGCTAATTCTGTTGTTTGGCCTAAGGGTGTGAACCTTCGTCGATTTAATGGTTTCTGATATGATTGTGTTTTTATGATCTCGTTGTTTTTTATGACATTTGACTTGACAATTTGATCATTGTTTTGATTCTTTTCTGTAGATGTTGTCAAGTTAAAGACCGGTTTGACATTTTGGGAATCATTTGTTGTTTCATTTGCAGTCATGTTTCGATTCTTTTGCCAAAATTTGGGCTTATCACTACTTGAGTATTGATTGGAGGATTTATTTGTGTTGTTCATTTTATCGTTGAAATGTTTGATAACTCCTCTTTTGACTAATGCTTCCTCAATTTTAAGACCATTTTCTATGAATTTTTCGAATATGGGAGGACATTGTAATTCTAGTTTATAACTCATTTCCTTCGTTAAGTTGTCAATGAACAACTCCATCTTTTCTTCCTCAGGAATGGATCGAGGATATCAGGCGAATAGTCATCGCCATCTTTGTAGAAAAGATAAGAACGTTTCGTCTTTGTTTTTTTTTAAGTTGTAAAGATCCTTGATTGTAACATCATGTTGGATGTTGAATGAGTACTGGGAAATGAACCTGTTGACTAATTCCTCAAAAGTTCTGATACTTGGTTGTAGTTTTGAAAACCACTCCATACATGATCCTCCCAAGCTCCTTGGGAATAATCTAATTAAGTAAGTTTCCTCTTGGGAAAACTCGAGACTCATTGTTTTGAATTCCCTGATATGATCTATCGGATCCATTCTTCCATTGTACTTGTCATACTTTGGGATCTCATAGTGTCTAGGAAAAGGTATTAGACTGACAATGGCGTCGAAAGGATAAGGACAAATGTCCTATATCGCATATCTCTTGGTACTCCCTTTCATCATATCCTGTATCTGTTGTTGTAATAGTTGCATTTGAGATGTTAAAGCGATAATTGGATCTATTGTATGTGTAGGTTGCAAAATTTCAGTTTCACTTGTTCCAGGTGTTTCCTTCAGGCGATTCATGTCAAAGTCCTTGGGAAGTTTTGCACCTGATTCAGCCAACATCATAAGATACTTCTCCATATCTTGTTCTAAAATATTTTCTATAAATATATGGAACTTTGGATCTTGTTGAGCTACTTGAATATCCTCTAGAGTTATTTCGTTCTTATTGTTTCGGTTCAAATTGTTCCAAGGATTCTCCTCTGCCATTGCTTGGGATTTTAAAATTTATTGCTCTAAGAGTCTTTGTTTTTGGGACCTAGTGAAGATTGGCATACAAATTTTTACCCTTTCTTCTGAAAGCTGATCTTATATGCTGGGAAAATATCAATTGAACTTTTAACAAAGTTGAATAAGATGACTGATCTTATTGATTGGACTATGTTAAAAGTTTGATTACTATACTTGGTTTTGTGATGAAGGATGATAGTATCCTAATGATGAAACTTCAGTGTAGTAATCGATTGTGTATTTGATTTTGACACTTGTGATTTGCAAGATCTTGTTTCAGTTGATAAGATTGGAAATTTGTATAAACGTATCTATTTTCGGTCTCTAGATAGTGATTCTGATAAAAAGAAACTTGGTTCTGATGAAGACTGTGGATAAAATGACAGATTGACTACTGGTAAAAATTTTGAACTCTTTGTTTTGAAAGCACTAAAATAGAGGACAGAAGCGCTATTTCACAAAAGTGCTAGAACAGAGTTTCAAAGCACTGAAATAGGTGATAGAAGTGCTATCTTGATAGAAGTGCTAAAATAGTGCATGAAAGTGCTGCATAAATTGATGGAAGCGCTATCTTGATAGAAGCGCTGAAATAATGCATGAAAGTGCTATAGAAAATGATGGAAGCGTTGTTTTGACAGAAGCGCTGAAATATAGACTGTAAGTGCTGAAATAGTGCCTGAAAGCACTATTTCATAGAAGCGCTAAAACAGTGACCAAAAGCGCTGAAACAGTTTTCCAGAATTCTAAAAAAAGGATTTTAAGACTCTCTATTGTAAAATCTGATCTGGTCTTGTGGCATACTGTATCAAGGATTGTGGAAGATAAGAAGGACGTATGCACTGACTACGGTTGTGATATTGAGTGAGAGCTCTTCTTTGGAAGAAGGCTTGTGAATAGAGCAGTTCTACTATGTAATCTAAGGTGTGGCCCCTAGCAAAATCGTGATATATGTGTATGAACATTCTATGTTGTAAAATAAGTTTTTGATTTTGGTATAGAAAACATTGTCTCTTTAATTTATTTCGATAACTGAGAGGGTCCTTGGGTTTTAAGATTTTGATTTTCCTCTTGAGAAACGTGGTGGACTTCCACTTTCGAAGCATGGGGTTTTTTTATCTAACTTGACTTGGTTGTTTTCAGGATGATCTTAAATATGATTTTAATGAATTTGTGAAAACACAGTGAGCAATTATGAATAATTTGTTTTAACTGAATAGATCGTGTATGTTCAAGAATCATGAATGATTCTTATTGATTTTGACGGGTTGTTTTGACAATTGTACACAAATCAAACAGACTCACACTTAAGGACAAGTAGGTCATCATTATACTCACAACCGACATCTTGAATTGCATTGACGCACATAGCCTTGTCACCCCCTAGAGGGCGCCCGTGTTTTTGTCATTTCCAGGCACGTACTTAGAGTTGGATTTCTCGTCCTCTGAGCAAATGGTCTGTGGAAATTATATGGTGAGTGTCTTAGGGGTAGATTCTTCCCTCCCCTTGCACTGCGAGTATGACAATGTATGGATACTGACTCGGTGAGAAACTACTCTATGGTTCGTAGATAGGGATTCTATGCGGTGTGGCAAATAGATAAACTCCCTCAGGAGACCTCCGAATCTTTAGAACAAAGATTTTGGGGATGGTTATCTTGCTCACTACCATCAAGTTGGACTTTCATCAACAACTTGCATTTTCATTTTAGTGGGTTGGAATCCTTGGCTTTAGGTGTTCCCATTTAGGTCATTCCTGTAGGGTGAGTACTTTTTCCCACTACGGGAGGCCTTCTAGAGGATTTAACAAAGTGTAGATGACATAAAATAAAACTGAATCTGGCACTTTGTTCACCCAGTTAAGGGGAGAGCATAAGCCTAATCACCACAAGCATAGCATATAAGTTTGTTTTATTTTAAGCCCAAAAAGAAATTTTCTAATCTATATGAAGGTGTTGCTTCACATAAATCATGTTGTTATTTTTAACTTGTATTGAAAAAAATGTGGTGGCTATCATAGGATTGATAAATTTGCTTTTAAGAAAACAAAAAGTGGCTACCCTAGGATTGATAAATTTTAGAAACCATGAAGTGACTATCCTAGGATTGATAAATTTTAGAAAATCAGTAGTGACTATCCAAGGATTGATAGATTTTAACCCAACTGTGAAAAAATTAAAAACTGGCCACGGCCACGACAAATCAAGACTAATTTTACAAAAGCGCTAGAATATTGCACCGAAGTGCTAAAATAGTTACCTGATGCGCTAAAACTCGAAAGTGCCGAAACAGGAGACTGAAGTGCCGAAGTTTTCCATGGAAGCGCTAAATCACCGATGTGCTAAAACAGTTGACGAAAGCGCTAAAATTTTCGATGGAACCGCTGTAGTAACATGGAAGTGCGGAAATAGAGCATGTAAGTGCTGTAGTTTGCCACGAAAGTGCTATAGTTTTTTACGAAAGCGTTAAAAGAAAACACGCCATGAACCTATGTGACACTTTCCAGAAAATTTGTAAAATTGGGGTTAATGGCCCACTGTGGGTGCAAAATTGTAATCGTGTGATTAGGTGTAAAGCACAAAACACTTATTAATATGACATTATATCAAAGACAAATCAAATTGAATCAATTCAAAGCAATAATCAAATGAAAGCGTCATATTGTTCTCTATCTCCCAAGATTTATTAAATCAAAATGGCTCTCAGATCGTAAGTGTACTATGATTGTTAAAATGACAATTGAAAGAACAAGATAGATACTAAATCAATGATATGGAGTTAAATATAACAATACTATATGATAAATGAATTAAACTAGCATGAAATGACATGAAATAGATAATTGAAGCTACAAGAGACAACCATGATATTGAAGCTTGATTGCTGGATTTTGGATGCTTGAATGCTTGATGCTTGATGCTTGAATTCTTGCAGAGTAAGAGTGCAAAAGTTAGATTATCTGGATCCTTTTCTTGGTTCAATGAGGCTATATTTATAGATTTCTTGGCTGTAGAAATGCACAAGGAAGACATTGAGAGGCTTGGATTCAATCTGGAGGATTGAATGGTGAAAGATGGAGGAGATTGAGAGAATTTTGGTGATTGTCTCTACCCATGAAAACACCAGGCAAGAGAAGAGGAAGGATTGATGGAGGAGGATTGAGAGAAGAATTTAGAATTTATCTCCAATTTGTCTCCAAAACTTCCCATGAAGTTTCAAAGCATTAATTGTGACATTTTTTAGACATAGATTAGACATAGGATATCTAATTCATTTTGAGGAATTATAGATGGAATATTCCTTATGCTTTAATTCAAATATTTTAATTTATTTATATTAGCAAAAGAAGGATAAATAATTTAATAAAATGAACTATAGAAGTTGTTTATTAAATTAAACAGAAGAATATGGCAATTAATCAATAAAGCGTTTTGATCTTTATTTAGTTAATTTAAGATCGATGTGATAGATTGAAATGGGGATTTGATAATTAAATCAAACAAAGTATTTAATTTTGTTTATTTAATTAAGATTGATTTAAATGTGAACTATATAAATAAATATTTCTATTTATTCAATAGTAGAGGAAATTAGGATAATTAATCAAATAATTCGTATTTAATTAATTGGATGCTCCAGACCATTTTTAGATGTATACAAATTCCATCTTTAATAAATTCTTGAGGAAGTTTTTATTATTGTTCTTTGATGATATATTGATTTATAACAAGACATGGGAAGAACACTTGCAACATGTAGATAAAGCATTACAAGTTCTTGAAGATCATCAATCCTTTGCTAAGCCATCCAAGTGTGCTTTTGGTCTCAATGAGGTGGAGTACTTGGGACAAATAGTTTCACATGAAGGGGTAAAGGTGGATCCTAACAAAATTAAGGCTATCATAGAATGACCTATTCCCAAAACCATTAAAAAATATAAATAATAAACATATTATTTATTTATCCATCATCTACATGGAATACTCTTAAGAAATATGTATGACTGCTATCTTATAATTTCTGGTGGTTATCTATATCTATATGTCTATCTAATTATTTACTACTATATTTCAATCTAGGTATGTAATAAAATATACTTAATTTTATAATTTTCATAGATTAAAGTGATTTTAAAGACTTATTAATAGCCTCATATCTCTACCTAAAAGGGTACTATCTAGGATTCTAAAGTGGATTTAGACATGTCAAAATTATAATTGGTTTGTTTTCCAAACTAATATTATTAAATATTGAAAGTAACAATAATTATAATCTTTGAGAACCTATCAAATACTACAAAAAACCAATTATTTCTATTCCTTGTAGTAGAGTATACTAGGATGAATTTTATGGAAATATATTCAGATAGTATCTTTAGAAATAGTATTTAGGTGTGTATCAACCTTTATTTTTGTTTAAAATTTACACATGATACAAGAATTGATGTAGCCTAGACCCTCTTCAACATAAAATAATAAATACCAAAGGACACAAGACCAAAGACAACTCATCTAAGATATTTATAATTTAGGGGTCAGTGCATGATCATGGGGGTCCAAAAAGTGGTGATATGACAAAAAAGTGGCTAACTATTTTTTATCTGAATTTGATGAAATGAAAAGGGTTTATTGAGAAAATTACCAGCTTTCTAAAAATATAAAGTATACCTTATTTGGAATTAAATAAATAATTATTAATAACTTTTTACATACATTCTGATAGAAGTCCTGACTGATAGGCTGATTGAAAAATATCTATAATTCTTAATCAATTTCATATTTTTTGAATCCTAAAAATGGTAAACATTCTATGCTTCCAACACTATAGGATAAAAGAAAGAAAAATTGAATTTCATAAATTTTTGACCAAGTTATGCTGGCCAAACAAACAAGTTTTGATAATTTAAAAAAGTTTTAATAAAAAATTCATAACTAATTATTTACTTGCAAACAAATTACAAAAAAAATGTGGCCCATTTTGGGCATGTGTCCTCTTCTTATATTGAAAGTTTCAAAAAAATATATTATTTTTTTCTTTTACCTAGGTTGGTCAGACAAACACCTGCTTTTTATTTTTTCTTGAAAATTTAGTATTAATGCATTGAAATTCAAATTTTCACCAAATAGATTTACTTTTTTCCAAAAAAGGACTAGTATCATAGAAACCACATTCAATTTGCTACAAATTCTATTTTTACGTATTTTTAAAATTTTGTTTATAACTTATTTAAATTTTTATGTCAAGTTGCCTAACTCTAGTTTTCTAAATTTTATTTTCACTTAAGGGCCTACTTTGGACCCCCATGATCGTACAGTGACCCTCAAGAAAAAGATCTTGAGCTATATTAAAATACCATGATCATGAAAATACCAAACACATAGTACACACACGCCTTTTGTAAGTGTAATATGTACACTCCTAAAAATATAAATTATTAACTAATGAGATGAAGGAAAAGGGAGAAGATGGATAGGAGACCTAAAACTGAGATGTGAGATGAGGGACCTATGCCTAAAGAAAAAGGGGTTGTCCACCTAATCACAAATCCATATTTTCCATGTTCATTAGGAAGAGGGATAGTGCCACAAATGATTAGAATTGACTTTCAACCCTCAAGGTGAGTCAACCCTAGGTTTGGACACTAAACTACCCTAACTTCCTTATGACAAAAATGACTGAACAACAATTTTGGGAGAAGAATAAAAGTGCATTAACAATCAAAATTATGAGATCTAATACTTGAAACACAAAATATTATGATAAAACTAACAAAAACAACCATTAACCAATATATTTGATAAGGTTAAGATGGTATGTACCCGACTCCAAAAGTGGGTTTCAGGCTCTGCTGAAGGACATTCGCTCAGAGGTGATGGGTCTCTACACAGGGGTCTAAAAATTATTTTTGTAGTCATCGGATCTTGGATATAAGCTTCTGATTCCCCCAAGTTCCACTATCAAAAATCTAGAAATAAAACCTCTAGGTGAGTTTTTGTGTCTTGACAACCTTGATGATAACTTTGACAACTTTACAAAATTGCACTTTTGATCCAATTTCAATCCTTCTTCACATGTAAACCTACACACACAAAGAGAGGAGATTTTTTTTTGTTTTTCATGGATAAAGGTTTTCCTTGGTCAAACCCTAGTTTAATAGTTAAACCTTGATAATGAAATAATGATAAAAGGGAGGAATTGATGAATGAAAAAATCTTGTTACACCTCACCAAACCCTTTAATGGCTGCCCTTAGAGGATTGAAATCTAACACATCACTCCAAGGATTGGATATTGCATGAATTTTTTTGATTTATTGATAGATCTTGATACTTGAATGCTTGCTTGAAACTTGAAACCATCACAATTTTAGCTCCAAAATCATGCATGAACACACATAAATCTTGACATCATGATAGGATCTTGAATTCTGCAATAAATGATTGATAAATATCCTCGCCAATGCTCTTGACAATATTATATTATCTTAGGATTGATCTCTTGAAGTATTATATTGCTTAGCCTTTTGAATTTGATAAAATAACCTTGTATTTATAGGTGTTTCCTTAATTACCCGACAATTAAACACCACAAGCCGACCTTTACAATTTAAATTTAGATCATTAAAATGCAACCAAAAACATATTAAAAATGGGATGCAAGACTTAAGGAGGACCCATTCACCCTTGGGTGAATGGTTCCTAGGACACAGATTTTCCAAGTTGTGTAATTAACTGTAGGCATTGATTAAATGTGATTTTCCCTTTCGGAAAATGAAATTAATTAGGCTTGTGAATGCATAATTGAGCCAATTAATGGATTAATTAATTCCAATTAATTAAGGGGATGCAAACATAATGTGAAAATGTAAAGGATTATATTTTTCAAGACTACATTTAGCCCCCACTTTAATGAGAGTATGAACTTGTGCTCAGACTCACACTAAAGTAGACAAATAAGTCAAGAGATGTATAATTGGACAAGTGTTGGAAAGATAATATGGGAAAGGTCAAGGAGGGTGATCAAGTCCCTAAGATCCAAGGTCTCATGGAAAACTAGCAAAGGCACAAAGAGACACATGAATGCAATAGTGACACAAGATGTACAATCATACAATGTCAAAATTAATGCAAAAAGAAAGAAAAAGGAAGGATGGACTAACCCCGACTAGGTTGTTGTCCATAAAATGTGTTCACAAGTGAAAACCCATTGTCCACTATACAAAAAAAATATACTCATGAGGGCTAGTGAAATACAGTGTCCAGTAGGTTATCCCTAAGAAAGTGAGAAACACACACTAGGTCGGTATGTACCCACAAAAAGGTTGTTGATGGGAAAGTCATGCCAGGTCTACAGGCTCCTATATGTTAACCATACCAAAATTTATACCTCCTAATAACTTTGATAAGACACCACAAAAATGTTCAAAGTTTCCACAAGGCTAGCAAGCTGCATTATGCTAGACACTCATGAAAAAAAAAAGGCACCACTAGCAAGCAAGTTGTGTTATGCTTGATGGCCATGACAATATTTTAAATGCAATAGGATAGGATAGTCAAAGGGATTTTTCTTAATTCATGAAAGGTATCACCCTAGGTAACATTGTGCTTAATGGCACCAAGAGAGGACTAGTTAAGAGATAAAAGATTTGTATGTTAGGGAATGCAAGCCATAGCATTACCACTAAGAGGAATTACATATGCCAAGAAAGGTCATGCTCATGAAGGACATCAAACCCAATGTCACCAAGAAGAAGATGTGTCACATGAACTAAGAAGAACACACTTTGAAGGGAATATGCAAAAAATGAGTGGGGACGTGTATGCCCCCACTTTAAAGAAATTGTTAAACACCATTTTGTGAGAAATTAATTTAAAGTAGAAAAATGATAAAAGCCAATACATGAGAGATTTATTCAAAAATCCCTATGTAAAATGTATGCTTCTTAAATAGAGATATGAAATGGAAAGGAGGTTGACCCCCATATACAATTCTAATATAACACATAAGGGATCCACGAATTTGGGGTCAATGTTATGTCTTTTCTATAGTGATATAATTGAGCTTGGAATTGTCATCATTCCCCAAATAAATCATAGAACAACAAGCACAAAGGAAGAATGACACATAGAGAATGAAAAAAAAGGAGAATTGTTCTGGTCAACATGGAAAAGACCTAAATGTCTCAATGCTTTGCATCATCACCAAAAGGAAAAAACAAGACAAGAGTGTAGTGTAGAAAAATGTATCCCTTTACATTTTCATACTTGTTTTCACCCCCCTTGTGGATTTTGGACTTGATATCAGCTTGATCTAGTGTTGTGAGGTATTTTACACATCCACATTAGGTCTCAGGCCCTACTTAAGCTAAATTAACTTAACCTCACCCTAATTTAGTGTTCTAAAATGTATTTATTACAATTTCACATTAAGTTTAAGGGGCTTGTAAACTAAGTGGACCTAATGTAGTGTTGTAATGTGTTCTACACATTCACATTGGATTTAGGACCCTTCTAAGCTAAATAGACCCGATTTTGCCTTAATTTAGTGTTGCAAAATGTATTTATTTACTTTCACATTGGATTTTGTACCCCATTTTATTTATGACCTTAATATCATAATTAATAGGCCCCTATGACACCATATTATGCATCCCAAGGAATATTTTAATTAAAACCCAGCAATATCAACATATAAACTTATATTCTTCACTCCTTAACACTTGAGCTAGAAAAATAGCCCCTATGGGACCCATTCACCTCTTTGGATGAATGAGTCCCATTTGGCCTATTTTTGAGGTTTAAGTGGGAAAAACTAGGTTTTAAGTTCAAAATTCTTCTATGTCAACCTTAGGAATCCAATTAATGGTCATTTGAGTGGCTTGCCTATATAAAAAAGCTTCCAAATCCTTATTTCACCTAAGAAACACAAGCCTACATGTTATCAATTCAAGAAAGAAATGGTTAAGCATTCCAAGATCATCAAGATAATATTCAAGATCAACCTTAAGGCATTCAAGGGTAGAATTCTTCATTAATTGTTGCAGAAATTCAAGATCCATCATCATGTCAAGAATACCAATCATCAAGTATGTTATTGAGATATTTTTGTGATGTCGCATTGAAGATACAATATCAAGCATTGTTCCAGATCAAGATCTAGATCCTTCATTGCCATTTCATGATTGAGTTACAGATTTATAGACATCATTTAAAAGACATCATTCAAGGTATCATTGTTCATATCTTATGTTCATTTTTCATGTCCTTGTTTCATTGTTTCATCATTTGGTTTAATTACCTAAAAGTGGTTTGACCAAGGCAAACCCCTATTCCCTAACAATCAACTCTCTCTCTCTCTCTCTCTCTCTCTCTCTCTCTCTCTCTCTTTGTGTGATTGAAGATCTAGGTGCCTTGAAGACTTAAAGATAATTGAATATTAGGCTACAAGATTGGTGTAGTTGTCTCCCCATTGGAAAGTTCATAATCTTCACTAAAAGGTCACCTACACCCCCAAAATCAAAGTTTCAGATATGAAAACTTGGAGGAAGAGATTGAGAAGACTAAGAGGTGGAGATCAGAACTTTGAAGTTCTAGAAAATCCAAACTAGAATCATTTTCCACAAGAGGTGAATAAGTGCCACTATAGGTGTTTCTCAGAGATCTTTACAGATTCAGATACCCTTTTGCGTAAAACTTACTCTTGTGTAGAAATCCAGAATTGGGACTGATTTGACCAAAATGGCGAATGAGTCCCACTAGGCCAAAATTTTAGGATCAGTAGCATTTCCAGTCTCCATTCAAGTCTCTACAAGTTTCTAGGTGAACACTTTCTATTTGATATCTTTTTGTTGCATTTCATTCATCTTTCTAGGTCAGTTAGAATTAGTTTTCATTCAACATTTCATTGTCTTTTACAAGTTTAGAACTGGTGGTGAACCCCTCATTAGATTATATTTATCCCCTTCATACAACCCTCTTGCAAGATCTCTTTCTCATTTGCAAAGAGATCTCAAGAGCTTTTTCTTGAGTGAAAGTTAGTGAAAGTTTCCCCTTTCGGTCCTAAACCCTAAAGGATAGAAAGGGCCACCAATTTTTCACCTTTTATTTTGGTGAACCTGCATTTAGAACATCATAATTATGATTTGGAGTTCATTATCTAGCTTGTATTAAAATTGCATTAGGGTTTGCATTAGTTAACTTGCATTCTAGGGTTTCAAATTTTGCATTAGTGAAAGCTCATATAGCTTTCATTTTTGCATCTAATTTCATTGAAAACCATTCAAAATCTGCATTTGCATCTTAGGTATAGATCATAAAACATAAAAATCATAAAATTCAATGGAAAAATCCTGAAAAATTTGAAAAAAATCCCTACTGGGACTCATTCACCAGCGTGGGAAAATCAATCCCTCTGTATATTCTAAATTGCATTTTACAAAATTAATTTTTCTATTTTTAAGCTTTTGTTTGTTGTTATTTCTTTTTTGTTTCAGTTTACCTACTTTTTGTTACATTCAAATCATTAGAAGTAGCATAATTTACATTCATTGCAATTGTGGATAGAATTATATTCTTGCACTTTTCATTTTTAGCATTAGTTCATAGTTCAATTAGATTAGATTACATTCAACATTCATTATAAAACAAAAACTAAAAACTAAAAAAAATAAAAAATAAAAATGGTTAACCTTAGAGAAAGAATATCATTCAAACCCTTTAGTAGTGATGACTTTGACATGTTAGATTAATCCCTTGATGACTTCATCTCTCCTAGATCATCCACTAAATATTTTATACAAGAGGATGCAAGCATTGACAATCATGGCAATCATAATTGTTCTTCTCTCAATACCTCTCCTATGAGTGATGAAGGTATCTTGGTAATAGGAGATACAATCATTGAAAATCATGAAAGTCTTATTTGTCTTCCCCCTTGGAAATATATTATGACACATGAATCTGAGATCATGGTCACTACTTTACCTAGTCTCCATTCATCTCCCAACACCTCCCCTAATTGTGAGAATGCTTTAGTGAATAAGGATACAATCGTCAATGCTCATGAAAAATGAATTTGTGTGGAGGATATGTTGATATTAAGAGATCCAATAATTGAGAGATATGAAAATCCTACCTCTCATACTTAGGAAGACATTATAGGACATGGGGATATAATTGTAGATAATCATGACAATCAAACCTTTCTCCTAATATCTCTTCTAGACATGAAGAAGATAGTTTGGTGTTAGAAGATATCCTTATTGAGACTCATGAGAACCTTTTCCCTCCCTTTCCTAATATCCTACCATTTGGGAATATATATTTGAACAAAAAATTCCAATCATTGGTAACCATGAAAATCATAGTTTCTCTTCTTTTGATTCCTCCCCTATGTGTGATGAAACTACTTTACAAAATCTAATTATGAAATGGGATGAACCTATTGTTTATCACTTTCTTAAAATCTCTCCTACTAGGGTAGATATTATGGCACAAGAGAATGATGCCTTAGAGAAAAAGGATGAAATCATGGACAACAATAAAATTTCCCCCTCTCCTAGTATCTCTCCTATTGGTAAAGAATATATTATGGTGTTAGAACATCCAATCAATGGTAGTCATGAGAATCCTATTTCTTCCTCTTTCCCTAAGGAAAACATCATCAAAAAAGAAAACCCAACCATTCATGAGTCCCCTACTTGTGATGAAGTTATTTCAAAAGAACCAAACATTGAATGCTATGAACATCTAGTTTGTAGTTCTCCTAAAAAATCTTCTAATATGGAAGGTATCATGGTGCAAGAAAATGACAACATGGACATACTTCTTTCAAACAATAGTAATATGGCTTCCTTAGATGAATATTATGAAGTGAAATTAGACTCATATTCACTAAGATATCATGAAACTATGGATAAGGATTTTGACATTATGAACATTAGATATCCCTTAACACTAACCACATATGTAGAACCCCTACAAGAGACAAAAAAGAAAAAACAAATTGAAGAAGCCACAAAGTTATTGGAAAATGCTTTGGAAACCTTTGATTTCATACCTATATTCATGGGATAATACAAGATCATAACAAAAGAGTCTAAAAAGGGACAAAAGAAACTAGTAATGGCAATACAAAATTCAAAAGCACCCACTTCACCCAATTTAGAAGAAAAGATAACATACACGACAAAATTTGGTGAAGTTGAACAACCACTGAATCCGAAAGAAGTGAAAAAACTTTATGGAAGAGGTTTTGAACTTATGAAACAACTTGGAAAAGGATGTGGTGCTATAGAACAAGGTATCCATGTCCCTATAAATCCTAAAATGAAAAAATTGACTAATTATCTTGGTTATTGTCCCTCAAAACAAAAGCCTTAATTCAATGTCAACACTATCACAAAAGATTCTTCCAAGAAAACTTTAAATTTGATGCATCTGAAACTGATAGATATCCCATTAAATATGTATCAGGTTGAAACTTTGTTTACTCATCATAATAAATAACATTATTTGCTACTCCTGCCATGCAATAGTTTTAGGATCATAGCATACTCACTATTGTATTCATCGCAAGTTATTCCCTTTTTCAAGGACCGACATATCATCATCCATTTCAGGCTCACCCTTGTCTTGCACTAAGTGGGGGCAAGGGGGTTAGGAAGCCTTATCCCTGTATCTCACTTGACATTTTCTCTTTTGGCTAGTTGAATGCCTTTCATGTATATATAAGAGCAAGCTTGGGATGTGGACTACATGCCTTAAGTTGGCTCACCTATGACATACTTATTCATGATGTAGTTTAATTCAGAAACATATGACTTGGCATAGGGATTTCCAAGTTGGCTCTCATATTTACTTTCATGTTAGCATTTATAATTGGAAACTTTAAATAATTTTCTCACAGTAATGTTTTAGCAACTACTTTAAAGTGGGGGCATACATAGATGACATCCTTTGGAAAAAAATCATGGCCCAATTTTTCTTTTTTCCTATGATGTGTCCTCTTCTTAGTGGTGTCATTGGGTTTGATGTCATCCAAGAGTGTATAATATATTGACATGGCATGATGCAAACAAGGCATCCCATGGGTGATGATCTGAGATTTTTGAATTTTCCTTCTTGGAGACATTAGGCACAATGCTCCCTAAGAAGAAGACTGTTACATGAACAAAGAAAAATCCCCTTTAACAAAATTTTTACATGACAAAAGCATTTACAAAAAATATTACATTGTGGTACCTTATCAAAGTTATCAGGAGGATAACTTTGGTATGCTTAATATGATGGGAAGCCGACACACTGGCATGAGTTTCTCATTATACAGTGGGAATCTGACACATTGGCATGAATTTCTCACTAAACCACTTCTTTGGGAAAACTCACCCAATGGATGACTTGATGTTCCATGGCCCTAGAGTGAGCGCATCTTTTTCAAAAATTGATCCACCTCATTTTTTATTTTTACTTGTTTTTCTTTTAGTTATTGGCATTGCATGTTTGTGTATCTTGATGCTCCATATTACACACCTTGTGCATGTCCTTTTGTTCTTATGTTGGTTTGATGTAGGATCTTGGATCCTAGGGGCTTGACCACCCCCTTTAATCTTTGTCATCCTATTTCATCTGCATTGGTATGATTGGACCCCTCTTGAATGTATACTTTAGTGTGACTTTGAAGCAAGTTCATCCTCTCACTAAAGTGGGGGATAAATGTAGTTCTAAAAAATGTATCCCTTTAAATTTTCACACTTTTTGGGCCCTCCTTGTCGATTTTGGACTTGATATTGCCTTGATCTAGTGTTGTGAGGTGTTTTACATGTCCATATTAGGTCTTGGGCCCTTTTTAAGATAAACTAACTAAACTATGCCCTAATTTAGTATTGTAAAATGTATTTATTTACACTTTCACATTAAATTTAAGGGGCTTGTAAACTAAGTGGACTTAATCTATTTTTGTAATGTGTTCTACCCATTCACATTGGATTTAGGACCCTTCTAAGCTAAATAGATCCAATTTTTCCTTAATTTAGTGTCGCAAAGTACATTTATTTACACTTTCACATTATATTTTGGTCCCTATTGCATTTATGACCTTAATATCATCATTAATAGGCCCCTATGACTCCATATTGTGCATCCCAAGGCATATTTTAATAAAAAACTGACAATATCAACATATAAACTTAATTTCTTCACTCCTTGACACTTTAGCTAGCAAAATAGCCCCTGTGGGACCCATTTGCCACTTTGGGTGAATGAGTCCCATCCAGGTGGGACTCATTCACCTAGGATGGTGAATGAGTCCCATTTGGCCTATTTTTGAGGTTTGAATGGGAAAAACTGGGTTTTAAGTTCAAATTTCTCATATGTTGACCTTGGGGATCCAATTAATGATCATTTGAGTGGATTTCCTATATAAACAAGCTTCCAAATCCTTATTTCACCTAAAAAATAGAAGCCTGCATGTTATCAAGTCAAGTAAGCAACATTTAAGCATTCCAAGATCATCAAGATAGTATTCAAGATCAATCTTAAGGCATTCAAGGGTAGAATTCTTCATCAATTATCACAAAAATTCAAGATCCATCATCATGTCAAGCATATCAAGCATTAAGTATGTTATTGAGCCATTTTTGTGATGTGGAATTGAAGATCCAAGATCAAGCATTGTTTTAGATCAAGATCTACATCCTTCATGGCCATTTCATGATTGAGTTGTAGATTTATAAAAATCATTTACAAGACATCATTCAAGGTATCATTTTTCATATCTTATGGCCATGTTCCATTTCCTTTTTTCATTGTTTCATCATTTGGTTTAATTACCTAAAAGGGGTTTGACCAAGGAAAACCCCTATTCCCTAGCAATCAACACTTTCTCTCTCTCTCTCTCTCTCTCTCTCTTTGTGCAATTATAGATCTAGGTGCCTTGAAGACTTAAAGATCATTGAAGATTAGGTTACAAGCTTGTTGTAGTTGTCTCCCCATTGGAAAGGTCATAATATTCACTAAAAGTTTATCTACAACCTTGAAGCCAAAGTTTCAAATCCAAAGAACTTGGAGGAATAGATTGAGCTAACTGAGAGGTGCAGAGCAAAACTTTGAAGTTCCAAAAAATCCAAACTGGACTCATTCACCACAGTGGTGAATGAGTCCCACTGTAGGTGTTTCTCAGAGATCTTTGCAGATTCAGATACTCTTTTTCCTGAAACTTGCTCTTGTGTAGAAATCCAGAACTGGGACTGATCACCCAAAATGGCAAATGATTCCCACTAGGATAAAATTTTAGGATCAAGAACATTTCTAGTCTATACAAGTTTCTAGGTGAACACTTTATGTCTTATAGTTTTTTGTTGTATTTCATTAATCTTTTTAGGTCATTTAGAGTTAGTTTTCATTTAACTAGGATTTAGTCTTACATCTTGCATTTCATTATCTTTTCCAAGTTTAGACTTGGTGGTGAACCCCTCATTAGATCATATTCATCCCCTTATTACAACCCTCTTGCAATATCTCTTTCTCCTTTGCAAAAAGATCTCAAAAGTTTGTTCTTGAGTGAAAGTTAGTGAAAGTTGCCCCTTTCAGTCCTAAACCCTAAAGGATAGAAAGGGCCTCTAATTTTCCACCTTTCAAAGAGAAAATATAATGGTTACAACATATAGAATAATGTAGATACAAATATAAGAATTCCATGATAGATTCACTTCCTTTGTATCCTTGTACCAACAGAGTGACAGGGGTCATCCAAAGTAGGCTCACAAACATATAAAGACACGCCAAGCAGCACAACACAAGGGATCACATTACGCACATGCAATAAAAAAGAACGTAAAAATAAGACAAAGAAAAGACTAGTATGGAACATGTAAGTCAACCTATAGTAGGTCATTTGCATCCCAATCTTCTTCATCATAGGTGAAAGGCAAAAAAATAGCCAAAGGGATAACGACAAGTTTTGTACTAGGAACATCACCAAGTTCAACACATGGTGAGTCACTCTTTTTAGGAGGATCATCACAATTGTTATCATCTAAGTTCATGGAAGAGGAAAAAAATAAACTTAGCTCATTATGCACTTCCTCATCACTCTTAGAAATCTCATCATCATCATTATCCAAATTAATCATAACAGGAGGTCTAATGATAATTTCCATTGAAGTTTCATGTTGTTGTTGTGGTGAAAGTGGAGAATTGTCATGTATTTCTTGAGTTGGTGTTTGATCTTGGTTTTCTATTTCATTATTTTCTTCTAACTTACAAGGAATAATGTAACATCTATGCCTATTCTCTTTCGAATTTTGGTTTCTTCTTGCATGATTTTCAAGTTGTGAAGGTGTAGAAGCGGGTATATCAACCATAGGTTTATTTTATTCCCATAAGGGAGAAATGGAAGGAACCATGGAAGGTTGTTCAACCACTTTATCTTTGGTGCTATATACTTTTTTGATCTTAGAAGGCATAATGGGAATTGTACAATTATCTCTTGGTGTCTTATAGGAAATAGGTGTAGGATTTTTCATGGATTTGTCTTGGTTACTTGGAAAGTTTTTTGGTTTAATCATGGCTTCATCAAGTATATGAGACTCAGTCATTGATTGAGGCATGTTACTAAGAGAAAAAATTTCTAAACACTTTTCCTTGAACTTCTAGTAAGATTTGAAAAAGAAGGACCCTCACAAAGCTTAATAGTTTCCATAGGTTTGGGCATAAATAAATCCAATGAGAAATTCCCATGGGAAGACACAAAATTAAAGCCATTGTGATGCACAATAAAGATGCCATTTCTAAGTGTAAATTTTAAGAATTTATACACTATCAATGGGATGACATCCATGGAGTGTAGCCATGGATATCCAAGCTTCATGTGAAATTTATTTGACAATGGGATAATGGAGAATGAGAAATTCATTTATTTTGGTCCAAATTTTAAAGGAAGAGTGATCAAACCTATCATAGGGCAAGAAAACCATTATGTGTTTTGATCCATGCTTTCGATTTGTCATAAGAATCTTGATAAATTTAATGAAAAAAGAAGAATTCCTTGGTGATCATATTCTCTACACACACTGGATCAAATAATATCCCATTAGTATGCTTTTCATTGATTCTTCCAACAATGTAAAGAGGTCCATTGAGTGCATGTTTGGTTATGTCATTTTGTGAGGAAGAAATATTCATAGATAAGTTGGTTTATCCCTTACGAGGTTAAAAATCAATGAGGTTAACCATAGTATCTATAGAATTATCCTCATTATCATGCATGTTATCATCAGTCATGTCAACCTTCATCACATCATTCTTGTTATCACTAGTTTTCACAAAAGAGATGTTATGATTTAGCATTAGATTAGTAAAAAATTACAAATTTTGGTTGGGTGGGGCAATAGACTTATTTCCTTGATCATTAACACCATCAATCTGGATGTGATTAGAATCAATAAATTCTTGCATGATGTGTTTAAGATGCTTACAATGTTTTGTATCATGTCTAGTTTTTTGGTGATAAAGGAAAAAGGCATCAACATTATAATTCATAGGTAAGGTCTTTTTAGGATCAATAGTTTTGATGGGAGGTAAGGTAATTAGGTTCTTAACCAAATTTTGCAACATGATGGAATGGAGGATATCAAGTAATGTGGTAATTTTCTATTGCATTCTATGAATTGATATGAATTTCTTGTTTTTATGGCAGCCACTTGAGACTCAACATTTTGACTTGTTTGAGGTGGTTTTATCTATAAAAATCTCTTATTTTGTTTCTTGAATGGTTGTAAATTGTTATGGGGCACAAACTTGGATTTCTCAAGGTCGATAGAGGGATTTTTTGTTTCACGATGACTAACTAAATTCTTATAGTCATGAAGGGCCTTGCACAAATGTGTAAAGGAGGGAAATTTCATCATCCCAAGCTTTTCTTTGACTTTTTTTTCTAAGTTTTCAATGAACATTCTTTGAAGATCAACATCGAGAATCTTGATATTGATTTGTGAGTAAAGCCATTGGTATCATGCTATAAAATCAGTGATCTTTTCATCATACTTTTCTTTACACTTCATTAAATTAGCTAAGGTCATCTTGGGACCAATGTGCACTTGGAAATGGTTGAGGAAGGCATCAAAAGTTCATTGAATAAAATAATTGAATTATTCAGTAAACATAAAAACTATTCCAAGGCTATATCTTTCAGAGATCTAGTAAAAATTTTATCCAAGAGATTATCTTTGAAAATGAAGTCATTACATTAGGCTATATATGTCGAGGCATGGTTACTAGGATCTAATTTTCCACCATATTTCTCAAATCTAGGAATCTCTATACCTTGTGGCATTTGTGCTCTCAATATTTCCAAGGATAATGGGTTTCTTTTAACATGTTGTGAAGGTTGGCCATTTTGATTTTGGTTCAATGTGGAAATTTTTTGTTGGAGTGATCAATTTTTTTGCAAAATTTGGTTAAGGAAGAAATCATTGGTTGTGTTTTGAGATGAAGGTGAATAAGGTGGAGGTGTATATGTATTTGGAGGACAAGTGAATTGAAACTTTGTGAGAGGTGGTGGATTATGATTTATGAGATTGGAATTCACAAAGCTAAAAGGATTCCCAGTGGAAATACCTAAAGTGGGATTAACATTGCTAGTTGGTTGCCTTGTTGTGGTAACAGTTGGATGAGTGTATGTAGGAATAAAGGCCACAGTTGTAGGAGGAATTTTCTTTCCACCTTGACTTTCAGTGTACCCAAAAGTTTTGGCACAACTAGCCATTGTAGGAACATGATTATAAATTATATGGAATAGGCCACACACAATTTATATTCCTTATTCATTATCAAGCATTTTCATCATGTTATCTATAATAGGAACCATAGTATTAACAATGTATTCAACACTCACAAATTTTTGAAATTTTTCTAAGGCTTCATCCATTTTTTCTAGATTTTAATGAGGGACATTAGCAACCATTGTGTCAACATCAATTACATTGGTTTTTGGTAAAGTAGTCATGGGAAATGTGGTATCAAAGCTATGATCCATAATAGGTTGACTAATATCAACATTATGAGTGAAAGAGTTAGAAAACTCAAGATCCACAATGGATGTAGTAGTGTGAGATGGAATGGGTCTTGAACTATGTCTCACTAAAGTATTAGAAATAGGACACCAGGTTGTGAAGCTCATACAAGTTTCACCAAACCAAAGTGCACCCAAAATGGAGAAAAGGTACTATGCAGATTTAGTAAACACCCAAAAGTATGAATCACAATGCAAGTATGTAAAAAGATTTTGCAATTTTCAGATTTGAAACAAGATAATTTACTAATTATGGTATGCAAGAACCTGAAAATGATGTATTTTTAATGCCAATTTTGATTTCAAACAATGCACTTAATTTGACCAATTGAACTAATGCAAGAAATCACATAGTTTTTTGTTTTTTGAAATTGAAACATAGATCTCACAATAGAATGAAATGAAGAAGATAGAGACAAAATGATGCTAGAAATTTCAAAAACCACCTATACAAGGGAAATTTTTCCAAAGGGCATATGGGTCTTTATACACGGGTTGAAAATAAATAAATTGTGTTTCTAGTTTGATGCTTGAGTTCTTTGTTTTAGGTTGCAAATTGTGAATTTTGTGACATATTTTCCAGTTTTACGTGTCTTAATGTAAGTGGAAATAGTGAAAAAAGTGAGAAAAGTGATGGAATACAATTTTGAATTAAATTTTGAATCTAAATGACTAAAAGACACTCTTTATGCAATTACATGTTGAATTTTTTTTATCATTGATGTAAAAGGTTTATAATTGACGGCAATAGATGTCAAACAGAGGGTGTCAAAAGGTGCATGTGATGTCAAAGTTATTTCAAAGTGAAGGTTTGATGGTGGTGTTGATGCTTGTTCAAAGGAATGGATGATGGTGTAGATTGATGAATTTTCTTGGTTCTTACTTGATGCTTCAAAGGTTCTTGTTCATTCAAGTGTTGACACAAAATTTGATGTTGCACTTCAAGGTGATGATGATATATTTCATTGTATTATGTCAAAAGTGAAAGGTGCAAAGGGGAGGTTGGTGAGAGTGATTTTCTAATGTAATGCTTATTTAGAAAGTTGCTTCAAGATCTATTCCATGATATTGGTTCCAAAAATCACCATGGAGATGGAATACTTTTTGATTCATAGATACTTGTCATGGGTATGTAGTGGAAGAAGTTTTCTTAAAGACATGGTTGAAGAAGGCATGATAAATTTAATGCTTTTACCTCTTAAAATATTACTCTCTTTTTTTTATTTTAAAGGCATGATATTCTGGATCATAAGTATGTAGTGAACATCAGAGGTTGAAGGCTAATTATTTGTCTACAAATCCATTGGAGTTTAAGATTTGATTAGGGTTTCTTGTTTGAGACCTTGCTTTCAAACCCTAAATGTTTTATTTCTTTATAATCTTAATTATGCAAGGTTACTATTATTTTAATAGAAAGTTGAATTAGTAGCGATGGTTAATGGTAACTTAAGTTATGACTTTAAGGGGGTTTTTCTCATGGTTGACTGTCCCTTCCACTTTCCTTAACCAACCAAGCAGGTCAATAGTCTACATCCAACCATCTAAAATAGAGATCAATGATTGTTATTCATTTGAAAGACTAGTGGGAGACAAATATTTGTGGTTGATATGTAAACTACATTTAAATCTACCAATGAATATTTCATAAGGCTTTTCATTGACAAGCTTTTTTTAGTTTCTTGTGTGGGTGAATAGGATCAGTAGTCAACATGAAGGTGCAAAACTATGGATCAATGATCTATATTTAAAATCTATTCAAATTCTAACAAGTAGTTGAAGAGGATGCAATTTGACATGATTTTGGCTATTACATAGTATTGTTTAGTTGAGAACTGGAGCTTTGAATGAAAATTACAGGTGAATGGATGTGAGTGTGTGAAAGTAAGGGCTCTGTGTGTGAAAGTTTTTTCTCTGAAGACTATACCATGAGTTTGTGAAGATAATGTATAATGAGAAGGATTGGATCTTATATGGAGCTTATCTTTAACTACTGTTGTCTAAACATAGTGAGCAAGATTAAAATGTTTTTACTATATGTAACCACTGTATACACCTAAAAATGGTCTGGAAAATATTAATTAATTAAATATGATTTATTTGATCTATTAACCTTTATTTCATCTACTATTAAATAAATAGAAATATTTATTTAAAATATTTTGCATTCCAATTCTTCTTTTCTTCAATTTTAATTAAATATACAACTTCAATAGTTTGTGTTATTTAATTATCACATCATTCAATCTTAATTAATTAAATAAGGTTAAATATTTTGTTGTTTAATTATCATATCCCTTCTATATTTATTTAATAAACAAATTCTATAGTTTGTTTTATTAAATTATTTATTCCCTTTTACTAATTTGAATAAACCAAAATATTCAAATAAAGGCATAAAGGAAAATTTCCTCTATTCACTCACCTATCAAATTAGATATTATATGTCTAATTTATGTCTAAATTAATTCAACTAGCATTTCACGGGAAAGCCTGGGAGACAAATTGGAATCAATCTCTCAATTTCCTTCCTCTAATTTTTCCTATCATCTAGCATGATGTTTTCATGGGGAGAAACCATTCCCATGATCAACTCAAGCTTCTCAATCTCTTAACATTCAATTCTCCAAATTGAATCCAAGCCCTCATTGTGCTGCCTCTTCACAAAATTGATGTAGTGAAATATAGGCTTTCTCCATAGGAAATGGATCCCTTCATTGTGCAATCTTACTCTGCAGGAAAATAAATCAAGCATCTTAGCATTCAAGCAATTGAGCATATAGTAATATAATCATATAGTAATCAGTAGAATCATAATCATGGCATTCCATTTAGATTCATCCTAGTTTATGATAGCTTCATTTTTCTATTTCATGTCATTTTCATAAAAAGGATCACATCATAGATTTTAGAAATCATTATCAATCATATCATCATTGTATTTAGCATTATTCCATTCTCTAGATTGGAATTTTAACACTCACAAGTGCTTACCAAATCTGAGATCCCTCTGTGATTTAATAAATCTTTGGAGATAGGAAACAATGAGATGCTTTCAAGTTTTTTGTGCTTTAAATTAGTTAATTGTTGTTAAATCTTGATATAATGTTTCATTAAGAAGTTTTTTTATTTGTTTTACTTATTTACTTATTCACACTTACAACCACTATTTTACCACATTCAGGAATTGTGTTTTGAATTGCACATAAGGGTTTTTATGGTCAATGAGTTACAATGCATTTGATGTGTCTATATCCATGTAACTATAATCTAAAATTGGCAAAATTTGATTGTATTTATAGGAGAGTTACTTGTTCTTGTGTTATCTAAAGACAGTGGACAAGGTGTCAGTAGAGAATCATATTGCTCATACATACACCAGTCTAAATCTTGTTTGTACTTTCTGAAACAAATAGATTCTTGTAAAATATGTGATTGTTCATGTGGGAAGGTCGGAATCTATCCAGAGGTTTTCTTGTAAAAGAAATTTTTGTTATTTTATGTAGTGTTAAATTTCAATCAATTGAGATTGGAGATTGAGATGATTTTGGTCATTTTTGGTGAGTATGGTTTTGTGTTAAAAATGATGACAGACAAATATAGCAATTTTTATTTTTATAATTCAAGGTGATTCTTTTATGATTAGAACATGGAGATTTTTAGTGGAGATAGCAAGATTTCAGAACTATAAATGTTTAGATTGGTAAAATATTGTTATGGTAAGTGTGAAGTTTTAACAGAGCAGTGATATGTATCGAAATAGAGTAACCCTCTAGTTTGTCCTTAATTTCTTCTGAAGTGTTTGCTAGTGAGGCATAGTGTTTTTCCAGTGAGCTAGGTGGAGTATCTAGTGAGGCTTGTTGTATTGCTAGTGAGGCAGGTTGAGTAGCTAGTGAGGCATGTAATATGTACTCAACAAGATTTTAGCCAGTGAGGCTTAATGAAATAATTTTTTAGAGTGGGTTTTCACCCTTTTAGGGCTTTCCACTCATAAAACCTGTGCTATGTCTTCTCTTGGTGATGTGTCATACTGTGCTCGATTGATCATCCTTGATTCAAGTGTTATGTTTCGATTTTCATACAATATCGAGAGTGTTTGAAGTATTTTCAATGGGTTTCTTTGAATAATCAAGTGAGTTAAGTTTTGAAATTGGTTTTTTTATTTCACCACTAATTCACCCCCTCTCTTAGTGGTCCTATACTCGAACAAGTTGTATCAGAGCATTAGGTCCCTTTCACAAGTTTAATCAACTTGGGAGATCCTAGTAGTGGAGTACTTATCATGGGTTATCAGGAAGAATATTCTATTTCTAGAGCACCTCAGTTTGATGGCACCAATTTTACTTTATGGAGTCTTAGGATGGAGTCTTACCTATCTTTGTTGGGGTTTGGTGTGTGAAAAACAGTAGAGAAAGGTTATACAGTACCTTCAACACCTCCTTCTACTACTGATGATAAGAAGGCTTATGAATTCAATGCAAAGGCCATGGATGCCATCTTTTATGGTTTTCCAAAGGAGATTACTGCTAGAGTCATGTATTGTAAGAATGCAAAATAAGTTTGGGACAAGCTAGTCGGTATGTATCAAAGTGATGTGTTGTTGCAAGAAAGACCCTTACCAATTGACATAAGATGTGATATATCTGAAAGAGAAGATGATTTTGTTGACAAAGAAGAAGACCACACTGTGAGTGAATGTGAATAGGAGTATGATGAAGATGAATGTGAATTTGATCTTGAAGGTGAACTTATTTATGCCCTAGATGAGATCAAGAAACTCAAAAAGAAGAACTAGAGATTAAAGTTGTAGCTTCAAGAAGAAAAGGAGTCCAAAGCCAAAACACTTTCATCTCTTGAAGAAGTAGAAAAACTGATTATAGATTTGAAGGTACAAGTTGTAAAAATTAAGAAAAAAGAAGAAGTTATCAATCAATTTAAGGAAAAAGAGGTTGATTGTGAAAGATATGAATCAAGGATAGTTTCAATGGGAAATGAACCAGGTAAGGCATCTTCTAAGTTACATAAGATTCTTCAATTTGAAAAGAGCACCGAATGCTTAAATTAGATGTTAAGCATGAAAAAGTGTCACAAGGATACTACTAGTTCAGGTTTTGAAAAAGGGTAGATTTATAAGGCCAGAGAAACACCAAGGAAGAAAATAGATCTAAACTATTATTTTGTTGCTCCTAAGATTGAATACAAGAAGAATACAAAATAAAATGCTCCTTCACAAGTAAAAAACAAGTTCATAAGATCTTTTCATTCAGAACAACATCAAATATCCAAGTTTGAAAATTCTTTTTGTGGTTATTATTATTCTTGCTATGAATTTGGTCATAGTGAAAGAGAGTTTTGGATGCATGAAAAGAAATTTGGATGGAATAAGAGATCTTATGAATGGTCAAATAGAAGAAGTAAGGTCCTATGTTATAAATGTAATCATCTAGGTCACATGACAAGTTTTTATGGCTCACAAGTTAGAAATTATGTGTTTGGATTGTCAAGAGACTATAATTTTTTTTGTTCCTCCTATTGGTTACAAGGTCAGATAGTATAGATGGCATAAATTTGGACATAAATTACTATTTTGTAAGAGAAATTTGGTGGAACCTTTTGGTCATCACAAGAAAATAGGCACTATGAAAGTTTGGAGAAGGAAACATGAGAAAGAGAAGAAAGAACCTAAGCTTGCGCATATTGCATGCAAGAAACATCCATAATTGCTTAAAGAATAGCATGAGGTTAGGGGGAGATAATTATAGGCGTATTATTCAAACCCCTTAGAAAAAAACAAAGAGGTTGTATCTCTATAGTGATAGAGGTAACATTAAGTTTGTGTAGATAGATATAGATAGAGAGGAGTTATTTTAAAGAGGTTTCATCAAGTAGAAAATTGGGGTTGTCAATCCATCATGAAGACATTCCATGAGGCCTATTGAAAATTAAGATTGTAGGTCCCATGGTTAGTTGTGTTTGGTTTGTAGGTGTTGAGAATAGAGAGATGGGAAGGATAACAATATTCACAAGGATAGTACCACCAAAAGAGTGATCGCAGTGCTTTTAAAGTTTCATAGTGGTAGTGCTTTGCCTTGTGAATCAGTGGCAGTGTCAATGATCTTTATAGTACTTTGGATAGTGAAGGACAATTTCCATTGAGTGACAAATTTTTGGAAGTGACAAAATTTTGTAATGAAAATATGGCACCATTTTGTGATAGGTTGGTAATCTTTCATATAAGACAATACTTACTATAGTAATCACTCATTTTAGTGACCAATTATTTCATTCATTTGACAAAGACTAGTGATATTCATTCATAGTACTATGCCTCTTTCACTATTGTAGTGTATGACAATAGTCATAGAGTGGATATTCATTCTTACTGGAAAATGATAGTTTCAATGATGTCATAAAAGCAGTGCTCTTGGTGTTAAGTGGTTTGAATTAACATGTTTAACAAAATACATTGATGTGATACTTAGGTAGAAACTCTCTACTTATCCATATACAGTGCCATGACTAATTCCCTATTTACCTTTGCAAAGTTTCATATTTGCAATAACAACATTGATCCTCCTTTAAAATGTTATTTATATGCACATGTATTATTTTTGCATTTTTGTCTTCTTTCAGTGCAAGTATATAGTACTCTTCATATTTGTGATAAGTTTGCAGTTGTTGCAACGTGATAGTAGAATAATAAGTGATAGATATTTTCCACTATGATGTTTTTTGATTTGATAATATTGGCTTGACTATATTTTTGTAGAAGTATGGTGTTTGAAGAGGTATGGATTACAGTGTGCCATTGTAGTGACTATCTTTGCCATGATGCTTAAATGGAGTTGGTGACAATGTAATGCATGACAGTGATTTACTTGACTGTATAATGTGTAACAATGCAAGTGTAATAACATAATTGATAGTGGGAGCATGCATGAAGGTCATTATTATGCTTTATTCTTGCATTAAGTTCAATTCTTTTAAGTCAATGGTACTAGTTTGTTAAAGAGCGGAAGGAGATTACTCTCAAAGTCATTTTTTGTGTTATCAATTACCAAGATAAGTTATTAAAAAGGGGAAGATGATGGTTTATCAAAAGAAATGAATGGATGACAAGTGACTCATAGTATTGTGATGGACAGTTATGGTGCAACAATAGTGATTGGTATAACAAGTTACTAACACATTGGAGTGATAACTTGTAGTGTGCACATCTGATAGTTGTTTTGGTCCTATTAACAATACTATTGTTGCAAGGATATTGTGATGGTGTTAGTGCTTTTACTTAAGATTTTGAGATATCTTAGTGATAGTGGATGAACCTATTGTGGTCTTTTCTTGCCTCATATCATTTAATTGGGATTTTCAATTGCAATGCTTGTAACCTGGAATTTCTTAAACAATTCCTTATTTGGGGCTTTCTATTTGCATAATAAATGCTTCATGACAACCCATTTTCCTTTCTCAAGGTCTGTGGTATTGTGGATTCTTTGGTTCTTGAGTTTCCCACTGAGATAAAGATAGTAAATAGTTTCTTCTTGCCTCATACATAGTGATGATAGTAGTATATGATTCTTGAAAGAAGGCAATGGCTCTGATTTTCTTCAGTCATAGTATGGTATTTGAATGCAAAGGGAATTATGTTTGGTTGTGTCTCTTCATGATATCTAACAATTCTCTCCATGCTTGGTTTACTTAATAGTGATAGTGGGATACATGGTTTTTGATTATCTTTGACATGTCCTTTGATGACAATCTAACCGTGAGATACATATGCATGCTTCTTTACTAGTGGCCTTATCATTATTAATGGTTGATTGTGGATAAGTATGCAATATTTGCATGCAATGATGGTTGTTGCTCAAGTTTCTTTGATGGCACCTTGCTGATAGTGTGACAATGGATCTTTGACATTGTTCAGTGTTGTAGAGGTTCTACGATGTAGATAGTTTTTGTTCATAGTGATTTCTTGGAAACCCAACCATTTGCTTGAATTTGTGACCTTGCTTTGATAGTGGTAGTTACTTATGGATTGATTGCTAGTTTGGTAGTATGTATGTATGTAAAGTGATGATTTCCTTGGGACACACAGGAGGTTGCTAATAGTTTAGTTATGCTATTGGCAATGTGGAAGCTCATTTGTAGGGGGAGCTTCATTGTATACCAGGTTCTCTCATGAAATCCTTTGTCCTTGATGTCAAAGGGGGAGAGATTTGAAGAGCTTTGAAGGGAGTGTTGAATTGTCATCAATGACAAATGGGGATTTTGTTGAAGTCTTTTTTTCATTGATGTCAAAGGTTTGTAATTGATGGAAATAGATGTCAAATAAAGGGTGTCAAAGGTGCATGTGATGTCAAAGTTGTTTCAAAGTGAAGGTTTAATGTTGGTGTTGATGCTTGTTCATAGGAAAGGCTGATGGTGTAGATTGATGAGATTTCTTGGTGCTTACTTGATGCTTTAGAGGTTCTTGTTCATTCATGTGTTGATACAAAAGTTGATGTTGCATTTCAAGGTGATGATGATATATATCATGGTATTATGTCAAAAGTGAAAGTTGAAAAGGAGATGTTGGTGAGAGTGAGTTTCTCATGTCATGGTTATTCAGAAAGTTACTTCAAGATCTATTTCATGATATTGGTTCCAAAAAATACCATGGAGATACAATACTTGTTGATTCATAGATACTTGTCATCAGTATGTAGTGGAAGAATTTTTCTTAAAGAATGGTTGAAGAAGGCATGATAAATTTAATAATTTTACCTCTTAAAACATTACTCTCTTTGTTCATGTTAAAGGCATGATATTCTGGATCAAAAGTATGTAGTGAACATCAGAGGTTGGAGGCTAATTATTTGTTTGTAAATCCATTGGAGTTTCAAATTTGATTAAGGTTTTTTGTTTGAGACCTTGCTTTCAAACCCTAAATGTTTTCTTATTTATAATCTTCATTATGCAAGGTTACTTTTATTTTGACCGGAAGTTGACTTAGTAGAACCAGTTAATGGAAACTTAAGTTATGACTTTAAGTATGTTGTTCTCATGGTTGAATGGCCCTTCCACTTTCCTTAACCAGATAGGTAGGTCAATAGTCTACATTCGACCATCTAAAAGAAAGATCAACGATTTTTATTCATTTGAAAGACTAGTAGGAGACAAAGATTTGTGGTCAATATTTAAATTGCATTTAAATCCACCAACGAATATTTTACAAGGCTTTTCATTGATAGGTGTCTGACAGGTGTTTTTTAGTTTCTTGTGTGGGTGAACAGGATCAACAATCAACATGAAGGCACCAAACTATGGATCAATGATCTATATTTAATTTTTTTTCAAATTCTAATAGGTAGTTGAAGAGGATGCAATTTGATGTGATTTTGGATGTTACAAAGCATTTTTTAGTTGAAAACTGGAGCTTTGAATGAAAATTACAGTTGAATGGATGTGAGTGTGTAAAAGTAAGGGCTCTCTATGTGAAATTTTTTCTCTGAAGACTATACCATGAGTTTGTGAAAATAGTTTATAATGAAAAGGATTGGATCTTATACAGAGCTTCTCTTTGACTACTATTGTCTAAACACAGTGAGCAAGATTAAATTTTTTTTACTATATGTGACCACTATTTTACTGCATTCGAGAATAGTGTTTTGAATTGCATAGAAGGTTTTGTCTGGTTAGTGAGTTACAGTGCATTAGATGTGTCTATATCCATGTAAATATAATCTAAAATTGAAAAAAGTTGATTTTCTTTATAGGATAGTTACTTGTTTTTGTGTTATCTGAAGATAGTGGACAAGATGTCAATGAAGAATCTTATTGCTCATACATACACTAGCCTAAATATTGTTTGTACTTTCTGAAACAATAAGATTCTTGTAAAATAAGTGATTGTTCATGTGAGAAGGTCAGAATGTATGTAGAGGTTTTCTTGTAAAATAAATAGTCATTCTTGTATGTAGTGTTAAAGGTCAATCAAGTGAGATTGGAGATTGAGATGATTTTGGTCATTTTTGTTAAGTATTGTTTTGTGTGAAAAATGATCACAGGTAGATATAACAAATTTTATTTCTAGAATTCAAGGTGATGCTTCTATGATTAGAATATGGAGATTGTCAATGGAGATAGCAAGATTTCAGAACTATGAATTTTCAGATTGGTAAAATATTGTTATGGTAAGTGTGAAGTTTTAAAAAAGTAGTGATATGTATGAAAACAAAGTAACCCTCTAGTTTGTCCTTAATTTCTTTTGAAGTGTTTTCCAGTAAGGCATGATGTTTGATAGCGAGGCATACTGCTTTTCCAGTGAGGTAAGTTGAGCAGACAGTGATGCATAGTGCTTTTCTAGAGAGGTAGGTTGAGTAGCTAGTGAGGCTTGTTGTATTGCCAGTGAGGCAAGTTGAGTAGCTAGTGAGGCTTGTTGTATTGCCAATGAGGTAGGTTGAATATCCAATGAGGCTTGTTGTATTGCCACTGAGGCATGCAATATATAATTAGCAAGGTTTTAGCTAGTGAGGCTTAATGAAACAAATTTTTAGAGTGTTTTTGAATATCCAATGAGGCTTGTTGTATTGCCACTGAGGCATGCAATATATAATTAGCAAGGTTTTAGCTAGTGAGGCTTAATGAAAAAAATTTTTAGAGTGTTTTTTCACCCTTTTAGGGTTTTCCACTCATAAAACCTATGTTATGTCTTCTCTTGGTGATGTGCCATATTATGCTTGATTGATAATCCTTGATTCAAGTGTTATGTTCTTATTTACATAGAATATCTAGAGTGTTTGAAGTATTTTCAATGGGTTTCTTTGAATAATCAAGTGAGTTAAGTTTTAAAATTGATTTTTTCATTTGACCACTAATTCACCCCCCCTCTAAGTGGTCCTATACTACAACACTACAATTCAAAATGTATGAATTTTTTTTTATTTTCAATGAATTTAAGTGATGCAAACATTAAAAATTAAAACCTAAATACAATGAAAAGCATAATAATGTAAAATACACTAATGTAAATATAGATCTAGTGTTTTGAATGTCTCTAAATTAGAATTTAAGATGTACAACATCAAGTTCACCAAAATGAAAAGAAGGAAAAGGGGTAAGATGGATAGGAGACCGAAAAATGAGATGTGAGATGAGTGACCTATGCCTAAAGTGAAAGGGGGTGTCCAACTAATCACAAATCTAGCTTTTCCATGTTCATTAGGAAGAGGGATAGTGCCACAAATGATTAGAATTGACTTTCAACCCTTAAGGCGAGTCAACCCTAGGTTTAGAAACTAAGTTGTTTGTTGACATTTCATGACACCCTTTGATGACCCATCATTGATAAATGATTGGAGAGATCCCACATGGGCCATCTTGCATGAATTATCCTTGAAGGGTCCTAAGTTTGGCTGAGTCCTATATTTTTGGACTTTCGGGTTTTTTGCTTCCCTTCATACTCACATGCCTTCATTGCTTCCACTCCTTCTCTTCCTTCCATTTTCCCCTAAGTGTTTCAAGTTTCGGCCTTCAGCCTTACCCTTTAACCCTTACCGCTTCCCCTTGGTAAGCCTTAGGCCTTACTTCCGATCACCAAAGTATCGAAGAGGCTTTTTAAAGATATATCTAAGTCTTGATTTTTTGGACTTTAGGGATTGACCTTCCTTCTTACCTCTTTCCATATTCTCTACTTAAGCCATAAGGCTTCCACCCGACCCCCGATCTCTGAAATATCTTTTTGGATTTTGTTTTTCAGGCCTTGGGCCTTTATTCTTTCTCCTTCCTTATGAAGTCTTGATCAATTTTTCCTTGATAATTGTCTGTGTCAAATTTTTAGGCATTGGGCATCAATCTTCTCCTTTACTCTTTTTGAATCTACAAAAATGTGTAAGCCTTCTCCCTAATCTATGATGCTCAATACGGATGACCTCTTCAGATTATGTGGTTCTCTCTTTCTACTTTCTTCCTTCTTCATCTTCTATCATGCGGTATGGTGAACCCCTGAAGCCCGACCTCCGACAATCTGATGCCAATGATGTGTAAGCGGTATGAAGAAGGCCTGACACCTAATCTCTGAAAAAGATATTTTGTGGCTTGAGAGCATTTAATTCATAAGAAAAGGTTTAGTTTTGGGCCTGACACCCCGAAATTTTAGTGGATTTGGCATGATTTTTGGGTGATGCCCTTAATGCTCAATCCAAATTCCTCAGTGGCCTGTTTCAATTTTTTGAATTTCAAGGATGAGATTTATTGCTCCTTAGACTTCTACAAGTGGATTTTATGGGTGCCCATGCTCATTTATTTCAGATTGTTGACCTTTTCTGATGGATCCATGCCCCAATTGATATTTTCATGGGATGGCTCCATCCTTTCACACACATACTTCATTGTTAACCCTAGTTAGGGTTAGGGTTCAATTTTTTGTTCCAATTTATGCTTGATCTATAACGACAAGAAATATATTCATTTCAGTGGTTTTTACTCTAGCTCCTTTGGCATTTTTCTTTGGTAGACATGAATTTTTGTATCTTTACAATTGTAAAGATTGGATTTTGCCTCTACATTAGTGAAATTGAGCAAGCTTGCCTCTTCTCATCTTTCCTATGTTTGTGTAAGTTCATTGCCTTCATATATAACTATTTTTTTTGTCTTTTCATGCATGCATTTTTGAGTTAAATTATTTACATTTAATATTTTGAGAAACCTTCCTTTCCTTCTAGCAACTTGTCAAACCATAACCTTCTTGTATGCCTCTAGGAATTGACCAAACAAAGAGTTGTGTGAATCCCCTGGTCCCTCTTCAATTATTTATTGAGGAAACTTGGTTAGGAAGAAATGAATTTTCCATCTTCGTGTATCACCTTGATTTCACCTTCACAATTCCTTTTAACCCTTTTACCTTGTGAGTTGTTAGAGTGGGGTAGTGGTAGCTTTTCATGTGTTGGGTTAGACCAACACATTGCACTTGGATCAAAAGAGGAAGTTGACCTTCTTCAAATATTTTACCTCATTTGCACAAGGTCCCACACCTTGAGGTTGTTTCCATTGTGTCATTGGAATGTTGAACCTCGTGTTCGGTAGGATACAATTTTATGTGAAAATATTTTTTGGTGCACTAGGCAAGACCACTTTCTCTTTGTTGAAGAATTTGGTGTTTTCTTCAACACACCTTGCCTTTTGAGGCATATCTTCAAACACCATAGAAACTCCATTCAAATTTAATGGTTCAAGCAATACTAGTTTTACTTCATCCTATATACACCTAAAATTGGTTTGGAGAATCTAATTAATCAAATACAACTTATTTGATTAATTATCCTAAATTCCTCTACTATTGAATAAATAGAAATATTTATTTATATAGTCCACATTTAAATTCTTATTTAAATTATTTTTCTACTATTATTTCATCTTAATTAAATAAACAAAATTAAATACTTTGTCTTATTTAATTATCAAATTCCTCTATTTATCCTATCTTAATCACATCATTCAATCAAAATTAATTAACAAAGGTTAAATACTTTGTTGTTTAAATATCATATTCCTTCTATTTAATTTAATAAACAACTCCTATGGTTTGCTTTATTCAATTTTTCATTCCCTTTTTTTCTAATTTAAATAAATCAAAATATTTAAATAAAAGCATAAAGAAAATTCCTTTATTTACTCACCTACCAAATTAGACATTATATGTCTAAATTATGTCAAAATAAATGCAATTGGCATTCATGGGAAAGCTTGCAGGCAATCCTCTCAATCTTCTTCTTCTTATCCTTCCTATCCTCTTGCCTGGTGTTTTCATGGGGAGGAACCATTCCCAAAATATTCTCAATCTTCTCAATCTCTCACCATTCAATCCTCCAGATTGAATCCAAGTCTCTACTTTGCTGCCCCTATGCATAATTGTTGTCGTAAATATAAAAATACAACCTTTCTCCATAAGAGATGGATCCCATCTTTATGCAATCTTACTCTGCAATAAATAACAATCAAGCCATCAAGCATCACAACAATAGCAATAGCATTGTAGTATCATAAGAATTTTAGAATTCATAATCATGGTTGTATAGTAGTTTTACTATAGCTTCATCATCAGAGTTTCATGTCAGAATAGATTAAAATAGTTTTCTTTTATCAAATAGATATCATCAAATCATTACATCATTGCATTTAGCATCACTCCATTCTCTAGATTGGCATTTTAACAATCACAAGTGCTTACCAAATTTGAGAGCCCTCTCTAATTTAATAAATTTTTGGAGATAGGAAACAATGAGATGCTTTCAGAAGATTCTTTCTTTATACTAGAGTTTATTTGTTGAATCTTTGATATAATGTTTCATTAAGAAGTGTTATTTTATTATTTAATTATTCACACTTACAAATTGGCGCCCACCATGGGGCTGAACCCCATATTTTTACAAATTTTCTTTGAAAAGTGTCATACAAGGTTCTGGTGTGTTTGTTTTAGTGCGAGCGAGAGTTTTTCTGGTGCTTCTGAGGAAAAATTCAGCGCTTCCAAACTCTGTTTCAGCACTTCAACATAAACTATAGCACTTCTGAATAATTGTTTAGCACTTCTAAAAGGGAAACTATAGCGGTTCCATGACCTATTTCGGCACATCGACCAGACGTTCACGACATAGTTGGTCTCCGTTCTCAAAATTTCTATAGCGCTTTGGGAAAATTTTATGCCGCTTCTGAAAAAAAAATTAGCGCTTGTAATAAATTTTCTAGCACTTCTAATCTAAACTATAGCGCTTCTAATTTTTGTTTCAACGCTTCTATATTTTTCTTTTTTTTCTAGATTCAATGCAACCATGGCTAGAATGTTATGCTTTTTGGACTAAAAAGAATCAATCCTAGGGAAGACACTTAATTTAAATATACCAATCCTAGGATAGTCGTCATATTTTGTTGCATTATTTAAATGAAGTAGCCTGATTTTTTGAAGCGACATCTTCACTTAGATTAGTACATTATCTTTTAGGCTTAAAATAAATCATTATTTATTGTGCTTGTGTGGTGAATAGGCTTATGCTTTTCCCTTAACTAGGTGATAAAAGTGCTAGACTCATCCTTTCCTTTTCATGCAATTTTATGCTTTTGTTAAAACCCTTAGAAGGCCTGCCATATTGGGAAAAAGTACTCACCCTACAAGAATGACCTAAGTGGGAATGCCTAAAGCCAAGGATTCCAACCCACTCTAAATGAATGCGAGTTGTTGATGAAATTCCAACTCGATGGTAGTGTGCAAGATAACCATCCCTAAAATATTTTTTCTAAAGATTAGTAGGTCTCCTGAGGGAGTTTATCATTTTCCGCACCGCATGAAAACCCTATCTAAGAACCATAGTGTAGTATCCAACTAAGTCAGTAACCAGACATTGTAAATACTCACAATGCAAGGGGAGGGAAGAATCTTCCCCTAAGACACTCACCATATAATTTCCAAGGACCATTTTCTCAAGGGACGAGAAATCCAACTTTGAGTACGTTCCTGGAAAAGACAAAAACATGGGCACCCTCTAGGGGTTACACGGCTGTGTGATTCAACACAATTTTAAGATGTGGGTTGTTGAGTATAACAATGACCTTTTTGACTTTAAGAGTGAGTTTGTCTGAAGCGTATCTTTGTTAAAACAAAACAGTGGAAATCAATAAGGACCATTCATGGTTCTTGAAAATACACTATCTATTTAGATTCTAGGATTAAAAAACAACTGCTCTACAATTGCTTGCCGTTTTCTCAAATCATTTAATTCAAGTAAAGATCATCCAATAAAAAAACACCAAAAAGAATAAAACAAAACCACCTAGTAAAATTCATGATTAGAGATTGGAAATCCAAAAAATTTTTCAAGAAATCCCTCAAAGTCAAGAAACCAAAGAAACCACTTAGTTACAAAAATATTTTGAAAAGAAGACGTTTCTTGTATCAAAGTAGGAAAATATTGCTTCATCATAGAACTTTCATACATAGGTATCACGATTTCGCTAGGGGTTATATTGGTGATTACACCTTAGAGCCTCTTTATTCACAAGCCTATTTACAAAGAAGAGCTCTTATGCAATATCATAATCATAATCAACCCATATGTCAGTCCTCCATCCCGCAGCCAATGATAGAATACTCCACCAGGCCTGATCAATTTTTGCAATAACGAAACTCAAAATCTTTAGGCTTATCATCCAACATCAAAAAATTACTAGTGGATATGTCTTGTCAAAGTCAAAATTCCTAAAAAATAACCTCTTCACAAGTAGAAAAATTGGACAAAGTCATTGAAACCCAAAGTAGCACTTCCACATTCTGTCTCAATGCTTCTGAGCTCTATTTTATTGCTTATAAGGTCTGTTTTAGCACTTCTTAATCCAAAGTAGCACTTACACCCTCTGTTTTAGCACTTCCACAAAATAGCGCTTCGAAAAACTATCATAGCGCTTCCATAATCTATTTTAGAGCTTCTGCAAAATAACGCGCTTGCACTCTATTTTAGAGCTTCTACAAAATAGGTCTCCTGCACTCTATTTTAGCACTTTTGCACTCTATTTAGTGCTTCCAAAAAAAAAAAAAAAAAACAAATAACTTCCAAACATATCAGTCAAATTGGTTAACATTTAAAACTCATATTTTTATCAACCCAAAGTATCTTTTCAATACATACACTATCTAAAAACCAGAAATAGATAATTTCCTAAAAGTTAACATTCTTTTCAACTAGAACTCGGATCTTGCAAACTATAAATTTTCAAAGCAAATCAAACCAAAATCTTGGTTATTTAGCTAATTTTCTTCATCAGGATATTATCATCCTACTATCATGAAACAAAGCATAGTAATCATATTTTTAACCTAGTCTCATCAATAGGATATATCATCCTATTTGACTTTGTTAAAATTCATTTGACACTTATCAAACATAGAAGATCAAAGTTTGGTAGGAAATAAAAACACTTGTATGCCAATCTTCACAAGGTTAAAAAAGCAAAGACTCTTAGAAAAATAACTTGAAACATCAAACATCATGGTAGAAGAAAATCCTTCGCAAAAATTACATCAAAATGACAAAAATGAAATAATGGAAAAAGAGATACAAACAGCTCAATAGGATCCAAAATTCCATAAATTTATGGAAAATATTTTAGAGCAAGACATGGAAAAATATCTCTTAATGCTAGCTGAATCAGGTGCCAAACTTCCAAAAGATTTTGATGTCAATCGATTAAAGGAAACACCTAGAGCAAATGAAACTGAAACACCACAGCATATGCCAAACACAAATCAAGTTGTGGCCCTAACATAGAAAATGCAAAACTTGCAACAACAAATTCAAGATATGCAAAAGGGAAAAATGAAAAGTTATGCATTACAAGACATTTTTCCTTATCCTTTTGACCCAACTATGGATATGATACCATTCCATAGACACTGCGAATTCCCAAAATATGTCAAATATAATGGTAAGACAGACCCAATCAACCATGTAAGGGAATTCAAAACCATGAGCTTAGAGTTCGCATAGGAAGAAACTTACTTAATGAGGTTATTCCCAATAAGCTTAGGAGTTCAGTGACTGGAGTGGTTTTCCAAACTACAACCAAGAATACAAAATTTTGAAGAGCTCATCAATAGGTTCATATCACAATATTCCTTTAACATCCAACATGACATCATGATAAAGGACCTCTATAAAATGAAGCAAAACAAAGGTGAGACATTCTTGTCCTTTTTACAGCGATGGCGAAGAATATTTGCTAGGTATCCTCACTCCATACCTGAGGAAGAAAAAATGGAGTTATTCATTGATAACCTGACTGATGAAATGAGCTATAGGCTTGAATTACAATGTCCTCCAACATTCAAAAAATTGATTGAAAATGGCCTTAAAATTGAAGAAGCCTTAGTAAAATGAGGGGTGATCAAACAATACCAACTCCTCAAATCAATATTCCAACAATGACAAACCTAAATTCTGGCAAAAGAATAGAAAAATCAGGATCAACAAAACTACAAATGACCTCCAAAATGCAAAGACATTTTTTAACTTGACAACCTCTACAACAAAGACAAACCAAAACAGTGACAAAAACATCAAGTCAAATATCAATCAAAACAATAATCTAAACAATGGAGAATCAAAACCACAAACATATCAAAAACCATCAAACCGGCGTCAATTCACACCATTAGGCCAATACTGGAATCAACAATGAGGGAACTTGTTGCAAGTGATCTTATCACTACACAAGAAGCACAATTTTGGGATCTAAAAGTCAAACCACCATGGTGGAATGATGCAGATTATTGTAACTTCCATAACAATAAGGGACACAAGACAAATGATTGCATGGAATTAAAACATATAGTCTAAGATCTGATTGAAAAAAAAAAAAGGTATACGTAGAGGGACATCGAAACAACAAAAATCATGCAGACTTTAAATACCCTTTACCAAATTACGATAAGGGAGAGTCATCTTCTACAAACAGTAAAGGAAAAAATTTCAATCACATTTACGATAGCACAATATTTTATTTTTTTGAAGTAGAAAGTGATACTGCCACCAATAATCACATTGACAACAACAAAACTAGTGACATTATCCCCCTAGATCTAATCTCGAGCATACAAATATCCGACAATTAGATAATTGTTTTAAAAATTAGAGAAAGACAAGACTATCAACCAGTTAATGTAATGACAAGGGGGCAATCCAAGGTAATTTTGAAGGGAGTTGCACCTAAAAACACCACTCCACATCCAATCTGATACAACATTGTCAACCAACTTCAGAAAATACTAGCACAAATATCAATACTTGAACTCCTTAAACTATCACCATCCCATAAAGAGATTTTAGAACAAGCACTTGTTGCCACCACAGTACCCAAAAACCTAGATGTTTTTCAATTCCAGGCTATGGTGGGACATTGAACACTCCACATAGTCTATCATTCTCTAAATAGGATGATGTGTCACTTAATCGTCCACATAACACCACCCTCCATATTGAAGTTTTGATCCACAAACATCATGTTAAAAGAGTCATAATAGATGGGGGAGCTAGTTTAAATATCTATACTTTAAATTTAATCTGCGCACTAGGGTATTAAGATAATGGTATTGATGCTCGAAGAAAAATGACAATAAAGGCTTATGATGAAGAAGAGAGATCTTCTAAAGGACTGATTATGTTTCCCATTCAAGTGGGACCAATGGTGAAAAATATAGCATGCCAGGTACTAGAAAAAGAGTTAACCTACAATATACTCTTAAGACTTCTGTGGATTCATGAAATGCAGGTAGTACCTTCGACCTATCATCAATGTTTGAAATTTCTAGTTAATGGACAAGAGGTGACTATATCAGTAGATTATAACAATCCTCAACATTGTAACACACTCAAAACTTCTCAAGACACCTTTGTACCTCATAATATGGAAGAATTCATTTTAAATTCATTAGATGGTGAAAAACATCCAAACATTACATCCAAGTGGGTTGAGAAAAGGGGGTATGTGTAGGATCATCATGGAAAAAACAAACCCTTAAGTGGCAATAAAAATACAGAAAATCAGAGTTAGACAACTTGACGTAAAAATTTGAATAATTTATCTATATTATTTCAAAAAAATGTAAAAATAGAATCTGTAGAAAATTTAATTTCGTTTCTAAACTACTAGACCTTTATTTTTTTTTAAAAAATCTATTTGGTGAAAATTTGAAATTTCAATGCAGTAGTATTTAAATTTTAGGGTAAAAATAAGAAGTACGTGTCTGCCTGACCACCCTAACCACAATAAAATGATAATATTTTCTTATAAGCTTTTAGATATAAGTAGAGGACTCATGTCTTGATGTGATACATATTTTTTTATAATTTTTTTCCAAGTAAATAATTAATTATGATTTTTTTATTACAACTTTTAAAAAATATAAAATCTCGTCTATCTAACCACCTTAACTTTGTCAAAAATTCATGAAATTTTATTTTATTTTTTTTAATCCTGTAGTATGCAAAGCATAGAATGTGACGCAGGTTTCAGATTCAAAAAATGTGATACCATTTGAAAGTTATAGATGTTTTTCAATCAGCCTATCAATAAGGACTTTATTCGTAATTCTAATGGAAAATGAATAATAATAATTTATTAAATTCAAAGTAAAGCATAATTTATATTGGTGGAAAGATGAGAATCTCCTCTAAAAACCCTTTTCATTTCATCAATTTTGGGTAAAAAAGAGTCGTCAGCCACATGGGCCATCATATGGCTTACATATCGCCACTTTTTGGCCCATCATGATCTTGCACATACCCAAGGGATAAATCAAAAGATACAAGTGTTGTTGAATATACATTAATAGACAATAAGGATCCTCTAAATTATCTATCACAAAAATTCCAAGAAAGGTCCAGCTCACAAACAAAGGAATGGGACAATATTCTATTGAGCAGTCTCTTAATCTTTCATAATTGATGCCATCTCCAAAGTCATATGGAGAACCATCAATGATAAAACAACAAATATCACAACCTGCAACAGTTCTAGAGGAAATATTTGTGAAATCCAGTACTATAGAGGGTGAATCAAAAGACAAAGCTATCCTCGATTGGTTGTACAAAGATGAAGAAACATCGACATCAACAAACATCAGCATCGAGATAGATAAGTATGGAAAAGGAAAGGCTATTTTAGAAAAGATGGGTTATAAAGGATAGGGACCTGCTAGAAAAAGGAAAGAAAGAATCATGGAACCAATTCAGCCTCTTACTCTTCATTCAAAGGATAAGACAGGACTGGGTTACTTAGAAGAAGAAAAACAAGAAATGACTAAGAAGGCAGTTGAAAGAATCCTTCAAGTAAGAGATAGCTCTGAAAAAAATTCTAATGAATATGAATGGGATCTATATTCTGATATATCTTACACAAATGTCCAAATTGATGTCATAAAATAATATGCACCTACATGTGAGTAGGGATAGAGCTCAGGGTCTAGATCACTTGTATTAGAATCATAACATATCGATGACTCAAGTGAGGATGAACAAACATCGAGTGAACTAGATAATCTCGAGGAGAGTAACATCATTGACCTCAACATCCCTAATGAAAAATCTAACAACATAACTGTCTGAACCCTTACCATCATCAACCCAAGTCAATCAGATGATTTCCTGCCCTTAGTCCATCCCAAACTTATCGACTGGGAACCCATTGAACCTCTAAATGTAACCATCTATGCAAATGATGATGCTATCATAAATTTCCTTTTTTGTGACAAAACTATACAAGTTCTATCCATAAATCTCATAACAACACGAATCGAATGAAGGGTGTCAAATCTTCTAGTTGCAAATATAAAAATAGGAATAATGGATCTAATGGTGAAAACCATTCTATGGCAATATTAGATCTTCAAAAGAGAAAAATAAAGAATGCATTGGACGGTGAAAACCTCTCTGAGGCACTCAAAGATGGGAGATTTGGCACCCTTCTAGAGCATTATCATGAAAGGTCATCAGTTTTGGTGGAGCCTACACAATTTGTAAACATTGGTACAAAAGAAAGAGAAAATATTTTACATCTGGCAGAATCTATGATAGAACAAGAAAGACCTGAATTTATCAAATTCTTTGAAGAAAGAAGCATTAATTTTGCTTGGTCATACTACGATGTGCCGGGTTTAGACCAAAATATTTTAATTCATCATTTTTCTTTGGTTACTGGAATCAAACCTATAAAACAAAAATTAAGAAAGATGCATCCACATATTGCATTGATGGTAAAATCTAAGCCGAAGAAGTTATTGGATGCAGGATTCATTAGGTCTATTGATTATTTTGAATGGATGTCAAATATTGTGCATGTATCAAAGCTAGATAATATTATCAAGATATGTACAAATTTCAGGGATATAAATAAGGCATGCCCCAAGGATGATTTCCCCTTACCTAATATTGACGTTGTCATGGAATTAATAGCAGGGCATTCCATGTTATCAATAATGGATGGTTTCTCCGATTACAACCAAATAAAGATAGCACCAGAAGATCAAGAAAAAATTGCATTCACATGTCCATAGGGAACCTTTTGTTGGAATTTCATGCCCTTCGGGTTGAAAAATGCAAGGAAACTTATCAAAGAGAAATGACCACTATCTTCCATGATATGATGCATACCTTTATGGAGGATTACGTAGATGATATTCTAGCTAAGTCACATTCCAAAGAAGAACATCTAGATATCCTAGGAAATTTTTTCACAAGGTAGAAAAGTTCAATGTCAGACTAAACCCTGAGAAATGTGTCTTTGGGGTTACATAAGCAAAACTCTTAGGATACATAGTCTCAGAAAAAGGTATTGAAGTAGATCCAACAAAGGTAAAGGCAATAATGGAAATGCCACCACCCAAAAACATCAGTCAACTAAGGTCACTGCAAGGAAGGTTGCAATCAATTAGGAGATTTATCTCCCAGTTGGTAGACAAAAGTCACCCATTTAATCATCTATTGCATAAGAATGTTGTGTTCAAATGGGATAAGGGGTGTGAAACAACTTTCAACAAAATAAAGCAATATCTGATGTCGCCACCTATTCTCATGCCACCTACAAAAGGAAGACCTTTAATACTATACATTGCAACAATGGATATTTCTTTAGGAGCACTGTTGGCACAACAAGACTATGAAGGAAGGGAACAAGCCATTTACTACATCAACAAAAATTTGAATGGCTATGAAATAAATTATACCTTCATTGAGAAATCTTGTTTGGTGGTGGTATTTTCTACCTAGTAGTTGTGACATTACATGTTGACTCACACAATCAGACTCATCGCAAAAATTGATCCATTAAAATATATACTCAGTAAGCCTGCTTTAACAGGCAGACTAGCCAAATGGGTCAAGCTTTTAAGTGAGTTTGATATTTAGTATGTGGAAAGAAGAGCCATCAAAGGTCAAGTGATCTCTGAACAATTAGCTAAAACTCCTTTAACTGATGATCGTCCTATGACAATGACATTTCCTGATGCAGACATTCTTATAGTAACAACACAACAATGGATACTTTACTTTGATGGATCATATACACAAGGAGGATTTGGTGCAGGAATATTGTTCATTACACCCCAAGGACACACCATCCCAAAGTCTTATATACTAATGTTTCCATGTACCAATAATGTGGTAGAGTATGAGGCATCAATCATTGGAATCAAAATGGCAATTGAATGGAAAATCACAGAGTTACAAGTATATGGAGATTCTCAACTAGTCATTTATCAGGTAAATGATGAATATCAGATGAAAGATGAGAAGTTAATGCCCTATAAGTAGTTGATAGATTATCTCAAACAATACTTTGTCAATATCAAATTTGAGCAAATTTCGAGGGTATAAAACAAAGTGGAAGATGTTATGGCAAAAAATGCTTCTCTTTTGTAATTACTAGAGAAACGTGGTCATTATGAGTTTATGGTAGAACAAGTATCTCATCCTTCTTATAATAGTTCAGAATCCCAAACCATATAGCATTTAGATATCATTGAATCCTCCATCTATGAAAAGACCTGTGAATACCTAAAAGACAACATCCTTCCTCCTAATCATTCTAGAAACCAAAAATGCAACTTCATCTACCAATCTGCCAAACATACTTTAATCACCAACATAATTTAGCATCGAGGTCTAGATGATACTCTTCTCCGATGTTTAGAACATAATGAATCTGAGACAACCATACATGAGGTTCATGAAGGTATTTTTGGAACTCATTCAAGTGGTATGACTCTAGCAAAGAAACTCCTCCGTTTAGGGTATTACTAGCCAAATATGGAGAAGGACTCTTATTAGTTTGTCATGAAATGTCAAAAGTGTCAGATTCATAGTAATCTAATCCACGCACCAGCTCAATAATTACACCCATTCACATCAACATGGCCCTTTTGTCAATGGGGATTGGATCTAGTAGGAAAGATAAATCCATCTTCATCCAATGGACACAAGTTCATAATCACAATGACAAAATATTTTACAAAATGGATAGAAGCAGTTTCTCTCACAACTGTCATTGGAAAACAGATCTCATCTTTCATATTGAACTACATAATTTGTCAGTATGGCATACCTTAGTCCATTATCATTGATAATGGATGACCATTTAAAAACCAGGATGTCCAGGAATTGTGTGAAAAATTTCATATCCAACATCATTTCTCAACACCGTATTACCCTTAGAGAAATGGCCAAGCATAAGCCTCTAACAAGACAATTCTGAAAATACTTAAGAAAATAGTTAACGATGTTGGACGCGATTGGCATGTCCAGCTCAATCCTACATTATGGGCCTATAGAACCAACATCAAAACACCAACAAAAGCTACACCATATGCCTTGATATATGGATCACAGGCCATACTACCCATTGAGGTAGAGATTCCATCACTGCATGTATCATTAAAGGGAATCATTTCAAATGAGGATTATAGAGTGTTTAGGCTTCAAGAAGTGGAACTGTTGGATGAATGCCATCAACAAGTTGTCAATCATCTAACTGCATATCAACGAAGAATGTCCCAAGGCTACAATCATAAGGTAAATTCTAGAATCTTTCAGGTTGGGGATTTGTTCCTAAAAGAAAACCCTAAAAATCAGCAAGATAGAGAAAAGAAAGGGAAGTTTGAACCTAACTAGCTAGGTCCCTCTGTCATCATATCAGTTTATCGATTAGGTGCTTATCAGCTATCAACACCTGAAGGGAATTTTTTTGATGAACCTCTCAATAGTATCCATCTCCCAAAATTCTACACATGAATCACCTAGTGCATGGTTCAAAATCCTAAAAATGGTTGCCTTGATGAAAACTGGGCAAACAGGCGTCTTGGTAACAGAAAATACAAAAAAATAGAGAAGATAAAATACAAACAAAAAAATTAAAAAGAGTGAAAAACAAAAGTGCAATTAAAACATGTCGTGAAAACCTAGAAATAGGTAATATATGTGATTTTAACTAGCTTTTCCATCTATTTTGATACATATCATGGTCGTTAATCTAACCATCATTTTGCATCCATTATCATATCATTTCAAATGGTCATGTCTCACTCTAGCTTGGGGGCAACATCAGGTTCTCACTAGGGTAATAACACATCAAGCTTAATAACATGGACAAACAACAATATGACAAACACAACAAAAACAATGATTTAAACATAACCCAACATGAGACATCAATCAGCATCAGAAACACATTAGCCATCCATATCAAATCACAAAATCACAAAAACAAGTTAGATAGTTAGTTTAAAAAAAAAAAGCCAAAAACATGAGTCAGTGTTAGTCGAATTACATGGTCTCTATGTGTATAACATAGGAAAGGCTAATCTTTGATCAGCCCCTGAGGCCCCCAGGGTAGGTCTTTAGCTTAAGTTTGATCCAAAATCTTAGAAAATCACAAACACATCATAAAATTAGGATGTATGATCTAATCTGAAAAATGGTTGAAATACTTTAAACAAAGGTTGGATATGTTGTACTTTGATAATTATTATCATTTATTTGGAGCAACTCGATGATGTATTGAACTAGAGAAGCTAGGAAGAAGAATGGTATTTTTCATTATCTATTGTTTGTGAATTAATCATAATTACTGTGTGAATTGTCGTGGGAGGTGCTCTTCAAATGTATCATTGATGATATTTAGAATTCACATAGGAAAGTGATTAATTCTATTTTTTTTTACACAAGAAATGCTCAGGTCATCTTAGTTTAATTATACTTAGATGCTTGTGTGCACTTGCAATATCAAAAATAAATTAAAAAAATCATGAAAGTAATACTCAGGTCATCATTGGTCTAACATATACCATTGATACTTGTACTTACTTTCAAAATTTTAAAAAAATCTCAATGATGATACAAAGCACAAAAATATTGTTAAAATGACAATATTTGCATGTAGTTGCATGATAAATTTAGATTACATTCATAAATAGTTTGTACATCTGCAAAGTCTTTTGTTACAAAAGTTTGTGAAAAATTCAAATTGATGATTATCATTTTCTCATTAAAGACTAAGTATACTTAACATAAAAAAATAAATCATCGTAACCATATAGTTGCATCAACATTTTTTTTCACATTAGAAAGCATTTTCTATTCATCATTCATACATTTTAATCAAATCATTTTGCATTCATCATATCATATTTCTCCATATCATATAAAAGTTCTGAGAGAAAAATTCAAAATTAAATCATATCATTACATTCTCCATTTAAATTTTATTATCATTACATCAAGTCATCACATTATCCATTTACATTTTATTATCAATACATTATCGTACATTGATTTCATCCATCGATCATCATACATCATGCATCCATTCATCATTTATTATTTTATTATTACATCATATTATTGCATTTCCATCAATTCATAATGTATATCATAAATCATCTATTTTCACATTTATATCAACATAGGAACATACATCCCATTTGCATCACATCATTACATCCACATGCATATATAAAAATGATCATCATATAAAATGAAAATAATCATGCATCCATACATCGACATCATAAACCATAGCATATCACATGACCATATAGAATCAAATAAATCATCACATGGCATGTAGAACATGATAAATAAATGCATCCATCATAGAATCATAATAGAACTCATCATAGATCAATAATAATCTGTTGCATATCATATAAATCATATAAATTATCAATGTCAAGTATACAATGAAGTCTGAAATAAAAGAAATATATCATACAAACTGACTAGATAAGAGTATACATCATGTCTCAAAGTATATCATAAAATCATATCAGGCATCTAAGATCTATTGCTGCTAGATGGTACAGGTATCACGAGACCAGTACCTCCACCACCACCAGATGGACTAGTACCTCCACCACCACCAAATGGACTAGGATCTCTTGGATCTCTGTGAGGCAGCTGGGTCAAACCCTCACTGATAGTCCTAGTATCTGTCCTACTTGATCATGAAGGAAAATAACTCACTCTTCACTCAACAAGGACTGCATCATGGTAACGACCTCTGTAAAACTCTAACTCTTGACCAACATGGAGAACCTCCCTCATATAATCACCAACAGTGGTACCATCAGCAATCTACCATAAAGTCTCGGCAGTCACATGTGCCCACTCGACGATCTACCTGGCACTATCCCTCTCCACCGTCAGTGTGGAAATATGTGTCTACATAGCTGCCAACTGTCCCTATACCTATGTCAAGGCCTGTGCCTAGTTCTATAGTTGTGTCTGTGTCTTCACAAGTCAACCCTGAGCCTGCACAAGCTTCCCCTACAAGGTATGAATCTATACTTGAAGGGTGGCAATTTGTGTCTGATACTCTATGGAAGATGTCTCCACTGCTTGCCTCTTATGAGGTACACTAGTAGATGGCTCTATCCTTCCTACCATAGCACCTCTGCCACCATCTCCTCCATCATCTCCATCATCACTACTACTCTCACCACTACTACTCTTCTCACTATCCTCACTACCACTATCATCCCCCTCACCACTACCCTCCACATCCTTAATATCAACATCATCCTCTCCACCCACATCCTTTGTCTCAACATCCATGACCTGCTCCTCCACCACATCATCTACTCAGCTCCATCTCTAACCAGGTGCAACATCCTCCTCTACAGGTAGTGGTACAGGCACATCGGGAATAGTAATTTGAGGACATGGATGTAAGGCAAGATATTGTGCATACTCCGCAGTCATTGGTACCTCTATAATATCACATCGTATATCCCAGATTGAAGACTGTAAGGCATGGTATCCCTCTACTACGGTATCATAAGATAGAGATGGCTCCCAATCTACTACATCACTCCACCAATGAGCATAATGTTCAATGCCTTGGGGAATACACTAAATAATACCATACTATTTTTAGACCCTCCACAATAGGAATCTCTCTAAGACAAAGTGGGTCTGGCCAATCAAATACATAGATTCATACATGTAACCCATCTCTGCATCATCATCATCCCAATGCTCACAATCTAGATATGGGTACCATGCCACTGCCTCTAAATCATCCAAAACATGCCTCCAATGCTCCAACTTACCCATCTGGGACTGGGTAAGTTGACCTCTATATCTGAAAATATATGGCCTAGTAGTGGGCCTATCTCGAACTAGCATTGGTCACGTAACAACAATATGCTCCCACGCCCAAACCTGAAGCAAGGTAGCTCCTGATGATAAATTGTGCCCTCTCAAATAAACAGTTGAATATAAATCATGATACAAATATGCCAGCATTCACATCCCCCAAACATAGCGGGTCCCGTGTATGATCATACTCTCAAGAACCTGGCCCCATTCGACAAATAGTCCCTTTGACCTGCGATCAGGACAAAGGAACCCTCCAATAAATCCTGCCAAAATTGAAGGTAGGGTGGCATAAGAATCCACCATCTCTCACCATGGGATCCATATCCCAGCAATATTCTGATCCTAAAAGACTCTACGAAGAGCATCTGTCCCACCTACCTCCTATGAATCATACCCAACAACCTCTCCAACAAATAGAACCCGTAAAATATGCCAGACATCCTTTGGAGTAACTGTCATCTCACGAGTGGGTAAGTGGAAGGTGTTATGATCACTGTGCCATCGCTCGGCTAAAGCCGTGAGAAGACCCCGATTAATCCTAATCTGGGGCATGTCAAGAAGAGAAGCAAGTCCACACTGAACAATAATATGTGTCTCATCTGATGTCAACTATGGAATCAAATCAAAATTCCACGGGAAACACTCTTGAATCTGGAGGTTATCCAGAGACTCTTATCATCATGAAATGTTCAGAATCAGTACACGATGTCAAATATCATATATCATTATACTATCAAATCTAATCAGCTCTTGGTATGAATTTTGATCAAAATTCATGAGAAAACATCACCAAACCTCACCTATCATGAGGTCATCATTATATATCTAAATTATACTTCGCCTAACATGAGGTCAATTTATCAAAATCAACCTCGCCTACCATGAGGTTCATCACAAATGAGATTATTCCTCATCTATCATGAGAATAATTCCTATCTATCGATCATCATAATCAATCATCGAGGTTATTTAGATCATCAAATCATATCAAACCAATGGGTTGACATGATTGAAATCAACAAAATAAAGTTAAAATCTGACAAATTTTACAAATCTGACTTGGATGCACTAAAACAGGCATTCAAAGCGCTAAAATATCAAAAGTGCTATTTCATCAGTCAGAAGCGCTAGAATAGGCATTCAAAGTGCTAAAATATCAAAAGTGCTATTTCATCAGTCAGAAGCGCTAGAATAGGCATTCAAAGCGCTAAAATATCAAAAGTGTTATTTCATCAGTTAGAAGCGCTAGAACAGTTTATCAAAGCGCCATATCACTAAAAGCGTTATTTTAGGAGGTCAAAACATTGAAATAGTTGCTCAACATGCTAAAATCCTCAAAGTGCTAAATTAATCATTGGAAGCACTAATCTATCCTACCATTGCGCTAAAATCCTCGAAGTGCTAAATTAAACAATTGAAGCGCTAAACTATCCTATTGTAGCGCAAATATTTTGGAAGTGCTAAACTAGCCTACCAAAGCGCTAAAATACCTACTTGAAGCGCTAATTTGCCGAACTGCTAGAAAAATTCCTAAAAGCGCTACACTGGGGTGTAAAAGCACTACAATGTGTTCTTGAAGTGCTAAAACTATGAAAAATTAAAATGCATATAAAAATGTGAAAAACGAAAAAAACATGAATTACGAAGAGGTTTAGGGGTACGCACCGGAAGTCCGTAAGCGGTCAGGCATTGATAACATCGCACTCACTCAAATTGGTGGGTGTGGTAAGGGATCGACATCTTTCTCCAAGTGTCACAAATATCTCTCACAAATTTTTCAAAGGTCAAAATGCACAAATGAATTTGAGAAAGACCTTTTTGACCTTTTATAGGTTATTAAAGGTGGATTATGGTGGGATTTTGTTTTTAAACATTTTAATTAATTTTATTGGGAGATTAATAGAAATTCATCCAGGGGAATTTTTTTTTACATCAAATGTCAAGAGATAAATTATTTTATCATCACATCTTCATCAAATCATCGAAAAATCAAAAATCATTGAAAAAAATTAAAATTGAAAAATTCCAAAAAATCCAAAAAAATAAAAATAAAACAAAATAAATCATCATATATTTATCTCCCAAGGGGGTATATATTCATCATCACCTACAAATCAATGTTTGGGGCATACTGAATTTTTTTTTCATTGATACTAGTAGCAAAAGCAAAAATTTCTTTGAAGCAATGCATAAACGCATCACTTCAAAAAGGGGCAAAATGTATACACCTAAAATTGGTCTAGAGAATATAATTAATCAAATATGACTTATTTGATTAATTATCCTAAATTCCTCTACTATTGAATAAATAAAAATATTTATTTATATAGTTCACGTTTAAACTCTTATTTAAATTCTTTTTCTGCTATTATTTCATCTTAATTAAATAAACAAAATTAAATACTTTTTCTTATTTAATTATCAAATTCCTCTATTTATCCTATCTTAATCACATCATTCAATCAAAATTAATTAACAAAGTTTAAATACTTTGTAGTTTAAATATCATATTCCTTCTATTTAATTTAATAAACAACTCCTATAATTTGCTTTATTAAAATTTCCATTCCCTTTTTTGCTAATATAAATAAATCAAGATATTTAAATAAAAGAATAAAGAAAATTCCTCTATTTACTCACCTACCAAATTAGACATTATATGTCTAAATTATGTCAAAATAAATGCAATTGGCATTCACGAGAAAGCTTGCAGGCAATCCTCTCAATCTTCTTCCTTTGATCCTTCCTATCCTCTTTCCTGGTGTTTTCATGGGGAGGAACCATTTCCAAAATCTTCTCAATCTTCTCAATTTCTTACTATTCAATCCTCCAGATTGAATCCAAGCCTCTACTTTGCTGCCCCTGTGCAATCTACTACTGTAAATCTATAAATACAACCTTTCTCCACAAGAAATGGATCCCATCTTTGTGCAATCTTACTCTGCAGGAAATAGCAATCAAGCAATCAAGCATCACAACAATAGCAATAGCATTGTAGTATCATAAGCATTTTAGAATTCATAATCATGGCTGCATAGTAGTTTTACTATAGCTTCATCATAATAGTTTCATGTCAGAATAGATTACAATAGTTTCCTTTCATCAAATATATATCATCAAATCATTACATCATTGCATTTAGCATCACTCCATTCTCTAGATTGGAATTTTAACAATCACAAGTGCTTACCAAATTTGAGAGCCCTTTGTGATTTAATAAATCTTTGGAGATAGGAAACAATGAGACGCTTTTAGAAGATTTTTTCTTTAAAATAGTTTATTTGTTGAATCTTTGATATAATGTTTCATTAAGAAGTGTTATTTTACTATTTATGTATTCACACTTACACATCCCATTGAGGAAGTGGTTCCTTCTTCGACATTTCAACATTTGGAGGAATTTTTCAAGCACCTAGCAACACTACAATAACATTTGGGTGACTCTATTGGGAATAGGTGCCTCAACTTCCATCTTGAACCTCTGAAAAGACTTGGCAAAATTATTACCTTTCACAGCCTTTACCTATCTATTGCTGAGAGCTTTTCTTAGAGGTGTGGTATGGCGGTTTACCACCTTACCGCGGGCCTCTGTCGGTCTGTCCGCGGTTGGGCGGTGTTACCGCCATACCACGGGGTCTCCGTCTTGCACTGGAGAGAGCACGGTTGATGGGCACAGTCAATGTGAAAGCTTACCTCCCTACGACGGAGGGTGCTTGTTGGTGGCACGGTGGCCACAGTGAACAATGGCAGTTAGCGAAGTTCACTTACCGCCATACCGCAATGGCCTCTTGGCCATGTCATGGTGGTGCGATAAGCCTTGGCAGTTAGATATAAAGGTTACCTCCTTACTGCAAAGGTCTTGCGGTTGGGGTGAGGTAGCGTGGTGTGTTTGTTTGTAGGTTTTGGTGGTTACCTCCATACCATGGGAGGTGTTTCTCAGCCCTGCAGTTGGGCGATGGCACTTCCATACCACGGTGGCCTCTTTGGCTTGGCAAGGTAGCACAGTAAGAGGTGTTTGACAGTTGTGTTGACCTACTAGACTTGACTAGAAACAACAAACAAACAGAGAGGCAGCTTGTGGCAGGTAATCAACATCTGATTGGTTGAAGTCTAGAGTGGTGAAAGTAGTAATTACAAGATATATTTCGGTTGATGACAAAACCCGATTAAGGAAAGAAGAGATAATGTCTGGGTGGCTTGATGCATGATTGCAGAGTAGATCGGTCAAAATATCGGATTGCTTGATTGGGTGAATGGTGCATAATTAAGGCATGCAATTGGTTGGTATGATTAATGTGATGTATGACTTGTATAGTCGATTACATTATATAGTTGCTAAGGGTGATGGTGAAGAGTGAGAGATAGAATAAAGAGTTGTATTCATTGTATACTGAAAGAATTATTGTAACAGTGAGTGCATGAAAACTCAATTCTGTTGTTGTGAGCTAACTATCAGAGAGTGAGGACTGTGAGCTTTGTTTGTAATTTATTTTACTATAATACAAAGTGTCTTCTCTTGGTGTGGTGGGTTTTTTACCGAAAGGGTTTTCCAACGTAAATTTGGTGTTATCTGAGATGATTTATTTATGTTACTCTTGTTACCCTCTATGTGTTCATCTCAATTGTTTTAAGAAGTTTCAAAACAGGTCTTTGCACTTCTCCTCTATAGTTTTTAGCATTAGGAAAGTGCTTCTACACCTTTTATTTTCCTTTCAGACTCTACTAGTATGTACTCAAAATATTTGCTTGGGAATTCCTCTACTTTCCTCTCAAATTTTTATTGTGTTTCCTATTCTTTCCATGCATAAAAGTGTCAAATTTTAATGGAAACCACTTGTATACTACCCAATTTCATGAAATGCCAACTTTGCAACTCCCAATTAGCCATATTAGGCTAGTTATGCCTCCCCTTTCACTTCACAAAACCCTATTGTTGTGGGTTCTCAACCTTATCAAAATTCTCACCCACCCTCCTACTCAGTCTTCTTATACATCCACATATTCCTATCAACAACCCCAAGAGGCTCATTATTTTGCAAGTCAGCCTTATTTCTCTCCTATTTAGCCTCAAATTTCTAGTAATATGAGTGTAAGTGAAATTACAAGAATGTTTCTAGATTTCAATAGATAGCTAAATTATATTTAGATACAACAATATTTTGACCTACAGTAGGAGGAGTGGGCTAATCAAGCCTATCAAGGGCAGAAATATTATTTCCCATAGCAAAATGAGCTTTCCCATCAAGATCACTATCCTCAGTAGAAAAACATAGAAGCTCAATGGAGGTATGAGTAGCAGCTAGAGGCACAAAGAAGGTAGCAACAAGAGGAGTATATGGCAAGGGATGTTTTTGCTAGGCAAGAGAAACTCAAAATTTCCCTTATTCTAGCACAAATGCTTAAGACTCAAGAAGCCCCTTGTGTGCCTAGTTTTAGACAAACACCTCCACCAATTCAAAAATAGCCTGCTAAAGAGGAGGTAAGAAAAAATAAATTTGTAAGTTTCAAGAAGCCTAATAAACCTCTTGAAATTTTCATTATCCCTCCTTTTGGTCTAGAACAACCTATTATGTAGGAGGTATGCAAGCACAATTTTTTTAGTTTCAAGAATCTCAATCAGCCTCTTGAAACTCCTATTCAACCTCATGTGCCATCAAGTAGATCTCCTATGTTGGAGATCCCAAGTTTTGAGAGGCTCCATTCCTTATAAGAACCAATCCTTGAGGAGTCTCAAATTTTTATTCCTATTGAGAAACCCCTTCCAGAGCTTCAACAAGAGTTTCAATGCCCTTTTGACCATTTTTCTCCCCTTATAGATATTTCACTCTTTAAAGGTGAACCTATGGTATGGGATCCTAATTGGTCAAAAGAAAAAAGGAATGAAATATTTCAGGCTAGGAGTGAAGAGGTTGGTCTTGAGGATTTTTCTTGTGCTCTAGACAATGAGTGTCTTGAGCTATTGCAAGAAAAAAGTTAAAGATAATAAGTTGCAACAACAAGGCATTAAAAAGGTAGAAAAAATAAATATAGCAGAAGAATCAATCCCCTCATTTGATGCGCTCCTTTATTTTGTTGAATTTGAGGATAGATCACATATATCTACATTAGTAGAAGCCTTTGAGTAGCTTGGTATTGGCTTGATGGGTGAAGAAAACTCCATGGTTTTGGAGCAGTATCAACAAACATATTTATCCCCTACTATTGTGGATGAAGATCCCCAATCTATTGAGGTCTGCTATTCTGAGGTGGAGGACCTCTTTTGGGATGTTATAGAAACCTTTTTTTTAGGTTTAAATGTCAAATCATCACCCCCAAAAGAGGAGCTTCATGGGAAGCAACATAAGAAGGAAGAGGCAACAGAGGATATGGCAACCATTACGTGCCAAGAGTCTGATTTTGTTGCAGCTAGTTACCAAGAGGAAATTTTAAAATAGAGAGACAACTTGAAGGGTTCAATTCTCCACCTAAAGTGTCTCATGAATTTGAGATATTTGTTGATACTGTGTGCATTAATACAAGTAATTATGATGTTTGTTGGGTTTTTTTTTTCCTTGAATGTAGTAATGTTGAATATGAGGTCTTCATTCAAGATGAAGATGCGACCTTTGACATTAGGGATAATGTGATTGAGTTAGAATTCTTCAAATGAAACGAACACAGAGAAAAATCCACCATTGAGTTGCCACACATTTTCCTGGAGAGTGATTCTCTTGTTTCTTAATTTGATAGTATGCCTAAGCTTCAAATATTTTCATTTGAGGTGCATGAAGAAGAGATCCCTTGTGCAGATCAACAAATAGGTTTGGCATATTTTGCATCACCATGTGACTAGAAACTTTCTCTTTCTATTTCAGTTCATGCAATGAGGAGGCTAGTGGTCATGGTACTGGCCTATCCTTTTGTGAGGAGAGTTATTTTCCCTCTAAAAAAGGTTTTGATTTTGGATGTTGACTTGTCTTCAGAAGGTTTCACCCTTGTGGCTATATGTTCACCTGAGGCACCACTGTCAAATGATTCTAACACTAGTTTCATATGGTTCCCCTATGATGGAAAAGTTTACAGTGAAGTGATCCTTCACCTTTCAGGAATTCTGTATGTTTTCATGCATATTGAAAGTGGTTTTCGGTGGTTGTATCTAGGTTAGGTCTATAACTACAGTCTAAGGGAGATCAGCTCCTTTAGAAGGTCCATCATTGACAGAGGAAAATTTTCATTTTTATGCTTCTTGTTAGTTTCATGTACATATTGTAGTTGTTTTTATTTCCATGAAGAGCTCTTGCACACCCTGCATTCTCCTTAAGGGAATTTATTCTCTCTATTTTATATGGTTTCCTCCAAGTGCAAGCTTGCACATGTTTTTTTTCTCTGAAGATGCCCAACAATTGAAATTTTACCCTCTTGACTCTGTGCCCAATAAACTAATAAGGCCCTTGGATTCCATTATTAACAGGAAATCATCTTGCAAAAATCACTATAAATGTTGACATTTCATGCCACCCTTTGATGAACCATCATTGATAACCAATCTTAGAGATCTCGCATGGCCCATCTTGCATGAATTCTCCTTGAAGGGTTCTAAAATTGGCTAAGTCCTATATTTTCAGGCTTTCGAGTTTTTGCTTCCCTTCATAATCGCATGCCTTTTTCATCACTCCTAATCCTTCTTCTCTTCCTTCCATTTTCCCCCAAGTGTTTCGGGCTTCAACCTTCATCCTTACCCTTTAACCATTACTGCTTCTCCTTGGTAAGCCTTAGGCCTTACCTCCAATCCTCGAAGTCCTAAAGAGGCTTTTCAAGATTTTCCTAAGTCTTGATTTTTCAGACTTCGGGGATAAACCTTCCTTCTTATCTCTTTCCATATTTTCTACTTTAGTTGTAAGGCTTCCACTCAACCCTTGATCTCTCTAAAATATCTTTTTGGCTTTTGATTGTTGGCCCTTGGGCCTTTCTTCTTTCTCCTTCCTTTCGAAGTCTCAATCAATTTTTCCTTGATAATCAACTAAGTGTCAAATTTTCAGGCATCGAGCATTGGTCTTACCCTTTACTCTTTTTGAATCTATGGAAAGGTGCAAGCCTTCTCCCTAATCTTCAATGCTCGATAAGGGTGAAATTTTTGAATTCAATGTTCTCTTTTTCTACTTTCCTTTTTCTTCCTCTTCTATCATGCGGTATGGTGAACCCCCGAAGCCCGACCTCCAACAATCTAATGCTAATGATGTGTAAGTGATATGAAGCAGGCCTGGCGTTCGATCCGTGACAAAGATGATCCTTCATGGCTCGAGTCTATTTAATGCATAAGCAAAGGTTTCTTTTTGGGCCCGACACACTGACCTTTTTGTGGATTTGGCGTATTTTCAGGGTGACATCATTAATGCTTGATCCAACTTCCCTAGTGGATTTTTTTACTTATTGAGTTTCAAGGATGACATTTTTTGCTCCCATAACTTCTACAAGTGGATTTTATGGGTGCCCATGCCCATTTATTATGGATTGTTGACCTTTTTTGATGGATCCATGCCCCAATCATGATTTTCATGAGATGGCTTCATCTTTTCAAACACAGACTTCATTGCTAACCCTAGTTAGCCTTAGGGTTTAGTTTTTTGTTCCAAGTTATGTTTGATATATAAAGGCAAGAAATGTATTCATTTCAAGGGTTCTTCCTCTGGTTCCTCCAGGGTTTTCTTTGGCAGACATGCATTTTTGCATCTCTGTAATTGAAAAGATTACCTTTCTCCTCTACATTAATAAAATCGAGCAAGATTGCCTCTTCTCATCTTTTTTATGTTTGTGTAAGTTCATTGCCTTCATATCTAAGTGTTTTTTTTATCTTTTCATGCATTTGTGTTTGAGTTAAATTGTGTATAGTTGTTGTTTTGAGAAACCTTCCTTTCTTTCTTGCAACTTGTCAAACCCTAACCATCTTGTGTGCCTCTAGAAATCAACCAAACAAAGAGTTGTGTGAGTCTTGTTGGCACTCCCAAATTTCTCAAATTTGAAGTTCCCATTTGAAAAAAATTGTCTCTGCACTTTCAAAATTGCACCTGATGAATCTACCTGAATGACCCACTTTGGAGGCTTGTAATTTGAACCCTATTGATTTTCATAAAAAACCCCTTGGTAGACATATTCAATTGACACACGTGAACGTGCATGTCAATTTTCAGCTTCCCACAATGAGTTTTGTTAGAGTTTTGAAAAAGTGAAGCTGGAGGGTTTTGGCACTATTTTATTGTTTGCAAACTTAGTTTTGCAAAGTGGCCTCTTGTTCAGGTTAATATTTCACAGATAGAGGATTTTCATGAGAAAATGATTGTTGTTCTGTATTCAACATACCAAGATGAGCTCGTATGTCAGTTTTCAGAGCTTCATCAATTGATTTGCTATTTTTTCAAATTGACAATTCAGTGGGTTTTAATTTGTTCTGAACTGGTTGTTGTTGCAAAAAGTTCGAGTAAGCAACTTTGGTAGTTAATAACTTTTTCTTCATGATCTATTTCTCTAAGATGTTTGTTGAAATGCATTCTCGGGTCATATTTCTACATGCCTGCTTAGTTTCAAGGTTTCAAGATGAGTTTAGATGGGCTAAATAATTCTTTTTTGATCGCGAAGGAACCGAAAATAGTGTTCCAAAAAATTTCAAATTTTGCATATCTAGGGACAACCCATTTCTTGTTTCGGTTTGAAACATCTCCAAATCCATTTTCATTAAAAATTGAGGTCTTATGATGCATTATTTTAATGCACTTTAGTTGCGGCAAAGGCATTCCGAAGGCCAGTTTACAAATGAGGTACTTGAAATATTTTGGCGATGTGAATTTTGAGTAAATGGGTTTTCTCTAAATAAATTATAAAATCCCTTTGCAAATTTTTGCATCTCCAAGTGTCCCAATTTGTCCGCAATAAATTTTCCCTATTTAGATTGTAGTCGAAATTAAAATTTGCATTATTTTCTAATGTCTAAATTGCACATATTTAAAATATCTTGCATATTTTAAATATTATAAATGGAAAAGTGCACAGGAATAAAGTCATTTTTAGGGCAAGCTAAATATATTCTATGTTTTATAAAGTTCAACTTTATAAAATTAATTTTCCTGTGCACGGCAATGGCCTCGCACAATTAAAATAAGTTTTTGTAGAAGCTTGCAAGGTGTGCGAGGAGAATGCTGAGAGGATGATGGTGTTCTATAGTCTTTATTGTAACGAAGATTGAGGTGTTTTCTTCTCCATCAAGGTTCTTTTGAGTGGGCAGATTCAATAAGTATTGTTGCAAGAAGTTATCACGTTTTTGAGTTACTAGGTATTTTATGGGGTCCATTTGAGCTCAAATTTGTTGTTTCATGCTTTAAATTCATCCCCTAACCATTCATAATGCTTGAGTATAGATTTTAAGCATGTTTGGGATGATTTTCGAGTGTCTGCAGTCATTAAAACGCCCTTGCATTGTCAAAAACGACCAGTGATATCACCATTTTTGGACAGATTGTGCTTGCAGTCAAAACACATCAAAATTGTTAAAGTATCTTGTGCTGCCATGAATGAAAAAATAGTCGAGCACAATGAACAGGAGATTAGGGAAAATGGTGAAGAACAAATTGAAATCAATGGCCATCAGGGATGGAGACAGTGCAACCAAATCTTAGCTTTCCCCGCCAGCCTTGCAAAGATTTTGATGTCATCAAAGAGGAGTTGCGGGGTGCGTGAGGTTTAAAGGGAGGCCCCAAAATATTTTAACACTACCCAGGCACAAAAAACAAAATCTCACGGACCTCGCAAGGAAAAGGTGACGTGAGAAAAAATCCCACGAAGTGTGCGAGGTTGTGAGAAGAATAAAGGTGCCCGATTAATGTGAAGGAAATTTGCATTTTTAAGTTGCTTAGAGTGGTGGGTCCGGGAACAAAGATAAATGCATGGGCGAAGGTTTTTAAAGGTAAAGGGCCCGATAAAATATTCAACAAGCCATCATTTTTTAATCATAAAAACATTTAAAATTAAATATGTTTTTCCATGAAAGGTAAAAGGGGCAATGCTTTTAAAATGTAAAATGCAAACATCAGGAATGGGTAAAAAGTTTTATCGATTAAAGTTGAAAGGCCTTCATTTAAGAGGCAAGCATTTTAAAATGCAAAATATAAATGGCACGAAAAGTGAACTGGACAATGGAATATTTTAATGTGATGTGAGATAAAAATAGTTTCTCTGTGTTGGGTAAATATTTTATTTGCCCAGGTCAATGTGAAGTGAATTTAATATTCACTTAATGATCAAATATTATGTGATGGAGAATAATGTGCAGTTGCAACAAATGAAGTGAAAATTATCTGCTGGGTTATAAAATGTGGTCAAGGCATAAATATTAAAGTTATAAAACTTTAATATATAAAGGTAGAGTGAATTTATTCACTTTATGAACATAAAATATGAGTTTTTCACGGGCAAAAAGGCATTTTTACACAGCAAGGTAAAATGGTGGAATTCATCACATGGGCATTTTTATGTTGGAAAACAACTTGATTACAAAGGAAAATTTGGAGGCAAAGTTTGTTGGATGAGAAAGGAGAGATGTTTTTCATTTTTGCAGGTTAACGGAGGATGAAGCTGCCAGTTGTCAACTATGGATGCAATTTAAGGTTGCTCTTGGTTTCTTTTTTTTTCTATATCTTCTCTTCTCTTCTCATTGTAAAAAGGTTCTGAGATTGAGTTTTGAAACTTTGTATGGGGGTGGGTAGATAGAGAATTGAAAATTCTAAGTTATTTCTTGAGTCTATAAGCTGTAATTTTTTGATTTCATGAGTAAATACAACCACTTTATGCAAATAAAATCATGAAGGTGTTTGCACATTCATGAATATCTTCAGATTGTCTCCATATTTGTACACATCTAGTCATATAAATTCAATAATGAAAAGTGTCTTTGAATTTATCATCTCAAATTTCATGAGATTGTTTTGTCTGTTCATTGTTTTGTTTCAAATAAATGGTTAAAATGCTTTGAGCAGGTGATTGCGATTTCAGGTGTGCAGATGAGATTTGATAAGGAGAATTTGATTGATAATAAGAGAGGGATTGTTGGTGCAAGACATTAACAGTTGATGCAAAGAATTAGCAATTTAAATCCATTGGTTGAAGTCTGTTTGCCGATGAATTCATTTTATGTGTTTGACTCTGTGGCCCAGAATTGACACTGATCTATTATTCAGTTTTATGCATCTCAGAAACAAATTTAAATGCAAAATCATTTTAAATCCATATTGTTCGGTTGAGGTTTAATGTTGTGTTATGCCGCTTAATTGTTGAGTGAGTATTGATCTGCTGAGAGTTTAGCTAGGTTTGAACTTGTCAATGCTCTATGTGGTTTAATTGAATTATGAATTATTTGCTATAAAAAGCACTGTCAGTGTGTATGGTTGAATTAAGTTTTAGACATTGTGTACGTTGACTCACCTTGGTCTTGTAGAGCCAGAAGTGTAGGAGATGTCAGTCTTTGACTGAATCTTGTCAGTTGGCCACTAGCCTTTGTGGTTCTTGAATATGCAGGTTGGCTACCTCTTAAAGAGTTTCAAAGCCTAGCTACAAAAATAATACACCAATAGAATGGTGACTCTATTGGGGAGAATTTGTTAAAAAAATTATTGCAGAATCTGACCTTAAGAGTCATTGCATAGAGTCAAATGATTTACCATTCTGAATGTAGTTCAAATAGTGAAGGACTTCAACCCTGAAGGAAGAATTTGTTGCAGTGAACCTGAATGTTTTATAATTTGTGGTGCTTTGTTGGTGAAAAGAACTCAAAAGAAAATTTAAATGTGAAGGAACTTCGTAATGCTTGAAGTTCAATCCTCTTTGAAGAGAGGTGGCGACTTTGTTAATAGTGTAATGATGGATATTTTCCTGCAAGGTATAACTAGGTTAGTAACACATGCATATTAATAAAATCCTCAAACAATCGAATGTAAAGGAGAAATAATCAGAAAATGAATGAAACTAGAACAGTCTCACCCATTTCTCTCCTCCATGGTTGATTTTCATTGCACCTCCTTGGCTTGTTGTGATGAAGAGTGTAAGGAAACTCAGGTGCGGAAACAGCTTCCTATACTAATCTCATAAAGAAAGTATGGTGCAAATTCATTTTAAACCCTTACAATTTCAGATTCGTTAATCTACTTAACAATGATATTGCAGCAATATACCATACATACAGAAAATAAAGAATGACACAATGATTTACCCTGGGGAAAACCTTTCGGTAAAAAACCCCAGCACTCCAAAACCTGCACAATGTATTATCTTCAACACAACGGTTACAACACACTTGCAATGCAAGTTCTTTCAGGAGATTTCCAACACTTGAAGACAAAATGCGGCAGCATCAAAACGTTCCAACAATACACTCACATCACACATCTTTGCAACCCTAAAAAACGCTTATATCATGCGCTTCCCTTTTTTGGGCAACTTCCGAAGATAACTTTATTAGGGTTTTACCATTCTTCGAGAAAATAGGAACCCAGAAAAAAATTTCGAGCCGATGCCCCGAACCCCACTATCATGGAAGAGTGTACAGTACTCAACTTTATCAGTTGCCACATCTCTTCACCTATCATTGAATCTTCCAGACATAGCTCTTACGTGTCATAGGAATCCGTCATAACCGTTTCAGCCATGATCTCCTTACACACAATTCAAGATGCCGACACATCAAGTGGAGTGACACATACACATGCCAATTAGACATGTACACTCACACTTAATTACATTATTTGCAAGAAATACATTTTACAAAACAAATAATAAGAATAGGAATTATCCAAGGTTGAGACACCTTATTCCTAACAAAAAGTGCCCTCAAATTTTGTGTGTGAGCAAAACTCTACAATGCTTAGACTTAAACAAGACTTTGAAGGATTTCTTTAAGTTATTGTTGCATAAGAAAAATTAATTCTAAAATGCAAGTATCTAAGATGACAAATGAGTATGCAAGAAAACAATATAAGAAAATGCAATACTAAGAGATAAAACTAAAAGATTTTAGATATTAATAAGATATGTCAAAAATGAGATCAAGATTGTCATTTTATAGAAAATGCAATCTTAAATAGATGGATGAGATGAGACATTGAGAAATGCCCTAGAATCAATGGTTAAGATTCAAAATGACAACTCTCAATTATTTTTAGGGTAAAATCCTCAAATGTGTGGACGAGATTTAATTTAGGAAATTAAATCAATGGTGGAGAATAAATGTGACATTGAGATGAAATTAGTAAAAATCAGAAGATAAGGAGATGAGATTTTAGCAAATCAGTAATTTTAGAAATTACTTGATTTGTAGAAAAATCTTTCCATTTTGAATTAAATTAATTCAAAATATGGATTTTGTGGGATAATAAGTAATTGATTTTTGAAATTAATTACTAAAAGAAAAATCAATTAACTATGTGAGACATTTTTAAATAAATTTTTTTATATAAAAATAAAGAAGTGTCACATACAACAATTAAATAATTAAGAATAATTATTTAATTTTAGAAGAAGTAGTTAATTAATTAATTAAATTAATAAATCTATTTAATTAACAGAGGATTTAGGAATTAGTGACGTGTTAAATGAATATATTTAAAATATATTTATTTAATAATCAGGAGGACATTAATGATAAGGATTAATTAAATAAATGAGACTTTATTTCATTATGAGACGAATTTGATAATTAGTGACATATTAAATAAATAAATAAGATTTATTTATTTAATAATCATGAAGAATGGAAAATCATGAATTAATTAAATAATTATGAATTATTTAATTAATAGTTGAAGGTGGGTTAGAAACATAATTAAAATGTCATAATTATGTTAGGACGAAAAGTGGTAAAATAGTGCTTGCAGGCCTTAGTCATTTTTATGTATCTACAAATATAACCTATTGAAAATTTGAAGAAAAGTTTCAGATCTAAAATCTTTCCAATTAGGAAAGACACTTTGTAGTAACTGCAATATTTTCAGGTATTCCTCACTCTTGGTTTTCAAGAAACTCTTGTGTGAAAACCATATTTGAACTTCTTAGGAAAAACTTTGCTTCCCTATTGAATGAATTAGCACTAACAAAGGGAAAATAACCGTAAAATTGAATTTGCACTCTTATTTATTGGATCTGTTAAATGTAATTGCAGTTCCATTGAAAGAATTGTGTCTAGTGCTCAAATATTCGATTGTATGGATGGTTAAAATGCATTTGTGTATTTTATGGGTTTCCATCCATTTGCATTGTCATATGATTCAATCTCAGGTTATCATTATGTCAATAATTATCTTTGTTGTCCATCATTTGGTCATGGTTGTAATTATGCACAATTAGTGAGCCTTAATTTGTAATATCCATGGATCATCAAGGTAAATTAGCTATACCAGTGAACACTTTGATTTAGTTTGTCAAGAAGTGTCAAAAGTATAATAATCTTCAAATATTTAATACCCCAATGTGTAAGAACCTAAGAGTTAATTAGCCTAGGTTCAGTCTTGAATGGAATGATGTATTTGAAAGAGGACTTAAAGAAATGGATGAAAGGCACCAAATGTTTCAACAAGCCCAGTTAAAAGACAATCATACTATATCTACCTGCCAAATCATTGCACCGATTGTAAATTCCTTTGATCCAATGTATGCTCAGTTAGATTTGTCATGGGTTGATTAAGAAACTGAAAGTATGTCAGCTCAAGTCTACAAGGAGATGCCTAGATTTGATGGGTATACCATATGTGAAGGAGATGCACCTATTCAAATTTTTTCTAGTTTCATGGAGAAACATTCATTCAGAGATCAGGATATGTGGATGATATTTTTTGTCAGATCCCTTGAAGCACGAGCTCGGGATTGGTATTTAAGTTTTCTTGAGAAATCATTTCCTTATTGGGATGAATTAGTGAATGCTTATAAAAAAGATTTTGCAAGAGACCCTTCTGATTTGGTCACAATATTAAAGGAAATTAGAAAGCAAGATGAAGAGTCAAGTGTTGATTTCAGCCACAGATTTGTTGTTGCCTTGTCACTAATCCCAGAAAATTTCAGACCTAGCACTTCCGATTGTATCCATATGTATTTTGAAGCTTATGAAGAAGGATCTAGTGCATTGTTAAAATATTTCAAAATATTGAGTATGCAGATGACTTACACAGTTTTGGATAATTTGGAGAAATAAAGGAATGAATATGTGCAGAGATTGTTGTCTTTAGTTATGGGAAAACATGCTAATGAAATCAATAGTGGAATTAATGCAAATGATCAGATTTTTTCAGATAGGTGCATACTTGAAAAGGTAGAAGATGAGAAGGATGCATCATCAAGTGATGAGAAAGTTGTCTTTGAACAACTTACAAAATAAATGTACCCAAATGAAAATCAGAAGTTGAGTCTTTCGAGCCAAGAACTTGAAGAAGAATATCAATTGGTTTTAATCTTTGAAGAAGAAATATGTGATCAACAATGTTGTGATACAATTGATCAAATCAAACCTACATGTGTTGAGTGTAGCTTTGATGCAAGTCTTTATTGTGAGACAAGGGAGTTTTTTGATTTAGTAAATTCTCTTGAGAACATCAGTGTATCAGCTGCAAATGAAGAGGTATGTGATAAATTTCAATTTGAAAGACAAGCCACAAGTAGCTACAATGAGGAAACCATTGATGGTTTTCAATTTGATAAAGAATGCATTTGTGTTTATCCTCAAGAGAATGAAAGTGACGAGCTTATTGAAGACACCCAATCTTATGTTGGAATGAAAAGTGATGTGGATTGTTGTTATGACAGCCCAAAAGTGAGTAAGAATGAAGAAATAGGCAATCTATCCTCTATGATAGATTGTGACCATGATTTTGACAAGGTTGTCAGTAGTCCAATCTCTTATGATTGGGGAGATCCTATTTATGATCATCCCATTGAGTTTTCTCACTTTGAAGATGATGATATCATGAGTTATTCTGATTTGCAATTTGATAATGCATCTAATTCCAATGAAGTTCAAAAAAAGGAAGTGATTGAAACAATATATCAACACAATGATCTATTGAGTTGTGAACAAATTTCAAATCTACTAACCACAGAATATCAAAAATGTGCAGATGAGGACAACTCTTATTTGTTGTGTGCAACCCCTATTGATTTTGATAGTGATGATGACCTTTAAGATGCAAGGTATGATGCATGTGTTTATGATTTTCCTCCTAGTTATGAACTAGCTGATTAGTATGATGATAATGTGGATAAAGATGAGCAACAACTTGATTGTAAGGATGCATTGTATGATGAATATGAAAGTATGGATACTAATGCAAGTTCAAATATCTCTTTTGATGAGTTTGAAGCAGAAGATAACCATCAGGTTTATGCATCCAATAAGTCAAATATTGAAGATTGTAATGCAGAATTGGACAAGTCTTTGTTTGCTGACTTGAATGAGCCTAGTCATGAGTCTTTGAGTGAAAATGAAGATGTTGATTTCAATGAGAAATTAGATTATGCTTCTAAACCATAATTGCTCATTGTTGAGAAAACTTGTAATATTGAAGAGGTTGATACCTTATGTTCAAAGGATGACTATATGATTACAGATGATGATGAGTCAGAAATTTTTGATAAATCTCAATACCAACATGATGAAGAACAGTCACAAAGTGTGCTAATGCATGAGTGTATTTATTTGCATACACTTGGAGACGGTTTGCATGATGAGCAAGATCTTTTGGTAAGTTCTTGTGATAGTTTTATTTTTGATATGCAAACTAGTAATCAGATTGATCCCAATAGTTGCAACCATGTAGTGGAATGTGAGTGTTATTTTTCTCTAGTGGAAGGATTTTTCACAGAGTGTGGCAATGTGCAAGATACTGAAGAATGTTATTTTTAATTTGAGAATGATTTAAATGATGAATGTAATTAGTTGTTGCCACATGATAATCAACATTTTGAAAGTGTGCCTGACTTTCAGATGCATAGTTATTATGAACATGTTGTTGATTTTGTATATGATGACCTGTTGGGAGGTCCTAGCATGTTCAATTAGGCAGATGGTTGTGATCAGATTATGCTTTCATATGTTCTTGATCTCCATTTTCAAATGTTGCCACTTGATACAAAATCAAAAATTGAAGAGGGTGGCGTTGATGTTGCCTATGTAATTTGGCTGCCATATGATAAAAAAGTTGAACAAAAAGCAAGTTGTCACTTGCACAAAAGCAGTCTAATACTTGTGTTTGCAATGATGCATTTGTTCATGTTGTTGTAGAGTGACAGAGGTAACCATGAATTGAGGGAGATCAGTTCTTTCATCAGAATTGTGTTTGACAGAGGTAGAAGTTGATTCCCATTTTTCATTTGGTGACCTGAGGTCACCAAGTGATGTTGCAAAAGAAAGAATGAATAAAGGAGCCGTTTGAGAACACCTGATGGACTCAGTATTTGGTCTACTACCAAGAGATCTAGATTCTTGCTATGCCCACAGGGGGCATACATCCCCAATCAGAGCCACTGTTGGCACTCCCAAATTTCTCAAATTTGAAGTGCCCATTTGAAAAAATTTGTCTCTACACTTTCAGAAGTCCACCTAATGAATTTGCCTGAATGACCCACTTTGGAGGTTTGTAATTTGAACCCTATTGATTTTCATACAAAACCCTTTGGTAGACATATTCAATTGACATATGTGAACATGCATGTCAGTTTTCAGCTTCCCATGATGAGTGTTGTCAGAGTATTACAAAAGTGAAGTTGAAGGGTTTTGGCACTATTTTGCTATTTGCAAACTCTGTTTTGTTATTTGCAAACTCAGTTTTGCAAAGTGGCCTTCTGTTCAGGTTAATATTTTACAGATAAAGTATTTTCATGAAAAAATGATTGTTGTTCTATATTATCCATACCAAGATGAGCTTGTATGTTAGTTTTTAGAGCTTCATGAGTTGATTTGCTATTTTTTCAAATTGGCAATTGGGTGGGTTTTAATTTGTTCTGAATAGGCTGTTGTTGCAGAAAGTTCGAGTAAGCAATTTTGACAATTAATAACTTTTTCCTCATGATCTATTTCTTTGAGATGTTTGTTGCAATGCATTCTTGGGTCATTTTTCTATATTCTTACTCAGTTTCAGGGTTTCAAAATGACTTTGGATGGGCTACATAATCCTTTTTCTGATCGCGAAGGGACCGAAAATGGTGTTCCAGAAAATGTCAATTTTTGCATATCTAGGGACAACCCATTTCTTGTTTCGGTTTGAAACATCTCCAGATCCATTTTCATTAAAAACGGAGGTCTTATGATGCATTATTTTAATGCACTTTTGTTGTGGCAAAGACATTCCAAAGGCCAGTTTACAAAGGAGGTATTTGAAATATTTTGGCGATGTGAATTTTGAGGAAATGGGTTTTCTCTAAATCAATTATAAAGTCCCTATGCAAATTTTTGCAGCTCCAAGTGTGGGTGCTGCTACAATAATGGGTTACACTTTCTGGGACATCTTGATTTTTACTGAAATCACATATTTTTAGAAAATATAATGATTTAAGCCTTTAAAAAGTTCCATTTTAAGGGTTTTAATTGAAGAGGGTTTGATCAAACCCACTTATATCAAACCCCCTTGGATATCAAGCCGCTAGTTTTAAACCATACCTATAATAGAGTCTCCTCTACACCTATCAAAATGCTGATAAAAAACCACTTTTGATTTACCTTTTAGGGGATCAAATTAATTTATTTAAATTTTTTTTTTGTAAACATGTAGTCCTTATTATAAGCTTCCGAAAAAGTATAATTTTAAATATATTTAATTTTATTATTATATTTATTTTTTATTTCTTGTGAATGTAGGTTTTTCAATGAACATCGAGGTCTTTATTTCACACATACGGAAAAATAGGAAAATAGAGAAAAAAAAATTCTTAAAAATGCATGTACACTAGCTATTGATGTCCTTATTCCAACAAAAAAAAATAAGTTAATTCAAATGAATACAAAAAAAGTTATGCAGCTGAAAGTATAATATATCCAAATTATAATTACTCTGAATTAGAAAATTAATTAAAAAATATATATACAACAAAAAATTATGAAAAAATATCTATCCACTAGATAATGGTGTTAAAACATTGTATTTAAAAAATTAGAGTTGTATGCTTTCTATAAAAAAAAATTATGCAGCTGAAAGTAAGCATTAGTTTTTGAAAATGATGTTTAGTAAAAAAAATAAGTTAATAAAAACTACATAAAATAATTCACAATTTTTTATTTTTTTTATTTTTTAAATATAATTAGATTCCCAACACAAAATATCACAAATCACTAGTTTGCTTCATCTTCAAATTCTTAATGGTTTAGCTTCTATAGGCGTACAGAAGTGAAGATCTGGTGAAAAATGTTGATTTCAATGTCAAGTTTGGCCAAAAAGTGTAACCCATTATTGTGGGATCACCCGTGTCCCAGTTTGTCCGCAATAAATTTTCCTTATTTGGACCGGAGTCAAAATTAAAATTTGCATTAATTTTTAATGTCCAAATTGCACATATTTAAAATATCTTGCATATTTTAAATATTACAAAAGGAAAAGTGCATGGGAATAAAGTCATTTTAGGGCAAGCTAAATATATTCTCTGTTTTATAAAGTTCAACTTTATAAAATTAATTTTCCTGTGTAGGGCAATGCTTCCCGCAAGCCTCGCACAATTAAAATATGTTTTTGCAGAAGCTTGTGAGATGTGCGAGGAGAATGTTGGGAGGATGATGGTGTTCTACAGTCTCCATTGTAATGAAGATTGAGGTGTTTTCTTCTCCATCAAAGTTCTTTTGAGTGGGCAGATCCAATAAGTATTGTTGCAGGAAGTTCTCACGTTTTTGAGTTACCAGGCATTTTCTGGGGATCCATTTGAGCTCAAATTTGTTGTTTCATGCTTTAAATTCATCCCTTAACCATTCATAATGCTTGGATAGGGATTTTAAGTATGTTTGAGATGATTTTCGGTGCATCCAGCCATTAAAACATCTTTGCATTGTCAAAAACGATCAGTGATATCACCATTTTTGGATAGATTGTGTTTGCAGTCAAAACACATCAAAATTGTTAAAGTATCTTGTGTCGCCATGAATGAAGGAGAAGTCGAGCACAATAAACATGAGATTAGAGAAAACAGTGAAGAACAAATTGAAATCAATGGCCATCAAGGATGGAGACAATGCAGGGTAAAAGCACAAAGTTGTGTCACACTTTATAAAGAAAACAACCAGCGTTGATCCAAATTTTAAACTTGAATCACTAAAAAGTGGCATATATGTTTTGAATTTTGAAATGATGTAAACTAGTAAAATATGTGTTTTTTAGTATATTTTATGTTTGTATTTAAAAAAAAAATTTAAAAATTATAATAAACTAGTTTTTAATAAATTAAACCTTTGACTTAGTTGTTGATAAAATGCTGAAAAATAAAGTTGCATGGCACGTCAAAATTTTTTATAGTAAATTTTTTTTTTTTCTTTCAAATTTTTTGTGTGTATTTATAACTTGAAATTTTAGTGCATAGATATATTTTTTTCCAATTTTTATAAATGTATATTTTCAAATAAATACTAAAATGTGTGTGAATCAAAAATCAGTTGTTTCCATTAGACACCAACTTTCATATTAAATATTTATCTAAAATAGAAAAAACAAATATACCATCTTGAAATAGATTTTTTTATCTAGTGCATTATATTTTTTTTAATTTTTTAAAATAAGTTTTAGTATTTTTCCTTGGCATGGTAATCAACCTAATATTTTTTGTTGATAACCTACTTTTAGTATAAATGAAAAAAATAAAATAAATAATAATTAAACTATTAAAATAAATATATTTTTGAAAACTACACTTATGGATCTACAAAAAAGTATTTTTTATATTTTTTAAAAAATGTTATTTACATTAGCAAAAATTATTGAAACTTCAAGTTTTTCAAATAATTTTATTTTTTTCGTAAATTAGACTCAAAGTGGTGCTCCATATATTTTTAGCCAACAATTTTAGTTGAAAAATTTGTGGAAGTATCTAACTTAGATAGAATGAATCTTAATAGATCATATCTTTGACCAAAATTGATTTTTAGTTAGAAATACTTAAATTCAGTTGTGGTGATAAGTTGGCTGAAAGTGTGACATAACTTTGTGCTTTTACCCTGCAGCCAAATCTTAGTTTTCCCCGCTAGCCTCGCAAAGATTTTGATGACATCAAGGAGGACCTGTGGGGTGCGTGAGGTTTAAAGGGAGGCCCCAAAATATTTTAACACTGCCCAGACACAAAAAATAAAATCTCACAGACCTCACAAGGAAAAGGTGATGTGAGCAAAAAACCCGCAAGGTGTGCGAGGTTGTGAGAAAAATAAAGGTGCCCGATAAATGTGAGAAAATTTGCATTTTAAAGATGCTTAGAGTGGTGGGTCCAGGAACAAAGATAAATGCATGGGCAAAGGTTTTTAAAAGTTAAAGGGCCTGATAAAATATTCAGCAAGCCATCATTTTTTAATCATAAAAACATTTAAAATTAAATGTGTTTTGTCGTGAAAGGTAAAAAGGGCAATGCTTTTAAAATGTAAAATGCAAACACGGGGAGTGGGTAAAATGTTTTACCCATTAAATTTGAAAGGCCTTCATTTAAAAGGCAAGCATTTTAAAATGCAAAATATAAATGGCACAAGAAGTGAACTGCATAATGGAATATTTTAATGTGATGTGAGATCAAAATAGTTTCTCTATGTTGGATAAATATTTTATTTTCCCAGGTCAATGTGAAGTGAATTTAATATTCACTTAATGATCAAATATTATGTGATGGAGAATAATTTGTAGTTGCAACAAATGAACTGAAAATTATGTAATGGGTTATAAAATGTGGTCAAGGCATAAATATTAAAGTTATAAAACTTTAATATATAAAGGTAGAGTGAATTTATTCACTTTATGAAGAGAAAATATGTGTTTTTCATGGGAAAATAGGTATTTTTACACAATAGGGTAAAATGGTGGAATTCATCACATGGGAATTTTTCTGTTGGAAAACAACTTGATTACAAAGGTAAATTTGGAGGCAAAGTTTGTTGGATGAGAGAGGAGAAATGTTTTTCATTTTTTCAGGTTAACGGAGGATGAAGCTGTCAGTTGTCAACTATGGATGTAATTTAGGGCTTCTCTTGGTTTCTTTTGTTTTCTATATCTTTTCTTCTCTTTTCATTGTAAAAGGGTTATGAGATTGAGTTTTGAAACTTTGTATGGGGGTGGGTAGATAGAGAATTGAAAATTCTAAGTTATTTCTTGAGTTTGTAAGCTGTAATTTTTTGATTTCATGAGTAAATACAACCAATTTATGCAAATAAAATAATGAAGGTGTTTGCACATTCATGAATATCTTTAGATTTCTCCATATTTGTACACATTTAATTATATAAATTCAATAACGAAAAGTGTCTTTGAATTTATCATCTCAAATTTCATGAGATTGTTTTGTTTGTTCATTGTTCTGTTTCAAATAAATGGTTAAAATACTTTGAGCGGGTGATTGTGATTTCATGTGTGTAGATGGGATTTGATAAAGAGAATTTAATTGACAATAAGAGAGGGATTGTTGGTGCAAGACACTTATAGTTGATGCAAAGCATTAGCAATTTAAATCTACTGGTTGAAGTTTGTTTGCTGATGAATTCATTTTATGTGTTTGACTCTATGACCCAGAATTGACACTGATCTATTATTCAGTTTTATGCATCTCAGAAATAAATTTAAATTCAAAATCATTTTAAATCCCTATTGTTCGGTTGAGGTTTAATGTTGTGTTATGCCTCTCAATTGTTGAGTGAGTATTGATCTACCGAGAGTTAAGCCAGGTTTGAAGTTGTTAGTGCTCTCTGTGGTTTAATTGAATTAAGAATTATCTGCTATAAAAAGCAATGTTAGTGTGTATGGTTGAATTAAGTTTTAGACATTGTGTAGGTTGACCCACCTTGGTCTTGCAGGGCTAGAAGTGTAGGAGATGTCAGTCTTTGACTGAATCTTGTCAATTGGCCACTAGCCTTTGTGGTTCTTGAATATGCAGGTTAGCTACCTCCTAGAGAGTTTCAAAGTCTAGCTGGAAAAATAAAACACCAACAAGTCCCCTGGTCCCTCTTCAATGATGTACTGGGAAACCTTGGTTAAGAAGAAATGACTTTTCCATCTTGGTGTATCACCTCCATCTCCCCTTCACGTATTCCTTCTAACCCTTTTTCCCTCTGAGCTATTAGAGTAGGGAAGTGGTAGGTTTTCATGTGCTGGGTTGGACCAATACATTTCAGTTGGATTGAAAGAGGAAGTTGGTCCTCTCCAAAGATATGACCTCATTCATGCAAGGTCCCACACCTTGAGGTCATTTCCATTATGCCATTAGAATGTTGAACCTCATATTTGGTAGGGTGCAATTTCATGTGACAACACTGCCTTAACTTATGAGAAAAATGTATGAACAATAGTGTTGGGAGAAGAATAAAAGTGCATTAACCATCAAACTTATGAGATCTAACACTTGAAACACTAAGTATTATGATAACACTAACAAAAATAATCATTAACCAATAGATTTGTGGAGGTTAGGATGGTATGTACCCGACTCCAAAAATGGGTTTCAAGCTCTATTGATGGAAATATACTCTTAGGGGTGAATGAGTCTCTATATAGATGTAACATAGAAAAATGTATCCATTTTTACTCATTTGGGCCTTTTTTGTGGATTTTTTGCCTAGTTTTGCCTATATTTAATGTTGTAATGTGGCCAAGACATTCACATTAGGTCTTGGACCCTTGCGAATCAATAAGAATTCTATGATGTCTTACAAGGCTGTTGTGAAGTGTTGTAACATATTTTCCCACTTTTCTAGGACCTTTCTATTATAATTCACCTAAACAACCTCTTTTTACCCTTTACCAAGTCTTATTTCAAAGTGTTGTAAGGAGTTGTAACAAACTCTCACACTTTCCTAGGCTTGTTATCAACAAATTAACCCTTTCTTATGTTAAAATGACCCTTTAATGCACTTATAGGTCCTACTTGAGTGTGTTTCAGAGAACAATCCCATTAAGCATCATTAATTACATTTTAATTTGTGACATCCACTTAAAATTGCCTAAGTGGACTAAGTCACCACATTGGACGACTTAGTCCCATTTAGCATAAAAATCAAAATTAACTCAGAATTTCGGTGGGATATTGTCTTCTAAACCCTAAGGTTAGCCTATGATGAGGTATTTTTGGGAAATTAGGGAAAATAATGTATAAATAAAGGGTTTTCCCCTCATTTTGACCCCTCAATTCTATTATATTCATTCATTCTCCTTTCATCATTCCTTATTCTTCTCAAGCAAGCATTCAAGGGCAGATTCTTCATCTATTGTTGTATATATTCAAGATCAATCATCATGGAAAGGTACTAACTCCATTATTTCATGTTCATACTGAATTACATTGTCTCTTCATTTTGGTTTAATTACCTAAAATGGGTTTGACGAAGGCAAACCCCCATGCCCTAACATCCAACATTTTCTCTCTTTCTTTCCTTATGTGTTTGCAAATTTAGGTATCTTGAAAGCTTGGAGATCATTGAAGAATGGATTGGAAGATTGTTGAAGACATCTCCTAGTTGGCTAGGGAAAAATATCCACTAAAATTCACTTACAATGCCAAAAATCAAAGTTTCAGATCTGAATACTTGGAGAAGCAGAAAGTGCAGACCAAGGGCTTCTGATTCCACTTTTGGATTTTCATAAAATCCAAAGTGGACTAAGTTTCCATTAGTGGTGACTTAGTCCCACTGTACATGTTTTTCAGAAATTTCTACGGATCCGGATACCCATTTGGCTGAAACATGCTCTGATGCAATTTTCCAAAATCATCCCAAAAAAGGACTAAGTCATCTAGTTTGGCACAAGTGTCCTGCCAGACATAAAAATCAGTGTTACCAAAATTTTAGAGTTTCTTCAAGTCTGCAACACACTTCTAGGTGTACACCTTTTGTTTCACAATCTTCTATTTGGTTTAGTTTGCATTTTTAGGCCAGGTTTGCATATCACAATGTGCTTTCAAACAAGTTGCATTTTCTAAGTCTTACATTAGTATTTAGTCTCTTTTATCAATTTCTAGAATTTGTATCATTGCATTTAGGCATATTTACATTATACTTGCATTAGTCTTGAATGTGAAAATTTCCATTTTGGTATCCCTCTCTCCTTTTAGGTGAAAAAACCTAGAAGTATTTGAGAGTCTTTTGGTACCAAAATCTTTGTTACAATAGGGGTCTGGAAATTCTTTTTGTAGTCCTCGGATCTTGGATCTAAGCTTCTAATTCCCCTAGGTTCCACTGTTGAAAAGCCATAAATAAAACCTATAGGTGAGTTTTTGTGTCTTGACAAATTTGAGGACAACTTTGACAACTTTACAAAATTGCACTTTTGATCCAATTTCAATCCTTCTTCACCTATAAACCTGCACACACAAAGAAGGAGAAAAATGTTTTTTTTGTTGGATAAGGGTTTTCCTTGGAAAACCCTAGTTTGGTAATTAAACCTTGATAATAAAATAATGATAAAAATGGAGGAATTGTTGAATGAACAAAGCTTGTTAAACCTCACAAAACACTTTAATGGCTGCCCTTAGAGGATTGAAGTCTAACACATCACTCCAAGGATTGGATCTTGCATGAAATTGCTTGATTGCTTGATAGATCTTGATGCTTGAATGCTTGCTTGAAATTTGAAACCTATGTTAGAATGTTAGCTCCAAAAATATGCATTAACACATCATGATATGATCTTGAATCCTACAATAAATGGCTGATAAATTTTCTCTCCAATGCTCTTGACAATAATATTTTCTCTTAGGATTGATCTCTTGAAGTCTTAGATTGCTTAGCCTTTTGAATTTGATAAAATAGTCTTGTATTTATAGGTGTTTCCTTAATTACTTGACAATTAAACACCACAAGCCGACCTTTGAAATTTGAATTTAGATCATTAAAATGCCACCAAAAATATATTAAAACATGGGATCCAAGACTTAAGGAGCTTTGGAAAATGGGTCCTATGCCCTAAACATAGGACACACATTTTCAAAGATTTGTAATTCACTTTAGGCATTGATAAATGTGGGTTTCCCTTTTGGAACACAAAATTAATTAGGCTTATGAATGAATAATTGGGCCAATTTAAAGGCTTATTTAAGTCCAATTAATTAAGGGGATGCAAAAATAATGTGAAAATGTAAAGGAGTACATTTTTTGACACTACTACTAAAAATCCATATAGGCATAAAATGTTATATGTTGATAAAATTATAATATATGTACAAGAATGCCATATAAGGTTACAACAAATCCATATAGGTGTACAACGTCACATGTTAGTAATACAAAAAATATATGTACAAAATTTCTATATAGGCATATAAAAAAGTCATAATGTAATCAATCCTCTCCACTAAAAGGGAGGTGTTGATGGCACTTTGACTATCTAGTGGATGGAAAGGAAAGTGATGATGGTTTATTTTGAACCTACTAACTTGATCTCCTCTCATAAATTTTTTGGAGCTCCACCTAATACAATAAAAATATACATAAATTAATATATTAAAACTAAATTATAAAATGACATATAATGAAATAATTTGTTACCACCAAATGATAATCTCTCTCAAGAAATTTTGTCTTCTCTTTATTTGAATAAAGGTGCACATGAAAAAAAAGGAGTTGCGATGCCCTATGAAAAGACTCAAGAAATAAATTAAATTATAGATGAATATCATTCAAATTTTCACTAATAGATGTGGGATAAAACAAAAAATAGAATATGAAATCAATACTAATCTATCTCATACGTCTATTAAAGGCATCAAAGATAAAACTATTATAGAAATACCCTCCTCCATTGTGATATGAATATCATAAAGAGTATGAATTGATGCCATCAACTAAAAATGAAACAATGTTATTAAGTTACCAAAATCTACTTAACATGATTTTATGAACATAATGATTAAAAATATTCAAGCTCACTTTAGTGAAAGACATGTGGCCACTCTGAATAATAGGTCTTAATGTTGAAGGCCCAACATCCACCTATTCAACATCCAACATGAATTCAATATTACCATTCATATAAGGTAAAAATATTTACATGTACTATATTTATTATTTATTTACTAATTATATACACGTGGAATTGAAATGGTCATGTAATCAGGAGATGAAGGGACACTATATGTAGGGTGAACACTCAGACCCTGAAATTGTATTGTAATCAATTTAATAATTTTGTTAATCTTGTTAGGACTCAAAAACGTAGGTTTAAACCATGAGTGGTTGCCAAGCTCTCACAACGTTTCCAACGAACGTATAAGGCCAAATAGCGAATTTGAACCTTCTACTCTTTAGGCTCTGCTAAACCTAGGCAGGTAAACCTATATGCATGAAGCAGATTTGAACTGTGTGTTTCCTCTAAACAATCATCCACAATGGAAATTTGGAAGTGGAAAGATACAAACCTATCTGGTATAAATTGTATAATTAAATATGTTCAATTAACAGATGTCTGAAAAATATTTAATGAATTTAAATGAATAAAATAGGTGAGACTAGTGCCCTGTTGGGTAAAATGGAGTCCAATGAAAGTCTTTGATAGGTGGCTTCTATTTGGCATAAATTCAAATTGTTTGGCACACAGTTATTTGTTTATAACTTGTATAAACATGCAAGATAATGACTGACAAACCCTACTAGAGGCAGAATACCAATCCTAATTATCTAACTCTATTTACTAATCCAAATAATATTTCCAGATCACTATGATTGACTGAAAGGAATTTAATTATTTCTTGAAGAAACCAAATAATCACATCACACAAATACAACAAATGTGCATTGATAAATTGAATATATACTGGATATATCAACTTAAATAACTAGAAAACATTAAGTTGGAGACAATCAGATAATTGACTAATTTTAACAAATAATTGATACCAAAATGGAACCACCAAAATAGAAGTCTTTCATTATTTTCCTCAAAATTAAACTTGCATCATGGTCTCTAGTTTGTAAAACATTCTGGAAAAAAAAAATTATGTCTAACCGACCAACCCCTATTCATTATCTATCTCCTCCATTTATATCTTCAGAAAATCCCTCGCACCTTTCAGTTTTGGTCTATTCATATTCTCATGAGAGGTAAAAATTCGCATCGTTTGATAGTGAAAAAATAAAACATAACTAAACAATGACAATAATAATCAGCACAATAGCAATGGCTACTTCACTGCATTACCTCATGCCTTCATTTCCTCAGATGCGGTACTACGGTGTGCTTTGTTGTCTTTGCATCTTCTACCACTTTACAATGAGCTTCGTTTCTACTCCCAGTGGTACTATGGTGGAATTTTATGTTACACCTCTGTATACTGCACTACCATGGTCTACTATTTCCCTTCATGAGGTATCGTGGTGGCTTTCCCTTTACTATCATTTCCACCTCTCTATCGCAGGCACTATTCTGACCCTCCATGGTATAGCGGTCTCTTCCTAGCATTGCTCTCTCTATCGCCCTATCGCACACAAAATATTGACCCTCTATGGTATGGCGGTGTCTAACTTTTGTCAATGCTCTATTCCTTCCACCACTCTACTACGGGCTCTTTGATGAACCTCCTTGGTATGGTGGTTGTCTTCAAGCACACCATGTAACCACAGGTCATGCTCAATCCCTCTGCAATGTGGTGTTGTCTACCTTGACTTCACCGCTGAACTATGGGCTCTGTTCTAACTCCTTGTGGTGTAGCAGTAAGGGTATAATATGGCTTCTCTTGACCGCAATACTAAAAGCTTCTTTATAAGGGGCCGAGATAAAGTGGTATGAGGTGAGGGTTATGAAAGATGAATAATGTGGCAGTGGTATGGTAGTAAAAGGTGGTTTTGGCTTCATAGATGACAAAAGAATGATTTTCTATAAAAATGATAGCACAAAATTGGGTTCAAATGGAAACACGCCCCTAGGATTTTCATCAAAATTATGGTTCTAACAGTGGCTCCTATTGGGGATGAGTGATTTTCCAATCACTGCAAGAAACCATAATATCACTAGGAGAGCAAACCAAGACACCAAAGGATATGAAAAATGAAGGAGGCGAAAAATGGAGGATGGAAAATGGAGTATGGAAATGACCCTACACTACTATACATGGAAAGAAAACTATGAGGGAATTCTAGAATTATCCATAGACTAGCAAGTCCCAAGACCTTTTGAATTCCTAAACTACTATGCATGGGAAAATAATGTTTAAAGAGGTTTGTTAAGAATTTTCCATGCACTGGAAATCCTTAATCCTCTGTTACTCCTTAAGAGAAGAAATGCTTTAGGAATTTCCCATGTATAAGAAACTCCTGCTCCTCTCTAGACATATTCTACAAATAATAAGAGTCCTCCCCTCCTTTACCAATGATCACAAAAAGGCCCAACCACAAAGCTTCAAACTTGCCATGCCTTCCCTTCTCCTAACATCGAGCATTCCACATCAACACTAGATCATTTTATTCAAATTTTTGATCTTTGACGTTTTTTATCAAAAAGATATTTCATCTGTCATTGTAGCTTCACATTTCTCTTTTGGGCCATTCTCCTTATTTCATCGAGTTCTGTAAGCTGCTCCATTCTTTCCTCCATTGGTTCAGAAACATCCAAATCCTCTTGCAGAATAAAGTTATAAACTGGTAAAAGATTTTGTATTGGCATCCTGGCTTGCCTTCCATATACTAGTTCAAATGGAGACTTTCCAATTGCCTTTTTTACTATAATCCTATTTTCCCACACAACCATTCTCAACTTTGAATCCCATGCCTTTTTATTAGTATCTAATATCCTCCTTATTATCTTTAAAAGACTTTTATTACTGGACTCTACCTGACCATTTGCTTGTGGATGATAAGGGGCAGCATAGGAAATAGAAATGCCATATATATTGCAGAAGTCTTTGAATTCATCAAATCTAAACCACATCCCATTATCTGTGATCACTCTCACTGGTGTGCCAAATCTAGTTATGATGTTTTCCATCAAAAAGTTTATCACCACCTTACTTGTTGCTTGTTTAGTTGGGATAGCCTCCACCCACTTAGTAAAATAATCTGTAGCCACTAATATTCATCTATGTCCTCCACTTGAATTTTCTTGTATTTCTCCAATGAAGTCAATTCCCCATTGGTGGAAAGGGGATTCTACCTGCAAAGGTCTAAGTGGTAAGGCTCCTTGATACTTCAATTTCCCTAATTTTTTTTGACAAGCCTCACATTTCCTTACATATGCAAAAGAGTCATTGAAAACTTTAGGCATGTAATATGCAACTCTGAGAATCTTATGTGTAGTGGTTTCAATAGAATAATGTCCTTCAGACACCCCTTCATGCATCTCCCTCAAGACATGTTATGCTTGTGATTCATCTAGACACAACAACAACATTTCATCCCTATTCTTCCAAAATAGATCCCCTTCTATAAAAACATACTTAGATGCTTGCAGCTTCAAAGTTCTCTTTTGATTATCATTCAACCCCTCAGGGCATTTCATGTGCCTAAGATAATACATTATGTTTGTGTACCAAGAAGTATGTTCAATACTTGCAACTACATTCTCCTCACCTTCTATATTGCAAATTTGATTTGCTTCAACGTTTGTTTTTGCCATTAGCCTGGCCAAACCCTGTCCTGTTACCAACTTGGTAATCTGAATTTCCATATTGAACTCTTGGATTTTATTAATGCATCTGCATCTTTTCCCTGTCACCTTTGTCTATACCAAGATATCTTTCATAGTTGCATGTGGGACATAGGCAATTACTTTAGCTCCAACAAGATAAGGTCTGAAAACTTTTATTGCTTTAACCAATGCAAAGGCTTGTTTTTCCATAATATCATAGTTTAACTCTAACCCCTGCAAAGACTTGCTGAAAAAAGATACAGTTTGCTCATGACCTTCATCATTCTTTGGTAACATAATAGCTGCTATAGTGTGAAATGAAAAAAAAGAAAAAATCTGAAAAGGTTTGGTAAAATTAGGGGACTTTAGGATGGGAGCATCTTTGATAGCTCTTTTTATAGATATAAAGGCTTCCATGGCTTCAACAGTCCAATCTAGCTTCTCTCCTTTTTTCAGCATCTTGGATATAGGTTTAACAATCTCAGCAAAATTGAATACAAATTTCCTAACAAAGTTAATTTGACCAAAAACTGATTGCATTGCTTTGACAGTTTTAGGAATGGGAATTTTGTCTATAGCTTCTACTCTCTCAAGGTCTATTCTAATCCCATCTTTTGATACAATATGTCCCAAAAGTTTACCCTCTATAACAGCAAAATGACATTTTTTAGGATTAAGACTAATACCATATTCCAAAGCCTTGATGAATATCTTCTCCAAGTGCCCCACATGATCCTCTGCCTTTTTGGAATAAGAAGTAAGATTGTCCTGGTACACCACCATTATAGCATTAATTAAATCTAGAAATGCCACATCTATGGCCTTTTGAAAAGTGGCCCCTGCATTCATGAGACCAAATGGCATTCTAACATAAAAATATGTCCCCCATGGTGTAGTAAACAATATCTTTTATTGCTCAGACTCTTTGAATTTAACCTAGTTATATCCAGAAAACTCATCCATCATTGATAGTAGCTCACACCCTATTACTTTGTGCAATATTGCCTCCATATTTGGGAGAGGATAATGATCTTTAAGGGAAGCAACATTCAGATTTCTGAAATCTACACATAATCTAATATCCCCATTTTTCTTTCTTACTGGGACTAGGTTTGAGACCCATTTTAAATGTCTAATGGGTTTAATAATACCTCCATCTCTAATTTTTGCCAGTTCCTTATGCATATTAGGTTCCAAAGTTCGGTTAATAGACCTCTTCCTTTGTCTAAATGGATTTGTATCTAGTTTAAGTGGAATCTCATGTTGGAAAAGATCTTCTCTGTATGCCTTGAGATCCTCATAAGACCAAGCAAACATATGTTTGTATTTTCTCAATAATGCAATCAACATTCCCTTGATGGTTATACTTATCTTCTTTCCAATGTAGACCCTTTTTGATGCTAACTTAGTTCCTAGATATATTTCTTCAATATCTTCTCTCTTGACCAGTGTCTGCTTCATGAGAGAGAGATCATTCCCATCATACACTCTTTCTAATGCCACAAGCCCTTTGGGGAGCTTGTTGTTTTTAAGCTGCAAGACTTCCTTCCCAAATATAGTTTGTTTCCCATCCACTTCTTCCACAAAAGCATTGAAGTCAATCTCATGAGCCTCGTAATGATCTATACAATGAAGAAAATATAAAAGTTCAATATCATCATTGAAAACTTGCCAACTGTATATGTTGTCAGGGATAGCAGGTCTTGTTCTAAATTCAACCTGGGATATTCCATCCAAGGTGATATCATCTCTTTTCAAGGCTACATTATCTAGAAATTCTACCATCAAATTTCTTGATCTATCTATCCAATCAATTGAGAAAGCATCAAATAATTCAATTGTATCCCACATAGAATTTTTGTATTGTTTCAATCTCTTGTTCTTTGCAACATATCTTGATCTGATTTGTGAGACAAAAAACTCATAATCTCCCAAGATAGTTAACAATTTGATCTTGTTTTTGACAACCATATTTAAACCAATCAACAAGGCCTCATATTCTGCCACATTGTTTGTACACTCAAAGGTTAGCAAAAATGAATATTTGAATGTTACACCTTTAGGTGATATAAATACTACTCTAGATCCATTGCCTTATTGGCTACATGCTCCATCAAAATACATTTCCACACACCCTGCTGATCTTTAGAAACATGCTTATCAATTGGGTTAGTATTTGCTAATTCAAGTTGAGAAGGTTCCACTCTAAAACTCCCTAAATCTAAATCACAAAAACAATTGAGTTGTTCTTGAGGAACATACTCAACAATATGATTCATCCTTGGTTCTCTATACAACTTAACTTCTTCACCATTGACTGGTATTGTGGCATATGATAAATCAAACTGTACATTGCCTCCAACTACTGTAGTCCATTGTCTTGAAAAAAGCATTCCAAACTGAGGAGGTGTGTCAATCACATATATCAATATTATAAGTCACCTATGGGTAAGTAGCCAATTTAACTTCCAAATCTTTCATAGTTCCCAACTATCCATAGCATAACATTTACCACCCTCAACATCTACCCACATATCGAGTTGTTTCATCACCCATACTGGCATAATGTTCATTGAAGCACCTAAATCTATCATACAATTTCTTACTAGCTTGCCATTTATGATTAGGGTAGTAAAGAATGGATCAATTTATGGTGGATTCATCAATGCATCACTTAGACAAACCTCTGAAACCTTTTTATTTTCCTTCCTATTACTAATTTTAAGAATCTCCTGATTTTCAAGGTTTGTATTTTTATTACCCCCACTAGACATTAATTGAATAGCACTTTCCCTATACTCTTTAATCTTCATCATTTCAAGTAATGGGACATACATTTTTACCTGGGACAAAGCTTGCATGAAATCAAAAGAGGCACCTTCTGTTCCGATCATCCTCTTTTTCTCTGTTGACTCTCCTATGTTCTCTTCTTTCTCCTTTTTGTTTATCTGATCTAATTTTTGTTTGTCCTTGGGCAATTCTTTATTTTCTTCCTTATGGACATACTTTTGTTCTTTTTTATCAAACTACTCATCATCTATCCTTTTTGAAGCTTCGTGGAGCATTTTCTTATCCCTCAAAAATATTCCTCTTGGAACACCTTCATTCTCATTTACTGTTTTATTTCTCAACCAGTATCTACTTTCGCCTACTATCCATAGCATAACATTTACCACCCTCAACATCTACCCACATATCGAGTTGTTTCATCACCCATCAATGTTCATTGAAGCACCTAAATCTATCATACAATTTCTTACCAGCTTGCCATTTATGATTAGGGTAGTAAAGAATGGATCAATTTATGGTGGATTCATCAATGCATCACTTAGACAAACCTCTGAAACCTTTTTATTTTCCTTCCTATTACTAATTTTAAGAATCTCTTGATTTTCAAGGTTTGTATTTTTATTACCCCCACTAGACATTAATTGAATAGCACTTTCCCTATACTCTTTAATCTTCATCATTTCAAGTAATGGGACATACATTTTTACCTGGGACAAAGCTTGCATGAAATCAAAAGAGGCACCTTCTGTTCCGATCATCCTCTTTTTCTCTGTTGACTCTCCTATGTTCTCTTCTTTCTCCTTTTTGTTTATCTAATCTAATTTTTGTTTGTCCTTGGGCAATTCTTTATTTTCTTCCTTATGGACATACTTTTGTTCTTTTTTATCAAACTACTCATCATCTATCCTTTTTGAAGCTTCGTGGAGCATTTTCTTATCCCTCAAAAATATTCCTCTTGGAACACCTTCATTCTCATTTACTGTTTTATTTCTCAACCAGTATCTACTTTCGGCCTACTATCCATAGCATAACATTTACCACCCTCAACATCTACCCACATATCGAGTTGTTTCATCACCCATACTGGCATAATGTTCATTGAAGCACCTAAATCTATCATACAATTTCTTACCAGCTTGCCATTTATGATTAGGGTAGTAAAGAATGGATCAATTTATGGTGGATTCATCAATGCATCACTTAGACAAACCTCGGAAACCTTTTTATTTTCCTTCCTATTACTAATTTTAAGAATCTCCTGATTTTCAAGGTTTGTATTTTTATCACCCCCACTAGACATTAATTGAATAGCACTTTCCCTATACTCTTTAATCTTCATCATTTCAAGTAATGGGACATACATTTTTACCTGGGACAAAGCTTGCATGAAATCAAAAGAGGCACCTTCTGTTCCGATCATCCTCTTTTTCTCTGTTGACTCTCCTATGTTCTCTTCTTTCTCCTTTTTGTTTATCTGATCTAATTTTTGTTTGTCCTTGGGCAATTCTTTATTTTCTTCCTTATGGACATACTTTTGTTCTTTTTTATCAAACTACTCATCATCTATCCTTTTTGAAGCTTCGTGGAGCATTTTCTTATCCCTCAAAAATATTCCTCTTGGAACACCTTCATTCTCATTTACTGTTTTATTTCTCAACCAGTATCTACTTTCGGCCTACTATCCATAGCATAACATTTACCACCCTCAACATCTACCCACATATCGAGTTGTTTCATCACCCATACTGGCATAATGTTCATTGAAGCACCTAAATCTATCATACAATTTCTTACCAGCTTGCCATTTATGATTAGGGTAGTAAAGAATGGATCAATTTATGGTGGATTCATCAATGCATCACTTAGACAAACCTCTGAAACCTTTTTATTTTCCTTCCTATTACTAATTTTAAGAATCTCTTGATTTTCAAGGTTTGTATTTTTATTACCCCCACTAGACATTAATTGAATAGCACTTTCCCTATACTCTTTAATCTTCATCATTTCAAGTAATGGGACATACATTTTTACCTGGGACAAAGCTTGCATGAAATCAAAAGAGGCACCTTCCGATCATCCTCTTTTTCTCTGTTGACTCTCCTATGTTCTCTTCTTTCTCCTTTTTGTTTATCTAATCTAATTTTTGTTTGTCCTTGGGAAATTCTTTATTTTCTTCCTGGACATACTTTTGTTTTTTTATCAAACTACTCATCATCTATCCTTTTTGAAGCCTTTTTGGAACACCTTCATTCTCATTTACTGTGTATTTACTGGCCTACTATCCATAGCATAACATTTACCACCCTCAACATCTACCCACATATCGAGTTGTTTCAACCCATACTGGCATAATGTTCATTAAATTCATACAATTTCCTTTATGATTAGGGTAGTATACTTTTATGGTGGATTCATCAATGCATCACTTAGACAAACCTCTAAACCTTTTTATTTTCCTTCCTAACTAATTTTAAGAATCTCATTTTCATTTGTATTTTTATCCCCCACTAGACATTAAGCTTCATTTCAAGTAATGGGACATACATTTTTACCTGGGACAAAGCTTGCATGAAATCAAAAGAGGCACCTTCTGTTCCGATCATCCTCTTTTTCTCTGTTGACTCTCCTATGTTCTCTTCTTTCTCCTTTTTGTTTATCTGATCTAATTTTTGTTTGTCCTTGGGCAATTCTTTATTTTCTTCCTTATGGACATACTTTTGTTCTTTTTTATCAAACTACTCATCATCTATCCTTTTTGAAGCTTCGTGGAGCATTTTCTTATCCCTCAAAAATATTCCTCTTGGAACACCTTCATTCTCATTTACTGTTTTATTTCTCAACCAGTATCTACTTTTGGCCTACTCAACTGCTGCAACAGTTAACCTTTTAATTTCTTCCTCAGTCGATCTTCTCATATTGCACCTATTTTTCTAATATGATGTACTAGGAGTACATTGTTCATTATCACTTTCTTCACAATAAGAAAAAACTTGTTTTTCTTCCATATGGACATTTTTTTTTTGGTGATCAACATCATACTCATACCCTCCTTCTGAAGATGAGTATCCCTTCTCAACAGAGTGAAGAGTGTGGGAAGTTAAATAGATATTATGATCCTCTTCATTGTTGTCTTCTAGTATGTCTTTTCTTGGTATCGACTGAGCTACAATACAATGATCTGGGGAATATGGCAAGTCATGAACTGGGCACCAACGACTATTATCTACCATATACGACCCTCTTTTCTTTAAAGGATCAGGTGTCTCTTTATTCCTTGGCCTATCCATCACTTGCTTTCCATCCTTCCAATTTGTATTATATGGCATGTCATGCAGCCTTGGCCTTTCATTTATGTACGTATTTTCCTGCCTATTTGGAGGAGTATATTGGGGAACCCTAGGATTATCCCTCTTTCTAATCATTCCTACAACTTTCCTATTATTTTTAATAGTTAGTGTTATCTTTTGAGCTTTAGCTAAATTCTTGGGACACCTATTCCTAAGCTCATATCCTATCTTAGGATCAAAATATTTTAAATAGATACTTAATGTAGTAGGATCAGCTAATTTGGATCCAGGAGGTATCTTATTATGTAATTTAGAAAACCTCTGGTTGAAGTCATAAGCTTACTCATTCTTATGCTTCTGGATAGTTACCAATTCATGTAGGGAAAACTCTGGTGCACATTGATTGCCATACTACTCGAGGAACTATTCATAAAAATCCTAAATGGAGTCAATAGAAGCTATTGGAAAACTGTTAAACCAATCTCTAGCATCTTCAATCAATGACATCATAAACAATCTCATTTGCACATCCTCATATTGTATATCCAAGTCTTGAATAAATGCATTAAATATCCTTAGGTGTTCTTCAGCTGTGATTGCACTACTTCTTGTGAATTTTGGGACAAGGCTTCTCCAACTATTATCCATGGGATAAGGATATATTTGAAATCTAGCCAAATCAAATTGTCTGATCATCATTGTGTATGGTGGAGGAGGTGAATTTTGAGGATGTCGATACTAGTACAATGGATTGTTGTGAGGTAGTGGCACATATTGCTGAACTTGTGGAGGCATGTGTTGTTGACCATGTGGGGGTATATATTGCTCGTGAAGGGGTGGTTGAGCATTTGGGGGTCTATATTGATTCCCTGATTGATTTTGTTGTGCTCTTGGGGGATTTGAAGGTCCTGTATTATTATTCCCCTGCCTATGAGGTGGTACATATTTAGGTAATTTAGTGTTGTGTAGTACTACACGCATGCCCCTTTGAAGGTGGGGACCCTCTTGTGGTTTGGTCTTTTGGCCCGTTCCTTGGCTTGCCCCCCTCTTTGTGCTTATCTTTGAAATCTTGAATTTTTGGTCCTTTTGTGTTTACCTTGGTTTTTCCTGCCTTGGTGTTGGGTTCTTGTTGGTTTTGGGGTCTTGCGGATGTCCTTTTTGGGGTGGTCTTCCTTTGTTTTCTCCCTTTGTGTTTTCATTTGGGTCCTAAAGGTTGGTTTTCCCTTGTTTTCTTTCTTCCCTTTGTTTTGCTGGAGGCGAAACTGGGATGGAATCAGACTTCAAACTTTTCCAAAGTTCTTAGTTTGGCTTTCATTCCTGTTCTAGCTCTGCTTCCCATTCCCTCTCTTTTCTGCATCGTGTTGTTTGTTTTGTCTCGAGGGATCACTTTCTTCCCTTGGTTTTTTGTCGGGTCGCTTTCCCTTCCTTTTGTCTGAGGCGGAACCCAGATGGAATCAGACTTCAAACTTTTCCAAAGTTCCCAATCTAGTTTCCATTCCCGTTCCGGCTCCGCCTCTCACCTTGTTGTCTTTATTGTTGTTGCTTTGCCCACTTTTGTTCCTATGGCAGTTTGTTCTTCTCTCCCTCCATTTTCCTCTGGTGGAGTCAGACGTGGAATGGATCGGAACTAGGAACTTTGGAGAACTTTTCCAAAGTTCCCAATCCTAATCTGGTTCTGGTTCCGGGTCCACCCCCGTCGAGTTGGTCTTTTCTTCAGTGGTCTGGTTTTCCTTCCATTTGGCCTTGGTTCCTCCCTGCGTGCATTTCATTTTTTCTCCACCTATGTTGAGCGAAGTCGGGAGCGAAATGGGGCCAGACTGGGAACTTTTCCAAAGTTCCTAGTTTAGTTCCGGTTTTGGGTCCGCCTCTATAGTGTCTGTTGTTTGTTTCTGGTTCCACTAGGCATCTCTTTGGTTCCTATTTTGGTTCCCGCCCCGCTTCCATTGGGGTTGGTTTTCTTTCTGCCTCCACCTATTTCTTTTGGGTTCCCTTTCCTTTTCCCATTCCGCCTCCACTCTCGTCGGGGCAAGATTTTGTTTCTGCCTACCTTGGCTCTCTGTTCTTGTTTTGTTTCTGGCTCCGCCTCTCCCTGGGTTTCTTTCACTGGATTCTCTAACTTTGTAACTCTATAGACCTGCTTGGATTTTGAGGATGTATTGGGTATTAATGGTGGCCTTTTTGGGTGCAAGTCGGATCGAGCTAGGTGTTGCTAGGATTTGCAGGATTTACTTTGAATATTTGGGCATGATTTGTGGATGTAGTGGAGTACGTTTTTGTGGCTGTAGTCATAAATCCCATTCCTGCATGCTAGGTCGACACGTTTGGTGTTTATTAATGGCAGATAGACGTGGTTGGTGGTTTCGATCAGGTTTTGTTCGATCTAGACCGTCTGTTTTCCTTTTTCTAGATGGGATCGATGGATCGTGTTCCTCCTAGTTTTCGCGCGCGACGTTGTTCCTCTATTTGCAAAGGTGTTCATTTATTGCTGGGTGTGGCTTGAGGGCCTGTTCCTTGACTTCGTGTGATCCCAGGTCGATCTGATGGCATCCCTTGTTGCATTCATGACTAAACAACGAGCTATTGTTGTCTGTCGGGGCCGATTTTGTTGGTGGTTAGGCTGTTCATAACCCTAGCTCTATTTCATGCAGGCAGTTTTCTATAAGTATGGCATTCTGCCTCTTTTGTAAGGGCTGGTTAGTCGGGCTCTTTCCCACTAGTCAATCAAGTAGACTAAGTCAAAAGATTCGTAATCAGTAGAGTAGCATGTTAGTAGATTAGAAGTAGCTTTCATATTTCAAGCAAATGTTGTAACAGATCAGAAATGTTATGAATACAATGATTTCATATAAAGTGCAAACATTGTGTTATGACTGGTGCCTCCCTTGCATTAATTAATCTTGCATGTTTCTTGTTCCATGTTTCAAACTGCTTGGAAATGTTTGGATGTAGATTAAATTTAGCTCGTAGCAGTTGATGATCTAACATCTGAAGTGTTGTAGCGATCCCTAGTTTATATCTTGGGTAGTGTCTTGACTATGGGAATGTTGTACAAGGTCAACTTGTACCTTATATTTGTGTGCTTATTTCAACTGTGTGTATTCATTCAGTTCTATTGAATGAATACCTTCAGTCTAAAAATCTTTAACACCTTAGAAGATTGCACTATTTTCTACAAGATTGTAGGTATAGCCTGGGTCGACCAGAAACTAGTTTAAGGGATTGGTCCATTGCAAATCTTTCATCATGTGCATGATTGATGTTAGAAGTAGTGTTAGCAATTAGAACTTCTGAAACCCGTATCTTTTGTTGTTTCTTTTATTAAATGGTTAGAAACTAAGTTAAAGCATCACTATATCTTAAAATATGATGAGTTTGGAGCTTCCATCATTTGTGCATAAGACCCCTTGTGATTACCAGCATATTCACATTTATCATTGAGTTTTTTCTATTGTATTGTCATGACCTGACACTCGAGAGACCTTGGGGTTATCTCTTTGTTCATAGAGATCAACCTTTCAAGAGAGATAGGATAACTTTATTCTATCTGAGTTGTTGATGTGCAGAAACACCAAACAACAGTGAGCCATCTGAGCATTGATTTGAGCTTTTTGTAACTTCAATTCTTGAAGCTCTTTTATTGCTTGGAGCCTCTACTCATACTCTATTCTTGTTCTTTCCACTTCTTGTCTTTCATGTTCCAATCGTGCATTTATCTCATCCTGAGCCATGTGTTCATAGTTCTCTTCAGAGGTTGCTTCATACCCAAGTCCATCCTGATTCTCTTCAAGTAACACCATTTTTTGATCATATTCATGTTGTCTCCTTTCCCTTTCAACCTCAATTCCAGCCATAAACTCCTCAACTTTCTTGGGGTCTGATTGATAGAAAGGATTCCTCTTTTGCTCAAGAGTGTGAGGTTCTCTAGATGGGTTATTTTCAGTTGCCGGTGTACCATAGGAATTATATGTCTCCGAGTGTGCTTTTGATGTTTTTTCTTTATTTGTTGGGCCCATCTCATCAGACACCTTCTTGCCCTTATCATTCTTATGAGTCCATTTACTTTTGTCATTATTAGGATCCTCCTTATACAAAGATCTTGTGCCATGCATGTTGTAAGTAATTTTGATAGTCTAAACTCTAGGATGGTTCCTTTCTAATGTATAATTTACTTTATCAGTTTCAATGCACTTTTTCATTTAGAGTCGCCACTCACTTTCCAAAAGTGAGAAAATTTTGTAATTCGTTGTTCCCAGTAGAGTCTTCTGCAAGATATTGACTCTATGATGAAGATGTGGGTTCAATTTAATGCTCCCCAACAGAGTTGCCAAACTGTTAGAACTCAAAAATGTAAGTTTAAACCACGAGAGGTTGCCAAGCTCTCACAACGTTTCTAGCTAACGTACAAGGCCAAATAGCGAATTTGAACCTTCTACTCTTTAGGCTCTGCTAAACCTAGGCGGGTAAACCTATATGCATGAAGCAAATTTGAACTGTGTGTTTCCTCTAAATAATCTATCCACAATGGTAATTTGGAAGTGGAAAGATACAAACCTATCTGGTATAAAGTGTATAATTAAATATGTTCAGCTAAAAAATGTCTGAAAAATATTTAATGAATATAAATGAATAGAATAGGCGAGACTAGTTCCCTATTGGGTAAAATGGAGTCTAATAAAAGTCTTTGATAGGTGGCTTATATTTGGCATAAATTCAAATTGATTGGCACACAAGTATTTATTTATAACTTGTATAAACATGCAAGAAAATGACTGGCAAACCCTACTTGAGGCATAATATCAATCCTAATTGTCTAACTCTTCTTACTGATCCAAATAATATTTCTAGATCATTGTGATCGACCAAAAGGAATTTAATTCTTTCTTGAAGAAACCAAATAATCACATCACATAGATACAACAAATGTTCATTGATAAATTGAATATATACTGGATATATCAACTTAAATAACCAAAAAACATTAAGTTGGAGACAATCAGATAATTGAATAATTTTAACAAACAATTGATACCAAACTAGAACCACCAAAATAGAAGTCTTTCATTATTTTCCTCAAAATTAAACTTGCATCATGGTCTCTACTCTATAAAAAAAATTGGAAACTTTTTTTCTATCTAACCTACCAACCCCTATTCATTATCTATCTCCTCCATTTATATCTTCAGAAAATCCCTCACACCTTTTGGTTTTGGTATGTTTGTATTCTCATGAGAGACAAAAATTCATGTCGTTTGATAATGAAAAATAAAACATAATTGAACAGTAACAATAATAACCATCACAACAGCAACATATACTTCACCGTGTTACCTTGCACCTTCATTTCCTTTGTTTCAGTATTGCGGTGTGCTTTGTTTTCTTTGCATCTTCTACTACTTTACTGTGAGCTATGTTTCTGCTCCCAGTAGTACCATGGTGGCATTTTATGTTATGCCTCTGTATACTGCACTACCACGGTCTACTATTTCCATTCATGAGATATCATGGTGGCTTGCCCTTTACCGTCATTTCCACCGCTCTATTGGAGGCACTATTCTAACCCTCAACGGTATAATGGTCTCTTCCTAGAATTGCTCTCTATACCGCCCTACCATGCACAAAATATTGACCCTCTACGGTATGGCGGTGTCTAACTTTTGTCAACACTTCATTCCTTCCACCACTCTATCGTGGGCTCTTTGATGACCCTTTGTGGTATGTCGTTTGTCTTCAAGTACACCGCACAACCATAGGTCATGCTCTATCCCTTTGCGGTGTGGCGGTGTCTACCTTGACTTCACCACTCAATTACGGGCTCTATTCTGACTCCTTGCAGTACAATAGTAAGGGTATAATATGGCTTCTCTTGATCCCGATACCACAAGCTACTTTGTAAGGGGCTGTGGTAAAGCGGTATGAGGTGAGGGTTATGAAATATGAATAATGTGGCAGCAATATGGTGGCAAAAGGTTGTTTTGGCTTCATGGATGACAAAATAATGATTTTCTATAAAAAAGATAGCACAAAATTAGGTTCAAATGGAAATAGGCCCCTAGGATTTTCATGAAAATTTTGGCTCTAATAAATCTTACATTTCAAAATAAAAAATAGTAAATTAAATTTAACCCAGTTCAAATTTACCTATCTATCAATGCCAAATGTCAAATCCAACATGTCATATGTGAAGACCACTTCATCCAATGCTGATCACGTGCATCTTGATCATCCTTGAGCCAAAGAGACCCATAATTTTTGACAAATGTGAGGTGAATTTTGATACCTAGAAGGCTCACCCTTATCATGCTATTTTAGAAGCCTAACATGATGTAAAAAAGAGCCTGAGTAAGTGAGTTGATGGATGGTATGTTTTGGACCTCAAAACTCTCCTTCACAATGGAAGGGATCATGACATGCTGCATATTAGTCCTAGAAAGGGGTTTCCATGCCTAGTGTTGGGAATTATGTTCCCCCTCTCTACCTTGTGTAGAGAACCAACCTCTAACCTAAAACTCCCACATGTCAAAGTAGTTTAGGATCTTGTTGAGGATAGTCTCACAATAGAGTTTTCTCAAAAAATACTATAGGATCTCATTGTTGTTGTATGAAGGATGATAAAAAATGATCCACCACTTGTCCAAAAATTATTATTTATCCCTTGGTGTTGGAATTAATGGATAAGGAACCTCCTACAAATAATATCCATTTGTTATACTCCAAAGGTACATTTCCAAAGGTATCACATTCTAGAATGAATATTAAATGTAAAAATTAGATATGGCCAAAAGTAGACTAAAACATAGAAATTTGAGTGTACCAAAGGCCACCTCAACTAATTTAGATCAAGCGAATGGACCTCTTTTTTATCAAACTTTTTAAGGGCCTAATAATTTTACCATAGCTATGCACAAAGTTGCAATGGTGCCATATCACGACTAAGAATCCTCATAATCCTTTGAGGTACTTAGAGCATGTCCACACTTGGATTATGGTAATATTATTAGCGTCCACTTATACACCATCTTGTGAAACAATTTGGCCCTAATCATCCATTTTTCATACTCTAAAGACACATTTAACATGCTTGGTAAGGAGAAAATGATCTTGTGAAATTTGGAGGTCAATCTCCACATAGTTCAAAAATTATTGGGACCCATTTGTGACAATATATGATAATTTCATCAAGGAATGCCAATATGAATTTGCATTAATATTCATGAAACATTATGTTCATGAGAATCTAAAAATTAGAGGGAACATTGGATAATACAAGGGGCATGATAGAAAATTCACAATGGCTTTCATGAGTCTAGAAGGTAATTTTAAGAATATTAAAGCATCTTTGACCCATATTTAGTGATAGCCTAAACATAGCTACTATGAATTAAGTTGACTATAATTAACCATTTATGTAATAACACATTTTCCCAACAATTATGTCTAGTTCATTTACCAATGAGCAGGTTCAAATTTCTTAGGTGATTTTAATATAGTGATTACAATATCATTGTTGCTAGATTCCTTGTGCTTGATATGTCTATCATGCTAAATATTTTTTTAGCGCTTTCCTCAAATTGATTCCACCTTGTAAGTATTCTTTTACAGGTCTTTCAACAAATCAATGTCCTATATACATCATAATTATAAGGTAAGAGTGTAGCGCCCCTCCATTCTCATTGTGGATGTGCAGGTAGTCAGCTTTGGAACTTGGAGATGAAGGTAAAATAATGGGGATACTTAAAGGTACGTGCTAATGACGTAAGTAGTTGATCTATTTATGATATTGCGTATAGATGAATTGTTATGATCAATATGTGATTATTTTATCATGACCATTACATGATTATCATTCTGATTGTTATGAGTTGTTGTGGTTACTTGATTGATGTGTGTGGGTGAAAGGGACAGTGTCACATTACTCACATGTGAGTACCCTGCTACGCTAAGAATTCCTTTCACGGTGTGTCTGATTATATGATTATGTGTATGCTCGACCGTTTTGTGTGTTGCAAGTTGCAGGTACCAAGCATCGAATCCAGCTGAATTGGTAGGTATGAGCATTCCTAAAACCCAATGGAACAGTTGATCGGAGATAGGATTTGGCCCCCTACCCTAGCCATCATCCTCAAAGAGGATGAGTATCCAATCTGTTACCTCGTCAACTTTGTCTAATGCTTGTTTTCAGTTGGTCTTGTTTTCATCCCTGTTTATGTTTTGGTCATTATTATTGATATTTGGTTGTTTAATTTTAATTTGTTTAATAAATGTTCTTTTGATTAATTAATGTATTAAATAGATTATTAAATTAAATGGGCGCTTGGATGATTAAACATAAACATATTTATTAAAATTAAAGTTTATAGCAAATTTAAAAGTGAAATGAAATGCTAAAATAAAATAAATATTAGAATGGAATGATGCAATTAACAATCAGTTAAAATAATTAAAAAGATAGAAAAAGATTTTGTGGAACACATGCACAGTGTTTAATTGATTTTCAAAAAAGGAATCTGGTTGTCTATTGGAGAGTTTCTTAATTCAGTGATAACCTAATTAATGAATTGGGGGGGATGGGTAATTTTCACATTAATCAAGATAATTGGATGCCTCACCCATGCCTATAGTGCTTGGCTAGGCTAAGGATGGATTGAGAAGGCCTGGTTGGCAAGATCAACTTCCTTGTCCTCACCAAAGGAATGTTGGTTCCACATGTGTCACCATATGGGGATGGCGTTTAGTGAGAGATTGTTAGGGTAACCATAGATGGGGGACGACATCTAGTGAGAGACTATCGGGGTAACCCATGATAGGACCATGCGATGATACTCCTCCCTATTGCAGTCTAACATTCCCTAGTTATGTGTTCCCCTTCTACTGAGTGAGGGCTCTGGAAACAGTGTCTTTGTTATGTGATTCTCATGTTGTACTTTGTATGTTGGAGTTATGTTAGCCCTTTTGTGTTGTGTTACTATATTCTTGAATATTTTTTTGTAGTGGGACCTTATTGTTATTTCCTAGCATGGGGGTTGGACCTTAGGGTTCCACATGCTCGAGTGGATTGTGCTTTTTCCTCCATTGGATTTTCCCTTGTTGTTGTTCATGAGCATGGAGGTTGTACCTTATGTAACAGAATTTTGGATCTTGTACTAGTTTGAAGAGATAGTTTCTTATGATATGTTTTGGACCTGTATATCATATGTTTCATGTAATGTAATCTTGATGTATTCTTCCCATTGTATTCAGCGAAGCATTATTGTAAACAATGTCATGATGTAACAAGTTGAGATGTACTCTCATGTAATGTAATTTGTATTTATACTTGTTAGTTCTATATACATGATCTTTAATGACTATTTATCCAATGGCATGTTATGGAAATGTATGTTGTTAAATCATGATTAATGTTTAGTTCTTGTTATTAGTAGTGATAGTAATGTAGTCATGGACCCTTAGAGGAATGAATTTAGTTTTCATGTTATGTTAAGTTATCCAGTTAATTGTTATTTATTTTTTTGAAAAAGTAAATTGCTCCGTTATTGTGGCTTAGATGTGTTGTCCTCTAGGGTTCCTTGGCGGGGCATTGCGAAGAGGCTACATGTACATGTGGGGGATACTATAACTTTTTTAAGTATGTTGGTAATAACTCTTCAATCACTACCATTTGGTCATTATTTTGTGCCCTTGTTTTTTTTGTTTCACTTTAGGACTTATAAGTGTTTATGGGTTGTTGGTGGGTAGAGGAATTTCAAGTGACCCTCTTTTCCATGGAGAGGATTTTGACCAGTACATTGGAAAAACTTTTTATTTTTCATGCCTTGAGAATATAAAGATGATAAAGGCAATTTTATATTGAGATAATTTAAATGATAATGAGAGTTTAAGGTTGAGATTTTATTTTTAAAATATTTTAATCATAATTGAAAGATGGTAGTGTGGGATTCACTAGTTAGGGTGATTATTCTCAACCTACCTATCTACTTGGCTATCAAGTAGGAAGAAGATTATTAGGAGAAGGTGATGGCTCACTTGGACATGACTACATGGAGGAACAAAGCTAAGTTCATTCAAGAGAAGATAGATATTAGGGGTATGAATTAAAAAGAAAGTATTAATGGAGCATGTTTAGGAATTTGATTCACACGATAAATATCTATATTTGATAATGAAACAATTGGTGGTTTCTCATCATAAGTGTGTTTTAAAGGTTACCAGTGGATACATAATGCCAAATTTGGAGGATGAGTCCAAAAAATAATAGTAGGTTATGCATAAATTATTAGCTTTATTAATTTTAATAGGATATATAATGTAGTAGATCTTATGGTGTTAATGTTAGATTTGACAATAATTTTCGATAATTGAATCTATATTCATGCTTATGACTACTATAAGCCATCCTCTTTAGGTACAAGATTTGATCGATGAGGTTTCTTTGAATCAACCTTTTTTTAAGATAGAGTGTTTATTTATTCATGTCATAATTTAACATGGTATATTTTAGCTTTCATTTAATAGTTAATGCTTTATGTATGGTTATCAAAGTTTGATACATATATAGAGTTAACTACATTTAAAGTTGAAGGAACATTAGAGAAATGTTCTAGTTATTAAATTTATTGTGAAAACATCTAATGTATGATCACATTGTTGGATTTTATGGTTGTGTTTCTAATATGTGGTTTTCATTGATGTCAACACTATTAGTATTAATGTCTTTAAGACTGTATATGTCAAGGATATTGAGAAAATTGTAACAAAATATGTTGCAGGTTGTCTGTGAAGTAGTGAAGATCAACATGATGGAAATTTTAGTATGTTGATGGTGAGAAGTTGTGGATTAAAAGGTTCATTTTCAGGTGTATCTAGTTTATCCACCAAAATTTTTAGAGGTTTGCATGAATATTTGAGCAAGTTATGAGTTTATGTGTTTCAATAGTTATTTTGTTACTGTAGTTGGTGTTCCTAGAAGAAGATAATGTGATATTGGTAATATGAGTTGTTGCAAATTCTCCTTTAGTGTTTATGGATGTTTCTAGATTGTGATCTATCTATGTTGCATGTCTGTATTAATCGGTGTGCTCATGATTAGTGATTTTCTCTTGCATGTTCATGTTTTTCATGGTCATGGCCGACAGGGTGATTGTAGCATGTTGTGGATCTTCAAGGAATAATTTTTGAAGGTGTTTTGTGTTCAAGGATATTATTTTGGGTCTTATTATGTTGTGGCTGACCTTGGTAGATTCGCATTAATAATATTTATTGTTTTGGGCTGACAATTTGTATTCATCTTATTATTTTGTTGAAGCTGACATGAAGTGATGTAATTCCTTGTTGCGGATATATATAAGCAATTGTTTCGTCATTTGAATGTGTGTGTGAGCGAGAAAGTGTGTGTGCATGAATAATGTTCTAAATATTTTGAAGGCAAAGCAGAGTGTGAAGAAGAATGAAAAAGAGTGAAGAAGAGTGAAGAAGTGTTCATATGCTTAACCAGAACTGTAATCAGGCATTAGCAGATGCTACTTTCTTAGTTCAAAATCTGGATGGTTGTAATCTGAATGTTTCTATAAGATAGTGAGTCTTCCTTTGTATTTGAGCAATGATCGCTAGGAAGTGTGCCTAAATGCATGTGCATTCCCCATTTATTCTTCGTATACTCTTAATAGGGTATAAACTTGTGGACTAACCTCTACCATAGTTTTTCCCCTAATAGGGTTTCCACATAAAAATCTTGGTGTTATGTGTGTTTTTGATGTGCTATTGATTTATGCTTTCAGGATTATTAATAAGATCTAAGAATAGGGGTTAATAAATTTAATAAGTTTGAAATTCTGTGACAACTGATTCACCCCCCCCCCCTCTCAGTTGTCTGCCCTTGTGTTGCCAACAATTGGTATCATATCAAGTTCCTTGGAAGAAGTTTAACAACTTGAGGTGATCATGGATGGCGACATACAAGAAGGATAGTCTAAAATTTGATGAAGCAAATTATTCTTTGAGTGTCATCTAAGATGCATTGGTGAATCCTACTGGAGCATTACAAGTAATAGGTATGTTATTTCTCAAAATGGCCCTACTACTACTGCTGAGATTAGGGATTTTGAATTCAATATCAGGGCTAAGGAAGCATTGTTGAGTGCTTTGACTGATTCTGAGATGATGAATGTTATGGATCTGAAGACTTGTTATGAGATCTGGAAAAAGTTGGAAACTTTGTATGAAGGTGATGCTAATGTGAAGATTGCTAAGCTACAAAGTTTGAAAGGGAAATATTTACTATTGAGAATGGGTGATGATGAGAATATTACTACTTTCATGCAAAGAGTGAATGAACTTGTGTGTGGTATCAGATGTGTTGGTGGAGAGTTGGATGAATCAGAGATTGTTGCTAAAGTGCTAAAATCCTTACCTAATGCATACAAAGTCAAAGCTACATCTATTGATGAGCTCCAGACTGTGACAAATGTAACCAGAGATATGTTGATTGGTAAACTTACTACTTTTGAGGTGAGTGAATTTGGTGATTCCCTTCCTAAGATAGAATCTGCAATCAAAGCTACTACCTCCAGAAGAGATAAGCAGAGATATGATCTGGTGAAAGTTATTCTAGAAAGGTATTCAATTATGAGGAAGAAATGAGATAGATTGAAGAAGAAGAGAGAGAACTAGATTATCTTGAAGCACTCATTATCCAAAGAGAAGCCAGAGGACAAGGTAAGTATAAAGGAAAGTTGTTTATTAAATGTTTTTCTTGCAATAAGATAGGTCATTTTGCATCAAGGTGTCTGAAAAGAGTTCCTAAGTCAAAACCTAACAAGCCTAAATTTCAAAGGAAGTGTTATTATACTGCTAATGAAGGTGTGACAAATGATGAATATGATAAAGGGAATGCAAGTGAGGATGAATGGGTATTTATTGCTATCAAGGATAATAATTTTGTGTCCACTGAATCTACTAGTTGTACAAATGTGGAGAAAGCCCTAACTGCTCAAGTTGAAGAGAAGGATGAATGGTTAATTGATATTGAATGTTCTCATCACATGATAGGTGATAAGAGAAAATTTGTAAGCCTGTTAAATTATGATGGTGGTGTTGTAAGATATGGTGATAACAATGGTGGTATAATCCATGGTAGAGGATGTATTTCTCTTGATGGTAAGCATAATATTGATGATGTCTTATACATTGAAATTTTGAAGCATAATATTTTAAGTGTCAGAAAGATGGTTGATAAGGGATATAATATTCAATTCAAGGATGGAAAGTGTAGAATATTGGGAAGTTCCAAAAATGTGATTGCTTCAGGTACAAAAATAAAAGGTAACATAATTCACCTAAATGCTGCTAGTAAAATTTGTTTGATTGCTCAAGTTGATGAAAGTTTGTTGTGGCATAGGAGAATGTGTCATGTAAAATTTTTTATTTATTTTTGATGAATTTTTAGTTATCTATATTAAAAGAGATAAATATAGAAAATTCACAAAAAGGGGCGGGTGGTAAGAAAGCACACCCCGAAAGTCACATGGGCCCAGCCCATCAAAACCAATATATCAAGTCACATGGGCCTAGCCCAGAAAGAAAACTAAGCAGCTAAAGCAGTGCTAGTAGATCCTGGGGGATCCTGGTCATCCATATGTTTCCCCCATACATCAACGGGGTTAGGAGTGATGTCAGGAGGAGCACCCCAACCATCATCATTCTTTTCTACCTCTTTATCTTTATCCTTGCACCGAGGTGAGATTGCGAGAGCAAGCCGCGGAAAGCTTTTGCCAGTGGAGGGCCAACCAGAACCAGAAGGAGGAGTATCCGAAGGCCACCCAGAACTACCACCACTGTTCCCTGGCACACCACTAGAGTGTCAGCCCTGACCAGGACATGGCGAAGGAGAGCGAGCCCACCTGGGAGGCCGAGAATCCCTTCGAGCAAGAGGTTGGGAGCAAGCCCGCGTGGAATCACTTCGCTTCTGGCCCTGAGAGGGCGACCGGCGGTAGGAGGAGGAGGGAAAGTCAGGAATCTGAGCCATAGTACAAGGGGCATTTCCCCAGTGGTCCAGGAGAACCTGCAGGTGAGCCACTTCCATTGCAACCTTGTTGGCTTGCACTTGAATCTGTAACATAACATTAGAGCAAATGACTACTTTAGCATAAAGTAACACATTAATATCTAAATGTGAATGAGCAAAAATACAAGCATTTCTGTCTTTCCAGATATTGAAAAGATTTCCACCCTGAAAGTGTGCCAAAGCTAGGTGAACTTAGCCGGGGTTCCAAGCGGGTCCCCCAGTAGAATCATATGCCACGAAAAGGGTTCAGGCCTGAAAGGTCGAAAGAAATCATGAATCCAAGTCCAGAACTGTTGAGCTCTGGGACAAAACCAAAAAAGGTGCTTGAAGTTTTCAGGCTGCCCACAAAATGGGCAGTGAGGGTCAGAGACCCCCAAATGAACCAGTCGAGAACCCACAGGTAAGCCTTGGAAAAAAATACACCAAGCAAAGTGGGCCAGCTTCGGATTAACAATTGCAGACTAAATGGCATCAAACCTCCTATGCCAAGTAATGGCCGAGGAGTTAAGAAGCCACCTCTAGTTCAAAGAACTGACCATAGGGAAATGGGGTGAAAGCCACTTGTAGCCAAGCCGCGGCTTGTAGCTCCTTAGAGGAGTATTTGGAAACCATTTTCAGTCTTTCCACCAAGGCTTGTGCCCACGAATACCAACTTTGTGAAGAACATCCATTGGAATGGCATTCACCATCCCGTCAAAAGTAGGGCAATCTTGGTTTTGAAGGCTGTAATGGGCTTTAAAAGCATCCCACTGCAAAATAATCATGGTAGGCTGGTGGAAGAGCTGGTGCAAAGTCTGAATGCCCTTCTTATGGAAATGGAAAACTTTGAGCCAAGGCGACTTGGCCAAGGGTTGACTATTTTGGGTGAGAAGGGGAGACCACCAGAGATTATGCTGGTTGATGGAAAGCCCATCACAAAACCTAGCCCCACCCCAACAGAGCCAAGACTTGATGATTTTCCAAGAGCACCAAATACTTTTAGCCACAAAGGAGCCCATAATTTGAACTGGCTCCCTCATAACCAGAAGGGTTTGAAAGCCGATCCCTTTCTAGGTGGGTCTGTGAATAGGAAATCCAGACTGGATACAATGCCTGAGGAGAATTTTCCAGGCTTCATCCCTAGTGAGTGCACGGATGATCCATTTGATGCAGAGGGCAGTCCCTTGTCATTGTATGGAAAGCAAGCTGAGCCCTCCTGACTCCTTGGGAAGACAACAAAATTCACAAGCAACCCGATGAAAGCCCTTATGGGTCTCAGAAGATGCCCAAAAAAAATTATGGAGCAACTTCTCAAGCCTATTGTATGCTGCTTTAGAAGGAGCCTAGCAGGAGGAATAGTAGACGTGGGTGGCAGCTAGGATTTTAGAGCACACCTAGAATTTTCTAGCTAGTGAGAGAGGCTTGGTAACCCAATAGGCCAACTTTTGTTCAACTCTGAAGAGCACAGCCTGCCAAAGCTCCCGAGAGGAGGCCTGGAAGGCGAAAGGAATGCCTAAAAATCAAAAGATTTCACCTTGACCAATCCATTTCCAGTTATAGGGCTGGAGCCACACAGGAGTGGGGAGCACCAATTGTCTGTAGCACAAAGTTTTGTGCCATTGAATAGCAGAACCAGATGCAAGACAAAAAGTATCAAGGCATTCAAGGGTAGCAGTGATCGAGCCTTTGTCCTCTAAAAGAGTGAGAAAGGAGTCATCAACAAAGTGCCCATTAACAAGCTGCTCTTGAGAGTTTGAGAGAGTGATTCCTTTAACATGCTGCTGGAAAATAACATTGGCTAGGAGATATCCAAAGCCCTTAGCTGCCAGAACATACAAAGCAGGAGCAAGAGGACATCCCTGGCGAATAGAACAAAAAAGGCCAAAAGTAGAGGACTGGTGGCCATTAATGGAGATGCAAGTTGAGGCATCGGAAAAAAGCATGCGAACAGACTCTAAAAAATGGGGCCCAAATCCCAGTGCCTGTAACATCGCAAGAATGAAAGACCATTCAATATGGTCATATGCTTTGGCAAAATCAATTTTAATGAACACAGCTTTCTGGTTCGAATGCTAGGCCCACTCCATGCCTTCCCAGACAACAATAATGTTGTCAAGAATGAGTCTGCATTTAATGAATCCAGTCTGCTCGGGATGCACAATCTGAGGTAAGAGGTGGAAAATTTTCAGAGCCAAGGCTTTGGCAATAATTTTATAAGAAACATTAAGAAGCGTGATGGGCCGCTAGTTACAAATATCCTCCGCATCTCCAGCCTTAGGTATCAATTTAATATTGCCTTTATTTATTAAATTACCTAGAGAATTATTATGAAAGGCTTTAAGATAAACATGATGTAGGTCACTCCCACTACAGTCCTAGAGCGCTTTATAAAATTCACAAGGGAAACCATCAATCCCAAGAACCTTGTCATCGGCCATGGAGGAAACAACTTCCTTGAGATCCTCAATTGTTAATAATTGATCACAGAAATTAATCTGGGCTAAAGAAAGCCTATGTGGCATAATAGCAAGGCAGCTCTGAAGGGCTTGCTGGTGTACAGGCGTGGGGTCCTGAGCCATGAAAAAATGCTCATAGTGATGCACAAAATCTTTGAGAATGTCAGGTAGCTCAGAGAGCACTTGATTTCCATCTTTGATAGCTTTAATGCATGGTGAAGAGTGCCTAACACAAAGAGCCAAAAAAAACTCTTTGGAGGCACAATCACCAATTTTGAGCCAGTGGAGCTGAGCCTTGATTTGAGTGCCCCTGGCAGAATAGCTATCAGCCACTTGCTTTTGGTGTCTTAAGTCTACCACCCAGACTTGATGTGACGGGGAGAAAAGACAAGCCGCTAAGGCCTCTGTAGCAGCATGCAAGTCAGCAGTGGTGGCCTCATAAGAGCACCAATGGAAGATAGCAAGTTGTCACCCATAAATGCACAGGAAACGTGCAGTATGAATAATAGCATCATTCCACCAACCAATCCAGCCCGTACTGCCAAACGAATGACACTCTAAATTCCACACTCGAAGAATGTGGGCCAGGGTGGGCTTGTGACGGAGTAGAGGCATGTTCAAGAAGAATTGAGTCTTACACGTGCGAGGCTGACAAGATGCCCACTCAATGCAAAATTGAATAGGGAAGTGATTTGAAAGGGTCACATCCACTAATGGCTTCACAGACAAGGCAGAGCTCTTGAAAGAAAAAAAGGATTGTGCCAAGATCATGGCATGATCAAGGCACTTAAAGACTCTGTCAGAACCAGCCCTGTAATTACACCAAGTGTGCCAGAGAGAATGAGAATGGTGGTAGCCCAAATTGGGATCAAAAAACGCCAATTTATTATGCATATAAAACCACGCCTCCCTTTCACCCACAGCCCAACAAAAAGGCACAGTGCCATTCTTATCATATGTCATCTCAACCATGTTGAAATCCCCACAAAGCAACCAGGTGGCAACTGGCAAAGAGTCAACAATCTAGTGCCAAAGCAAACAACACTCCACAACATCATTAGAGGAATAAATATTAATAATCCCGAAGGAATGGTTCTCAATATTGAGAAGAATCCAGATAGCCCACTGGGAGGGGTCCACCCCATGATCAACTGTGGAGCCAAAAGAGTAACAACTCCACCACGACTAGCCTCATGTAGGGTATAGTACATAGTACTAGTTGGCCAAATAGAGCGACAAGCCGAGGCAAGCAAAAAACCTAAAATTTTAACTTCCTAAAGAAAAAGCACTTCAAAATCTGGATAATTTTTCAAAGTATTCCTAACAAAATACTTCCTTGAGAGGTCTGTGAGACCTCGAACATTCCACGAGAGAAAATTCATGGAAAATATTTCATGCTTACAGAATCCTAGTCCTCTACCCCCAGGGAAGAGAAGTTATTCTTCAAAAACTCTTGCAGAACTGAACCCAGTTGAATAAAGGGAGAAAATCTCCACTTTTCTGACACATATTCACCTTCTTCTGGTGGAGGAGACTAGCTGCGTGAACGCCCTTAGGTCTCCATAGTGGAAAACAAAGCTGGTTGAGCACATAAAATAGTAGCAAGTTGTGGCGCGGCCTTTGGCCTAGGCTATAAAATAGCAGAAGCCACTCCTAAGGGAGTAGCAGTCCCCTTCTCTGAAGGGTTTGAAACCTGCTGGGTCAATTCCAGGGCTTTGGGAACTGACCCAAAACCAGATGACTTATTTTTTCGGTTGGTGACCGTAGTCCACTTTGAGTTTGCCTTAGCTGAGTGCTCTATCGGATGAGGCTTTTCAGCACCCTGTGGCTGAGAGACAGTATGGGGAACTGACAAAGGGTAGTCCCTGATCTTGTGATCAGCTGATTGGCACCGGTAGCACATGTTGGGAAGGTTAAAATATGTGATTTTCTGGGAGTGGCGAATATCCCCGATTTGAATGTCAACAGACTCTTTCAAATCCTTGGATAAATCAACTTCCACACAAACCCTCTTTTGAGGATGGGCTTGAAAGAATTTATCAGGTTCAATGCAAACAACCTTCCCCAAAGAGGAAGCAATATGATGTAAGAAGGGCACACATGGCAAGGGTAACCTGAGAAACTCAATCCAGACCAGAACATGCATTTTGGTGTCCTCTGAGATAGCAAAATCCCAGGTCCAAGACTGAAATACCAACAAAGAGGAACAGACATACCAGGGTCCATGACCCAAAATAGCTTGGACATGATTGACTTCCGCAAAGTGAAACAAGAAAAAACCCTTGGTCAAGTTCTGGACCATATCAAGGCAGACCCCATGAGGGACCCAGGCCTTGTTAACCCAATATTTTAGCACACTTTTGGGGGGAGTCCTCCCAACAAGGTAACCCACAAAGGTGTGTTATTCCAGCCATTGACATGCAAAATCAAAATCAGGTAAAGGTAAAATTACATTAGCAGGGGCGTCAGAATGCTTACCTCATGAAAGACTTTCAGAACAAATTTTCGAGGGCATTTTTTCGGTGGGGGAGCCATTAAACTGTGCCGATGAACTGCTAACACCAGCAAGAATTGTTGGGTTAGAGCTGATTGAAGGAATAATAAACCCCTAAACCGCAGTAAATGTGGCTGTACTCAATGAAGGAAATAATTTCCTACGCAAGAAGCGCAGTATGACGCAGGAGGGGCCACAAATGACCTCAGGAAGCACAAAACCCTAGCATAGCTCATGCACTACCAAAAACTTTTTCATCATCAAGAAGATTTTCTGACTAGCAAAATATTGAAGATAGTTGTCTCACACTAACCATGCCATCATGTAAAATTTGATAATATTATCAAGACAAGTTCTACTCAGGTAGTGAGAGATCTTCATAAGTTGGTAAAACCTTCTAATGCCATATGCAAGGAATGTCAGTTAGGAAAGAAAACTAGAATTTCATTTTGGAGCAAACAACATTGTTCAAATGAATTGTTGGAGAATGTGCATACTGACTTGTGTGGTCCTTCTAGAGTCAAAATTTTACAAGGTTATAGGTATTTCATGTTGCTTATTGATGATTATTCTAGGATGATGTGGGTTACTTTCTTAAGGGAGAAATCTAAAGCTCTAGAGAAGTTCAAGATCTTTAAGGCTATGGTTGAGATAGACATAGGTCTGAAGATTAGGTGTTTGAGATCAGATAGAGGTGGTGAATTCACTTCCCATGAGTTTAATTATTTTTGTGAAGTGAATGGGATAAAGACACAATTATCTGCACCGCGGACCCCTCAGCAAAATGGAGTTGTGGAAAGGAAGAATAGGACAGTTCAAGATGTTGCTAGGACTATGATGCTAGAAGGAAATGTTCCTCATATCTATTGGAGATAAGTTGTGAGTACTGCTATTTATATCCTCAATCGAGTACACATCAATGGTGATACTAGTAAGACCCCTTTTGAGCTATGGTCTGGTCATAAGCCTACTATTAGATATTTCAAAATCTTTGGGAGTAAATACTATATCAGAAGAGACAAAGATATAAGAAAGTTTGATGCTAGGAGTGATGAAGGAATCTTTCTTGGTTATTCTACTAAGAGTAAGGCCTATCGGTACTACAATAAGAAATTGAGGAAAATGGTTGAAAGCGCAAATTTTAAGGTTGATGAAGACATTTCTAGACCATCCAGAACCTATGGATATGATTCTGATGATTATAATGAAAATACAAACAAAGGTCAGACTTCAAATCAAGTTCAGATCATTCTGGTGAATCAAGAAGATCAAGAGGAAGGAGAAACTAGTGAAAGTGTAGAAGAGAGACCACAAGAGCCTGAAGTTCATGAACATCCTCAGACTCCAAGGCATGTGAGATTAAATCATTTAGAAAATCAGATTATAGGTGATAAGAACAAAGGTTTCCAAACTAGGAGAAGAATTCAAAACAATACTGTTTGATATCAAAGATTGAGCCAAGTAATGTAAATGAAGCATGCAAATATGAACATTGGATGGAAGCTATGAAAGAAGAGCTATAGAAAATTGAGAAGAATGAAACATGTAATCTTGTTCCTAGATCTAAGGACAAAAATGTAATTGGAACTAAATGGGTCTTTCAGAATAAACTAAATGAACAAGGTGAAGTTATCAGAAACAAAGAAAGACTGGTATGTAAAGGATATTCTCAGATGGAAGGAATTGACTTTGAAGAAAGTATTTCCCCTGTTTCTGGGATTGAATTTGTGAGACTATTTCTTTCTTATGTTGCTTACAAAAATTACAAGGTTTATCATATGGATGTCAAGTCATCATTTCTAAATGGTGAATTGGAAGAAGTGGTGTATGTTGAGCAACCTGATGGATTTCAATTGATTGATCAGGGTGATATGATTTGTTGATTGAAGAAATCATTGTATGGACTCAAGCAAGAACCTAGAGCTTGGTATGCTAGATTGGACAAGTATTTGTTGAATCTTGGATTTAACAAAGGTACTATTGATAGTAATGTGTATTTCAAAATTGATGATGATAAAGATTTGATTGTGGAAGTCTTTGTTGATGATATCATTTTTGGAGGAGATGATGGTTTGTGCATGAAGTTTGTTGATGAGATGTAGAATGAGTTTGAGATTTCAATGATTGGAGAGATGAAATTCTTTTTGGGATTGCAAATTACTCAGTTAGATAAAGGGATCTTTATATCTTAGTCCAAGTATGTGAAAGAATTGCTAAAGATGTTTGGTATGGGATATTCAAAGCCAATCGGTACACCCATGGTGACTGGATGTAAGTTGACAACAGAGGATGATTCTCTAAAGGAAAATTAAACTACATAAAAATCAATGATTGGTCAATTGCTTTATTTGACTCAAACTAGACCTGATATCATGAATGTTGTATGTATTGTTGCAAGATTTCAAGCTGATCCTAAGGAATCTCATGTGACTGGTGTGAAGAGAATTTCAGATACTTGAAGGGAACAATTGATTTTGGCCTGTGGTATCCTAAAGATGATGATCTTACTTTGAGTGCCTTTAATAATTCTGATTGGGCAGGAGATGTGAATGATAGGAAAATTACTAGTGGTGGCACATTTTTCTTGGGAAAAAAGTTGATTTCATGGTTAAGTAAAAAGAAGAATTTTATTTCTTTGTCTACTGCAGAGGCAAAATACATTGTTTCTACTAACAATTGTACCCAAGTATTGTGGATGAAGAAGATGTCAGAGTTATGTATGATGAGCTTATTGCTATATTCTATGATAATTCAAGTGCAATTAACATTTCTAAGAATTCGGTGCTACATTCAAAGACCAAGCATATATCTATCAAGTTTCACTTTTTGAGAGAGAAGGTGAGTGAAAAGGAAGTCAGATCTGAGTATGTGCCTACTAAGGAATAGATTGCAAACATCTTTACCAAGTCGTTGCCTAAGGATACTTTTGAGTATCTCAAGGGGAAGTTAGGGGTGATTAGCCCTCCTAATTAGAACTAATATGCATTGTCTTGCATTAGTCTGTTCATTTCATAGTCATATCTTGATTCAGATTGATGTTGTTGTGGCTACTACTCAGGGGGAGTAGTCAGATGATTTAGATATGTCTTTTAGAGCTTGTGTGTACCTTTTTCATTGATTCCAAAGGGGGATAAGAGCAATGCGAAAATTTGAGAATTCTCTGAGGAGAACAAGTCATGAGAAAAGAGTTAGAACCTAAGGAGGAGTAAGTATTGAAGTTAGTTGCATTGATGGTGTTATTCACATCATGTGTTGCCATCAATTCCAAAGGGGTAGATTGTTGGATGTTGTGGTTTTTTTGTTGATATGTGGTTGTCATTGATGTCAACACTATTAGCATTAATGTCTTTAAGATAGTATATGTCAAGGATATTGAGAAAATTTTAATAAAATATGTTGTAGGTTGTCTATGAAGCAGTGGAGATTAGTATGATGGAAATTTCAATATGTTGATGGTGAGAAGTTCTGGATTAAAGGGTTTATTTTCAGGTGTATCTAGTTTATCCACCAAAATTTTTAGAGGTTCCCATGAAAATTTGAGCAAGTTATAAGTTTATGAGTTCCAATAGTTATTCTGTTACTATAGCTAGTGTTCCTAGAAGAAGATAATGTGATTCTAGTAATATGAGTTTTTGTGAATGCTCCTTTGGTGTTTGTGGATGTTTCTATATCATTCTCTATCTATGTTACATGTATTCATTGATCGTTGTGCTCACGATAGGTGATTTTATCTTTTGTGTTCATGTTTTTCATGTTCATGGTCGATAGGGTGATTGTAGCATGTTGTAGATCTTTGAGGAATAATTTTTGAAGGTTTTTTGTGTTCAAGGATATTATTTTGGGTCTTCACTATGTTGTGGCTGACCTTGGTAGATTCAAATTAATAATCTTTATTGTTTTGGGCCAATAGTTTGTATTCATCTTATTATTTTGTTGAAGCTAACATGAAGCGATGTAATTCCTTGTTGCGGATATATATAAGCGATTGTTTCTTCATTTGAATATGTGCGTGAGCGAGAAAGTGTGTGTGCATGAATAATGTTCTAAATATTTTGAAGGAAGAGCAGAGTGTGAAGAAGAATGAAGAAGAGTGAAGAAGAGTGAAGAAGAGTGAAGAAGTGTTCATGTGATTAACCGAAACTATAATCAGGCATTAGTAGATGCTACTTTCTCAGTTCAAAATTTGGATGGTTGTAATCCAAATGTTTCTGTAAGACAGTGAGTCTTCCTTTGTATTTGAGCAGTGAGCTCTAGGCAGTGTTCCTAAATGCATGTCCATTCCCCATTTATTCTTCTTATACTTTTAACAGGGTATAAACTTGTGGAATGACCTCCACCGTGGTTTTCCCCTAACAGGGTTTCCACATAAAAATCTTGGTGTTATATGTGTTTCTGATGTGTTGTTTATTTATGCTTTCATGGTTGTTAATCAAATTTGAGAATAAGGGTTAATAAATTTAATAAGTTTGAAATTTCGTGACAACTGATTCACCCCCCCCTCTTAGTTGTCTACCCTTGTGTTGCCAACACACATGAGATAGGTCATGGGAACTTGGTTTAGAGAGATTATTTGGGTTGCCTTGGAGTTTGTAATCAATATTCTAATCTTAGAGTCAAACTTGGGTGTCCAACTTAGAGATGTACTTGGGTATACTGATTGTTTATGTTTGGGTATAGTGATCAATGATGGCTAAAAAACTTAGTAATTTTTATAATTTTGTTTCCTTCTTACCTATAAATAGAATGATTTGGATAGCATTTAGTTATCATCTTTTGGTTTATCACCATCTTGTGCATTCTCACTCTGATTGAAGCTTAGTGTACACACATAAATGATTAAGTTAGATATGTTGATTAGATCCTAAGGAGAATAGAGTGGAATGTTTTGGTTTTATTTGTTATTAGATTAATATCATGAGAGATGTAATAATAATTATTCACCACAACTAAATAATTCAATATCATGTGTGTTTTCTTCTTTGATTAAGATTGTTGATCTCTTATGAAGGATTAGATCAAGTCTTTTTATGCTTAGTAGTGCTTTTCATATCTATTTTTAGTATTATGGTGCATGTTTATTGTTTCTTGTTGGGATGTTCCCCCTCAATGTAACCCTAACCCTAATAATTGAAAAAATACATTAAAAATGTAAAAAACCTACTTAAACCTAAAGGAAATTAAATTTGGAGGAAAGAGGAGAGGAGATAGAAAATGGGGGTGTTCTAGGTGGTTGCAAATCATGTACCCATTCTGGTGTGAATTCTATATCTTTCCCTTGTCATTGGAGGAAAAATGAGGTCATAGATATTTTTTTTAATTACCTTTTTGGAACAAGTACCCATTCCAAAATGGGTTCCCATTTTTATCACATACCTATTTAGTCTTGGGTTCCCATTCCTAAATAGGTACCCATTTTTTTGAAGCAAGTACTAATTCTTGTCAAGATTTTTTTTGGCTAACACTTCCCTAGAAATGGACCCAAATTCTTGCTACTACCCTTTATAATTTTCATACTTACAAAAAAGATGTGTATTCAAGGTCATATGAAAAGATGCACTAGAATCAATTATCCATGCAATCTCACTTGCAATAGTGGCCAAAACTGTAATGAATGCATCACTATATTTCTTCTCAAATTCAAAATTAGAATCAACTTTCTTCTTCTTATTTTTATTTTCAACTTTTCATGCCTTAATATATAAGTGACCAACATTATCACATATCTATCAAATAGCTTTGGAAAATATATGAGATTTGGATCACCCCTTCGGCTTGGATCTATATTTTTCATGCTTCTTTTTATTTTTTTGTCTCTTTTTTTATCATCTTGAAACACTCAAAGGATCTCCAGCACTAAGATAGACCTCACTCCTTATTTTTTCAAAAATTAAAGAACCAACAATATCCTCTACCTTCAAAGTGATTAAACACTCCCAATTGTCATGACCAAGAAGTCCCTTGACTCTAACAATGAGCACAACAAAGTTTGACATATTTCCTCCTCATCCATCTTCACACCCATAGAATTTTATTGAGCCACCAAAATATTAAATTATTCTATGTGGTTTGTAATCCATGTACCTTATTTCATCCTCAAGGAATGGATCTTCTTCCTCAAGAGTATTTTATTCACTAAAAATTTTTCTTGATAGATTCCTCCATGTTTCTTCCATAACAATTTTGCAATAGGTTCTTTGTGGAGATTAATAATAGGAGAATATGCAAGACACAGTTTAATTATACCATTAAATTTTTGGTCCATTATATCGTGTTTAGATGCTTGAGTAGCATCTATAAGTCTAAATATTTTCATAGACAGCCTCAAAATAATGATCAATCAATAGATCTTATTTTTAACTTCAACATCTACAAATTCATGGATACTAATTTTCCACTTCAATCCTCCCTAATGTGGTTTCTGTATACACTCAAATTTGGTCTGGAGGATTAATTAAATACAAGTTATTTAATTAATAATCTTTAATTCTTCTACTTATTAAAATTTATTTATATAGTTCATTTTTCTCTAATTCTTTCTATCCTAAATCATTTTCCTCATATCTTAATTAAATGAACAAATTTAATTAATCTTTTTTAATTTAATTAACCTCCTCTCACTAAATTTAAATCTTAAATTTGAATTTAAGCACGTGTCTACTAACTTCTTCCCATCTTCCACCTCATCATGTGTCTAAAGAATTAAATATTTTCAATATATAATTATCATCAACAAATTCTAACTAATTTGAGACACTTAGTCTTCATCTATATTTTATTCCTCTTCACAGTTGGCAATTTTTTCTTATGTAGGGAACACACTTCCCCTTTTCTCTCTAACTTCTTCATATTCAACCATCCATCTTTCCAAATCGAATCCATATTGTTGATTCTTGCCAACTAGGCTCATGCCATGGAAAATCTATAAATAAGCCCTCATTTACACAACAAGAGAGAGAGAGAGAGAGAGAGAGAGAGAGAGAGAGAGAGAGAGAGAGAGCTAAGCATTTGTAGCAATTACACTCTGCAGCATTTTAATTAGCATTATCATTCTAGTGAGCATTTTAGTATTAGAATTTTAGCATCAAGTAGTTTAATCATGGTATTTTCATTAGCAGCATCCTAATTAGAACATTTTTATCATATCATTTTCATACAAAAATGTCATAGAAGCATTATTATCTTTGCATATCATCAAAAACTAGTTCATTATCATGTAATGTAGGAAACATCTCTTGCATTTCAAGCATCTATCATTCTTCAGGTTGTCGTTTAGAAAGTCATGTGCACAACAATCTGAGAGCAAAATGACTTAAAGAATCCTTGGAGATAGAGGACAATGAGATACCATTGAGGAATTGGTGTATTAATTTGATTGTTATTTGAATTCCTTGATATAATGTTTCATTGGTGTGTTGTATAGGTTTTAGTTTCTTATTCACGTTATTTAAATACACACATTAAATTGGTGCCCACCATGGGGCCTAGCCCCATTTTTAATATTTTCTTCCAAGTTTCGTCAATAGGTTTGTTCATGAATTCTGATACCGCACATCCATTGTTTGTTTCAGTGCATTGGTGGTGACATTTGGTGCATCAACGCCCTGTTATAGCGCATACGCAGCCCAGACTAGTGCATTTACCTCTGGTTTCAATGCATATACAAGATTTGATTTTCCCTTCTCAATTTTCCAGAATAGAGAATTGAATGTGTTTAATAGTGCATATACTAAATATTTTAGTGTATATGCTCTTTGTTTTAGCGCATACACCTTTATTTGAAGAAATTTAAAGTTCTAGGGGACTGATCTGTATTTTTTCTATTTTGCAAATAATTTATATGTTGTCAAAGACATATCCAAAACTACAAATGATGTTTGCAGGGGCAAGATTTATTTTTCCTTTGATTAAATTAGGCATCTAGTTTAATTACAATGTTAGATAACTCCATGTATGTTGTGTTTGCAAAGTGATAGGCCTAGGCTCTCCCCTTTACTAGGTGACCAAAATGACAAAATCACTCTTTCAGTTTATTGCAATAGCACCTTTAGTAGGTTTGCCTCCCCACTTCGAAAAGAGGGAATGACCTAAGTGGGAATAGCTAAAGCCAAGCATTCCAACCCACTATAATCAATCATGAATTATGATGAAAATCACATTCAACGATAGTGTGCATTGATATCCCTCCCCCAATATCCTTGAGATACGTAAAGCCTTTGCTCTAAAGGTTGGGAGGCCTCCGGAGGGAGTTTATCATTTTTCACACTAAACGGAAACCCTTACTAAGAACTTTAAGTGTAGTATCCAAGCTGAGTCAGTTTCCAAACATTCTAATATTCACAATGCAAGGGGAGGAAAGAATCTACCCCCAAGACACCCACCATATAACTACTAGGGATTTTTGGCCAATAGTGGAGAAATCTACTTTAGTTAAGTACTAGAAAAGGAAAAAATACGGGTGCCACCTAGGGGGTGACAAGGCTATGTAAGCTGACATAGTTCCAATTTGTGGGTTGTGATGTTATTAATGAGCCTTGACATTAGAAGAGTATGACTGATCTTTTTGCTATTGTTCAATACGAGTGGAAATCAGAGGGATCATACTAGATCTTAGAACATACACTTGATGTTTAGATCATAGGGTGAAACAACTGCTTTACTAATTGCTTCTATGTTTCCAATCATTGTCCAGAAGATCATCCATCAAAACACTCAACTCACTGACTCAAAAACAAGAAAACCAAGCAAACTTCAGAACAATGACATTTCCAGTTTAGCACATAAAATTCTTGTTCTGGCACATTTATCTCATCTTTCATCCCATAAGCTTTTTGTTCTAGCACATTCAACTAACATTATAACGTATATAGGGTATGTTCTAGTGCATTTACCCCATATTTCAATGCATATACATCCTATTTTAGCATATTCACCTGATATTCAAAAAGAGAACAAAATTGAACTTCTATCCGACAACTAGAATCATATTTAGGGACCCTTTTTAGAGAAAAGATTGTTTCCCATCACAATAGTGGTTTAAACTTGAAGAAATTATCTTTTTCAAGTGAAATCCCTTTAACTAAACTTAGATCAAACAACTTAAAGTGTCCAATCACAAATCTCATCTCTAATTGTTAGCTAAGTTTCACTATCAAGATCTATCATCCTTTATCACAAAAAAAACATTGTACATCAGATTTAGCCTAGTCTCATCAATAGGATCTATCATCCTATTTGACTTAGGTACTTCATTGGCACTCCCAAAACAAAGATCAAAGTATAGAAAAAATCTATCACTTGCATGACTATTTTAACAAGAGCTCAAAAGAAAAAACTTAGAGAAAAAGAAATAGAAACCCAAACCATCATGGAAGAAGGAGAAGAATATCCTTTTCACAGATTTCATCAACCTAAAATAGATGAGACAAATAATGAGGACATTCAACAAGCTCAACAAGACCCTAAATTTCACAAGTTCATGGAAAAAATTCTAGAAAAGGATGGAGAAAAATACTTTCAAATGATGGAAAATCAAGGTGTAAAACTACCCAATGATTTTGATGTGAACCAATTGAAGGAAGCTCCCAAGAAAACATAAGCTGACTCATGAATCAAAGATCCATTGAATGATTTAACTCAACAAATTCAATCTCTTCAATAACAAATCCTAGACAAGCAAAGGGGAACAACAAAGAAATATTTTTTGCAAGACATCTATCCTTATTCATTTGATAGAAATATGATCATGATACCTTTTCCACCAAACTGTGAATTTCCAAGATATGACAAATATAATGGTAAAATTGATCCTCAAGATCATGTAAGAGAATTATGCACCATGAGTTTGGAATTTGCACATGAATAAACCTATCTAATGAGATTATTTCCAAGAAGTTTGGGTGGTCAATGCATGAAATGGTTTTCAAAACTCCCACCAGGTATTAGATCATTTGAGGAGTTGGTAAATAAATTTATCTCCCAATATTCATACAACATTCAACATGAAATAACCATGAAGGATCTTCGTAACACAAAACAGAAAAATGGTGAACCATTTCTTACATTCTTGCAAAGATGGAGATGATTATTTGCTAGATACACCCATCCGATACCTAAGAAAGAAAATATGGATATCTTTATTGATAATCTCAATAGTGAGATGATTTATAGAATACAATTGCAATTTCCACCCAATTCTAGAAAGCTAATTGAAAATGGACTTAAGGTTGAGGAAGCATTGGTTAAAAGAGGAGTATTGAAAATCTATAATGAAGGAACAAACTCTTCTAACCATCATAACAACAATGAAAAATCTAATTTTTGGACAAGAAATAAGAATTTTGGTAATGATGGTGTAGTTGACACACATAACACAAAACCAGTCTTCAATTTATCAAGTACTACACCCAAAAACAATCAAAACAACAATGAACCTAAACTAGCTCCACCACCATATCAAAGAAAATTTAGACCTTTGGGGCAATCACTTGAATCATCATTAAAAGAGCTTCTTGCACACAAACTCATAACATTACCGAATACACAAGATTTTGAACCAAGAGTCAAACCATCATGGTGGAACAATGCATATTACTATGACTTGCATAGAAGCAAAGGTCATAAAACAAATGACTATATGGAATTAAAACATTTGGTGCAAGACTTGATAGATAGAGGTGACATATCGATAGGACATAAAAAGATGATGATCATGGAGCATTTAAAAACCCTCTACCAAACTATGAAAAAGGAGAATCTTCTTCGACAAACAACATAGGGAAGAATGTGAATTATGTCTATGATACTACCTTCAATCACATTTATGCAGTTGGTAATTAAATTAATGTCATCAAAATCATGGATAAACAAGACAACCTACACATAAAAGTGACCACAAGAGGGTAGTCCAAGTTTGTATTGAAAGGAAGTACATCTAAAACACCTACTACTTCTTTGAATCGATACAATATAGTAGATCAACTACAAAAGATTCTACCACAGATATCCATAATAGAACTTCTTAAAATTTCACCAACCCATAAGGATATTCTAAAAAAAGCTTTTGTGGACACCACAGTACCAACCAATTTGGAATTTTTTCAATTCCAAGACATGGTGGGACATTTGACTACACCCCATTGTTTATCATTCTTAGAAAATGATGATGCATCCCTCACTCATCCACACAATGCTCCACTCCATATTGAGGTTTTAATCCATAAACATCGAGTCAAACAAGTTTTAATAGATGGAGGAGTCGATCTAAATATATGTACACTAAATCTTATCCATGAATTGGGATTTTTAGAAAATGCAATAGATTTCAGAAGAAAGATCACCAGAAAAGCTTGTGATGAATAAGAAAGATCCTCTCAAAGACTGATAGTATTGCCAATTCAAGTGGGACCAGTTCAAAAGGATATAAACTACCAAGTTTTAGACAAGGACTTGACCTACAACATACTCTTGGGTCAACCTTGGATCCATGAAATGAAAGCAGTGCGACCAGCATACCTTCAATGCTTAAAATTCCCTTACAATGGACAAGAGATCACAATTTCAGCAGATTTTAATAATCCCCAACACTGCAACACTCTCAAGATAGTCCAAGATGTCTTTGTACCACACAAAAGAGGAGATATCACTTCTACTTCCTCAAGTAATGAAATCCAACTCAATTTTTTGTCAAAATAGTTTGATAAAAATGTTCATTTGAAAGATAAAGGCATGGATGAGTATTATTTTGAGAAGTCCTTATGTCTCTTATAGCTAGTACCTTCTCCAAAATCATATGGACAACCATCAACATCTAGACAACAATCTTCACAATCGTTGATGGTAAATTTGTAAAAGTAGGTAATCTAGATGATGAATCTGAGGACAAAGACATTCTAAATTGGCTTTAGAAAGATGAAGAAGAATCCCAAGTAGCAACTTCAAATATACCAATAGAGAAATATGGTAAAGGGTTCAAAATCTTAGAAAAGATGGGATATGAAGGAAAAGGCCCTATTGGAAAATGAAAATATGGTATTGTGGAACCAATCCAGCCTATCTCAATCAATGAAAAAGACAAGACAATATTAGGATACGAAGAAGAGACAAAAGAAGAATCCATTCAAAAGGTTTGTGAACAAATCCTCCAGTTGCAAGCTAGCTCTGAAACAAACTCAAATGAATATGAATGAGATTCACTATTTGAAGAATCTTGTGAAGACAAGGGAATCGATGTGATAAAGAAGTATGCACCCATACATATGGAGGGACAGAGTTCAAGGTCTAGACCATTTGAATTTGGATCACTACATATCGATGACTCTAGTGAGGACGATCGGACATCGAGCGAGATAGATGATTCAGAGGAGAGTAACATTATAGACCTTGAAGTTGCTAGCAAACACCTCAAAAAAATTTCCATCATGACCCTCACCACCTTTTATCTTGACCAGTCTAATGATTCCTTACCTTTGATACATCCCAAACTCATTGAATGGGAACAAACCGAGCCTCTTGATATCCCTATCTTTTCAGATGATAATGCCATTTTTAATTTCCTTTGTTTCAAAAATATAGAAACAAGTTCCATCAATGAATTTTATAGGAAATCTTCAAACCAGGGAGTGCCAAGTCTCTTAGCTGTAAAATAAAGAATACCAAAAATCAATCTAATGGTGAAAACCATGCAATGACAATATTAGATCATGAAAAAGTAAAAAGAAAGAGTGTATCCAATGGTGAAAACCTCACTGAGGCATTGAAGGATGAGAGATTTGACACTCTTCCTAAGAATTATCAAGAAAGATCTCTAGTATTGGTTGAGCCTACACAATCCATAAACATTGGTACTACAAAAATAGCAAAGACCATACACCTAACAACATCAATGCCAGAGCAAGAAAAGCCAAATTTCACCAAATTTTTTGAAGAATGACAAATTAATTTTGCTTGGTCTTATGTTGGCATGCCAGGAATAGATCTAGATCTAATAATGCATCATTTATCCATAGCACCTAGAGTGAATCTAGTAAAGAAGAAATTGAGAAAAATGCATCCACACATCGCCCTACTAGTGAAAGGAGAATTAAAAAATTATTAGATGCAAGCTTCATCCAACCAATTGACTATGCAAAATGGATTTCAAACATTGTACCAGTCTCCAAACTAGACAATAGCATCAAAATATGCACAGATTTTAGGGATCTTAACAAGGCTTGTTAAAAGGATGACTTTCCTTTTCCTAGTATAGACACCATTGTTGATTTAATAGTAGGACATGCTATGCTATCACTCATGGATGGTTTTTTAGGCTATAATCAGATCAAGATTGCACCAGAAGATCAAGAAAAAACAACTTTCACATTCCCATGGGGTACATTTTGTTGGAATGTCATGCCTTTTGGATTAAAGAATGCAGGAGCCACCTATCATCATGCAATGACAACAATCTTTAATGACATGATGCACACATTCATGGAGGACTATGTAGATGACATGCTAGAAAAATCATTTATCAGGGAAGGACATCTAGAAATATTGGATAAAATCTTTAACTGATTGGAAAAGTTAAATGTGCAATTAAATCCAAAGAAGTGTTTATTCAGAATAACATCAGCAAAACTCTTAGGATACATAGTCTTAGAAAAAGGCATCAAATTAGATCCAACAAAAGTAAAAGAAATCATGGAAATGCCACCTTTTGAGAACATTAGCCAACTAAGATCTCTACAAGGAAGATTCTAATCCATCAGAAGATTCATCACGTAACTGGCAGAAAAGTCTCATCCTTTTACTCATTTATTACACAAGAATGTTTCTTTTAGATGGGATGAAAGATGTGAAGCTGATTTTAATCAATTGAAATAATATCTAATGAATCCACCTATATTGGTACCATCAATAGAGATAAAACCACTTCTACTCTACATAGCAGCTACTGAGGTATCTTTGGGAGCTTTGCTAGCACAAGAAGACTGTATGGGAAAAGAAAGGGCCATCTACTACATTAGCAGAACATTGAGTGGTGATGAACTTAACTATACATTCATTGAAAAAGCTTGTTTGGTAGTTTTGTTTGCTACTCAACAATTGTGACACTATATGTTAACACATACCATCAAACTAATAGCCAAGATAGATCCATTAAAATATCTACTCAATAAAGCCACTATAACAGAAAGATTAGAAAAAGTGGGTGATGATATTGAGTGAATTTGACATTCAATATGTAGATAGAAGAGAAATCAAGGGCCAAGTAATAGAAAATCAGTTAGCTGAAGTATCGTTGCAAGATGACCATCCTATGCACATTGAATTCCCAAATGTAGATTTCCTCACAATGATAGCACAAAATTGGATATTATATTTTGATGGGTCTTACAATCAACATGGATCAGGTGTTGGAATCGTATTTGTTACTCCTCAATGACACACTATCCCAAAATATTACAGATTGATGTTCCCTTGCACAAAAAACATGGTCGAATATGAAGCATTAATCATTGGTATCAACGTAGCAATGGAATGGAAAATCATAGAATTACAAGTTTATGGAGACTCCCAATTAGTCATTAATGAGGTTAATGATGACTATCAAATAAAAGATGACAAGTTGATGCCATATAAGAGAATGATAGATGACTTCAAGAAATACTTTGTTGAGATCAAGTTTGAACAAATTCCAAGAGTAGACAACAAAGTTGTAGATGCCATGACAACCATTGCTTCTTTTTTACAAATACCAGAAAAATGAAGTTGTTATGAATTCATGATGGAACAATTGTTTGCTCCCACATATGACAATCCTAAATTCCAAGTCATGTGCCATCTAGTTGATATTGATTCTTCAATCTATGGGAAGATTTATACCTATCTAAGAGACAATACCCATCCACCTGATCTATCCTAGAACCAAAAACGCAACTTTATCTATCAAGCAGCCTGATACACCCTAATAGTTGATACACTTTATCAATGAGGTCTCGATGGTACTCTCCTCTGATGTATCGAATGTGACAAATCTGAAACTACCTTACAAGAAGTTCATGAAGGTATTTGTGGTACTCATTCAAGTGGTATTACTCTAGCTAAGAAAATCCTATGCTTGGGATATTATTGGCCGAACATGGAGAAAGAATCTTTTCAATTTTTTAATAAGTGAAAGAAGTGGAAAGTCCATGGAAATATCATACATGCACCAGCATAGGAGTTGCAACCATTCACATCAACCTGGCCTTTCTATCAGTGGGGACTTGATCTTGTGGGTAAGATTCATTCATCTTCCTCTAATGGACATAAATTCATAATCACAGCCACTGAGTATTTGACAAAGTTGATTGAAGCTCTCCCATTAACCACGATCACTAGTAAACAAATTTCCTCCTTCATCCTTAAATACATTGTTTTTCGGTATGGTATCCCTAGCTCCATTGTCACTGATAATGGTAGACCCTTCAAAAACAAAGATGTGCAAGAACTCTATGAAAAATTCCATATCCAACACCAATTTTCCACACCCTATTACCCTCAAGGGAATGGGCAAGTAGAAGCCTCAAATTAGACCATTTTGAAAATCCTAAAGAAAATTTTCAATGATGTTGGACATGACTAGCATGTCCAAGTAAACCCTATCTTGTGGGCATACCATACTAGCATCTGCACCCCTACGGGAGCCACATCATATTCCCTTTTGTATGGATCAAAAGCCATCTTACCCATTGAGGTTGAGTTACCTTTACTCTGGGTATCACTGAAAGGAATCATTTTAGAGGAAGACTATCGAGTATCCATACTATAGGAGTTGGAATTGTAGATGAACGCTGTCAGTATGTTGTTGATCATCTGAAAGCTTATCAACAAAGAATGTCAAGGAGCTATAACCATAAGGTAAGACCAAGAATATTTCATGTGGGTGGCTTAGTACTAAAAGAGAATCCTTGCAATCAACAAGATCAGGAAAAGAAGGGAAAATTTGAACCTAATTGGTTAGGTCCTTTTGTCATTGTATCAGTATATGGATCTAGAGCCTATCAGTTATCGACACTCGAAGGGGACCTATTTGAAGAACCTATAAACAACATTCATCTCAATAATTTTTATACATAACTCATCCAGTGCATATTTTGAAAAGCAAAAAAAATTCAAAATTTCAAAAAAGAAAAAAAATCCAAAAAAAAAAGCAAAAAAGCAAAAAAAGAAAAAAAAAGAAAAAAAATTAAAAAAGCAAAAAAATTCAAAAAATCAAAAAAAGTGCAATAAAAACAAGTAGTGAAAACCTGGCAACAAGCGCTATTTGTGATAGATTGGATTTTCCATCTATTGGAATGTGTGTCGGCCATCCGCTTTTCACCATCATTATGCCTATCCATCATAAAATATCATGTACATATCCGGGCATTGCAGTCGTGTCTCACCCTAGCTTGGCGATCATTGTGTGCATTCACAATAAATGGTTTGTTTCTCACTGGGGGAAAAAACCTAAACTCACTGGGGGCAATCTACTTTGAGCTTAAAACAATAGACAAGCAACAGTAGGACAACATAGCAAACATAACAACCACAAAAAAACTCAACATTGAACATCAATCACAATTTTTAGAAAACCTACCATCCAAATCAATAGCAAGATCAGTAAAACAAATCTCACTAGATGATATTCTTCTGAATCATGGTTTAATTGCTTTAGCATAAATTTTCAACTGTTGTATCTTGATTTTTGTTATCATTTCTATAGAGAAACTCAAGAATGTCATGGACTAGAGAAGCTACGATGGACTATGATATTTTTATTTGTCTACTATTTGTGAGTTAATCATTACTACTATGTAAATTTATCACAGGACATGATCTACAAAGTATCATTGATGACATTCCGGATTTGCATAGGAAAAGGATTAACTCTTGTATGTTTTATGCAAGCAATACTCAGGTCATCTCGGTTCAATTATACCTAGATGCTTGTATCACCTTGCAATATCAAAAATCCATGGAAATTGTACTCAGGTCATCATGGTTCAATTATACCATCGGTGTTTTTACTAACTTTCAATATATAAAAAGCTCAATGATGATAACAAGCACAACAAATCGGTTGACAAGATGACAACATTGCATAATTAGATTTGCATGGTTAAGATAGATTGCATTCATATTAGTTTTTACATGTACATTTTAGGTTTTCCAAGTCTAGCAAATTTCAAAATGATTTTATCTCTCTCATTAAAGGATTGATTACATTTGATATAAACAAAACAAAAATATCATTCATATTTAGTTGCATAATCATTATCATATCATAAATACATTAGAAGTATTATCATAAGCCATCCATCCATGCATTAGATCATATATTTGCATTAGAAAAATACAAAAATAAAGTGCATCACATATTATTTGCATGACCAAATCCATCTTATATATCATAAAGCATCATCCATAAGGGCCATATAGAATCATAATCCATACATCATCATTTCATCATTGCATCCATATACAACCATGGCATAATCATATAGACATCAAATTGCAATATAGAGTGAAAATCAAATGCATTCATCATAAAAGCATGTAGAAATGTATAGATCAATAATCTTCATTGCATCTCATATAATCTTAAATTTCAATGTCATAGTATCAGTACATCAAATATGGGCACAAAAGCTACATGTTGCTCCTCCTAGACATTGTAGGCCTCGTTGTGCCTACTGCTGCACCACCAGATGGACCTACACCTAGATCTCCACCTAATGGATCTTTGAGAAGTGGCCTAGTCACACCCCTTCTTGTTGTCCTTCACTAACTTCGACCTAACCTGGCACTAATAGACTATGCATAGCCTGGGGGACGTCGCTCTAAATTAACCTCCTAATAATACAGTGATCTATAGCACTCTATCTCTTGGGTTGAATGTTGAACCCCTCTAAGCATATCCCCTGTGATGGTTCCCTCAGAAACTCTCTACAATCTATTGGCTAGGGCCTCTGCATGCTCATATCTTTGTCTCATGACATCTCTCTCTATTGCCAAAGAGGCAATCTACTCTTGTGCTTGCGCTAGCTATCCCTATAAGCCCTCCACCTGTAACTATAATTAGCATCTATTTGTGCATGCTACTGATGGGAAGGCACATGAATTTGAACCTATGATGGTCCTACCCGCTGCTATCCCAAGGGAACTATAGATATCCTCCTCTAGGGTACTTTGAAGTCCTATATATGTCTGCCACCTACATATCCATCATCCCCTCCATCTCCACCATCTCCATCCTCATCATCACCATCTCCCCCATCCCTCCTCTATCTCAGTGTGTGTTGTGGTGCTCTCTCATCATCATCAAATGTCGGTACTGGCTCATTGAGACTAGATATCCTCGATATGGCATGGGTAAAAAAATATTTAGCATGCTCATTTGTCATCACACCATCTGTGATCTCTGGGCAGTAATCCCATACCTATGCTCTCAATCCAAAATACTCCTCACAAGATGTATCATAAGATATGGTGGGTCCCCACTCTGGAATGTCCTATTGTCTCTAAGCATATAACACAACTCCCTGGGGCATCCCCTAAACTCAACCATACTAATGAAGCACCCTCATGAGCATGAATCTCTCAATAATAAACCAGGTTCATTCAATCAAATATCTCAAAGTGCAAACATATGGTTAATATCCAGCTATCTTTGAGCATATAATGCAACTCCCTAGGGCATCCCATGAACTCGGCCATGATAACGAAGAACCCTCATGAGCATGAATCTCTCAATAATAAACTATGCCCATCCAATCAAATATGTCAAAGTGCAAACATATGGCATCTCTAGATCATCTTCGGGCCACTGCTCACAATCTAAGTATGATCGCCATATGACTGCCTCCAAATCATCAAGCACTCACCGCCAATACTCCAATTTTCCTAGCTTGTCCTAGACAAGAATTCTTGTGTACCCAAAGGCATATGGATTTTCAATCAAATTATCTCTCTTTGCTAAAGGATGAGTAGCATCTATATGCTCCCAAGCCCAAATCTGAAGTAATGTCACTCCAGATGATAAACTCACAGCTCCAAGATACACCCCTGATGCAGATCATGATATAAATGTGCTAATATACAAGAACCCCATGCATATCGAATCCCTTGAGTGATCATCCTCTCTAATATCTTGCCCCATCCAATGGACAGTCCCTTCGACCTCCGGTCGAGACATAAGAAACCTCCAACATACCTAGCTAGAACAGATGGTAATGGCTCATAGGAATCCACCATATCCTACCACAAGATCTCATAACCATTGATTTTTTCATCATCAATGATCCTCTGTAGCGCCTTGGTGCCTCCCTACTCTGTATGATCATATACAACTAACTCTCCGACCATGGGAATCCCCAATATCCAGTACACATCCTTTGAGGTAATCGTCATCTCATTGGTAGCCAGATAGAATGTGTTGTGGTCATTATGCCATCTCTCAGCTAATGCAATCAATAGTCCCTTGTTTATCCTATATTGGGGCATATCAAGAAAGGAAGATAAACTACATTGCTCAATGACATCCAAATCTACCTGCACTAGACGTGGAATCATATCCCAAGTCTTCGAGTAGCGCTTTTGAGACTGAAGAACTCTTAAATTCTCCTATAATCATGACATATCGTAAATCAACATTTTATCAATTGACCTATCAATCAATCTAATTAGCTCAAATGAGATTTCAATCAAATCTCGCAGAACATTTATCATTGACTCTCATCCATCATGAGGTCAATCATCATCTATCCTATCATCGACTCTCATCCATCATGAGGTCAAAAATCATCTATCCTATCAAACATCACCAAAACAACGGCTGACATGATCATCAAGCATCAAAAGCAAGGAGAAAAAACACCATTTCATCAATTCTGGTGGCAATGCACAAAAACAGAGCATCTATAGGTTTTATTGGTGTGTTGTATAGGTTTGATTTGCTTATTCACATTATTTACATACACATAGTTTCCATCCTTGTTTATGGAAATACAAATTATAAATTTCTCCTTCTACACTTGCTCCCACTAAAAAAGCATTAGTTTAAGAAACCAAAAGTGATTAAGTTTTGATAAATAAAGGTATGTGGAAACAACTTCCTATGCTAATCTTGAAGGGAGAGATGTGCAAATAAATAAAATTTGATCCAAAATAATTATACGAAGTGGGGAAATACATTCATAAATAGATAAATAGTAGAACCATAACACATTCATTTAAGGGAAAAACTTTTTGGTAAAATAACTGCACAATCTAAAACTTACACAAAGTATTATCAAATCTAAAAGAAGATTACAATACACTTGTAATGCACATCTTTGTAAAGTAGTTCATTATTAATTAGACTTGAAAGAATTTTTGTAGCATTCCAACAACACCTATGTACATGCAAACTCTTATATTAAATCAACTTCTTTAAGTACTATTTTATGGATAAATGAGAAAGCTAAAAACCACAAATGGGTTTTCAAACCATGTGCCATATCCCTTAGAAGAATGGTGCCTAGCTTTGGTATAATTCCCAATGCCACCCTTGAGGATTCCTTACAATCTACTAAAACAATAAATTATTATTATACCAAGGTACTTAATTTGATGCTTGATGAAGAAATAACTATGATAGATGTTGTAAATTAGTTTGTCATGATGTCAGAGAATTAGAGCATGTATGAAAACTATTGCAAAATTATAAATTTAACTATAAAAATGCTTGGTTCACTTTAAAAAATGTACAAGTGATCGCTATGAGTGTGGATTTGAATTGCATAGAAATAAAATTAGGGTCACAAGTTATTTCCCTTTGTGTTGATGACATATATCTAGAAATATAATTTTAATAAACACTAAGTGGAAATCTATTAGACAAGAATTTGTTCTCCTTTACTCAAGTCCCTATGAATGCCAATTTGATGGTAATTTCAAATGATTAAAGATAATATGTAGCCATGTAATATGCTTCTAGGATGCTAATAATTAGGGTTATTCCTTAAATACACCACTCTAGCATGTAATTTGAAATAGTTTTTCAATGCATAATAGCTAATGGGGAAATGATCATAGGATTTATCATTTAAAATTTGAATTTTAAAGTTTGATGTTTAAATTCGTAGACATGGAAATGATTTGGGTCAATTCTATAATTGCAAACATAAACCAAATTAATGGACAATAGAATTTATAGATGAATCTCAAATTTTATAATATGTAAAACTTAACTAAAACTAATATAAAATTATTTGTCTAACTTATATTCCTGACTTACATAATAATCAATACATAAAAATATCCTAATTATCATAATCCCAAAATATACCCAAAATAAGCATAAATGTGCAATTTTCACCATCACATGGAAAAAGACTTATCTATTAGTGCCTTGTAACTGGAGTGCGTGTGAATTCCCCCATGTAAGTTCACGAGTGTCTCAAGATTAAATTTCCAACTGAGTTGAAATTATCTAATTAATAAATAAATTAAAGAAAACATTAAAAAGTAATAGTTAATTTTGTGACTTTCTATTTAAGTTGATAGTCAATGTTGAATTAAACCCTAAAAGCACTATGGAAAATAATCATTCAACTACCATTATCTTTGTAATGAAAATTTAATGTTTCCATTACTTTTTAATTTAATAATAATATATTTTTAAGATTTAAGTTATGATTTCAATAAATATTAAAATTAATTTACAATTTGTAGAGAAGGGGGATTCGCTACTCACGAGTTCTCTTCATTCAGAGAGCCTCACAGGGCGAACTACCCTAAACTACCTCAAAGGATAACGACAAGAGTTCTAGAATCAAAAAGAGAAGGTCACAAAGATTCTCTGAACAAATCGACCAGCTCTCAGCCAAAGGACAACAACGTAGAACTCGGAAAATAGTGCAGCTCGTTGGCGTCCCTGAGGCTCGTTGGTGTATCGTACGGATAAAAAAGAAAGTGTGTCATAGAAAATGGAAAAGTTAATGCTTCTATTCTAATTGCTGAGAACTTCTAGAATGTGATAAAGATAAGGAGAAGAAGGGAAAGGAAACACTTACAATCATGTGAGTGATGAAGCCTCCATCTCGTGAACATCTTCAATACCTACACACAAGAGAGAGAGAGGAAGTGTTGGGGCTGTATAGGGGTTTGCATTAGTCAAACCCCCATTTTGGTGTTCCCACCTCCACGAACAACTAGATAGATAGAGAGAAAAGTATGAAATGAAGTAAAGAGCACTAAAGCACTACGAAACAGTGTTATGCTACTCAACCAAATAATAGAGGAGAGGAGTAAAAGCTTACCACCTCTACCCAAAGTGCTCAAGGCTAGTGGGGGAGAAAATGAGAGGAACTCAACCCTCTGCTGCCATGGTGTTTTGTTCCACACTTGCTCTACTGAAGTGATGGAGTGTTGATGTTGTTGCTGTGAAGTGTAAAGGGTTGCTTGATATTGAAGAAATGGTGAAGAAGCTTCTTGGACCTTGTGAAGAGATTGGAGAGATCAAGTGAATGGAGAAGAACCCAAGAGATCCAAAGATGAAAATAGAAGGAATTAATAGTGAATATGAAGAGGGAAGAAAACAACCATATTTAGGCCAGTCAGTCAAAAAAGGGCATTACAAGTTGACTCCCAATAGGAATGTTAATGCCTCTACAGGCTCCAGATGCGAGAATCTATGAGGGACATAAGCGCGCCATGTGGACATCCACACATCGCATGGGTGTCCTCAATAGAAACGCATCCATCGACACACAAAATAGGTGCCAAGTGGAGTGAGAGCAGCAGACTTATGTGGAATTAAGCCTTCTCCTTTGGTTTTCTAAAGTGGAAAGGGGGAAAAGGGGAATTTTCCTTAGGGGTGCAAATTCACTCCTATACACAATTAAAATAAAATAATGTTAGTTTTAGATTTAATTTTTTATGAATAAGAATTAATCTATATTAATAGTAAAGATTAAAATACATATCCTTAAAAAAAGTTTGGGTGGTAAGAATGCACACCTCGAGAGTCACATGGGCAATGCCCAAAAAATCAAAAAAACCAATTGTCACATGGGTCTAGCCCAGAAGTTCATCATTACAATCATAAAACAAAAGGCCATTAAGCAGACAAAGCAAAACCAACAAAGCCAGGAGGGTCTCTATTGTCCAATTTTTTTCTCCATACATCAGGAAGGTTTGGAGTGATGTCAAGACGAGGACCCCAACCATCATCAACATCTTTATCTTTATCTTCTTTATCCTCGTGTTGGGGCGAGATTGGAAGCGCCACACATAGAATTTTTTTTGCAATGTCTAGCCAACAATAGCTAGAAGCAAGAATATCATCAAAGGGCCGCCCGAAACCGCCACCGCTGCTCCCGGCCACTCCTCCATAGGGCCACCCCTAGTCAACCTATGGAGGAGGAGAACAAGACCGCCGAGGAAGGCGAGAACTGTGCTGAAGAGGAGGCTGAGAGTAGGGGCGACCAAAGCCACTCCGCTACTGGCCCTGAGAGGGTAACCGACCATGGGAAGGGATAGGTGAAGCGGGCACCCAAGCCACAATGCACGGGGCATTTCTCCAATGGTCCAAAAGCACCTGAAGGTGAGCCACCTCAAGTGTAACCTTGTTCACTTGAACTTGAATCTGCAAGAGCATATTAGAATAAATAATTTAGCTTTAGAATATAAAGAAACATTTCTATCCATTTGGGTTTTAGCAAATATGCAAGAATTTCTATCTTTCCAAATACTGAAGAGGATTTCCACTCTGAAAGTGTGCCAAAGCTGGGTATACTTAGTAGGAAGTCTGGGAAAGTCTCCCAAAAAAACCATATTCTAAGAGAAGGGATCTGGTCTGAAACGCTAAAAGAGGTCATGAATCCAAGTCCAAAACTTCTAAGCTCTAGTACAAAAGAAGAAGAGATGCTTAAAAGACTCAGCTTTCCCACAAAAAGAGCATCGAGGGTCCTAGACCCCCAAGTGAACAAGCGGAGACCCCACAGGCAAGCCTTGAAAAATAATACACCAAGAAAAGTGGGCGAGCTTCTGCTCAACACTTGCAGACCAAATGGCAGAGAATATTTTTCGCCAGACATGAGCAGAGGATTGGAGAAGCCATCTTTGGTTAAGACTATCAACCATTGGAAAATGCGGCAATAGCCACATATAACCAAGTCGAGGCTTGTAGTTCCTGAAAGGGGTGTCTGGCTACCACTTCCAGTCCTTCCACCAGGACTTGGACCCACAAATTCCCACTTTATGAAGACAATTTGCAAGAATAGCATTCACCAAACCATCATAAGTATCACGATCCCAGTTTTGAAGTCTGTAAAGCACACAGAAAATCCTCCCACGACATAATGTGCATTCTGGGTCTATGAAACACATGCTGCAAGGTTTGAATGCCTTTCTTGTGGAACCTTAGCACCTTAAGCCAAGGTGATTTGGCCAGAGGCTGACCATTACTAGCAAAGAGAGGTGACCACCAAACATTTTGTTGATTGAGCGAAAGCCCATCACGGAAACGAGATCCAGCCGAGCGGAGCTAAGGCTTAACCACCTCCCGAGCTTTCCAAATGCTCTTAGCCACGAAAGTACCCATGATTTGGACTAGCTCCTTCATGACCAGAAGGGTTTGAATGCCAATCCCCTTCCAGGCAAGTCTATGAATAGGAAAGTTGGACTAAATATAATGCCTGAGGAGAATTTTCTAGGCTTCATCTCCAGTAAGGGCTCTAATTATCCATTTCACACACAAGGCAGTGCCTTGTTGTTGAGTGGAGAGTAGACCAAGGATTGATTGGATGAAGATAGTATGTTTATAATTATTTTTATTACAAATTAATAGTTTAATGGGTGATTATTATTAATCTAGAATTTCAATTGTGAAATTCGATAGTTTATTTTTGTGAGGGTGAAGACAATCAAAATTTTAACTATCTAAAATCTAATGACTTAAAATCACATGTTTGCGTTTTTTAATCTAATAAGACATTTATGGTGTTTACAAATACCTTCGAAAAATCTACTAAATTTTGAGTGATGTTCTTCTTAATTAGACTTTTAAACGAGCTATGATAATACAAATAAACATGAAATATGATCTTAAGAAGATTTAATGGTAATGTAATATTTTTTATTTTTTTAAAATTGAATACTAAATATTTCAATACATTATTAAACAATTCTTTTTATAAGAACTTATTTGTAATTTTAAATATTTTATATTTTATTTAATTCATAATAATAAATAAATAAATTTTAAATAGTGAAATTCAGAATCATAAAAACATTTGGAATCGATTTTATGCTTATGCGTTTAATTAGAATAAGGGATAAAAAACCTAAAAAATGAAATATTTTTTAATAAATGATACTGAAAAATTTAAAGAAGAAAGAAACATTATTTATGGGCTTCATAACAAATAAATGATGATAAAAATTGGTAAAGTGATTCAAAAGGGGGAAGACTTGTTTCCTTTAGCATAAGCATATTTTATCACTTTCACATTTAAATTAATAAATTTTTAGGTTGACTTGCTTTGAATAATAATTTACCCTAAAGTCATACTTTTGTTTAATATAATTGGTCATTGTTATTTCTTCTACATGATGATTATTTAAATTTGCAAAGATGGATGAAAACGACAAAACACTTTATCATTTACCTTAAAACGCATAAGGACAAAAGAATATTTTTTTCGTTAATTAATTTTTTTATAATAAAGTAAGATTTAATTTTCTAAAGGTAAACTTCATGTGTTTTTAGTTAACTTAAAAATTAAAAATTGATTGAAAATAATTTTTTTTTCAAATATATTTTATAATATATAAGTTTATTTTCTAATAATTTTTTTAAATAAGATATAATTTATGATTAAATAAAAAATACTATTTTATTGTTAGATTAATTATTATTTTTATAAAAATGATTTGAAACAATTAAATATATTTTTTATTTTTTATTTTTAATATCTTAATTATTTTTAATTAAAATATTATAATAAAATTAGATGAATTTTTAATTATCTTGATTTCTAATTTTCTTTTTCTTTTTAAAATAAGAAGTGTTCAAATTATCTTAGATTTTAAAATAATATATTTTCTTAACATGAGTATTATTTAAATGTTAGGTTTTATAAAAAAATAATTATTTTAACAAAAATAAAATCATACATAAAAGAAAGATAAGTAGAAAATTGCATGTTAATTTGTAGACATTTTTTTCAAACATAATTTATCTCAATTGTTCATAGAAATATTCTTTATATTACTCCATATGCAATCAAAATCACATCATTTACCAAAACACAACTATTTAATTTTCAATGCATCCTCACACAAAAATATGCAAGAATTATCATTGCTCACTAACACATGTGGAAATATCTTCTCAAAAAAGTGTTCATTGTTTGATTGTAAGGATGAAAAGAAAATCTTATGATTTGTTTAATTTTAATTATTAGTAAATCATATAAATAAACCAAATTTAGACAAATAATTAATAAAATAATTGAACTTTTTTGAAGTGCTTAACTCTATTTTTTATTATCATAAAAGATTATCTACTATAGATATTTTGTTATATTTAATATCAAGTTCAATCTTCTAATATCATATCATTATTGTAACTACTTATTCTAAATCTACTTCAAAAGAATAATGCAATATTTATTCTTTAGTTTAATTTATAAATACATTTTTTTATCTTCACATTTAAAATTAAATATGTCCAAATTATCATTCGCAAATGTTATAATTTTGTACAACATGATATAAATAAAAACAATACAAAAGAAAAAAATTATATCACATATTAAAAATGTGTTTTTCAACTTGTTAACATCCTTTTTAAACACAACTTTAAACAATCTTTAAATAATAAAAATTAGATTATTTTGTGAAACTGGCATGACACGTCTTCTGATGGTGGGGAGACTACCTCGTGGCTTCTTGCCTGCAACTAGATGCTTTAATCAATGGAACTAGAATCACCACCATATAAAAATCATATTATATACCAAAATAAAAATATTTTATTTAAAAAATAAATTAAATGAATGTTACCTTTACTCATATTCATATAATTACTATAAACTTACCTTAAAAAAATAAAATAATTCCTTGTTTAATTTATTACATTAATAAACAAAAATGTATGCATTATTCAACAAAGAGACTATAATATTCCCATGCCTTTTTTTTCAAAAGGTTATAGTTCGGTCCTCCCAAGATTCACATGACACCCTCTTAGTTCAAAGATGCTTTCAAACTACTCTTTCTCTTTTCCTTTAACAACATTTTCTGTACTTGTATTTTTCAATGTATTGAATTCCAATTTGGCATGTGATTAATTTAATTTATATTAGAAATTAATGTTGATGGGGAACATCAAGAGGTCAAATTAAAAAAGAAAAAGAGTTATAAAAGATGAGAATGTTACAAGAATACAAATAAATTATAATTAATAAATGTGTTTAATAATTATTTTTAATTGATTCTTAATATAAATTAGAAATATGTTTAATATTTTAAATTATTAATGTTGAGTAATTAATTTGTGTCAGTCACATTAAAAAGTTTACCAGGCGCACTGCAGTTTATAGGGGGTCTTGAATAGCATTAGTATTGGAAAAGGATGTATGTAAAATTATGTGGTTCTGTGTCATGACGGTCTAATGTACAAGCATCTTGGGATGTGAGAGTGATCTTACACCAACCAAAAATACTTTTTTTACTTTGTTTGTTTTCTTTATAGCTTTTTATTCATATTCTAGTTATTTTTACTCACCATAGATCTCACAACATTTTAGTATAGATACACATCTCACCTTATGTTGGGAACATATTTTCTACATTAATATTAAAATATTATATTAAGTTCTTAGAATATTTGAATCACTACAAGGTAATAATTAGGTCTCTACCTACAAGAAGGAAACCAGCCAACACTTAATTTATTTGTCTTGCCTATTGCAAGTATGAAGGTGTTGTCATTGATGTCAATAGGTTCGTGTTGTCATTGATGTCAACTATGTGTTGAGGAAGGTTATTGCATGATGAAGATGTTGAGGATATTGAGAAAATTGCAAAAAAGAGGTTGTTGCAAGTTGTGCATGTATAGTGGAGATATTAAGGATGTGTTGTGAGTACATGGACCTATCTTTGTGTTGCAATGTCTGGAGATGTGTAATGTGCTAAGATGATGTCTCTGGTAATTGGTTTCCAAGTGATTTTGAGAAAAATTGATAAATAGAGAAAATAGTGTTGTGCAAGTGTTTAGAATGAGCTCTGGGATGTCCTTCGCATTTCTTCTGTGTTAATGTTATGCTTGTGCATATATGATATGTTTTCCAAAGTTGTTAGTAGTTGCTATGTCCAAAATTTAGGTTTATGGATCCATGTGTAAAATGAGATATTTTTACCAGTGCGTGAACCAGTTTTTCAATGGTGTTTTATGTGGTCTAGGAGAAATGTATTTTCTCCACATTTCTCCATATTTTTGTTTCAGGTTGTGTAGATCTAGGAAGTTTCTTATAATTTTTGTATCTTTCAGGATTCAAGGTTTCACTTGATTTGGTATAGTACAATGTGTGTTTCATGTGTCAATGTGTGAATAAGGTTAATTGAATGTTCTGGATTGAAGTATATCTATGATGCAAGTTTGGATGAAGTCTTTGTTGGATCTCAAGTGGTTCATGGAATATTCCAGATCATGTTCAAGTGAATTTTGTTTTTTGAAAGTTTTGAATTGATTTAAGAAAGAGCGTATTTAATGTTTTATGGTGTTTAGCACTTATAATAGTTGACCTTATGTTAACACTACATACAAAGTTTATGGAAGAATATTGAGGTGTGTTAGGATTAATTTGGGTCCTAACTAAGGATTTATATTGGTCACCTTCATTCCTATCCACCATAGAAATGTTTAGGTTCTGATCTAATTTGAAATTTTAAATGTAATGGATAGTTTTCGACCTTGGAGGAGGTTTTCAAGGTTGAGGATGATATAAATAAGAGTGGTGCTGTTGTGAGATGCAAGAGAGAGGAAAGATAGATGTGAAATAGATGGGAGTGATGAATGTGGTGTGAATTAAAAAGGTATATATGCAAATTTGAGTAGAGCAGTACAAAATTTGAAGTATTGGATTCCTGAAGGCACTGAGCTTAAGGTGTCTGCAATCTTTCAAGAAAGGCTACAAAAGTGTTGGAGTGTTAGAGTAATAAGTTATTATGCTTAATTAATTATATCATACTGGTTAATTAATTAAGTCACTTATTCATCTAGTTGCTTAAGCTAAACTTAGGCGCATTAATAATTATTTATTAATTATTAAGTGTGCACACTAGGGTTTCATTTAGGGTTTCTTGATCTCCTTCATAAGGATTGATCTCTTTGTAATAACAGTGATTCTGATAATGCATTTTACACTTTGAGGTTTACAGAACATCTTGCTGGTTCTGAATGTCTTTTGCATGTGATAGGTATCCATTTGCATGCAGGTGATCTTGGTTTCTAACATGGTATCAGAGCTCCAGACCTGCCGCTGCCTGTTCGTGATTTGAAGATATGGCCTCTCTTTGAGTTTCAAGTGCAAGGGTTTCCACAAGCATCTTTTCTACAAGATCTGGGGGTAGCCAATTTTTTGGCATAGTATGGGCTCAAACGGATGTCACCATCGCATTCGCAGAGCCTGAAAACCCTAGAAACGCCTGTCAAATCGTCCATTTTCGAGCAGTTGGTTTCTGAGGCAAAAAATTTTTACCAGGGAGGCCGTACAGCCTCCCCAGCACGCTTTCTGAGGCACGGATTTCAAAAAAAAAAGGAAACATTTGTTTCTTGGTAATCGTGCTGACGCCTCCAGTTATAAGCGAATCCGCCACCGGGCGGCCACCCAGCAGCCACCCCTGCCGGTGGCTCCGCCACCCAGCAGCCACCCCCGCCAGTGGCTCCGCCACCCAGCTCCGCCGACCACCCGCCAGCCCTTGAGGGCTCCTGCACTGCAGCCAGGGTCACATGGGGGATCGGGAGCTCCGCGCCCAGCCCCCGCCCAACTTTAGCCCCCTGAGCCCCCGCCCGCGGTCATATGGCGACCAGGGGCTGAAAATTTTTCTGCAGGGAGTGCTTTTTTGCCACGACGCCCTGCAGGCCGTCAAATTTATGCCCATGAACCGTTGACGTCAACATGACATCAGCGTCCGTACGGCCCCTCCTTGCCCCTCCTAACCCTAGTTTGCCCTAAAAGAGCAATTTTTTTGTTTTTGGCATAACTTGGGCATACGGTATCGAAATCGGGCAAACGAGATATCACCGGAAAGCTGGTTCCAAGCACTATCCTGTGGTGCTGTTTATTTTATAGTATTTTCCTGTTTTACTGCATTTATTGCTATTTAAAGTCAGATGTACTTTTTATGTTTCCGAGCTCATAACTTTTCGCCACGATCTCCGATTTTCGCTATCTTTTCGGCGTTGGAAAGGTATTGAGGAGCTCTATGTTGCTGTCCATGCACTTTTTTCTGTATCTGTTCCAAGTTTTTCATTATTCCAGATTTGGCCCGATGGGTGTTTTGGAGATTACCTGGATATTTTGGCAGTTGGGAGAGTTCATCTTGCATCTTTGCACTTCATTTTCAGTGATACATCATTCAATAATCGACTGTTGCTTCATAGATTCCAGCGTTGTTCCCGTTTGGAGTTTTCGAGTGTTCCATGCAATCGGGTCTGTTGTTGCATCATTATGATTCCAATATGGTTTCTTGTAGACAGAAGTATCTTTCCTTGCTTGCCAGATTGCGGTTCCAGTGTTCTTCCAGTGCTTCTTTGCAGCATGTCATATCATTGTAGGGGGGTTTTGTCCCACTGGGTTTTCCTCCTCTACCTCTTTCTTGCATTTGTAAATGGGTACCTGATCAGGCCTAGTTGTCGGGACCCATCTTTTCTTGCATGCATCTTCTTTTAGTGTTTTAGCTTCTTCCTAAGTTCATCTTAAGGGGGGGTGTTAGAGTAATAAGTTATTATGCTTAATTAATTATATCATACTGGTTAATTAATTAAGTCACTTATTCATCTAGTTGCTTAAGCTAAACTTAGGCACATTAATAATTATTTATTAATTGTTAAGTGTGCACACTAGGGTTTCATTTAGGGTTTCCCTTTTAAATTTGTGATGGATCCCTTGTTGCATTAAGAATTTTTCCTATGTGTAATATTTATCTTCTACCTTCTTGCATTTCTTTTTGTGGTAGTGAGCCTCGACTGTGAGCCTTTTTGGACAATGTGTCCTATTTTGGCAATGAGCCCTTGTACCGATTGTGAAGTACTTATATTGTGAGCTAATCCTCACCATGGTTTTCCCCTCAATGGGTTTTCCACATAAATCTGGTGTTCTCTTGTGTATGGTGTTATTTCAGTTTCTATTATTTTCATTTCATGATTAATCACTTTAATAGAATAAGGGTTTAATACATGTTTGTCAATCTAATTACTATTAATGATTTATATGCTTTAATTTTCTATAATTGATTCAGTCCCCCCTCTCAGTTGCATTGTTCATTTAATAATTGGTATTAGAGAAATTTTATTTGGAGAAGAACTTAACCAATTGAGGTAGATCCGAGATGGCAATGTAGACATCCAAACTTGACCACTCCCATATGGTCAAATTTGTATCCTTTATTCATCCATTTCATAAATATTGATTAAATAACTTATTTAATTAATATTTTCCCATTTTTCCAAGGTGTCTAAAGTATTTAATTTAACAATTAAATACTTTATCATTTCTTCTCTAAATTAAATAAATGTATCAATTTATTTGACTTAGTCATTTACCATTTGAATTTAAATTCATTCTTTCGCTCTCTTTGTACCAACCTACATAACCTTCCTTTAATCATGATTAATTTAATTAATCCATGACTAAGATGTGCACATCCTTAATCAAGATTAATTTCGCATCTCCATATTTGGCCATTTGTCGCTAATCCTCATTAATTCCCCTAATCACATGTTTGCACAACCTTAATCTAATCACTTACCTTTTTAAGTATCTCCTCCAAGTCAACCTTTTATAGGTACTTTCCTTATTGGATATTGACTTCTTCCCCATGTGAATTAAAAATTCACATTTATTTATCCCATGCATTTCTCTTCCCCATAATCTCACATAGGTCACATCAGTCATATGGGACAAGGACCTCCTTTAAGAGGACCTTGTATTATCCATAGGGTACTTCCAATCATGTGAATTTAAAATTCACATTTATTCCCCCCAAAACTTCTCCCATCCCCATGATGATAAGAGAGGAATTTCTAAAATTCACCACTTGTCACTATCAGCCTCATATGGGGACAAGGACTTCCTTTTTGAGGAAATCCTTTCCTAATCCCAAGGTACTTGCAAGTAACTCCACCTCACATGTCCTTTTCCAAATCATTTTTCCTTTTCACACCTCATATTCCACATGGCAGGATGTGAGGACTTGGAAGTCCCCAACTCACCACAACCCTCCATCTTGTCCATGTTAGCTAAATCTTAGCCATCCGTTTTCTAGAGACTTTTCCTTTAAATTGGAAGACTTGGTCTCATTTTAGAGAGAATTAGATACATTATGCATTAAATCTCATTAAGGAACTCAAACATTCAACTAAGAAACTTAACACTTGCATTCATTCATCCTCCATTATTGCAGCCATATTAGATTTCATTGCTCCCACCTACCATAATTACTACAATACCCATTTCCATCATTGCAATCTTGATAACTTCCTCTTCATTTTGCATCCACTTTTACACACATTTGTCAACAAAGTAGCATACAATCAAGAATCAAAAAGGGCCAACCAACTCATCAATCCAAGCAAGGTATAAAGTTCCATTTTCTTTGTTATTTTTGTTTGGATTCAACTTAGGCTAATCTTGAGTGTTTGTTAGTGTTTTCTCTTTTGCATTTCATGTTGTTTTGAATTCTAGGTAGGAAAATCAATTGCACACATTTATGGCATGCCCAATGGAACCCAAAAATGGGTTTTTTCTATTTTATGTTTGTTGTATATTGATATTTTGCAAGTTCAAGTTACATAGGGGTATCCTCGCCCAGAACACAGAGGTGACCTAGCCCTGAAATAGTCGGCCTAGCCCACAAAAAGGTGATCCCACCCTAACAAAGTTAGCCTGGCCCACAAAGGGGTGACCCCGCCCTAATAGAGTCGACCTGGCCCACAAAGAGGTGACCCCTCCCACAAAGCCTAGAACACATAAGCGGCCTCACTCTAGACAAAGGTAACTAAGGTAAAAATAAAGACTTAAAATTTCATTTCCAGAGTTCAGTTATTGTTGTTTTCCTTAGTACTAACCCTCTAACTTGTCTTGTTTGTGAGTGTGTTGGTTTTTACTAACGTTTTTGTAGTTATTTCATGTTTTTTGAAGGCCATACATAAAAAACTTCTAACATATTTGTTGCAAGGGCAGAGAAAAACCTTCATTAGTTAGATTATTGCTTATTGCTTTCAATTTAACTAGGCACATAGTTCTAATTAGGGGGGTCAAAGAATTTGTTTTCTGTGATTGTAAAGGTGGACTATTGATGTATGCAATCCCCTTGTGCCATTTGGTGATCCTGGGTGAAGAGAAATTGTTGTCTGCTTAGTCCTTTGTGTACCTTTTTTTTTAGCAAGACCTGTTGGATTTCATCACCCCAAGGGATGATCCCAACCACGTGTTACCGGTGGGGTATATAAAGGGGGAAGAGAAAAAGCTATACCTCAATCTAGTCACGTCATGTCTAGTGAAACATCAAAGCTAGGGTGATACCTAGACAAGACATGAAGAGTTGGTCCGAGCTTTTAGTATCTTGCTAGAAGTTCATGACTCACACTTGTGACGGGATAGTGTTCATGGTTGTGCCCCACATACCGTGTGTATATCGGGGACTCCCTTAGTTGCCTTGTTCAAACTAGTTAAAGGATTGTGTTGGCCATACCTTCGCACTAATCTTAGGATTATGTTGCTTGGACTGTCTTCTTTGTGCAAAAACAATGCGTATCTATTTAGAAAAGTCAGTCTTGGCCTTTTGCTTATTGTTTTCTCTGTTTTTGTCCTTTTCCATAGTGGTTTTTGCCTAATTCAAGTCCAAATAAAATAACAGAGGTGGTTTGGCCCTAAAATGGGTGACCTGACCCTAAAAGGGGTTACCCTACCCTAACAAGGGTGACCTTGCCCTCTAGAGGGGTGACCTAGCCCTTCTATCTGAGTCATTTGCCACTTTGTTGAAGTCAAATCTAATCAATTTTCATATCTAATAGGTGACCCAACCCCCAAACAAGTGACCCTACCCTAACCTAAAAGGGGTGACCTTGCCCTAACATAGGTGGCCTGGCCCCAAGTTGGGCAACTCGGCCATGAGATAGGCGACCTTGCCCTCTGAACAATCAATCCCACTTTAGTGTTTTAGTCATTTCCCTATTCTGAGTGTCGTTCACCCATTTTGTGTAATCGTTCATCCAAATTTTATATCTATTCACTCGTTCTATGTAACCATCTGCCTGTTTCGTACATTCATTTTCCTATTTTGAACATCGTTCACTCATTCTGAGTATTTGTTCACCCATTTCATGCATTTGCTTCCCCGTTCTAAGCATTTTTTCCCTTGTTCTGAGCATCCATTTCCTCATTTTTTGCATCCATTCGCCCATTCCATGCATCCATTTTCATGATCTGTCTACTTGTTTATCGACATCATTTGACTATTTTTTAGACTTAGTCAGTTCTGGAAGTTGTTTGGGTGACCCTGCCCTAGTTTGGGTGACCCTACCCTAACTTGGGTCACCCTGTCGTAACTTGGGAAGCCCTTCCCTAACTTGGGCGACCCTGCCATAGGTTGGGTTACCCTGCCCTCATTTGGGTGGCCTGGACCCAAAGCTGAGTGACCCTGCATCGTTACACAAGCCTAAAAGCTAGCCTATTGGGATCTCTAAAACATTGTTGTTTTCTTAGCCATCTTCACATTTCATTCATTCATAATCCTCATGTTAGTTTATTTGCATCCCGATTCATCTACATCCAAAAAATTATCTAGATCATACAGGTATATCCTTAATCATCCTTAAGTTTCACATCCATTATCATTTTCTCAATCCAAATCCTCTGAACTTAGTTTGAAGTTCTTATCTGAATTGATCTATGTTCATGAAATTGATCATTATCCTTCAACATCTGCTTCGGATCATCATCCTCAACCCAATCAATCCCCTTCCATCTCAAGGTGGATTTGGTGTCGTGATCATCAATTCATCCTTTAATTCGATCAATCAACATCTTAAGTCACCTAGGCTGATTTCTGAACTCAGTTTAAAATCCCTTCCAATCATCCAATCTCATCCAATCTTATCAATCATTTTATCGATCAATCTTATCCAATCTAATCCAATTATCCAATCAATTGATCCCTCATCCAACATAATCAACCCTCTAATCATCACTTAGGTTATCTTTGCATTACATCTTAGAGTTTAACCGCATCTTAGTTCATCTGGTAGTCTTGCACTTTCATACCCGTTCAGACTCAATCACAAGCAAAGAAGAAAATGGAAGAACAACAAGCCTAAGGTTCCTAGCCGAATATCCCATAGGATCCCAAAAACATTCCAAATATCCCACAAGATCCCCATAACTGTGCTTCATCATAGTCCAATATTGACATTCAAAACAACACACCACCTGGTGATGAAAACATGGTCAATCAACCTAAAGTCATGGTTGAAAAATACCTTAGTGATCTTGTTAATGTTCAAATGATGGATTGCCTCCTCAAAGAGCATGGGGATAAGATTCTCAACACTCTCATCATCAGAGGAATCAAATTGATGGGACTTTTAAATTTCGAAGGGAGGTGGCTAGGGTTTTAGGGTTTAAAGTTACCCATGGTGATATGAATTATCAAATTTTGAAACCCTCATGTTATGTTGCAACAAAGACTTGCTACCAAAGGTAACCGGTCATTTAAGTGCTCCAGTTGAGCCTTCCCTCTGTTCTCTTACCGACCCCTTTCACCTAGCTCGTCGGTCTCTTTTTCCACCTAAGATTAAACATTTATACCACCAAAGGTTGTACCGGCCGGTCCCACCTGAATATTATACATGTCTATACATGTTGTTTGGCTAACCGTCCGATCACGGGTTTTTTGATCTGGACCGTTTCTCACAAACCTCATAGGTTTTCCTACTAATGTCACTAAGTAGTGTGAGGTCTTCGAGATGCCACCAACTGGCATGTACAGAGGGGAGTGGTCTTTTCTTGAGGCGCCAACGATGACAAGTGGTCGTCTTTTCACCAGTGAGGGGATTTAATTAAGGGGTTAATAATAATTATCCCTCACAGACCTCACATGAGCACGGTAAATGTCATTAAAGTATTGCAAGGTCTATGAAAGGGCAACACATGGCCTGGTTCTTGCAGCAATAGGGCTAGGTGGGACCTACTATCCGGTTGCGACCTCCTGTATTCATGGGTTATGATTGATTGTGGTTTTTCAAGGTGCTGATGTGGATTTTCAATGCTCGATTGACTCAATCTGAGTCATCCGGCTTTCCAAGTCTGTTTTACATCAACGATGCAGTTTTAAAGAAATTACTGATCATCTATGTGATGAGCTTTCACACTCTGAAACTTATTTTATTAAGGGCTCAATCTTTTTAGAGGATCCTCTCCTTTTTTTCTCTAATGTGCGAATGATGCCCTCTTGATAGAAATAATTATGGTGGCTACATCAGCCACTTACGGCTCAAATACTTGTGTTGCAAAAATGCAATTAATATCCCTTGCACCAATTAACTCTATAAATTCTTGCTAAAGTTACCTAGTTTTATGATTGCATTTTGAGTTGTTTTTTTTGTAGGTGGTGGCTATTCTCTTGTATTTTGGGAAGCTATTTCTTCAATGGAAAAATCTATAGGGCGTAGGAGTCTCAGAGTAAAGGCCAGGAGGTTGCTGCTTGAGAAGGAGCAACCTATTCCTAGAACACCTGAAGTTGCTACTCAAAGTGCTGGAAAAAGGTCATAGCGTTGCACATCCCCTATTATGATTTCATTAGATTCTGATGGCAATGGGTCCGAAATAGACTCAGATTACCAATGTTACTTGGTGGCTTTGACCAAACTCATGGGCATAAAAAAAGAGGTCCTTGCAGTCGAACCAATAATTGCAATGGCATCATGCCAAGTTGTTGGGTGTTGTGCTAATGTCGTTGGAGGGAAGAAGGTGTTTCTGTTTCTTACTGAGGTGAGAACTTAGAGTGGTCGCCTGTACTTAGGCCATGGGTCGACTTAATGTTGGTTGGTGTATTTTGCTTTCCCAGTGGTTGATTTTTAATGATATGGACATGCACGTGCCTGACATGCCTTTTTATTTTTCTCTCTGACTAGTTACTATGTAACCATTTTTTTTATTCCTCAGATCATGCAATTTGCTCTCCAATGATGACAAATGTGAATTTGAATTTCATTCTAAATGAAATTAAATTTTGAGATTATAAATGTAGCCTAATGCTTTGTTGCTCTCTTGTCCTATAAAGGAGATTCCACAACTCATTGTTAAGGTTCAGATTTTGGATCCAGGAGGTTCTAAAGATATGTATAGTCTATTCTTTTACTGTAGTTTTCTTGGAGGTTTTATTTAATATATTTTCTGGTCAGGTTTTCTATGAAGCAAGCAAGTTGTACTAATGTAATTACCAATATTAAGCTATAAATGATAATCATTTTGAAACAATTTCTCTCCTAATTATGTGTCATAAGTTGTGAATGAGCCTATTAATGATATTTTTTTATTCACTTTCACTGGTATATTTGAATGTGTTCTTGATTTTCCTAATTTAACTCAATGAGTTAATGAAATTTCTTGAGAATGAGTTACAAATTTATGATTATACATTCAGGATTGCTAAGGATTATTATTTTAAAAATTAAAATTTACCTGATGTAAAGAATTATGGTGATATGTCCATAATATTTGGAATACGTTTTGTATGACTCCTGACCAATGGATGAGGCACTGACTATTTTCTTCAAGATTACTATGGGACTATAATTCTAAACATAGCGGTCTAAGAGCTGAACAAAACAAAATATTAAACACTATCTCTCTATGAGAGGCAAATCTTACATTGAAGTTTTCAATCCCGTTGCTCTAAGATACCTGTTAGTATTCTTTGTTCTACCAATACCGACAGTAATTACTATCTCATTGTGTATCTAGGGACTATAATCTATAAGAAGAAGTGTTCTTACCAGTCATAGAACATTCATATGAACACACTTAGGTTCACCCACCTTGGTCCTGTAGAGCCAGAAGTGTAGAAGATGTCAGTCTTTGACTGAATCTTATTAGTTGGCCACTAGCCTTTGTGGTTCTTTATAATGGAGGTTGGCTACCTCTTAGAGAATTAAAAATCCTAGGTGGAAAAATAAAACACCAACACAAAACACCATCTGATTTTTATATGTCAGTGTCCACACCCTTCCAGCACCTATAGATCCACAAAATTCACAAAATTTTCCAAGGAATTTTTATGTCCCTGAAGGTGCACCCACAGAGAATTGGTATCACCTTGAATTCAGAAATTTCATGATACATCAAGTCGAAAGTTATCCTCACCTCCAAGCCACAACTTCTATAGCACAACCCAATCCTAACAACCCTTATGTCTATGACATTCCACGATACATTCAATCCACTCCACCACTCCCACCTCAACATCCTGGTCAGCCACCCATCAATAATAGGGGCACACCTGTCCTTGCATTGATGCCACCTCCAAGATCTACACCTACTGGAAATTTACCACCACCCACATTCCAGTAACCTCTTGTTAATCCTCAACATTCCACTGTATTACAAGCACCACCTCAACACGGGACTATCCCCTCACAAATGCCCCCACAACATATTGTTACTGATGTTGCTTCATCCCAACCACCTAATCAACAACCTCTACAACACAATCTCACAATCCCACAACCAAACATTTTGATTCCTCAACAACACTCTATCATCCCTACGCAACCACCACACTAGGTGATGCAAACTACATCATAGCCACTGCAACTGCCACATGGTGCTTCCATAGAATCCCTACAACAAATAAATATCCCATCTCATCCATCCTACTAGTAACCACCATAGCAACAACATCCACCTCAGCATACACACATTCCCACACAAACACAACATAATCCTCTTATGTAATATCTTTATCATCTGTCCAACATGTATACTTCCTATACTACTCCATCCAATCCTAATCCAAACCCCCATCAGGCCTCTTAGAACCCACCACGAACCCAACCATCTCTTTACACCAACCCTTCACAATCACATACACATCCTTACCAACAACCATCAAATATGCAACCATCTCCATATTTCATGCAACAACCCACCATTGTGTATCATTGCCAATCCAACCTATCCTATCTTCAGCAATAGTCATCTTATCAATAGGGTGCTCCATCCACCTCTTACTATCAACAACCACCACCATATCAACAAGGGGCTTCCACCTCTTCATACTATCAAAATCCTAGAGAATATCAATAGGGTGTTCCATCCACTGCATATTATCAACAACAACCACCCTACCAACAAGAAACTTCCACCTCTTATCATCATAATCCATCACACTCATATCCATCATACGTTAATCTGTAATTTGCTTACATCAATCAAAGTTAGCAAATGCCTCCATATACACCTCAACCCGCTTAGGATCCAACTATTGTTGCACCATCCTTATCATACCAAAAATATCATCCATACAATCATCCTACTCTAACTCACACAACACCTATCAAAAATACTTGGAATAAGTGAAAGTTGCGCTCAAGGATTTACATGTAGGGACTAGAGAACCGTTGCTCAAATTTGAGGACATTTGTCCTTACCCATTTTATCCCTCTATTTCATTGGTAACTTTCCCTAAGCATTTTGAAATGCCAAAATTTGATAATTATAAAGGAACCAAAGACCCCAAGGCTTACCTTCAAGATTTTTATGCCCATTGCCAAGAAGTCATGCATAATGAAAATTACCTCATACGGTTGTTTCCTAGGATTCTATAGGGAATAGCTCTTGATTGGTTTATGGATCTCGAGAAGGGATCTATTAAATCCTTTGCACCACTTTCAGAAAAGTTTGTCTCCCACTTCTCCTTCAATCTGGGGAAGGATATTGATACATTAGACCTCCTAAAATAAAAATAGCAGGACAAAGAAACATTTGCAAGCTATCTTCAAAGATGGCGAGCTTTAGCCAGTCATATGAAATTCCCACCAGAAGAGAAAGATATAGTCACCCTATTTGATGAAAAATCCAATCTAGATATGGCCCATAATTTCAAACTCCACTGTGTCACAACCTTCACATAAATAGTAGAGAAAGCTCATATCCTAGAAAGAGCCCTTATTGCCAAAGGGAAAGTCAAAATCTTCAACTCCAATAAAGAGAAGTCATCTATTGACAAACCTCATTATTGGAACAAAAATAAAAACACTGTCAATGATGGTGTCACTAACACCAAACATGTCCAAGTGGCTAATGCCTTGTAGAAGATGCAATATCCTCCTCCATAATATTCAAGGCCAAACGCCATATTTGTGCCACAAGGAGCACCTCATCCTCCTCAATAATCCAATCAAAAAAATCAAGAGGGAAACAAACACCAATTTAATCAATTGGGAGAACCCCTAATTGTCATGTTTAATAGGCTCCTTCAAGCCAATTACCTGATTACATATCCTATGACTAAGCCCCTTGATGAATCCAAGCCTAAACCAACCTGGTTTAAAGAAAATGAGTATTGTGAGTTCCACAAGATTAAAGGGCATACATTGAATAAGTGTTAAGGTCTGAAAACGTACATCCAAGATCTCATAGATCGGGGTGACATACATGTGGATTCCAACATGACATCCTCATCCAATGCTCAACTACAAATATATCAGAATGCATTCCCTAACCATAACCAAGGATCTAGTACGTCTAATGCCAATCTTGGGACAGGCAGCAACAATGGTCAAATCAATAGCACCAACAACATTAGCTACAAAAATGTGCCTTATAACTATGATGGACTAGTTATGTGCATTATTCAAGTGGAGCCTAGTGTGTCCATGATTTGCATCAAAGGAAAATATCCTCAATGTGTTGTTACAACTTGCCAAACCCGCATTACAGTCCCTAGACCTTCCATGTCAACCCAATAGGCTCTTATGAGCTCGCAGTACAATATTCTTGACCACCTTGGGAAGACACCAGCTCAAATATCCATTTTGGATTTTCTTAAGTCTTCTCCAGTCCATCAAGAAATCCTCACCAAGGCCTTATAGGATACCCAAGTACCAAATTCTATAGATCCCACCCAGTTCCAAGCTTTAGTAGGACACTTGTCTTTATCTCATCAGTTGGGTTTTAGCCAAAATGACATGCCTACCATCAATCCCGACCATAATCACCCTCTCCACATTGAAGTCCTTGTAGCCCGACACAAAGTAAAAATGGTCTTGATAGATAATAGTTATGCCCTCAATCTATGCACATTAAAGTTCATAAAACTGGTTGGATACACCTCAACTAACTTAAATAATCAAGTTATTACTATAAAGGATTATGATAATGCTGAGAGAGATTATGAAGGAACTATTTTCCTTCCCATCTAGGTTGGTCCCATTGTAAAATACATCATGTGCCATGTTCTTGATCTTCATCTTTCATACAATATCCTTCTCGGCCATCCATGGATTCATTCCATGCAAGTTGTTCCATTTACCTACCACCAATGTCTGAAGTTTCCTTTTCAAGGAATGGAAGTGACTATACCAGCCGATCCTCAACTATTTGAGTATTTTCATGATTTAGAAGCTTCCTTCCCCCATTCTCACTATTGTCCTAGAGTTGAATTGGGGGCACCTCATATTTCATCATCCAATCCATATCAAATTCCATCAACCAACACAACATCCCCCTCCTCCATGTCTGCCACTTTTGATTCCACCATCACCAAGGTCAAGATCATTAACAAGGGTTGTGGATAATATGAGATGTAAACTGCACTTAACCTGGCCACAATGCCACCCTATCCTCACTCATTTGGTCAGCCTTCTCAACCATCATCAAATGTAGAAGAAAAGACATTCACACTCACTTCCAATAATATGGGCTCGACAACATTCAAAGATCTAGGTACTCTTGTAGATCAAATGGAAGATGATATCAACCAATGGGTCTATCTTGAAGAGCCTGAGTCATCACCGCCTCTAGTGGAGTACTTTCAAGAAACTTACTCTCATGTGTCAAGGGTGTCCAAGAAATACAATTATCAGTGGGGATGTCTTGGTATAGAAGAACAAGGATGACACCAGCCTATAGAACCATCTATGAAACCCAGAAGGATAGACCTAGGCTATGACATGAAAAAGAAGGGTCCTACAGTATTCGCTAGTACTTATAACAATGCTAGTGTGGATAACAGTCTCCTCAAAGACATACCTAAAGAAGAGTCCATTATAATTGCGTACGATGGCATAGATCTCTCCTCCATGTTCGATTGCATGTCCATCTGCACTATTTACCTTCCTCTTTGTCACCCTAAACTTATTTACTGGGACCTACGTAGTAGCATGCCTATCAACACCTTTCCCTCAGTGGATTCTTATTTAAATCTTATGGGGTTAGGGGAGGATGAATTCCCTAACTGTAAAAGTAAAAAGAAGAAAAATCAAAATGGGTCATCAAGTGAAAACCTCCCTGAGGCATTTTTTGATTGGGAAATTGTACAAACAAAGGGTGTATCTGATAGTGAAAACTTCAATGAGGCACTGGAATATGGGGATTTTCATCTTCCCCTCATAGGAACTCAATTGTCTAAAAGATATTATATTCTCATTAAGGAGGAAAAAGAAGTCAATTTGGGGACAAAAGAAGACCCTAAAATCACTTATGTAGCCAAAGCCTTATTTGAAGAACACTCCACCTTTATCCAACTGCTCAAGTATGTCATCATCAATTTTGCATGGGCCTACTCAGATATTCCAAGCCTAGACCCTACTCTAGTTGTATATCATTTGGATGTTCATTCAGATGCCAAATCTATCAAAAAAAAGTTGTGAAAAATGCATCCTCGAGTAGCCTTGCTAGTCAAGAAAGAGTTGGAGAAACTTTTGGAAGTCGAATTCATTAGACCCATTGATTATTAATATTGGATATCCAACATTGTACCTATCACCAAACCAAATGGAAGCATCAAAATTTACATTGAATTCCATGATCTGAATAAGGCTTGTCCTAAAGATGACTTCCCTTTGCCAAACATTGATATGTTGGTCGATCTCACTGCAGGACATGAGATGATATCCCTCATGGATGTTTTCTCAGGCTATAATAAAATTAAGATTTCCCCTAAAGATCAACACAAGACTTCCTTTACCACACCTTGGGGCACATTTTGCTATAATTTCATCCCTTTTGGTCTTAAGAATGTAGGGGCACCATATCAACGTGTTATGACAGTTATCTTCCATGACCTCATTCACATTATAATGGAAGATTATGTTGAGGATCTATTAGGGAAGTAAAAAATAAGAGAAAAACATCCCATAGTCTTGAAAAAGATCTTTGAACGGTTAGAGCATTATAAACTATGCCAAAATCCTAAAAAGTGTCTATTTGGAGTCACGTCAAGAAAACTACTGGGTTTCATTATCTCCAGGAAGGGCATAGAAGTGGATCAAGCCAAAGTCAAAGCAATAATGGAAATTTCCCCACCATGCAATTCGAAATACTTAAGAATTCTTTAAGGAAAGTTGTAGTTCATTAGGCAATTTATAGCTCAGTTAGTTGATAAGTGCGAGTCATTCTCCCACTTGTTACGAAAAGATATCACCTTAGAGTGGGACTCCAAGTGTTAGCTCAGTTTCAACTAGATCAAAGAATATTTGTCTCATACTCCTATCCTTATGCCATCAATCCCAAGCAAACCTCTCCTGTTGTACCTTTCAACTACCTTGGTGGTACTAGGGGCATTGTTGGCCCAACATGACGAGTCATCAAAAGAACACACAATCTACTACATCATTCGGACATTAGTGGGCTATGAGCTTCATTAATCTCCATTGGAAAAATCATACTTAGTAGTTGTCTTCTATTCATAAAAGCCACGCCATTATATTCTCAACCATCGAGTAAAGTTGATATCTAAATTTGATCCACTCAAGTACCTTTTATCTAGAACTAATTTAAGCGACCGCATGGCTAAGTGGATCATGCTACTGAGTGAATTTGACATAGAGTATGTGGATAGAAAGGCCAAGGTGATCCCACAAAGTTGGTTTACAGTTTCTGAGAGGAACTGATTTTTGTTGAAATCACATATTTTTAGAAAATAGAATTATTTAAGCCTTTAAAAGTTCCATTTTAAGGATTCTAATTGAAGAGGGTTTGATCAAACCACCTTAGATCAAACCCTGTTGGATAGAACCTCGCTAGTTTTAAACCATACCTATAAATGAGTCTCCTTTACACCTTTCAAAATACTGATAGAAAATCACTTTTGATTTACCTTTTGGGGGATCAAATTAATTCATTTCAAATTTATTTCAAATGATTATGGTAGTCCTCAAAATGAGCTATCCCATGAATATAATTTTAATATGTTTTGGTTTTATTATGTATGTGTTTTTTTAGTTTTATTAAACATAGGTTTTTCACCAAAAATCAAACTCTATATTTCACACATGTGGAAAAATAGAAAATTATCAAAATATTTATAAAAAAAATATGTTCGTGTTGGGTATTGATTTCCTTGATCCATTAAAAACATAATAATAATAATTTCGATACATATAGAAAAATTTATGTTGTATACAGTCTGCCTATGTCTGAATTGCAATTGGTTTGACTTCGAAACTCTATTAAGGAGAAAATATTCAATAAAAAGCTATGATACCAAATGAAAGTGCTAGATATCATATCTACAAATCTAAATTCAAAAAAATTATAATTTTATCCTTCATACAAAAAATATTATGTTGTATATGGTGAGTGTCACTATTTAAAAATGTTGTTTTATGAAAAAATTGAGTTTTCATGGCAGATGGAAAAAGAACTACAATCTTATTCCAAAAATTTTGAATTTTTTTTTTCAGAATCTATAGACAAAATGTGATGAGACTCTAGTTTGCATCATTTTCAAATTCCTCACGGTTTAGCCGCTATAGGTGCCCGAATGTGAATATTTAGTTAAAAATAATAATTTCAGTGTCCAATTTAACCAAAAATTGTAAACCAATATTGTGGGATCACCTGCCATTAAATGGCAAGTGATCATAGACCAATTGGCAGAGGCTACTTTAGGAGATGCATATCCATTGATTACAAAATTTCCTAATAAAGAGGTTCTTACAATCACAGAAACATCTACCTGGATGCTCCACTTCATAGGTTCTTGCACACACAATGGATCGGGGGCAAGTATCTTGTTTAACACACCCCAAGGTGACTACATCCCAAAATCATTCAAATTAAAATTTTCATACACAAAAAACATATAAAAATATGAAGCTCTCATTACAGGTCTTAGAATCGCCACCCAATGGAATATCACTCACTTGCAAGTCTTTGACGATTCTCAATTGGTCATTAATCAAGTAAATGATGAGTTTCAAACTAAGGATTGTTAGAGTAAAGGTCTTAACTTAATTATGTTGATTAAGTTACCTTTATTCCCTTCTTAATATTTCACGTTAGTTTGCATAAAGTGATATTTAATAATTATATTAATTATTAAATGTTTTCCTATTAGGGCTTCTATTAGGGTTTTTCCTATTAGGGTTTGTTTGATATCCTTTTTATAAGGATTGATCCCATTGTATTTTATATCAATTCATTCTCTCATTCTCTCTGATATATACATTTTCAATTTTCAGAGAACCCTTGTTTGTTTGTCTCCATCTCTTCATTTCTGACAAGTTATTTGCATGCAGGTGATCTTCAGGGTTTGTGAAGTTGTATTTTCTTAACTCCTACATGGTATCAGAGCTTTAGTTCTACATGCTATCAGAGCTTCACACCTGCTGCTTCCTGTTCTTGTTTTGAAGATTTTTGGAGCTTCAAGGGTTTGGGGTTTGTTTTCTTGATCTAGGACATACTTGTAATTTTAAAGCATTTTCAGCTCAAACAGACATCGCCATTGCATCCATAGCGGTCCAAAACCCCTAAATCGACTGTTCATTCATCCATTTTGGACAAAGTCAAAATTTGAAGCAAAATTTTTTTAAGGTACGGTCGTCGTTTGTGCACAAATTGGAAAAAAAACCCGATAATTTTTTTTTCGGCTTTCTTCGTCGAAATTTTTTTATATCAAAAAAAAAAAAATTATTTCTCAAGGGTTTTCATTGTAAAATTTTTATTTTAAAAAAAAAAGAAAAAACATTTAAAGTCTTTTTTACGGCTTGCTTAGGCCGGGGGCGAGACCCTACGCAGGGTGCAGTGTACCTGCACAGACCCTGTGTAGTGCACCCTATGTAGACCCTACGTAGTGTACCCTACGCAGTGTACCCACGCTGCATGGGGTACAGTGGGGGTGGGCCCATGTGCCTCCCCCACCCAACTTTTTAAAAAAAAAATTTGTATTTTTTAAATTTTTTTACAAAAAAACATTTTTTTTCAAAATAAGTCTAATTATGCATTTATGGTGACGGTTGTTTGGCCGTCAAATTTAACCCAGTCCTTTTGTTGCGACGGTCGTATGACCGTCAAATTTAACCCAGCGATGACTTTTTTCTCTCTTCAGAGCTGTTTTATTCTAGGGGCCGTAACTTGGGCATACGATATCATTTTTTGGCAAACGAGATATCGTCAAAAAGTTGGTTTTCTCATCTTTCCAGTGGTGTGGGTCTCATCACTTCATTTTTTTTGTTGGTGCATTCTACAACCAATTGAAGACAAAAGGGCTATTTTCAGTCCCAAGCTCATAACTTTTGATCAGTTTCTCCGTTTTTCGCAATCTCGGCGAAATTAGAACCGTATTTTACAGCTCTTCAGTTTCATCTATGCCATTTTTCCATATTTCACTCCACGTATATTTTATTCAGTTATTTATATTTTCACACTCTGGTGGATTACCTAGGCATATTTGCTCTTGGAAACTTTTTGTTTGCATAGGATGCTTTGTTTTTGGCTGTTCTTCATGTGTTTCTAGTATTTTGTCCTTTGGGGGCATTTTTTGCATCATTTGTAAGCAATACATTTTATGTAAACGCACTAAGATAAAGTGCCACACTATTGTACATGCATTTTTTGGGGGATTTTGCACATAAGGTTGTGCCATGTTTTGTACTTGTACTGTTATTATAAAGTGTCATGAGGGGTTGTGTAGTTTTCCTTTGTTTTGCCATCACATCCTTGTCCGGTGAGTGTCCCTCCACAAAGACAGTGAATCCATGCCATGGGGGGTTGTGTAGTTTTTCATTGTTTTCCATCACACCTTTGTCCGATGAGTGTCCCTCCACGACGACCATGGATCCATATGATTCCAGCCTCATGCATGTGTGCTTTGTTTTGCACACCACTTTTTTAGTTGCAAGTGTTGTCTTGAGCACTTTCAGATGTTTCTTCTCCTTCATGCACTACAGGGTGTTTTACACCATTTCAGTAGATCTGTCAGGCTCTCCCAGTTTAGCATTATGGGGGATTATTATATTGTTCATGCTAATTCTTCTTTGGTTTCGCCTTGGAAGGGATCTTCCATCTTCAGTGGAGGTTCTTCAGCACCATAGCAGTCATCTTTCGATAGTTGTTTACAACTTCTTCTGCTTCAGTGATGTTTCTTGTTGGCTTTCTGCATCTTGTTTTGAAGTAGAGATTCTTCCCATGAGGTTTTTTTTATTTCTCCTCTTTATAGAGATTTGGTTGTATTTGGGTACCTGATTTGGCTTAGTTGTCAGGACCCATGTTTGTCTTCTTGCATTGTAGTTACCTTTGCTTTCTTGCATTTGTTTGTAGCTACATCGTTGCTTATCTTAAGGGGGGGTGTTAGAGTAAAGGTCTTAACTTAATTATGTTGATTAAGTTACCTTTATTCCCTTTTTCAGATTTCATGTTAGTTTCCATAAAGTGACATTTAATAATTATATTAATTATTAAATGTTTTCCTATTAGGGCTTCTATTAGGATTTTTTCTATTAAGGTTTTATTAGGGTTTGCTTGATCTCCTTTTTATAAAGATTGATCCCATTCTATTTCTTATCAATTCATTCTCTCATTCTCTCTGATATATACATTTTTAGTTTTCAGAGAACCCTTGCTTGTTTGTCTCCATCTCTTCTTTTGTGATAGGTTATTTGCATGTGGGTGATCTTCGGGGTTTGTGAAGTTGTATTTTCTCAACTCCTACAAGAATGACAAGTTGTTACCCTACAAAAACATGGTGGATGATTTCAAAAATTATTTCACCTACATCCAATTTGAACAAATCCCAAGACTCCAGAATAAGGCAGTAGACACAATGGCTACTATTGGTTCCTTACTTGACATGCCAAAAGATCACACAAATGGTCAATTCCTAGTTGAACAACTTTTAATCCCAGCATATGATATCCTTGAAGGTGATATGGTGTGTGACATCATGGGTCTTGAATCACTCTGGTATCACGACATCTACACTTACCTCCATGACAACATCTTACCTCCTGATCTCACACATAATCAACGCAAATCCTTTATCCAACACACCTCCCATTATGCCATAGTGGGAGATACTCTTTATCATCATGGATATGATGGAACCCTTCTTAGGTGTTGTATACATGGAAAATATACCAACACACTTGATCTTGATTACTAACATCATTTCGTCTTGAATCACCTTCTTAGCTTGTCATCACCTTTCATCCCTTAATTAAATAAATCATTATTTATCTGATTAAGTCATTCTTCTCTGTTGATTAAATTAATAAATTTAATTTAATTAACCCTATGTCTCTATTTAAGTAAATATTTTATTTTATTCAATTAAAATATCTAAAGTCATCCTATTAAATTGAATAAATTAATTTTTATTTAATTTAATCTAACATCATCCACTTTTAGTTAAATAAATCAAAATCTTTATTTAATTAAAACCTAAACCATTCTCTTTTCAACTTTGATTTAAATAAAATCACAAAATCTAGATCAAATGATCAAATCAACTAATCTCCTATTAAATCAAATAAATCTTGGTTAATTTAATCCAACTCTCTTAACTTCTCTAGATTTTGCCACTTGCACATGAAAATGCATTTAATTAATTTATTAAATCAAAATTTTCTCTCAACATGGCATATTTAGGGAATATTCCTCCAAATTTAAAATCTCTCCAAGTGGATTTGTACATCCAACAAGACATTCATTTTCCTCTTATATGTCCTTGTGCATTGAGCCAAATGGCTTTTAGGTCATTTTCTTTCCCTCTCCAACAAGTCATTTCACAAATTTGAAATTCCACCTATTATCATGTATTGGCTCATTCATCAAAATGTGCACAACCTTCCTCCATTCACATCTTGACCAATGGCACTTGGCCATTGGATGTTGAATGATCCCACATTCATCCCTTTTTCCTCTTCTTCTCTCAATCACATATATAAATAAGGGGTTTTCCTTCTCATTCTTCATCCACAATTTGAGAGAAAAGTTATTATCTTCATATTTAGAGAAATTTCATCAATATCCTTGAGAATTTACCATCATCATAGCTAGGTTATTGCAAATTTTAGAAAGGAATCACATTGTTCTTCACCATCAATTGGATCAATCTTCATTAAGTTTACAAAGGAGTTGGGAAAGGGCCAATTTCTACACATAATTGGCACCAATTCCCCCATGGGATTGAGGATTTTCATGCTTAATTAGGATTTCATTTACTTTCCATACTTTTGTTCTTCATTTTCTTATTTTTGAGCATTGCTAATGAATTTCATGGGGAATCCTTTTTCTTGCTTGCATATGAATCTAATTATGTGTTTGTTTCTCATGTTTGTGCAGGTATAGGATTGGGGTTCACATTTTGGTGCTAGAAGGAGGGAAGATCTCAAGTTTTAATCACATTTTTCTAAGAAATTATGAGTTTTTTTGTAGGTTCCAGGAAACTTAGCCGTTGACTATCAAGAAACACTATATTGCACCACTTCAACTTTCAAAATCCACTGCTGGTGTCTTCTTGCCTAAAATTTTCAAATTTTAAACTCGATCATGGACTTTCCAAATTGAAAACTCCACCGTTGGGTAAACAGAGCTGCAATTGCAATCTTTGTTTCACTATAGAGCACTACTCTTAGAAATTAGTGATGCTATATTATGTCGCTATATTTTCTAAACTCCACCGCACCCGTGAACTGCACCGCTAGGGTGGAGTAAAGGGGTCAAGTTTGAATTTTTTTTACATGTGCCTTTTTGTTGCTAACTTTTTGACTCCTAACTTATTGGTTGTCTCTGTATTTCTTGGTTTTAATTAGTTTTACAGGTTGAGGCAAGGAGGGAGCAAAGAAGAATATTTCACTATGACATCATTGTCTTATTGTATTGTATTTTTGAATATTTTGGGAGAACTTATAATCCATTCTTAAGAAATTGATTACCTTCATGCTTTTAGGTTCACTAAAGTTTCTTTTGGGCTCTAAAAAGAACACTTCAAAAGCTTTCATTTTTTGCTACAAAGGGCTTAAAAATAACTTTAGGACAAACTCACTAGATTTGGTTTGAGGATTAACAATTGAACAAGGAAAATTCCATATTTCATTTTGGTGCACTAAAAGGAATAAAATCATTGCTTTGTGGACTTAAAATGAACAAAGTGCTTTTTTGTTTTGTAATTACTTACCCAAAGTAATATCACTAAAAGAATATATTCACTTCTCTCACACTTTATAGCGATCTTGAGAATCAAAAGTCTTTTTGGTGATCTTAAATTGGGTAAGTGATTGCCTTCAAATTTCATTTGGGAGTAAAGAAATTGAACCAATCTTGCGAGTGTGAGTATGGCATATTGCGAGTGTTCTCCCTTTGTTTTTCAATGAAGGTTGATCGAACTACAAGATATGATTGCTCGCTTTTTGTTTTTTAATCTTAGAGTGCTTTCCTAGTGGGAAAAATTAATCACCCTAGGGAACGACCCGACCAGGAACTCGCTAAAGACAAGAAAATTCCAATCGGTATATAAGTGTGGATTCTTGAGGAAAGTTTGAAAATCATGAGGATTATTCTGATGAGAAGGGAAAAAATGGTCTCTCGTTGCATGGATGGTCCCCCATGAATGAAATTCCCACATTAAAAATCTTGTTTAGCAAAGAACAAAATCCTTAACTATTTGTTGGTGCAAAAGGTCATGTCCTTTGAAGTCACCCCACATAACATGCGGTTATATTGTAGATATGAGAAGTATTCCATGTGAGATTCATGGTTACTTATGCTTGGCTGACCTGAGAAGCGAGTGCACTATAAAGGGGAGCCTATGTGGTCAAGCATCTAATCATTCACATTGAATATGCACAGCTAGATTTATCCAAGTGGGAACCTAGCAAATATTGTCTCTTCATCCTAGGATTTTACATGTTCTTGGAATTAAAAAATCCTTGCTTGGGTCTTAAAACATTTGAAAACAAAATACTCACAAGATCTTCAAAATTTCAAACCCTTTGGAAGAAGTAAATACCTTTGATGAATTCAAGTTCTCTTGCTTTCCCTAGGGATTTCATCCTTAGAGGCTTCTAAGTATTTGGATTGAATCATAATTTTCTCTCTCTAAAGTCAACCTAGGAAACTATGCTCTTGAAACCTTGATTTTCACATAATGGACCTTGTGGAATGAAAAGGAATTGAGGCATAGACATTTAGTTTGAAATTTTAATCAAGAAATTGTTTGTTGTAAAAAGAACTCATTAAACAAAGATAAGGACAATTGGACCCCACACATGTGTTCTTTCAAATGATTTCTCGCAAAATCAAAATTTGCAAGCCCCAATTCAAAAAGATTAGTCCAAAGGACCATAAATAACATCTTTCAAGGCTTCATGAGGTAAGAGAAAGTTTGGTTTACAACTTCTACAAGAAATATTCAAAGAAAAATCCTAACTTGTATGAGTTTTATTATCAACAAAATCCTAATCTCCTTCAAAGGTTTTCTTTTCTCACATAGGAAGTATGGCATGTTCTTCAAAATCGAGGTCTTGTAAGAAGGAGATTTATCTAGGTCAAGTCTAAGATCATAATCATCACTCTCAACCATCTCTCAACCATCAAAAAAAAAAAAATCATTTCACCAACAAACTCTTGGAAACCTTGAAAATGTCATGCTAAACTTCTAGGAAAAATAAAAATCATCTTATTTGGTTAGATATGTGTAGATGAATCCTTCTCCACATACTTTGACCAAATTATCAATCCTTTTGAATGAATTTACCTCTTTATAAAATCCAACATCTTGGGGTCTAGGAGTTCATTATCTAAAATCACTTTGTTTGACTTAACACACTTAGTCAAATTATCCTCTTATGTATGAGTTTACCATCGAATAACACAACTTCCTAGATTTTACAAGTTCATTATCCAAATCAATCAAAATAAAATAAAATAAATCCCTAAATTTTAGCATCTCCCTCAAAGTTCTCCAAATATTTTTTATCATCTGTATCATCCATCTTTCATTTTCATCATCACTTTGATCCTTAATCTATCCTAGTTATTCTCTTTTTTTACCTAAAGTAGATCAATTGATCTCTATTTTATGGTGAAAACAAGATCTCAACACAAGAATAATATGGAAATCACCAAGGAAACATCAAATTCAAGTGATCTAAGTCAAACTACTCCTGAAATAAATCTTGTTGGATCAGGCAATCCTCTAAGAAATTTCCCTCTATCATCACAAAATCCTTAGGAAGATGGTCATGTAGAGGAGATCACTAAAAACAAGATGAAATCATAGAGATGGTGTGAAATATTGAAAATCATCGAATTTTCAATGCTATGATGAGGTTATATCCCACCCAATACATGCTTAAGTTAGCAAAAGAAGGGGATAAAATCCCTTCCGACTTTGATGTAAGCACTATTATGGAGAGACCTCTTGGGATCATGCCCTCAACCTCATCAACACTTTTGCTTCAAAGCGTCACTCAACACATCTTGAAAATCATAACATCCATTGCTTCAAACCTGCCAATTGTTAACAAGGGAAGTACAATGCTTCAAGAACTCCAATAACATCCCCTTGTGAGAAATTAAGATCTGAATGCAAACACCACACCAGATCAATCTGTTCTGGTAAATCCATTACACCCTTATGTTTTGCTTACATTCCATGATCCCACCAATCCAAAATCTTATCATGCAACACCAAATTATCCTCTAGACATGCAAACCTCTCTCCCTACCTCACAAAGACAAGGTGATTTTTTTGGAGTTGGAGGAATCTTTGATCCATCATCATCACTTCAAGGGAGTGTACCACCTATCTTTTCACCATTTCTAGCTTTACCACTTACATCCACATCACCCCTTGGGTTGGGTCTCCCTCCTCCACCCGCCACCAATAAACCAAACCAAAGCATCATAACAAATCCTCTTGTTTTGCCATCGATATCAAAACAACATATGACAACCATCCAAGCGACCCCAATGGTCAACACATCCACCGTTCCTCAAGTGTCTCAAGGCATGGTTTCCCAAGGACCAAGCATCTCAATCACACCATCCACAACTCAAACCCTAATCATTAACATGACTGTTTCACTCATCACAATGGTCCATACCACTCCCAATCCACCGCCACCACCGCCAAAACACAACATGGAAAATTCATTCACCATTGCATTACAAGTTGCTCGACAAGATGCCCATGAAAAGGCACTCTAAAAATAATAGGCTACATAGCTAGCTGCTCAAAAAGCACAACAAGAACAATAGGTTGCTCAAGCCACCTAAGCTTTACTACAGTAACAACAAGCTACACAAGCCACAAAAAGCTGATAAAATTGCACAATCAATCTAACAAGCACATGGTCAAGCCTGAGCCCAATATCAAGCCCAAAAATCACAAGCATAAGCACAATACAAAGAAAAATTGTAAGCAGCCTAGCAAGAAGCATATCAACAAGCCTTGAAATACTATCAAGTACAACAAGAAGCAACACAATAGTAATCCCAATAAAAAGCATTGTTGGCACGACAACAACAAACCCAACAAAAACTTTTTTTGGCACAGTAACAGCAAGCCCAACAATAAGATGATGAGGATACCATAACCAAATTACCCATGCTTTTAAAGGATTGCTCCCTCCTCATGATTATTATATCATCCTTTGAATCAAATTAAAAAGCCCACAAGATAAACCTGGTCTACCCCCAACTCATTGACTATGACCAACGAGGACCACCGGTTTTGGACATGTTCGAAAACGATGAGGCACTCTCAAAATTCTTGGGATTACGAGATATGGTACCATGTGGAGATCATAATGTTTGATTTAACATCACACTAGACACTCATGCCTATTATGGGGAGATGATTGAATCCTTGAGTTGCAAAAGTAAAAGATTGAGAATAATCTCAAGGTCCTTGAGTGAAAACCACTCTGTGGCACTCTCTGACCATAAAATCGTAAAACTAAAGGATGCATCCAATGGTGAAAACCTCTCTAAGGTGCTTGAGGATGAAGGATTCAATATTCCTCTCACTGGTCAAGAAAAATTAGTAGTCCTGGCAGAGCAATGCAATCCCATCAACTTGGGAACAAAAGAGCTATTGCACATAAATTTCTATGTTGAATCACTTCTCATGGAAGAACAAGAACTCCTAGTTGCATTCCTAAAGGAAAGAAAAGTAAAATTTTCATGGAATTATGTTGAAATTCTAGGTCTTGACCTGAAGGTGGTGGTTCATCACTTAGCTATATATCCAAGCACGAAGCTAGGGAGATAAAAACTAAGAAACATGCATCCTCAAATAGCCTTGCTAGTCAAAGTAGAGTTGTAGAAGCTCTTGGATGCGGGATTCATAAGGCCAATTGATTATCTAGAATGGGTGTCAAATCTTGTACCTATTTCAAAGCCAAATGGGGTCATCCACATTTGTAATGATTTCAGAGACATAAACAAAGCATGTCTTAAGGATGACTTTCCACTACCCAAGATCGACATGATAGTGGATATGACAGTTGGACACGAGATGCTATCACTAATGGATGGATTTTCTAGTTATAATTAGATCATGATAGCAAAGGAGGATCAACACAAGACAACATTCACATGTCCATGGGGAACCTACTGCTGGAACATGATGCCATTTGGGCTAAAAAATACAGGTGCAACTTATCAAAGAGCCATGACTGATCTTTCACGACATGATTCATAAAATGGTGGAAGATTATGCAGATGAAATATTGGCTAAATCAAGGAAAAGACAATACCCAAATAGCATTAAGCTCCATTTTTGATAGGATGGAAAAGTAAAAGGTTTGTCTCAACCCAAAATTGTGTCTTCGATGTACAAATAGGAAAGCTCCTAGGATATATTGTGTCAATGAGAGGAATCCTCGAAATGGGAGCACCTAGGACACTAAGGTAGCTAAGAGGTCTACAAGGTAGGCTCTAGTCCATCTGCATATTCATAGCACAACTGCCAGACAAACATATCCCATATTCTCATCAACTCCACAAGGACTAGCATATAAATGGGATGACAAGTGTGACCAATCATTTAACAAAATCAAGGAATACCTACTCATGCCACTAGTTTTGATGCCGCCAATCCTAAGAAAACTGTTGATCCTATACATATCAGCAACAATGGTAGCTCTCGACGCTCTCTTAGCCCAGCATGATAAAAACGAAAGGGAAAGAGAAATCTACTATATCAGCAGAACTATGGTAGGACATGAGCTAAATTATACACCTATTGAAAAAGGTTGTCTATTATTTGTGTTTGTAGCTCAAAAGTTTAGACATTACATGTTTTCTCATCAGATCAAGATAATTGCAAAGATAAACCCACTCAAGTACCTACTCTCAAAAGCTACTCTCACAAGATGGACAACCAAGTGGGTCATGATATTGACAAAACACAACATTGAATATGTGGAGCGAAAATCTATCAAGGGACAAGTGATTGCAGATCAACTAGTAGATGCTCCTATATATGTAGAAAACCCACTTATCTCATAATTCTTAGATGAATCAATTTTCAGCCTAAGTGTATTAGACCACTGGAAGATATATTTTGATGGATCTTACATGCAACATGAGTTAGCTGTAGGAATTTTATTCATAACTGCCCAAGGAGACTGTATACCCAAATCTTACAAGTTGTCATTCCCATGCACAAATAATATAGCAGAATATGAAGCTCTCATCATAGGCTTAAATATTGTAGTACAATGACAAATTATGGCTCTAAAGGTATATGGGGACTCTCTGCTCATAATCAATCAAATAAATAATGAATATCAGATGAAGGATGAAAAGCTAAATCCATACAAGAAATTGGTGGAAAGCCTCAAAGAGTCATTCATTGATATAACATTTGAACATGTACCTAGAGAAAACAACAAAGCAACAGACACAATGGCTATAATTGGATGACTCTTGCAAATCTCGCACAACATCCCAAAGCAAGAATTCCTTGTAGAGAAACTTCTCGTACCATCATTCGAGGTACTAGAGTCTGAATTCGTGTGTGAACTTGTTGGTCCCAGTGATCCCTGGTATCATGACATTTGCACATACTTAAGAATAGGAGTCTTGCTCACTAATATAACCCCAAAAATTAAATGAACCTTCATCAAGAAGTCAATCCACTTTGTCGTCGTAGGAGAAACCCTTTATTGTAGAAGCATCAAAGGAACTCTATTGCATTGTGTAAATACTAAGGATGCCCTGATTTCTTTAACTGAGGTGCACAACGACATTTGTGGATCACACTTGAGCGGTATGACTTTGGCTAAGAAGCTACTAAGGAACATATATTATTATCCCATGATGGAAAGGGATACACATGAATTTTCCAGAATATTTTTACAGTGTCAACAGTATGGGGACCTCATCCATGCACCAGATCAAGAGCTTCATCCCATTGTTACACCTTGGCCCTTTTCACAATGGGGGATCAATCTCATCGGTAAAATCACACCCACCTCATCCAATGGCTATAAATTCATCATCACCTCCATGGAGTACTTTACAAAGTGGTTCGAAGACATTCCCATGACCTACATAACTTGAAAGCAGATATCTAAGTTCATCTTGAACTACCTCATTTGTAGATATGGTGTCCCCCAAGCTATTATTCTCAGAAAATGGGACACCTTTCAAAAATTAGAATGTTCATGAGTTATGTGAAAAATTCAACATCCAACATTTCTTTTCCACTCCGTACTATCCCCAAGGAAATGGCCAAGTAGAAGCCACCAACAAAACCATCTTGAAAATCCTTAAGAAAATAGTCAATGACATTTGTCGTGACTAGCATCTATAGCTAAATCTTTCCTTATGGGACTATCGCACCAGCATTTGCACACCAACAGGTTCCACCCCATTCTCTCTGGTCTACTGATCATAAGCCATCCTCCCCATTGAGATTGAACTCCCATCCTTGAGGATATCGCTATAAAATCTCATCACAGATGAGGAATATCAGGTCTTATGACTCAATGAGCTAGAGTTACTAGATGAATGGTGTATGGATGCCCTAAACCATCTACAACTATATCAAAACTGACTTAAGCAGAGTTATAACAAGAAGATCAAGAAGTGGACCTTCTAAGTCAGTGAACTTGTGCTAAAGGAGAACGAGAAGAACATGCCAAACCCATATAGAAAAGGAAAATCCAAGCCCAACTAGTTGGGACCATTTGTCATCACAACAAGCTATAAATTAGGGGCATATTAGTTATCAACACCAAAAGGCGAGCCTCTGTAGGATCCCATGAACAACTCACATCTCAAAAAGTTTTATGCCTAAAATATTTCAAGGTATAGAACCAAAAAATACAAAAAATCAGAAAATGTCCTAAAAAAATGGTCACCCTAATGAAAACCTGGTAAATAGACATCTTGGTGACAACAAAACAATCCAAAAAAATAAAAATAAAAGATGAAAAATCTAGTAAAGAAAAAAATTGTCATCTAGTGAAAACCACTTAAGTGGCGCTTTGGACAAGTACCTTGGTGAAAACCTAAAAAATATGTGCCACGTGCAAATAAACTACTCTCTGTCCACTAAGGTCTTCATGACTTATTTTTCACACTCACTTATCCATTACATTCCATTTATCCTTCCATCATCTATCTACATCCGTACCATAGCTTGATCTTGTGTTTGTATCATGTTCCACCCTAGTACTACTTGGCATATTCCTAAGGCTAGTTTGTCCTACCTATATTGAAGTAGTCTATCACATCACATTGGGGCATGTTCTTGTACCTACATCGAATCAAATTCGTATATATTCTTGTGATCTTCTTTAAACATCAAAAATCCAAAAACATTCAAAAAATCCTTGAAACAATCCAAAAACATCCAAATCATATCAAAATCCAAAACATGTCAAAATCTAAAAAATAAAAAAATAGAGTCATCAGCCAAACTATGTTATCTCTGAGCTTGAATTTAGGCAAGGTTTATCTTTGATCATCCCCCAGGACATTCTAGGTCAGTCCTTTAGGTGTCCGTCACAATAAAAATGGCAATCCATTTTCCCATCTATCTCATCAGTAATCAAGTCTATTGTCAGTCAAATTATGTGGTCTCTGCATGTATAACGTAGGAAAGGATAATCTATTGATCAGTTCTAGAGACCCCTAGGATAGGTCTTTAAGTTAGTCTCTTGGTCATTAATCTGAAAATCCCAAAAACAACCTCAAAACTTTTCAAAATACTAAAAACATCCAATCATTTTGAAAAATCCAAAATGGTGCATCTGTCTCATCTTGCTTTCACTCACAATAATCATCAATCATAATAAATCAACCGTCATCTTCATCCTTTGGTAATTAAATTGGAAGCAAGTGTAGAAGGTTCCAAAGTGAAAGCTCAATCATCAAAGTCTCAAGTCTAGGTTAGTAAGTCAACAATTTAATCAACTCAAAGTATCAATAGCTTATCATCCAATCAATTTCATCATCACTTGATCACAACATGTCCTAGGATGCATCCTTCCTACTATGGACATCAACATTAGGCATCATTTTAGTTTAGTCTTGGCTAGTGGTACGAAGAGCATTAGCTTGTTTGTTTACTTTATCTTTTCTTTGGATTTATCTTATTGTGCTCATTCCAATGACCTCTCGATGATGTCTATACATAAATATTTAGAGAGAAAGGAAATGGGGCAATGATCATTATCTTTTTATCTATTGTGCTTGTTGGATATTCTTGTAAAATAAATTCATCATGCATGCATTTTTTGGTTCGTAGGGAGGGTTTTCTAGATGTCTTGTTGACCACATAGGAAGGCTTTCTCTTTTATGTTTTGGTCTGAGATGTTTAGAATATCTAAACTATATTCTGAATAAGGTTATGTATTTCAAGTGTGAACATGAATACTCCTATCTGATTGTCGAGTCAAGGTCCATCACACTAGGTGCAACACCATCCTAGTTCTTTATACCTTGATGCATCGCACCTACATGTATTATCAAACATAAATTAAATGGCCCTTTTAAAAAATTGGCTCTTGGTAAGCAATGTCTTCTTTCCACACTAACATGGTACCATGTTAATTAATCAAAAACATTGCTAATGCATCCACCCTGTATCCACAAATCACCAACATAATGCACAATGCATATCATATCATATAGATCACATCATTGTATTTCATTCATCTTACATCTTAAGTTATGAAGAATAAATTTTTTATTCTAAACATCTTAATAAATTATTGCATTCATGTCATTACATTCATAATAAAATCATCACATGTCATACATCATCATAATTGCATAAGGAAAAGAAACAAAAATATCATCATCACCCATAATGCATCGCATGAACCATTAGGGGCATAATATAAATCAATTGCATATCATAATTGCATCCATAAAATCATCACCATAAAATACATATAAAAATACAAAACAAAATGCATCCATAATAATTATATCACATAATCGGATCATATAGAAGCATACAACATATTGCACATAAAATAGATGCATCCCATAACATATCATCACATATAGGAAATTAAAATACATTCATACATAATGCATAAATAAAATAGAACCATATGATATATATCATCAAAAAATACAACTGTCATAATACAAAATCGAATCAAGTGTGTATACATCAAAATACATGATACAATAGGGGCAATAACAATCGGAGCCCATGGGTCAAAAATAAATACTGTATGTGATCACAAGGAGGAACTAGCCTTGTTGGCTACTACCCTCTCCAACTTACCTCTCACCATGATCCTCAGGGGGCCTCATCTTTGTTTGATACAAAAATATCTGGCACCCGGTTGGCTGGTGGCACTGCCTGTCTATAATGAACCCTATAGTACTCGACCTCTCTCACAACTTCCCTGTATGATCATAAAGATATTGAACAACCCTGGGATGCAGAGGTTGCACTCTCAAGCTATCTCCACCAACCTTTCTCCTAATCTCTCTCAGACCTAGCTTGATCCCTCTCTTCTGTAAGTGTTGCAACCTTCTGGCGAGCCTGATCTCTCTCACCTGTCAAAACCTGAATCTGGCCCTGTAGCTACTAAATTTGGGCATCCCTATGATCTGGCTACACTGGTGGTTGCTGGTGTGGGACCTCTCTGTCTCCATCTCTAGGCTGATCCTAGGGAGGAGTCTGATGGGACTCTACTTGTGGTGGTGTCGGTGCTCGTGGTGGTGTCTGCACTGGAGGTGGTGTATGTTGTGCCTGATCTTGGGGTGGTGTCTAATGTGGAGGTTGCCCATCTCCTCCCTTATCTCCATCCCCATCCCTATCACCATCACCGATGCATCCCTATTCATGCCCTCTACTGCCCTATCCCTACCCTCTAATAGTTGATCTACCTCTCAATCTCCACCGTGAGAGTACCACACTTGGGAATTGTCAATCTCAATTGATGCCTGAACCAATCTTGGTATGCCTATGTGACCCTCACATCTGCTCAACCCTGATCATATGGCAATGACCCAACCACTAGCTGTCTAAAGGATGCCACTGCCTCATCTGCTAGTATGCGTTGGCCCCATACGGTCTCCCTCGTAGTACAGGAAAATATCACCATGTATTGGTCATTGGGCTTGTCTTAAACATGACGGGCCACTCTATCAGGGAGATATCTCTCAATCATATTATGATCCTTGCCCTGCATCAATCTATCTTGGTAGGTGAAGAATAGCTGCTCAACATCATCATTCTAGGGGCCTATGCTAAGCCAAGGCCTCCAAATGAACACTGTCATCTCATCAATGACCCATCACCAATGGGCAATGTCACCTGTCACTATGTGAGTGAAAGTGATCTAGACTCCGCCATACTACCAGACAATGGGATCATCTATATCCAAAAAAACTAGTGTAATGTATAGATGGAGCATTGGAATCCACTCCCATGCCTAGATGTGAAGTAATGTTACCCCAGCCTCGATGGCCCTTTTGTCCAGATAGGAAAACTCATGAAGATCCCTGTATAATCAAGCTAGCATCACTGGACCCCATGCAAAGCACTCCCCTTAGAAAATCATCCACTCCCATGCCAATCCCCATCCTAGACTAAAGTATCGACCCTGCTGATCTAGTGCCACAATGATTCTATATGTGGGCACTATGCCACTGTATCTCTCCAAATCAATCTGCCCCTTAGAAAAAATGATCTTGTCTAGCCTCATAATTGTAAAGCATGCATCCCTCCCAAAATCTACATCATAGATCACTCTCTCGCCATGGATAATTAATCGTAGGATGCGCCAGACATCCTCGAGTGTGATGGTGGCCTCGGCGGTGGGAAGGTGAAAGGAGGATGTCTTGTTGTGCCATCGCTTTGCTAGAGTTATCATCATCCCCAAGTGAGTCTGAATAGGATGAACATATGCAACAAACCAAAGACTGAGGGCACCAAGCTACTCTTGAAGAAACACATGCATTCCTCAAGTCTTCACAACACCAGGCATTTGTGCTCCCTCAAATGTAGTATCTCGAGGTCCTCCTACACGAGAAAGTTCATTGCATCAAATTTTAAAAAAATTAGATCCTCAAACTAAGTTTCCACTGGCCAAACAAAAATTGTGGCCCTATTTGCAATTGCGGTGCAATTTGCAAACTTCAAACTACACCACAATGACATAGTTTGACCATGCTCTCTGATCCAAAATTCCAAATGGGCTCACGGTGGTGTTGTTTGCACATGTGGCCGACTTTTCCCTGCAACCCTAGGTCCTAAAGTAGGTCACAACAGTCCTCTTCACACATGTGGCACACATAGAGTCTTCATGACACCGATTTGATAATTGCAGTGGTGGTATATAGCATTGCTTGAACTTAATCTAGAGTTGACCCTAATTAATGCATGAAAAATGATGAAATCACAAGTTAGGAAAGGAGTGCATAACACAGGTCCTACGTTGGTTGGCTGCTGGTGCACTCGTACTCTCTCTGACACTTGTCGGGGAGTTTTTCATTGCGCCATCTCGATCAAGACTTAGAGCTCAAAGTGTAAGAATCTTCAAAAGGCTAAGTGTCAAAGTGATTTGAAAATGACCCCTTAGGGTCTATTTTAAGCCTAAAAATTAGGGTTTTTGACCTAATTTGGCCATCCAACTAGGGTTTTGGTCCCTCGATCCCATTTTTTCCCAACCGAGGGCCATTTTGCATTATTTTTGGCATTTTAACGCATTTTTTGGCATCTCAGAGCCTTTCTGAACCCGCTAGGCACCTTATCCTTTTTTTTTCGCGAGATCACCCAAAAATCAATTTTTTTCTCTAATCTCTCTAGGGGGCAATATACTAACATAATTCTTCTTACTGGGGCAACAGTGGGGCATCTAGAAGGTTGGAAAGTTTTTGAACTTTATCACAACATTTTATTCTTTGAACCAATGAAACAAGTGCATTGCTTCAAAGAGGGGAAAAATGTAGACATGGAAAATATACCGACACACATGATCTTGATTACTAATATCGTTTCATCCTAAATCACCTTCTCATCTTTTCATCACCTTTCCTCCCTTAATTAAATAAATCATTATTCTGATTAAGTCATTCTTCCATGTTGATTAAATTAATCAATTTAATTTAATTAACCCTATGTCTCTATTTAATTAAATATTTCATTTTATTTAATTAAAATCTCTCAAGTCATCCTATTAAACTGAATAAATTAAAATTTATTTAATTTAATCTAACATCATCCCCTTTTAGTTAAATAAATCAAAATCTTTATTTAATTTAAACCTAAACCATTTTCTTCTCAACTTTGATTTAAATAAAATCACAAAATCTAAATCAAATGGTCACATCAACTAATCTACTATTAAATTAACTAAATCTTGGTTAATTCAATCCCACTCTCTTAACTTCTCTAGATTTTTCAACTTGCACATGAAAATGCATTTAATTAATTTATTAAATCAACATTTTCTCTCAACATGGCATTGTGTGAGTTAAAATATGTAGATTAATAAAACAATAAACTAACACACCAATAAGGCATTATATTGAAAGAAACTATTCTAGAAAGCATAAATTCAAACTCTAAACAATTGCAAATCCTTCAAATTCATCCCATCATCCTCTATCTCCAAGGATTTGATTAAAGTTGTTGGCTCTCAGTTGTGTAAGCAGCAACTTGTTGAAATGACAGCTTAGGAGAATGAGATTGTTTGAAAATGCATGTCCATTGTTAATGATTTAAAATATGAACTTGAAATGCTATGATGCTATGATGCTAGAATGCTGATTTGAATGCAACTATAGTAACTACGCATGAAATCTAGGATGAAATCTACTTACCAAATGGCTGTATTTATAGATTTTTTAAGGCAAGAATCCAATTGGCGGATATCAACGGTTGAGATTCAAACTTGTCAGGATGAATGGTGAGAGATGGAGAAGTTGAGGGAAAGGTGGAAGGTTGAGAGGAAAGTGGAAGAATGTTTTCAACCCACAAGACCATCCTCATTCAAAAATGGAGACAAACATGACATTTATCTTTCATTTATGAAATTTGGTTGAAGTTTGAGGATAATTGCTTAATTAAATAAATAAATTTATTTAATTTCTTGTGACATGTGAAAATAGAAGTTTCCATAATTTAAATAATTAATATTTAATTATGTGGGAAGTGAAAAAGAAAGGTAATTAAATATTTTACAATATTTAATTAAATGGGGTAAAAAAGATATTTATATATATAATATTTAAATATGGGAAGAAATCAAAATATTCCATTGTTTTTAATTTAAAAATTCAAACTTTAGAAACAAAATGATAATTAAATAAATAAATTATGAAATTTATTTAGTTTAATTAAGAGGAAAGCAACAATAATTAAATAAATTTATTTATTTAATTAAACTAGAAGAATTAGAAAAATGAACAATATAAATAATTAATTAAATTTATTTATATGTAGATGACTTTAGAATATTAATTAAATAATTCATATTTAATTAATTAGTAGTTTGAATAACCGTGACCATTTTTAGATGTGTACATTTTGCCCCTCTTTGAAGTGATGTGTTTTACGCATTGCTTCAAAGAATTTGCCCCTGAATTTGGAAAAATTGACTAATGATGCTATATGCCCCCTCGGGTGATGAATCGGATAAAAATGATTTCATGATTTTTCTACTGATTTTCTATCCGATTCATCGATTGATACAGATGATTTGATGAAAACCACTATTGAAAGATTGATATGAAATTATGATGATGATGATGATGATGATGACGATTTTTTCAATTGTTTCAACATGTGATAGTGAATTTTTGATAATTGATTGATTATGACTGATAAGAATGATAAGATGATTGATAAATTTGTTTTCATGATTGATGAAAAACAAATAGTAAGATTGATAAATTTGCTTTTATGATTGAAAAACAAATAGTAAGAGTGATTTTATTGATTGGATTTGATTGATTCGATAGAAGAGGATTGATGCAAAAATTTGATGAAGATGATTGATTGGTTGAATGATTAAATGATTGGATTGAGATGATGGATCAATTAGATGAAAGGAAAGAGATTATGCAAAATTATGAACAATGGAGGATGATAAGAAATAGGAGATTGGTAAGAGAAAATGAGAAGAAAGAAAGCTCAATTGGATTAAAAACTAAGTATGATTTTTCCCCTGTCAAACTACAAGCCAATATGGATTGATGATGATGATGATAGTGTTGTTGATGAGGGAAGGATTCATCCTGGAACAACACAAGGATAGGGAAGGATACATCCTGATGATGATGATGAGAGTGTTGTTGATAAGGGAAGGATACATCCTAGAACAACGCAAGGATAGGGAAGGATACATCCCAAAGATGATGATAATGATCAAGGCTTGGAAGTAAGGCTAGTAACAAGACCAAAGGTATGATTAAATGATTTTTGCTAGATTGAATGGATTGATTAGATGAGATTGGAAGAAAGGATTGGATGAATAGATTGAGATAATGCAGATGATATGTGATGGATATGATAATGCTCATGCACAAACTAAGATGGATGCAATCTATCTAATATGCAAACTAAAATGCAAATTTTTCATTTTGTGAGCTGCTTTATGCTTTACATTTCATCATTGAACTTTTTGAAATGTTGGAAGTGAGTACAAGCATCAAAGGAGATATTCAAACCATTGATGTCCTGAGTACAACTTTCATGATTTTTGATATAGCAAGTTAATACAAGCATCGAGGTATAATTGAACCAAGATGACCTAAGTATTGCTTGCATAAACAGATAAAAGTTAACCATTTTCTTATGCAAATTCCAAAATATCATCAATGATACATTGTAGAGCATGTCCCATGACCAATTTTCATAGTAATAATGATCAACTCACAAACAATAGACAAAGAAAAATCATACTCCTTCCTTGCGACTCTAGTTCAGTACATCATTGAGCCACTCCAGAGATATGATGTCATCAAATTTAAAAAAAAAAACAATTCAACTTATGCTTTAAGTGTTCCATTCATTGTATTCAGATTAAGATCATCCAGTTTGTTTCAGTTTCGATGTGTGACATGTCTCAAAGCTATTTTGACCAGGCATGATTGGATATTTGATTGTTGATTTGATACTTGATAATTGACGCATGTTGCTTGTTTGTATGCTCAAAACGTTCAAAAGTTGATTGCCCCCAGTGAATTGAGGATTTTTCCCCTAGTCTAGGGTGAGACACGACCATTTTATTGATGAAAGCATACAATTTATTATTTTTGTTTTGGATTTTGGGAAATATTTTTATTTTTTGGATTTTTGATTTTGATAGTTTTTTTTTTTGGGTTTTTTTGGTTTTTTTTGTTTTTTTGGAATTTGGAGTTTGGATTTTGATGTAAGGAAATTTAAGATGGAATGGGATGACCAATTTAAGAAACAAGATTCCCCACAATATAAGATAATATGCATGATGAAGGATATGGTATGGAAGATTTGGATGAAGGATAAGATGCATGATTTTCAAGAAGATCCTTAACCTTGTCAAGATCAAAGGTGAAAATGAGGATGATGACCATGAATGATAAGAGGAAAATGGAATATAATATATGGATAGGGAGATGGATATGAAATATAATATTTACATGATAGGGGGATGGAGGAAGGATTTAAGAATCAAGTTTCACAACTACTATCCCTCGAATATGTGCTCTAATAGACCATGGGAATGGGAATACGACTCATAAATGTTGGCATGATAGTAGAAGATAAGGACTTATGCAAAGCTTTGAATTAAAGGAGGAGAATGGGGATGGATGTTGGATAATGGATAGGAGGTTGGAAGGCTTGGTGATGGATAGGTGGAAAGGATGGAAAGATTAACATTGGCACACACCTTGAAGGGTGATGGAGTGATGGAGGAAAATTCGATTTGGAAGGTGATATGTTTTTAGATGGGAGATGGGGAGACGCTTTTGGATTAGCAAATTTGGATGCCAATTTTGATTTTATTGCTTCTATGAGACTTTTAGGAATCCACATGACTTTTTATTTTGATATTTTCTTTATGGGCCTTTGTGGCCTTTTGAGATTTTTCTCTTTGATTTATGGACCTTTCCAGTCTTTGAAATTTTTATTTTGACTTGATGGGCCTTTGTGGCCTTTTGCATTTTTCTTTTTCTTTGATGGGCCTTTGTGGCCTTTGTGGCCTTTTGAATTTTATTTTGATTTTTTGATTAAATTTTCTTTTATTTTTGCATGACTCTTCGAGGAGACATGTTGATCCTTTGATACATGTGGATATTTATATTGAAGCTTTTGACATTTGGCACCCAAAATTGCTTCCAAGAGCAATGGGAGGAGTGTATTGAGATGAATGATATGAAGGTATGATGGATAAGTTAATGTAGGAATAATTTTGAAAGTGGATCAAGGATGTGTGCCTTTGTTATTCTTGAAGAATAGGAGATGAAGAAATGTGGGACCCTAATATGGATGGAAGGGTTCATGAGCTAGGGTTGGGATGATAAGGACCAAGGATAGATGGAAGGTTTGATGATCTAGGATAAAGACCTAGGATGGAGGTAGTGTTTCGTGGACTAGGATAAGGACCTAAGATAGATGGAGAGTTTGATGGACTAGGATACCCAGGTTGAGCATGAGGTATATAACCAAGGTAGTGAGAATATGGATATTATTGGATAGAAAGGGGTTCTAGGATACCTTGTTCATGAAGGCCTAAGCCTTTGCCTTTGTAAATAAAATTTTTGCACATTCATTTACCCATGGGATATGAGTTGTTTGTGAAAAAAGATGCGAGTCCATTTTGAGGAAGATTTGATATGGATGGAAGGATAGCTGTTGGAAGTAAATTGGAGTGGGGTTCATGGATAGCTTGAAGAAGTGTGAGAGGCTCTTGATATGAGGATGATGGTATACTTTAATCTTGACTAGGAAAAGAATAATTAGATGAAGGAGATGGAGTATCTTGATCAATGGATGGAAGCGAAACGTAAGATAGGATGAAATAATTGTCATGCTCCTGGGATGTGATTGAGTTATGAGAGGGTATGGATTCATAAGATGGGGTGGAGGGAGGACTTGGAAGAATATTTCATTCTTGAGATGGAAGAGGTTTATCGTGGGTGAACAATGAAAGGAGGGGATCATCATATGATTCTTGAGAGGTGGGATCTTGATCAAAGACTGGAAGGGTTTGTATAATTTTGGTATCATGGGATGGAGTGGAAATAATGTTTTGATTAAGATTTGTAGATTGAAATGAATCATTGGATGTAGAGGATATGATAGAAGAAGGTGATTGAATGGGATCATTGACTTGGGTGGAAGAATTATGAGGTTTATTTTGAATTATGGGGGATGAAGATAAATTCATGACATGACAAGATTGGTCAATTTTATTTGATGGCTTAGATTTGGGCTTCCCATTTAACCTTTGAAAAAATTCAAAAACATTGAATTTGGATGATGTTGTTTTTGGAGGAGAAGAGGTCACGTTCATATTTCTATCAAAGAAGTTTTTAGTTGTGCCCCCTTGTATTTCCTTGATTTTCCCTTGTAGTTCTCTTATTTGTTGGGTAAGATTACTAAGATCGTTTAAGGGAGTTTCATTCTTTTTAGGATCCTCTTTAATTTTCTCCATATTGTAGTGAGAGGGCAATTTGGCACCTTGGTTTGCCAATAAAAGAAATTATCCTTCTTTATTTTTCTCTAAGAGTTTTTCCATAGCCAAGAGAAATTGTGGATCTTGTTCAGCTTCTTGAAGCATTTCATCAGTTATTTCATCATTTGAACTATTTCCATAAAGCCTATGAACAAGATTTTCTTCCGTATCACCCATGTTTTAAAGTGGATCTCTTCTTTCATCTTTTTCTATGTGCTTTCGAGATCTTGTGACAATAGGCATAAGCTTTTCCAAATTTCTACTAACTCTAATCAAAGAAATGAAATAGTGCAATTTTGATGGATATGAAAGTTGGGATAGAATGAAGATTCTATGACTTAGAAGATTTCTAGTCTTTAGTTCGTGATTTCCTTGATTGGAAGGATGAAAATCCTATTTGTGGGCATTGAACCAAAGATCAAAAATAAAGATGATTTTTCACTTTGTGAGGTTTTGATCGTAGATTTGTAAAAAGAGATGGATTGTGATAAATGCCTAATGTGCTTGAGTTCTCTATTGTAGAATTTGATTGGGATGAGTAGAGTATACAATTGCAGGTTGGGGAATATAAGAAGAATGAATACGCTGATTGTGATTATGCCTTTGAGAAAGGGCTCTTCTTTGAAAGAAGGCTCCTGAGTATAAAGGTTCTACAGCATAATCTCTAGTGAAACCTCTAAAAACTTCATGATATCGATGAATAAAGGTCTTGTGTTCAAGAAAGACCTTTTGACTTTGGTAAAGAAATTTCCTCTTCTTCAATAACTTCTTATAACCGAGAGATTTTTATGGCTTTCTAATCTTTCTCTCTAAGGATATTTTGGAAAAATTTACAGACTTCCAAACCCTGAGCATGGAAAAGACTAGACTGAGAATGACTGATTTTTGAATGTTAGAAAAATACCTAGGCTCAGACCACACATGCACTGAAACAGAGCATGAAAGCACTAAAATAGACTACCTATGCGCTGAAACATAACATGTATGTGCTGAAACAGAGCATGGATGCACCGAAATAGAACAACTATGCACCAAAATAGAGCACAGATGCATTGAAACAGAGTAGCAATGCATCGAAACAGAGCAGCAATGCATCGAAACAGAGTAGTGATGCACCAAAATAGAGCAGCAATGCATCGAGACAGAGCAACAATGTGCCAAAATAGACCAGGGATGCACTAAAATATCCATTTAAAATTCTGAGACAAACATGTTTGGATAGTTTGATATTTTTGGATGATCTTAATCTGATTTAAATGTGAAAAACACAACATAGAGTAGCAGACAGTTGTTTTGTTAATCCTAAAATCTAAACAAAGATTGTATGTTCTTGAGATTTCCATAGGTTTTTCACAAGATAAGCAATTCAAACAGACTCACTTTTATCTATTTATGCAAGCAATACTCAGGTCATCTCGGTTCAATTATACCTCGATGCTTGTATTAACTTTCTATATCAAAAATCATGAAAGTTGTACTTAGGTCATCAATGGTTTGAATATCTCCTTTGATGCTTATACTCACTTACAAAATTTCAAAAAGCTCAATGATGAAACGTAAAGCATAAAGCAGCTCACAAAATGACAACTTTGGATTTTAGTTTGCATAGTAGATAGATTTCATCCATCTTAGTTTGTGCATGAGCATTATCATATCCATCATATATCATCTGCATTATCTCAATCTATTCATCCAGTCCTTTCTTCCAATCTCATCTAATCAATCCATTCAATCTGGATTTTTATATTGAAGCTTTTGACATTTGGCACCCAAAATTGCTTCCAAGAGCAATGGGAGGAGTGTATTGAGATGAATGATATGAAGGTATGATGGATGAGTTAATGTAGGAAGAATTTTGAAAGTGGATCAAGGATGTGTGCCTTTCTTATTATTGAAGAATAGGAGATGGGGAAATGTGGGACCCTAATATGGATGGAAGGGTTGATGAGCTAGGGTTGGGATGATAAGGACCAAGGATAGATGGAAGGTTTGATGAACTAGGATAAGGACATAGGATAGAGGTAGTGTTTGGTGGACTAGGATAAGGACCTAGGATATATGGAGAGTTAGATGGACTAGGATACCTAGTATGAGCATAAGGTGCATAACCAAGGCTATGAGAATATGGTCATGCTTGGACAAAAATAGGTTCTAGGATACCTTGTTCATGAAGTCCTAAGCCTTTGCCTTTGCAATTCATAATTTTGCACATTCATTTACCCATGGGATATGAGTTTTTTATGAAACAAGATGCAAGTCCATTTTGAGAAGGATATTATATGGATGAAAGGATAGGTGTTTGAAGTAAAATGGAGTGGATAAAGGTGGAAGATCCCAGTTTATAGGTGGGGGGTTCATGGATAGCTTGAATAGGTGTGATAGGCTCTTGACATGAGGATGATGGAGGATTTTGATCATGAGGAGAATTAGGAAGGGTGATAGGATCTTGACATGAGGATGATATGATACTTTGATCTTGACTAGGAAAAGAATCATAAGATGGAGTAGCTTGGTCATCAGACGAAAGGGAATTGTAAAATAGGATCAAAGAATTGTCATGCTCCTAGGATGTGATTGAGTCATGAGAGGGTATGGATTCATAACATGGTGTGGAGGGAGGAATTGGAAGAATATTTTGTTCTTGAGATGGAAGAGGATTATCATGGGTGAATAATGAAAGGAGGGGATCATCATATGATTCTTGAGAGATGGGATCTTGATCAAAGATTGGAAGGGTTTGTAGAATTTTGGTATCATGGGATGGACTAGAAAGAATGTTTTGATTGATATGTGTAGATTGAAATGAATAATTGGATGTAGAGGATATGATAGAAGAAGGTGATTGAATGGGATCATTGACTTGGGTGGAAGAATCATGAGGTTCATTTAGAATTATGGGGGATGAAGATAAATGCATGAAATGACAAGATTGGTCAATGTTATTTGATGGCTTAGAATTGGGCTTCCCATTGATCGTTTGCAAAAATTCAAAAACATTGAATTTGGATGATGTTGTGTTTGGAGGAGAAGAGGTCATGTTCATTATTCTAGCAAAGGACTTTTTAGTTGTTCCCCCTTGTATTTCCTTGATTTTCCCTTGTAGTGCTCTTATTTGTTGGGTAAGAGTACTAAGATCGTTTAAGGGATTTTAATTCTTTTTAGGATCCTCTTTAATTTTCTCCATATTGTAGTGAGAGGGAAATTTGGCACCTTGGTTTGCCAATAAAAGAAAGTATCCTTCTTTATTTTTCTCTAAATTTTTTCCATAGCTAAGTGAAACTGTGGATCTTGTTCAGCTTCTTGAAGCATTTCATCAGTTATTTCATCATTTGAACTATTTCCATAAAGCCTATGAACAAGATTTTCTTCCCTATCACCCATGTTTTAAAGTGGATCCCTTCTTTCATCTTTTTCTATGTGCTTTCAAGATCTTGTGACAACAAGCATAAGCTTTGCCAAATTTCTACTAACTCTAATCAAAGAAATGAAATAATGCAATTTTGATGGATATGAAAGTCGGGATAGAATGAAGATTCTATGACTTATAATATTTCTAGTCTTTAGTTCGTCATTTCACTGATTGAAAGGATGAAAATCCTATTTGCAGGCATTAAACCAAAGATCAAAAATAAATATGATTTTGAACTTTGTGAGGTTTTGATTGTAGCTTTGTAAAAAAAGATGGATTGCACGATAAATGCCTAATGTGCTTGAGTTCTCTATTGCAGAATTTGATTTGCACAATGTAGCGTATGTAATTGCAGGTTGGGGAATATAAGAAGAATGAATACGCTGAATGTGATTGTGCCTTTGAGAAAGGGCTCTTCTTTGAAAGAAGGCTCATGAGTATAAAGGTTCTACAACATAATCATCAGTGAAACCTCTAACAAAGTCGTGATATCGATGAATAAAGGTCCTGTGTTCAAGGAAGACCTTTTGACTTTGGTATAAAAATTTCCTCTTTTTCAATAACTTCTTATAATTGAGAGATTTCTTTGGCTTCCTAATCTTCCTCTCTGGGGAATTTTTGGCAAAAGTTGCAGACTTCCAAACCCTGAGCATGGAAAAGACTAGACTGAGAATGACCGAGTTTCAGAATGTTAGAAAAAAATACCTAGGCTCAGACCACACATGCACTAAAACATTGCTTGAATGCGTCGAAACAGACTATCTATGCGCCGAAACAGACTATCTATGCACTGAAACAGAGCATGGATGCACCGAAATAGAATAGCTATGTGCCAAAATAGAGCACAAATGCATTGAAATAGAACAACAATGCGCTAAAATAGAGCAGTGATGCATCGAAACAAAGCAACAATGCACCCAGACAGAGCAGCAATGCACTAAAATAGAACAACAATGCACTGAAACAGAGCAGCAATGCACTGAAATAGACCAGGGATGTGCTTAAATATCCATTTAAACTTCCGAGACAAACATGTTTGGACAGTTTGATATTTTTGGATGATCTTAATCTGATTTAAATGTGAAAAACACAGCATAGAGTAGCAGATAGTTGTTTTGTTAATCCTAAAATCTAAACAAAGAGTATATGTTCTTGAGATTTCCACAGGTTTTTCACAAGATAAGCAATTCAAATAGACTCACTCTTAGTTGTCAAATAGGTCATCATAGGAATCACAACCCATAGATTAAAATCGCATTGACTCACACAGCCATGTAACCCCCTAGAGGGCGCCCGTGTTTTTGTCTTTTTTAGGTGCGTACCCAAGGTTAGATTCCTTGATCCCTTGAGCAAACACTCCGTGGTGATTATATGGTGAGTGTCTTGGGGGCAGATTCTTCCCTCCCCTTGCACCATGAATTAAATGATGTTTGGATACTGACACGGTTGGCTTTCTACACTATGGTTCATAGTCAAGATTTCCGTTCGACGTGGCAATAGATAAACTCCCTCGGGAGACCTCCCAATCTTTAGAACAAATATTTTGGGGATGGTTATCTTGCTCACTTCCGTTGACGATGGGTTGGAAAACCTAGCTTTGGTTGTTCCCACTTAGGTCATTCCCATAGGGTGAGTACTTTTTCCCACTACAACAGGCCTTCTAAAGGATTTAATAAAGCTTTGAAATGCATAAAATGAAATAGGTAAGTCTGGTGTTTTGATCACCCAGTAAAGCGGAGAGCATATACCTATTACCCCACAATCACAACAAACAAGTGGTTGAGTTTTAAATCCAAATTGACAATTTTCTATGCTAAGTGAAAATTTTGCTTCACAACAATCATTGGATTCATTTTAAGCAGCATAAAAACAAGTTTGGTGAATATCCTAGGATTGGTAAATTCTAGACTTTAAATTTCTATCCTAGGGTTGCTTCATTTTATTTAAAAACTGAAGTGAAAAATTATGTCCGCGGATGGCGTCGGAATCAAAATTTGTTTTTTACAACCCCTGTATGCGCTAAAACAGGCCACCAATGCGCCAAAACAGTTGACAAATGTGCTAAAAGATGAATCCAGGATGCATGAAAATAGGTCGTGTATGTGCCAAAAGAGTCCATGGATGCATCGAAATAGTCTGAGGATGCATTGAAATAGTCCATCTATGCGCTAAACCAAGCCTCGTATGCGCTAAAGTGCAACTCGAGTCCATCACCTATCAGAAATTTCTACAATAAAAAGATTAAAATGGGGGGATGCCCCACGATGGGTGCCAAAAATGTGTGAGTTAAAATATGTAGATTAATTAAACAATAAACTAACACACCAAAAAGACATTATATTGAAAGAAACTAATCTAGAAAGCATAAATTCAAACTCTAAACAATTACAGCTCCTTCAAATTCATCCCATCGTCCTAGGATTTCATTAAAGTTGTTGGCTCTCAGTTGTGTAAGCAACAACTTGTTGAAATTACAGCTTAGGATAATGAGATTGTTTGAAAATGCATGTCCATTGTTAATGATTTAAACTATGAACTTGAAATTCTATGATGCTATGATGCTAGAATGTTGATTCAAATACAACTATAGTAACTACGCATGAAATCTAGGATGAACTCTACTTACCAAATGGTTGTATTTATAGATTTTCGAAGGCTAGAATCCAGTTGGTGGAGATCAACGGTTGAGATTCAAACTTGTCAAGATGAACAGTGAGAGATGGAGAAGTTGAGAGAAATGTGGAAGGTTGAGAGGAAAGTGGAAGAATTTTTTCAACCCACAAGACCATCCTCATTCAAAAATGGAGACAAACATGGCATTTATCTTTCATTTATGAAATTTGGTTGAAGTTTGAGGATAATTGCTTAATTAAATAAATAAATTTATTTAATTTCTTGTGACATGTGAAAATAGAAGTTCCCATAATTTAAATAATTAATATTTAATAATGTGGGAAGTGAAAAAGAAAGGTAATTAAATATTTTACAATATTTAATTAAGTGGGGTGAAAAATATATTTAAATATATAATATTTAAAAATGGGAGGAAATCAGAATATTCCATTGTTTTGAATTTAAACATTCAAACTTTAGAAATGAAATGATAATTAAATAAATAAATTATGAAATTTATTTAGTTTAATTAAGAGGAAAGCAGTAATAATTAAATAAACTTATTTATTTAATTAAACTAGAAGAATTAGAAAAATGAACAATATAAATAATTTATTAAATTTATTTATATGTAGATGGCTTTAGAATATTAATTAAATAGTTCATATTTAATTAATTACCAGTTTGAATAATCGTGATCATTTTTAGATGTGTATAGGCATATTTAGGGAATATTCCTCCAAATTTGAAATCTCTCCAAGTGGATTTGTACATCCAACAAGACATTAATTCTCCTCTTACATGTCCTTGTGCATTGAGCCAAGTGGCATTTAAGTCATTTTCTTTCCCTCTTCAACAAGTCATTTTACAAATTTGAAATTCCACCTAATATCATTTATTGGCTCATTCATCAAAATATGCACAACCGTCCTCCATTCACATCTTGACAAGTGGCACTTGGCCATTGGATGTTGAATGATCCCACATTCATCCATTTTTCCTCTTCTTCTCTCAATAACATCTATAAATAAGGGGCTTTCCTTCTCATTCTTCATCCACAATTTGAGAGAAAAATTATTATCTTCATATTTAGAGCAATTTCATCCATATCCTTGAGCATTTTCCATCATCATAGCTAGGTTATTGCATATTTTATCAAGGAATCACATTGTTCTTCACCATCAAGTGGATCAATCTTCATAAAGTTTATAAAGGAGTTGGGAAAGGGCCAATTTCTACACATAATTGGCACCAATTCCCCCATGGGATTGAGGATTTGCATGCTTAATTAGGATTTCATTTACTTTCCATACGTTTTTTCTTCATTTTCCTATTTTTGATCATTGCTAATGAATTTCACGGGGAATCCTTATTCTTGCTTGCATGTGAATCTAATTATGTGTTTGTTTCGCATGTTTGTGTAGGTATAAGATTGTGGTTCACAGATGTCTAAATGAGACCGAATCCCACATCGCATTGGTAGAAGTGCATAGTGGTATTTGTGGGGACCAGTCTAATGGTATGGCCCTAGCCAAAAGGATTTGTAGAGCAAGCTATTATTGGATTACAATGGAACACGATTCTTGCAAGTTTGTTAAGAGGTGCTTTCCTTGTCAGTAACACATGGATTTGATTCACACTCTAGCACAAGATATACAACCCATTGTAGTACCCTAGTTATTTTCATAATGGGGTTTTGATTTAATCAACAATATTTATCCTCCATCCTTCGATGAACACACCTTCATCATCACTTCTATTGAATACTTTACTAAGTGGGTGGAAGCAATGCCACTCACTCAAATTATTGGTGTTCAGATTTCTAAATTTGTCCTCTTCCATATCCTCTATAGGTATGGAATCCTCTCCACCATCATTTCTGACAATGGGAAGCCATTTAAAAACAAGTCCATGAAAATAATTTGTGAGATGTATCACATCCAACACCATTTATCCACACCGTATTTCCCCCAAGGTAATGGTCATGCATAGGCAACCAAAAAGACCTTGATCTAAATCCTGAAAAAGGTTGTTAATAATACTAGCCAAGATTGACATCTCCACATCCATCCCACCCTTTGGGCTTACTAAACCTCCATCTATACCCCCACTGGCACCACACCATATTCCCTTGTTTATGGCATTGAAGCTATCTTGTTGATTGAATTCCAAATCCAATCACTCTTCATATCTTTGAATAATCTAATAAGTGATGAAGACACTCGGATCACACACCTTGCTCGATTGGAACTCCTAGATGAAAAATATTTACAAGCATATAATCATTTGAAAGCCTACCAACATCATCTCATGAGGAGCTAGAAAAAAAGGTTTGGCCTCATCATTTAATGTTGGTGACTTAGTCCTTAAATAAAATTAGTGCAACTTGCAAGAACATGACAAGAAAGGAAAGTTTGAAGCAAATTGGCTAGGTTTGTATGTCATCATAGCTAAGTATGGTTCTAGTCCATAAAATCTCACTACTCATGAAGAAGAACCCTTTGAAGAGCCCATCAATATTCTGCATCTAAAATGGTTCTATGCTTAAGTCAGTTGGGTTATCCTAACCAGCAAAAATACAAAAAAAATTATCAAAAAAACCAAAAAAATCCAAAAAATCAAAAAATAGTAAAGAAAAATAATTCATCCTATGGCGAAAACCACCCTTAGTGGTGCCTTGGATAAGTACATTTGGTGAAAACCTAGCCACAGACGCCATTCATATGAGGGATTAATCATTATCTACCTTGCATCCTAGTTACTTTACGCTTCCACCCATCCTAATCTCATATCCCCATCATCCTATCGATCCTATCCTTCCATCCACATTCATCATCCAATCACTTGGTATATTTTGGTTGAGGATTGGATGAACTATATCCGCTATCCATCATCCTAAGCTTTTATCCTAATCTAAGCTTGTGTCGTTCATCTTGTTGTTTTGTCTGTCTTTCGCTTCCATCTAGGTTCTTTCATCATGTTGGTCTTCATTTAGATCTCATCCTGTCTTTTCAAACTACATTTCCCCAATGCTTTCACATAGGCAAGGCCGATCATTTGATCTACCCCCGAGGCTTGGCGTCCAGTCATTATCATTCATCGCCTGTCCTCATTCTCCCCTTTTCACTCTTATCCATTGTTGGTCTTTCATCCTTTTCAAAGTATGTTGCCCCTACACTTGCACATAGGAAAGGTCGATCATTTGATCCACCTCTAGGGCTTTTGTATTTTCTTTTTTTTTTCCTTGGTTATTTCATTCATTATCCTCCATCATTTGTCTTCATCATCCCCTTTCTTCTTTTATCCATGGTCTTTTCTCGAACTACGAGGGCTATGCTATTTCATGTAGGCAAGGTTAATCTTTGATCAACCCTCGAGCTCCTAGGTCTTTAGGGGGTGTCTTGTGTCTTGTATCTTGTGTCTTGTGCCTTATATTGTGTTATCAAGTATGTCCTTATCTAAATGGTTCTTCACAAATAGGATCCATTTATATCACAAGATTTAATTAGTTTTAGAATGTCCTTTGTCATTATCGATCTTTTAGTTTAGTATCCATCTTTGGTCTCAACAAGATGTATCCTTCCTAACAGACATCATCAACCCCATCCATCCTCTTGATCGTATGACAAAGGATGTTTTGAAATTAATTGTCATATTTTGATGCTTTTGGCTTCTATTTATCATTTGAGCTCCTTATCATCACTTGTCATGGCCTCCACGATCTATCATATTATGGTGTGTTTTGACTGGTTAACATAGAGGCATATCTTGATCTTTATTTTTTGTTGTCTTCCTGGTTGTCCCACGTAGTATCCAACAAGATCCTTGAGGTCTTGTGTTACACTGGGACATCCTTATGTGTTTTTTGGTTATCCCAATACCTGGCCTGACCAAAGTCATCGTGACTGTGGGGTGTTGGGATAACCTTCTTGTGTATGTATTAGACACTAATCTACCTTGGTTCTACCTACCATGGGACTAGTTTCTTATGCTATATCAAAAATCAGTGCTCCAGAAATGGAAAATTGCATTAGGATTGCATTTCACTTTTTCTTGCATTGCATTTCATGTATCCCCCACCCCTTCTTTCTTCAACCCATGACTTATGATTTTGGTTGTGGGAACATTGATTCCTTCCATTTTCCTTTCCCCTCAGGATACCTATGGTTCTTGACACGTGCAGTTTCACACCCATAATTTCCTAATGCACACATGATTCACAGATAAAGTCCATATACCGTTCACTTCATCATTATGCAAGCTCTTATTTACACTCATGTTCACATTACATTTCCTTTACTTATGGTGTTTAATTGCATTTCATCCCATGTGCATTATCATGTTATAATCATTTTAAGTTGTTTAGATTAAGATTAATTGATTAGTCTATACATCTTAAATTCATTTTATTATTAATCCATTGCATTAGCATATTCATCTTAATCCATATCATTAACCACCACATCCTACATCACAAACTGTTAGTGTAAGTGTAAATAATTAAAAAAGAATAAACACTTCTTAATACGAAATTATCTCAAAGATCAAGCTAATTGAACCAATTCAAAACAATAATCTATTGAAAGCATTATATTGCTTTCTATCTCCAAATATTTATTAAATCGTTGTTACTCTCAGATCGTGTAAGTAATGTGACTGTTAAAATGACTATCTGAAGAATGAGAAAGATGCTAATGCAATGATATGAAGCTGATTTGATAATCCTAAATGATAAAAGAAGCTACTATAACATGAATTGACATGAAAACTGATAAATGAAGCTATAGGAAGCAGCCACGATATGAAAATTGGAATGTTGGATGCTTGAATATTGGATGCTTGAATTCCTGTAGAGTAAGAGTGCATAAGTTAGATAATCTGGGATCCTTTTCTTGGTTGAATGAAGATTTATTTATATATTTCTTGGTTGTAGAAATGCACAAGGATGGAAAAGAGAGGCTTGGATTCAATCTAGAGGATTGAATGGTGAGAGATGGAGGAGATTGAGAGAATTTTGGAGATTGTCTCTCCCCATGAAACACCAGGCAAGAGAAGAGGAAAGATTGATGGAGGAGGATTGAGAGAAGAATTTGGAATTTGTCTCCAATTGTCTCCAAAACTTCCCGTGAAGTTTCAATCAATTAATTTTGACATAATTTTGACATAGGATATCTAATTATTTTTGAGGAAATATAGAGGAATATTCTTTATGCCTTTATTTAAATATTTTTGATTTATTTAAATTAGCCAAAGAGGGATAAATAATTTAATAAAACAAACTATAGAAGTTGTTTATTAAAATAAACATAAGAATAGGGAAATTAATCAATAAAGGGTTTAATATTTATTTAATTAATTAAGATTGATGTGATAGAATAAAATAGGGAAATGATAATTAAATCACATAAAGTATTTAATTTTGTTTATTTAATTAAGATGAGTCTGGAAGAATTTAAATGTGAATGTGAATGTGAAATATATAAATAAATATTTCTATTTATTCAATAGTAGAGGAATTTAAGATAATTAATCAAAGAATTCGTATTTAATTAATCAAAATTCTCTAGACCAATTTTTAGGTGTATACAGTTAGATCCACATCCATAACATATAAAAATTATAAATCATTCATTACATCCTACATCATAAACATTAGACATCATACATATCATCCAATATTATTCATATAGCCATAAAAATAAATCATTATAGGCATATCCATACATCACATCATAATGATCATCCATAATAAAGCCATGAACATATACATATGCAAAAATAAATCATCCATCACATACACATCACATCGTGTCAATAAGGGGTCTCACATATCATTAAAAATAAAAGTACAATTTCCATCACATATGTCATCAAATAAATTATGAGTACAAGGCTCTGAATCAACTCTTATCTTTGTTGCTCTATATTGTACACCCATCCTGCACCTTTTAGTCATCGAGATCTTGTCCCTCCTGCCCTCTAAACCATGAGTTTCCCACATCCAACCTCTATTGTGACTCTGGCACTCCTCTACATTGAGGGGTCTCTCTTTAGCTACTGTATCCATTGGTATGTGTCCTTGTTGACTGAGATGGGGTTGGCATCTATAGCCTCGCTCGAATGTAGGTAGGTACCCATTGTCCTAGATACAAAATTGTTGTGAAATAGGCACACATATAGTAGTTGGCCTCTCGAATATACTCATCCTGCTCTATAGGCTACTGCTTAGCCGAATCCCGCTCTGCCCTATACCTATCCTAGAATCCACATATGGATCTCCTCTCCTATGCCCATGCACCCTATGCTAACCATAACTTCTCCACCTCTCCTCCCATCCAGGACACCTAATCCATAGCTCCATCCCTCTCCTTGTACATGGTATGTACCTCTGCATGTAATCTCTACACCTCTACCCCTATCCTAGCCCCCTCACCCTATTATGCCCAAGCCTGCCCCTGTGCTGCATCTCTCTCCCTCTCCAAAACCTATATTTGTGCCACTATTGCATCCTCTCATCCTATAGGGCCTGAACCTATGTCTGTAAGGAATCCCTCTCTATTTCCAACACTTGTACTTAGGCCCTCATGGCCTCCTCCCTCTCCTACATCTCCCCTATGTCTCCCACTATCTGTTCTTCCACCTTGACTTTGTCATGGAGCTCATCTCATTCCTATCTCAACTCCATTCTCTCTTGCATTAGCCCCTCTACATGCCTCCTCAAACCCTCCATATCCCTCTCTACCTCTGCCAAGGTCTATGCTGATATCAAATCTATCACCCCTTCGGACTCTCACTGACCCCCTTCCTATAGTATCATCACCATTACCTCTAATCGGTCTCACTCCTATCTCACTCTCTCCCCTACCTCATGCTCCTTGGACACCTCTCCCTCCAAATGATTCACCTCTACTCATAACTCACTCACCTCCACTTGCAGCTCCTTCACCTCAACTCAAAGACTATCTCTCCCCCTCTGTATCTCCACCTCATGTTGCGATACCACATCAGGTACCTCTTTGAAATCACTCACCCTTCACCCACACTCTAGCTACCTCTACTTGTAGCATTCTCACCTCTGCCTCTAGTCTGCACCTCATAGCCTATGTGTCTCTCAGTCTCTGATCGGTGATCTATAACCTCGCCTCGGCTCCTCTCAACAACATTGTCAGATCCTCTATTATTGGTGGTATGATGGCCAATGGGAAAATATCATGCACATCCATATCCATTGCCTTTTCCCCTGACTCATCTATGATATCCATCGCCTCTGCAACCTCTCTCTCATCCATCGCCTCCACCTCGACCTCATATCTCTCCTCCTCTATCTTGATCTCCACCTGATCCCTCCTTTGTGACCTCCTCCTCCCCCTCCTACCCATCCTCCACTAACCTCCCATCTTATCATCCCCCTATACTCTATATTGTTGTCCTCCTACTCCGGTTTCCTTCGACCCTCTCCTCTACCATCATCCTACTTTGGTTGCCTCTGACCCTCTCATTTTCTTCCCTCCTTCTCCAACTATGTTTGAATCTCTCCTCTATTGTCCCCTCCCTCTCCCTCTCCTCTACCTTGCCAGTCTCACCTCATCCTCTAGTCCAAACCCCAATGCCTATGTGATCGGCTCCCCTAGCATAATCCATGGGGGTCAGTGATGGAAAACCATGTGGCATATCTAATTGTCCCCCCTACCTCTACCATCCCTCTAGTCCTCCCTGAATAGGTCACCAAATCATGATCCAGTGTCTCTCAATGCTCCCTCAAAAACTCTGGTAGAATTGGCTCCCCCCATGGTTGCTCTCATGTAATCTATCTGAACCTCTCTGATCCACCTAGAATGTCCTATGTCAGCCCAAACTGCCTAGTCACATGATCTAGTCTGTGTGAATCCACTATCTATGAATCCTTCTCGACTATATGACATCGGGTCAAGAAATTTCCTCTATGTCTCTCCTCATCCCTCCACCTGGAAGAGTGTCATGTCATATATGGCCTCCACACTATCTCCTCCTCCTCTAGATCATCAAATAGCCTCCTCCATCCATCTAGATCCCCACATCCCTAATAATGTCATACCCAACCATACTCTACACCATACCAGTATGCCACTAGTAGTGTCTCATCCTCTGATCACACTATCACCACGTCTGGCCTGGACACACTAATATGCTCCCATGCCCATACTTGTAGTAGAGTCACCTATTCCACGTTGAGTCCCTCTAGGTAAAACACCATGTGCATGTCCCTGTACAGTTGTGCTAGGATGCATTGACTCTATGTAAACTCCCCCTCTCCCCTCGATAATGTGTCAAATCACCTCCATGTAGTTGAACCTGTAGAACCATCCACTCCTATCAGGTATCAATATCCCATTAATCATTCCACACAAGTATAGTGGAAATATTGGTACTCTCAACCCCAAACACTTGTCCACAACCAAACCCTTCTTCTCTACAAGTAGGTCCTCTCACCCGAACATGACCCATAAAGTTTGATCCAATATCACCCCCTCTGATCTCATCACACTCACTAGGTGACCTACTATAGGTGGCCTTAGTATCCACCACACATCCTCTAAGGTCACCATCATCTCTCCTGTTGGGAGATGGAATGTGGAGGTCACTGAATCCCAATGCGCAATAAGGGTTGTCAACATCGCCTAATGCACTCTAATCAATGGATATCCTAAAATATGTAATAGCCTCACTTGGGACAGGGCCTCATGATCTACTTTAGTCATCACCTCCAATACCTTTGATTTCCTCTCCCATGTTTGAAAACTATCAAAGTGTTATAACCATATCACACAAACTATCAGTCATCCAATCCCTTCATCTATTTATCTTCTTCCATTTCCCTACCCTGGATTCTCTTCACACTAATTTCTTCTTCCCCTCTTCTTTGGAAAATTTACCCAATTTGTCTCATTTTCACTTATTTTCTATCCCTTTCTTTTTTTTCATCACTTCTTTTCTTTCCTCTTGGAGTCACCCCTTTGAGGGCAGGGTCACCCCTTTGGGAGTGCGATAACCCCTTGGGGTGGGGCTTTCCCTTTGGGGGTGTGACCACCCCTTTGGGGGCACGACCACCCCTTCGACACATGGCCACCCCCTTTGGGGCGGGGTTGCGCCGCTCCTAAGAGGGCATGACTACCCTCGCAAGGTGGGGGTCGCCCCCTCTGGGAGTGTGGCCGCCCCTGCTAAGTGGGGCCACACCCATATGGGTGGGGCTGCCCTCTATGGGAGAGAAACCACCCCTATCAGGGAATGGCCACCTATCATGAGGGCACGGCCGCTCTTTCCTAGGTGAGCACCCTGCCCTCTTTCTCTCTTGCCCTTGTAGGGCAAGTTTTTGGGTTTATTTTCCCATCCATTGGGAAAATCCTCCCTCCCTTTCCCAATGCCTCTCATAGGAATTTATACCTACCCATTGAGAAAAATAGACTTTCACCCTCTACCTATTTTCCTAAACTACCCCCATCCCAAAACCCATGTTTTAAAATAGCATTGAAATTCAAAAAAAAATCAAAAAATGCTTAAAATCATAAAGAGGGTCTTGGACCTAACCTAGCATAGAACCATGTTCTCATGGTAGAATCGCTACACCTCATCCCCTCGGTGGATGATGTCATCATCGTAGTCATATGACATCTTCTCTTCTTGTCTCTTTCTTCTCCTCTCTTCTTTCTCACACTCAACTGTTAGCTATGCAAATAAGGAATAGTAATTCTAAAATTACTATTTATAACTTCCCCCCCCTTTTTAAATTAAGGGTATTTTTTTCCTTTATTTAACCATCTTTTAATTCAACTAATCCTCTAACTTCCCAAGGCTGCCATTTGCACACTGTGTGTTCATTTGCTTCTGTTCAAAAGCCAATCTTCATGTTTTTTGATCTCTTTTCAATGGTACATTTTGTTTCTTCATATAGAGAAGTCACTCGGGGCCCCTTTTTCTTCCCCAATAACCCTCTTGAGGGGGCATACCCTACCATTTTCATCCATTCCTCCTTTTTAGTCATTTTCTCACAAGATTGGGGCATCTCCCTTCAATCCCCTTCATTTAGGCAACTCACACAACCTCTCCCATGTTGGAGCATCATTTTCTATTCACTTCCTCTATAGAGTCATCTGCAATTTATTTTTCTTTGAAACACTGTTATTCTAACAATATTTCAAAGAGGGGAAAAATGTAGACATCCAAATTTGACCACTCCCATATGGTCAATTTTTTATCCTTTATTCATCCATTTCATCAGTCTTGATTAAATAACTTATTTAATTAATATTTTCCCTTTTTTCTAAGGTGTCCAAAGTATTTAATTTAATAGTTAGATACTTTATCATTTCTTCTCTAAATTAAATAAATGTATCAATTTATTTGATTTAGCAATTTACCTTTTGAATTTAAATTCAATTTTAAATTCATTCTTTCTCTCTCCTTGTCTCATCCTCCATAACCTTCCTCTAATCTGGATTAATTTAATTGATCCATGACTAAGATGTGCACATCCTTAATCAGGATTAATGTCACATCCTCCATATTTGGCAACTTGTTTCTAATCCTCATTGATTCCCCTAATAAAATGTTTGCACAACCTTAATCTAATCACTTACCTTTTCAGGTATGTCCTCCAAGTCAACCTTTCATAGGTACTTTCATTATTAAGTATTGACCTCTTCCCCATGTGAATTAAAAATTCAAATTTATTTATCTCATGTATTTCTCTTCCCCATAATTTTGCATAGGTCACATCAATCACATGGGACAAGGAAATCCTTTAAGAGGACCTTGTCTTATCCACATGGTACTTCCAATCATGTGAATTTAAAATTCACATTTATTCTCCCAACAACTTCTCTCATCCCCATGATGATAAGAGAGGACTTTCTAAAATTCCTCACTTGTCACCATCAACCTCATATGGGGACAAGGACTTCCTTTCTAAGGAAATCCTCTCCTAATCCTAGGTAGTACCTCCACCTCACATGTCCTTTTCCACATGATTTGTCCTCTTCACACCTCATATTCCACATGGCAAGATGTGAGGACTTGTGAGTCCTCAACTCACCACAACCCTCTATCTTGTCCATATTGGCTAAATCTTAGCCGTCGATTTTATAGACTTTTACTTTAAATTGGAAGACTTGGTCTCATTTTAAAAAGAATTATATACATTATGCCTTCACTCTCATTCAGAAACTCAAGCATTCAACTAGGAAACTTAGCACTTAGCATTTGCATTCATTCATCCTCAATTATTGTAGTCATATTAGCTTTCATTATTTCCACCTACCATACATACTAGAATACCCATTTCCATCATTGCAATCCTCATCACTTCCTCTCCATTTTGCATCCACCCTTTTATTCATTTGTCAACAAAGGAGAACACAATCAAGCATCAAAAAGGGCCAACCAACTCATCAATCCAAGCTAGGTATAAATTTCCATTTCTTTGTTATTTTTGTTTGGATTCAACTTAGGCTAATATTGAGTGTTTGTTAGTGTTTTCTTTTTTGTATTTTGCATTCTAGGTAGGAAAATCACTTGCACATAGGTGAATAAGCTGGATTTCCCTATATTTGATGGAATACACTATGCATTCTACAAGACAAATATGGAAGGATATTTGGCATCTCATGGATATGAGATTGATAATGTTATAAAGAATCAATATAGTGCACCTCCAAATGGTCCAAGCACAACTGATCAGATCAAGTCACATGAGGTAAATGCTAAGGAAAGATTTATTTTGGTAAATAGTCTTTCAAATTCCGAATTGGTTAAAGTTATGAATCTTAAGGCTACTAAAAAAGTCTGGGATAAACTTGAAAGCATTTATGAAGGAGATGATAAAGTTAAACAAGAAAAGTTGCATAATCTAAAGGCACAATTTGCGACCCTGTGAATTTCTGAAGATGAAATAATTACAATCTACATGAAGAGAGTTGATGAGTTGGTAAGTGCTATGAGAATTCTTGGTACAAAAGTCAAAGAACCTAGAGTGGTAAATAAAGTTCTGGGATCTCTTCCTGATTCTTACAATGAAAAGGTGTCTACTATTGAGGAAGTTGCAAATTTTAATTCTTATTCTAGAGATTAGTTTATTGGTACACTAACTTCATTTGAAATGAGAAAACGTGACTTGAGAAATGGAACAAAACTGGAGATACTTATTCTAGAGATTATTTGATTGGTACACTAACTTCATTTGAAATGAGAAAACATGGCTTGAGAAATGGAACAAAAGTGGAGACTACTTGAAAGGCTGGAAAATCAAAAAAGATTAAAGATTCAGATGTAGATGATCTTGATGATGTGGAAACTAACTTTGTAAGAAGGATGAAAAATGTTAGTGATAAGTACAAATGTAAAAAACCTTTCAATTTTTTTAGCTATGGAAATATAGGTAATTATAATTCAAGATGTCCAAATAGAGCTATGAACAATAAGAGTAAGGGAAACAAAGGAAAGATGATTAAAAGAAGCTACTATGTTAGAGAAGATGTCGGTATTTCTAATGATGAATTTTATTATGGAGATGTTGATGAAAAGGAATGATTGTTTTTGGATTTAAGAGATGAATCTAGTTCTGCTAACTCAAAGTTGTGTGAAGGAAAGTGTTCCAAAGAAAAAGGATAAGGTAGAAGGTACTTTGGTTTTTTCTTTTCATGTTAAATAGGATAAGAACTACTAGGTTGTTGATAGTGGTTGATATAATCACATGACTGATGAAAAAATTAAGTTTGTTAAACTTCAAAAGTATGATGGGGGATTAGTTAAATTTGGAGATGATTCAGTAGCTAAGATTTGTGGAATAGGTTCAATCAGTTTTGGTGGCGAGAATAATACTAAAGATGTTTACTATATTAAAGGTTTAAGGCATAATATTTTGACTATTGGAGAAATTTGTAGCAAAGGATATAATCATGTGTTTAAGGATGAAATATGTGAGATCAAAAAAGGGTCTAGAACCGTGATTTTTGTTGGTAAGAGGACAAATGGAAATATCTATCAACTTAAAGGTGTTCATGGTCATTTCTTTATGTCTCAAATTAATGATGTTGGTTATGGCACTATAGTATGTGTCACATGAATTTTGATAATTTGGTTAGAGTCAGTTCAGTTCATGCAATGAGAGACCTACCAAGGATTACAAAATCTATCAATGATGTTTGCAAGAATTGTTATTTTGGAAAGAAAATACGGAGTAGTTTCAAAGAAAAGGAACATGCTACCGAACTACTGGAATTAATACATATAGATCTTTGTGGTCCTACAAGAGTGAGAAGTATTCAAGGTGACAGGTATTTTATGCTTTTGATTGATGATTAATCTAGAATGAAATGGGTTACTTTTCTTAGAGAGAAGTCTGATGCACTAGATAGATTCAAAGAATTTCAAGCTATTGTTAAGAATGAAATGGATTTGAAAATCAAATGTTTGAGGTCTGAAAGAGGTGGATAATTCACCTCCAATGAGTTTAACATGTTTTGTGAAGTTCATTGATGTCTACATACTTAACATAGTTCAAGCTAAAGCTAACAACACAGAGACTCCCTATGAGTTATGGTATGGAAGAGTTCCTACTATGAATTACTTTAGAGTATGTGGAAGAAAATTTTATATCAAAAGAGATGAAGAAACCTTAGGAAAGTTTCATGGAAGATCTGATGAAGGTATCTTCCTTGGATATTCTACTAAGAGAAAATATTACAAATGTTACAAAAAAATTCTAAGAAAGATCTTGTTGAAAGTGAAAATGTTAAGGTTGATCCAGATGTGTAGAATTCAATTGTGGTAGATGGATATGTGTCAAATGAACCTACTTGTGGAGCAAAAGAAGAAGAAAAAGTTGAAGAAAAAGAAGTAGAAAATGAAGAGGAAGAAGCTCTAGAAAATACCCCTAAGCCCCTAAGTATGTGCAAAAGAATCATTCTGAAGAATAGATCATTGGAGACAAGAGGAAATGAGTATTGATAGGAAGCAGAGTTGTTAAAGCTAAGGTAAATCTATGTTTACTTTCTAAATTTGAACCTAAAACAGTGAGTGATGCATGCAAATATGAACATTAGATGAATGCAATGGAAGAAGAACTTATGCAAATTGAGAAAAATCAGATTTGGGAATTGGTTCCTAGATAAGAAAACAAGAACATAATTGGAACTAAGTGAGTATTTAGAGACAAACTGAATGAGAATAGAGAAGTGGTAATAAATAAAACAAGGATTGTGTGTAAGGGTTACTCACAAGTGGAAGGAATAGAATTTGAGGAAACATTTTCTCCAGTGGCTAGGATGGAAGCTATCATAATGTTTTTGGCATTTTCAATATACAAAGACTTTAAAGTTTATTAGATGGATGTGAAGTATGAATTTATGAATGGTGAATTGGAAAAAGAGGTTTACATGGAACAACCAGAAGGATTTCAATTGCTAGACCAATCCGAAATGGTTTGTAAATTGAAGAAGGCATTATATGTATTAAAGAAAGCTCCTAGAGCTTGGTATGCAAGATTAGACAGATATTTGATACAAAAAATATTTAGTAAAGGCACCACATATAGTAATCTTTACTTCAAAATTGAGGAAGACAAAATATTGATAGTGGTTGTGTATTTGGATGATATTATCTTTGGAGAAAATGAAGCTATGTGTAAGAAATTTCTAGAAGAGATGCAAAAATAGTTTGAAATTTCAATATTTAGGGAGAAGAATTTCTTCCTTGGGCTACAAATAAATCAAAAAAATTAATGTATTTTCATTTCACAATTTAAGTATGTCAAATATATGTTGAAGAAATTTGGAATGGAAGACTCCAAACTGGTATGCACTCCTATGGTGGCTAGTTGAAAATTAAGCAAAGATGAGGATTCACCTAAGGCTTATCAAAGCAAGTATAGATCTATGATTGGTGGACTAGTATATCTAACTATTACTAGAACAGATACCATGCATGTAGTTTGTCTTGTGGCTATATTTCAAGAAGATCCTAAAGAAACACATGTCATAGTAGTAAAGAGGATATTCAAATACTTAAAAGGTACTCCAAATTATGGCTTGTGGTATCCTAAGGATATTGATTTCACATTAAGTGCTTATATAGATGCAGATTGGATAGGTTGTGTTGATGAAAAGAAAATTACAAGTGGTGGTCCATTATTTCTTGGATGTAGATTGGTGTCATGGTTAAGTAAGAAGAAAGATTCAATTTCCTTATCCACTGTAGAGGCTGAGTATATTGCAACAACATCTTGTTGTACACAAGTTTTGTGGATGAGATAGAAATTGAAGGATATTAGAGTAGTGTATGATGAACCTATATCTATCTTTTGTGATAATACAAGTGCAATTAAAATTTCAAATAATATAGTGATGCATTCAAGGACAAAGAATATATCAATCAAGTATCACTTTTTGAGAGAGAAGGTTATGGAGAATTAGGTGAAGCTTGAATATGTACCTATAAAGGATCAAATTATAACATATTTACTAAGGCTCTTCCTAAGGATACTTTTGAGTATCTTCTGGAAAAGTTGGGGGTTATTTCCCCTCCTTCTTTGAACTAGATGCATATGAAGATGCATTAGTCCAATGGATCTATGGTTTCATCTCTTTTCTAGATTAATGTTGGTGGCTATCTCTCAAGGGGAGTAGGTAGTGTCATTATTGCAGTAAGAAATGTTTTCATTGTGCAAAGTTGTTGATTTGGCTGGGTGTACTTCTAAGGGGGAGTATTCAGAGCAAGTATCTTGGTTCAATGTTAAAGGAGGAGAAAAATGAAAAAAATTATATCATTTTCCATTGATGTCAAAGGAGGGAAAAGAATCATGTGAATTTTTTTATCTACTTAGGGGGAGAGAAAAGGAAATCATAAGAAAGTATATTAAGAGTTGTTTTTTTGTCTTTGATGGTTTTTCACATCATGTGTTTTCATCAATGAGAAAGGGAGAGATTTTTGCAAGTATGAAGGTGTTGTCATTGATTCCATCAGGATGTCAATAGGTTGGTGTTGTCATTGATGTCAACTATGTGTTGGGGAAGGTTATTGCATGATGAAGATGTTGAGGATATTGAGAAAATTGTTAAAAAGAGGTTGTTTCAGGTTGTGCATGTATAGTGGAGATATTGAGGAAGTGTTTTGAGTACATGGAGATATCTTTGTGTTGTAGTGTCTGGAGACATGTAATGCATTTAAATGATGTCTCTAGTACTTGGTTTGCAAGTAATTTTGAGAAAATTTGATAAACAAAGAAAATAGTGTTGTGCAAGTTTTCAGAATGTGCTCCACATTTATTCTATGTTAATTCTATGGCTATATAGATCTAATATATTTTTCAAAATTTTCAATAGTTGTTGTATTTAAAATTTAAGTTTCTGGATCACTATGAATAACAAGATATTTTCATCAATGTGTGAACCAATTTTTCAGTGTTGTTTTCTGTGGTCTGGGAGAAATACGTTTTCTCCACATTTCTTCGCATTTTGGTTTCAAGTTGTATAGATCTAGGAAATTTCTTATAATTATGTATCTTTTAGATTTCAAGTTTTCACTAGATTTGGTATAGGGTGAGTGCAGGATAATGGGGGTCCAAAAAGTGGCGATATGACCCAAAAGTGGCCGACAACGTTTTTTATCTGAATTTGATGAAACAAAAAAAGGTTTATTGATAAAATTGTCATCTTTCCACCAATATAATATGAATTATTTGGAATTAAATAGATAATTATTATTGATTTTTTACATGAATTCTGACCAAAGTCCTGATTGATAGGCTGATTGAAAAAAATCTATAATTCTCAAATGATTTCATATTTTTTAAATCCAAAAGATGCGACACATCCTTTTCTTCCTATGATCGGGAGAAATATGCTAATCTAAAACTTCAAAATGAAGTAGAATGAAAGATAAGCACATAACACATAAAACCTCAATGATTAGCCTAGTTGGATTCAAAACAAAGAAAGATGAAAATAAAAACTGATTATACCTTCTCTTGCATCGATCCTTTGGTTGGCCCTTGATATCATTTTGATGTGTTCTTCTTGGATGATATAATTACAATGATGGTGGAAGATGTATGAATAATTGAGGTGGGTGAATGCAATAATAGATTCTAAGATAAAAATGAAAATACTAAGAGATTGCAATAAATGGCTAAGATGGCTTAAATGGCTTGAGAGCATAAGTTTGATATGAATGCACTAACTCAATCTAGCCCCTTTAATGAGCGAGAAGGGGGGTATTTATAGAAGAAGTTGAATTCTCTAGAGGATTCAATGGTCAAGATTGACCCACTATGTTCAAGATGGAGGGCTATGGTGAGTTGAGGACTCACAAGCCCTTACATCTTGCTATGTGGTTGGTGAAGTGTCCAAAGGACAATGTGAGATGGAAAGGGTAAAAGTGACATGGAAAAGGCCATGTGGTCCCAAGGTACTTGCAAGTACCATGGGATGAGAGAGGATCTCCACAAAAATTAATCCCTTGTCCCCAAGTGGGCCTGAAAGTGATAAGTGAGGACTATTAGAAAGTCCACCCTTGTCTTCATGTGGAATGGATATGGTGTTGGAGGAATAAAAGTGAATTTTTAATTCACTTTTTGGAAGAGACCAAAGGGTAAAACAAGATTCCCATAAAAGGGGTATTTTTCTGATGGGTACGATGTGACCTTTGAGAGGTCATGGGGAAGACAAATGCATGGAGGTAATAAGTTTGAATTTTTAATTCACATGGAGAAGAGGTCAACCAAAAAAAGGTAAGTACCATGAAAGGCTGACTTACGGACATGCTAGAAAGGGTAAGTGATTAGGATTAGGATTGTGCAAATAGATGATTAGAATAATTAATGATGATTAGAGGCAAGTGGATAGATATAGAGGATGTGACATTAATCCTAATTAAGGATATGCACATCTTAATGAAGAATTAATTAAATTAATATATATTAGTGAAAGGGTTATGGATGATGGGACAAGGAGAGAGAAAGAATGAATTAAAATTTGAAAAGGATAATTGACTAAATTAAATAAATTAATTGATTTATTTAATTTAAAGAGGAAATGGTAAAGGATAAAGTATTTAATTAAATACTTCTAGGAACCTTAGATAAAGGGGATAATATTAACTAAATGTTTCATTTAATTAATATAGATGGATTAAACAAGTAAATGATGGGATTATGACCATATGGAGGTGGTCAAATTTAGGTGTCTACATTTTTCCCCTCTTTGAGATGGTGCTACAAAGTAGCATCATTTCAAATAAAATTAAAACATAGCACCTAGAAGAAGATGGTTAGATTAATGAAGATGCCCCAGTCATTTGAGGAGTGACTAGGAGGAAAGATGATGGGAGTGAAGATGAATATGAGGGATTAAGGACGCCCTCTCAAGAGGACATGCGGGTTCAAGAGAACATAGGTGTGCTCTAACAATGAATGAAATGATGCAAGGGTAGATGGGGAAGATGATGCAAAATGATGGATGAAATATGATGAAGAGATAAAGGTAAGCACAAATAGATTTTAAGGACAAAGGTTATGTTGCCCCAGTCAAGCTACAAGCTAGGATGGATTGATGGTCGATGAAGTGTTGTTGATAAGGGAAGGATACATCCCAAAACAACACAAGGATGTGGAAGGATACATATCGATGAGAGTGTTGTTGATGAGGGGAGGATACATCCCAAAAAAACACAAGGATAGGGAAGGATACATCCCGTTGATGATGATGATGATAGTGTTGTTAATGAGAGAAGGATACATCCAAAAACAACACAAAAAGATAGGGAAAGATACATCCCGATGATGATGATGATGATGATCGATGAGGATGGTGATTGAGGTGAAGGCTTGTATAAAGGCTAGAAACAAGACCAAAGATGTGATTAGATGACTTTTTCTAGATTGAATAGATTGGGATTGATGGAGATGTGAGATGGTTAAAATTAATGAAGATGATGGAGGTAAAGATGAAATGCAATGAAAGTTGCCATTTATGGAGTGCTAACTTTTGCTATAGCATAAGACACCAAGTACCATGGTATGGAGAACCAAGGTGGATTAGTGTCTAATGCATACAAAAACACAAAAAATAAGAAGTATATCCCAATACCCCAAAGTCACAATGACTTCGGTCGGGCCAGGTATTGGAATAACCACAAGCATAGAAGGATATCCTAGCGTAACACAAGACCTCAGGGGTCTTGGTGGGTACTATGTGGGACAAATAGGAAAAAAAAAAACAAAATAAAAATCAAGATATGCCCCTATGTAAACAAATCAAAACACACCACAATATGAGAAATTATGGTGACCTTGATGAGTGATGATAGGGGGCTCAAGTGATAAACAAAAACCAAAAGAATCGAAAGATTGCAATAAATTTCAAAACATCCTTTGCCATAGGATCAAGATGATGGATGGGGTTGATGTAGTATTTTAGGAAGGATACATCACTTTGAGACAAAATATGGATGCTAAACTAAAATATTGATTAATGATGCAGGATATTCGAAAACTGATTAAATCTCATGACACAAATGGCTTCTATTTGTGAGGTACCAGTGAGATAAGTGTTAGAAACCAAGATCAAACATGTAAACCCTAGAATCTATGAAGAAAAATTTGATTATTGAATGATGTGATACTGAAACGTAGTGCAAAGATTCAAGTTACACCCTCCCAACTGCCAAAATATACAAGTAATCTCCAAAACACCCATAGGGCCAAATCTGGAATAATGATAAACCTAAGATAGATATAGAAAATAGTGCATGGACAGCAATGTAGATATCCTCAATACCTTTCCAATTCCGCAAAGATAGCAAAAATTGGAGATCGTGGCAAAAATTTATGAGCTCAGAAGCGATAAATATACATCTAACATTTAAACAACAATAAATGCAGCTAACTAGAAAAAAATTGAAAAATAAATTTTACAACAGGAAAGTGTTGGGAACCAACGTTTCGATAATATCTCATTTGCCCACTTTCGATACCGTATGCCCAAGTTATGGCAAAAATTAAAAAAATGCTCCATTACGGCAAATTGGGGTTAGGAGGGGGAAAGGAGGGGCTATACGACCGATGACATCATGCTGATGTCAGAACTTCATGGGAAAAAAATTGAAGCCATCTGGCCGTCACCACAAAAATTTTCTCCCCTTGCAAAATAATTTAGGCCCCTAGTCACCCATGTGACCAAAGGTGTAACATAGGGGGCTGGGACAAAGCCCTTGATCCTTAATAAAACCACAGCTATAGTGAAGAAGCCTGTAGGGGCTAGCGGAGGGTCCCCAGTCCTCTGTTTGATTGAGGCTAAGCCTGTGGGAGCCCATGGGGGCTAGGCAGACTTGGTGGTACAGGGTGGGGGAGCCACTGGCAACGGCGGCAGACCGGTGGCCACCTAGTAGCAGAAGCCCTTTGAACTGGAGGTGTAGGAACATAAACCAAAAAAGCACCCTTTTTAATTTTTTTTCAATTTTCATGCCTCGAGAAGCGTGCTTGGGAGGTCGTATGACCTCCCTAGCTAACAAATTTTGCCTTCTGGATCAACTTCTCCAAAATCGACAAAATGAAGGGCGATCTTAGGATTTTTGGCCACTACAAACACAATGGTGACCTCCGTTTGTGGTCAAAATGTTCCAAAAAAATGGCTACCTCCAGAGCTTCCAAAAAATCACTAAACTTGAAACCCTCACAGATCTAGCAAACAATGACCAAAATTTGCAAAATAAAAGCCAATCTTGACTTTTTCCAGTGCTCTAAATCCAATGGCAAAGTCCGATCTGATCCAAAACACCACATAAATTAACTCAAGGCATGAAACCCTCGAGGAACCCCAAACAAACTCTGCAATGATTGTATCCAAAATCTAAGAAGGGGTTGCATGTCAAGGCTTTGATACCATGTTAGAAACCAAGATCAGACATGCAAACCAAAAGACCTTCCACAAAAGAGAAAAACAATAAAAGGCAAGAGATTTGCATGAAGATGTGCAAAATGATATATTCAGAATTAAGAAATTACAATGAGAGAATTTTCTTTATAAAATAAATGTATGCAACCCTAATGTTGACCTAAAAGGAAACCCTAGTGTGCACACTTAATAATTAATAAATTATTAAGGTGCCTAAGTTTAGATTAAGTAACTAAAGGAATAAGTGACTTAATTAATTAACCAATATGATATAATTAATTAAGTGTAATAACTTATTACTCTAACAATAACGAAATACCTTGATGACAAGACACAATACACAAGACACACGACACAAGACATGAGACTCAACCTAACGACCTAGGTGCTCGAGGGTTGATCAACGATCAACCTTGCCTACATGAAAGCATAGAGCCCTTGTAGTTTGATAAAAGACCATGGATAAAAGCGGAAAGAGAATAATGGAGACCACAATGAATAGTGTAGAGTGGATGAACAAATGCCCTGGGGGTGGATCAAATGATCGACCTTTCCTACATGAAAGTGTAGGGGAAACATAGTTTGACACAAGGCCAAAGACAGACGATGGAAGATGACAAGATAGACAAAAGACAGAACCCCGAGGGCAAATCAAATGATCGGCCTTTCCTATGTGAAAGTGCAAGGGCAATGTAGTTTAACACAATGCCAAAGAAAAATGATAGAAGATGAGAAGATAAAACAAAAGACTGAAACCTGTGGGAGGATCAAATGATCTTCCTTGCCTATGTGAAAGCACAGGGGAAACGTAGTTCAACTAAAGACCAATGATAGACAATGAACAAGGGATATGAGATGACCATGATAAGAGGATATAGACGATATGATGGGCTAGAATAGGCCATGTGGATGGGATGGGATAGTTACCCAAATCATCAAAAGATGAATTGTGAGGAGGAAATGATGGATTGATGAATGATGAAGAGTGATAGGATATGGGACAAATGTGAGGAATAGATAGGATGGATGATGGGGAGATGAATGGAATTGGATTGCATGGGAGTATCTTGTAACTATATACCAATGAAAAGAGATTATCTGATGAAATTAAAATAGAGGTAAATGGAGGGATTGCTAAAGATGGGGAGATAGAAAGAAGATAGGATAGGATTATTGGATGGACAAATGGATGGGAAGATAAACATGAGAAGGATGGAACAAGATGAGTGGATGGATAGATAGGAAGGTGAGATGGAAGGGATCTCTCATATCGATGGATAAGGATTTGGAAGGATGGAATGGATTATTGGATGGAAAAATTGATGAGGGAGATAAGGGTGAAAATATGGAACAGGACTAGTGGATGGGTAGATAGGAAGATAAGGATGGGGAGATAAGGATGGGAGGGATTACTTGGAGGGATGGATGGATGATGTATCCAAGGATTACTGGGAGGGATGGATGGATGATGTCGCCAAGGACTTTATCACAAATAAGGAGATTCCCCCACTCTAGATGTGGCATGCGTGATGAGTCAAGGGGGATAGCACGATGGGTGGATAAGGGAGTGAGATGGACATAGATAGGAGATATGGGTAATGAAGGGATATGATTTTTGGCATGAGGGATGAATGATGAAGATACATGGTTGTAGATAATATGCATGGATTAGAAAATTGGATGGGGAGGATAAGGAATATGATAGTGTATAAATGAGGGGGATATATCCCAAGAGGTGTCCAAAGCATGTATATATTTTTCCCCCTATCTAGGTCAAGATCACAAGGAATATGGAGGGACTAGGTATAGATGGGATATGATGGGAATGATGTGGAAGATAGGCAGATGTAGGGGCAAAGGAAGGGGATGCATAGGTGGAAGTTGCCCCCAATTGTGGAAGTAGACTGGATGGGGGATTTACGCATGACACTTGTTTTCTAGGTTTCCATCATGATACTTATCCAAGGTGATTTTTTGCCAAGTTTTCACCATTAGACAAATTATTTTCTCTTTACTATTTTTTTTTGTTTTTTTTGCTTTTTCTCATTTTCTCATTTTTTTATTTTTGTGATTTTTCTAACTTTAGGGACTTTTCAAACAGAAATACAAATGAATATGGATAAGGATAGGGATGAATGGATAAATGGATTCAAGAGACATATGATAAAGTGGATGGAAGAAGGACAAAAGAAACAAGTTCCATATGAGCTACTAAGAGCCCATGTATAAAGCGACCATTGGATGTTGGTACAACCTTATTAGAATGGATGGATTATGCAAGAGGATGGATTAAAGGGATTTGAGGGGGGAGATATGGGGGATAGTGGATGGGGTGTTGGAAAGTCTATGGATGTAATGATGGAGTGGATGTGTGATGGGGGAAGGTGTTTAGGATCAACATTGGCACGTGTGGTGGATGTGAAATGATAGGAGGGTTGATGGATGGAGAATATGGCAATAATGGATGCATTAGGATAGTGAATTTTGGGATATAATGACCTAGAACAGATTTAGGATATGGAGGATGTAAATGATGAGTTATGGGATTAGTAACTTTGGATGTCGTTATAGATTTCATATTTGAAGGCATGACCTCTTTTTTCTTAGGAATCCACATGGTTGTGATTTTTGCTTTAGTGAGATTTTGTAGCCTTTGGGATTGATTGGGATTTTGGATTTTATTTTTATTTTTATCAACATGAGGAGCTTTAGATTCATGTGGATGTTTGGATTTATGCATTTTGACTTTGGAATCCAAATTTCTTTTAGTAACAATGGGATGGGTAGGAGGTGATGGATGATGTGGAGGAGATGTGGATGGAGTGATGGAGGTAGGCTATTGACGATGGTATGTGGATGGAAGATGCAAGATAGAATGCATGGAAGGGTGCCTTTGTTGAGCTTGATTAGGAGTTATAAATTTAGGATTCTTATGTTGTGCACTATGGATAGGTGGTGGATGGATGAAAGGATGGGTAGGATGAGATGGAGGAGGTGAATTTGGGATATAGGGACCCAAAATAGACTATGTATAAGGAGTGTGTGTGAAGTTTGGTGGAGGGACACAAGGACCCAAAATGGATTAAGAGAATGAAGGAGAAAGATGCATGGTTTTTTTGAGGTAATATGATGGAAGAGGAGGAATGGCGACAAATGATTTGGTGGAAAGGTGAGAAGTGCCTCTCATTCCTATAGAAGAGGATCATTTAGGATGTATGGAGGTTGTACCAACATTTTTGGATTGTGATTCTTGGGAGATATATCCAAGACTATGTGCACCTTGATGTTCTCTAACCTAAATGGGCTCTAACATACCTTGCTCATGAAGGCCTAAACCTTTTCCTTGATAGTTCATGTTCTTGAGCATGTGATCTATGGTGGGATACATATTATTTTGGAAGCATGATGTGAGTGCATTAGCAAGTGAAGGAGGAAGGGTGATGCATATAAATTGTTTTTCTTCTACAAAAATACCACCATGAATGAGTTTAATGTTACTAAGGTGATATAAAAGTGGTGTAGGAGTGACAAGGCTAGGTGGTGATGGAGGATCATGTGATGGAGACAAGGAGATAGCAACATCCTAATCAGGAGGAATGAGTGATAAGGGATCGAGAGAGGAATTAAATGGTATGATAGGGTCAAAATTTGTGGTAGTAGGTGGTAAGGGCTCATGAGATGGTGTGATTGGATCATGGGTGCAAAGGGGATCATGGGATGGAGCGGATGAGCTAGTGTGATCTTGAGATGGAGAAGAGAGGATGGTAGGATTTAGGTGAGGAAAGGAATCATGAGATAGATTGGATGGGGGACTGTGATCTTGGGATGGTAGGATCTAGATTTGGAGGAGGGTATATGCTTGTATGCTTTTGATCAAGCTCTTGGCATGACTCATCTTATGTGGATGAGTATTTGGGGGAATCCTCAAGTGGGGAAGATGGAGGAGAGGAGGATTCATGAAGTTCATGGGATTGGATTTTGGTAATATTAAGACTAGGAGGAGTGGATTGGATGTCTCCAATGGATTGGGTGGATCTAGCAATAGCATATGGGGATTCAATGGATTCGATGGGTTTGACGGGCTCAATCATTTGGATGGTGTCAGGAATGGTAATGGGAGTGATAAGTGTAGGATGGAGGAGGCCCATATCACTAGTGACTGTACATGATAGAGTGTGAGGGCATGGTGTCTCTTCTGTCATGAGTCCTTGGGAAAAATTTGGAATGGATGTAGGATTAGGTAGGGTGATGGGAATGGATGGAGGATTAGAGATGGATGGAGGACTAGGATTAAGGATTGGTGGATTAGGATTAGATGTGGGGATGGGATTGGATGGATGACTATGAGTTGTTGGAGGACTAGGATTAGGGATTGGTGAATTAGGATTAGATGAGTGAATGGGACTAGATGGAGGACTAGGGGGAGATGGAGGATTAGGATTAGGGATTGGTATTCATATTAGAGGGAGGATTAAGATATAATGTGGTAAAGGGGGGGCGAGATGTAAGAGGATGTAGATGATGAATTAAGATAGGAGGATGTGGATGCTAGATTAGGTTGGGAAGATTGGGATGGTCAGTAGTAGTAGGAAGATGTGGATGATATATTAGGATGAGAAGATTGGCATGATGGATAATAGTAAGAAGATGTGGGTGATGGATTAGGATTGGGAGATGTGGGTGGAATATTCTCATAGGCGGACCTGGGTGCAGGATTAGGATGGAAAGATGTTGAATTAAGGTAAGGATATTGGGATGGGGGATTGTGATAGGACAGGTGTGGATGTTAGATTAGAACAAGAAGATTGAGGTGCTAGACTACCATAGGAAGACATGTATGGTGGGTTGGCATAGGAGGATATGGGTAATGGATGAGGATAGGAAGATTGAGATGGTGGATTAGGATAAGAGGAATATTGGGATGGTGGATTATGATAGGGATGTGTGAGTGTTGGATTATGATGGGAAAATTGGGATGTGGGATTAAGGTAGAGGTATTGGGATTATTGATGATGATAAGGATAGGATGATGTGGATGTTGGGTAGAATAGAGGTTGAGCAGGAGGATATGATGAATATTTCGATGGTGAGGATGTTGGATATCCCTTTTCAAGGGTAGCATAAGGACTGTTATTAGATGCGAATGAAGGAATGGGGGGGTAGTTCAGAGAAGTAGTCGGATTTTGAGGGACAGTTGGAAAAATCTTGCTAGCAATGATAGCATCAAGGGAATCTATATTACACTCTTCATGATCAACAAGACTTTCATTATCATCATCAATATAGTTAGGATTCCCCTTGACTACTATTATTGGTTGTGCGAGAGGGGGATAAGGATTCATGATGGCTCAAAGATTTTGGATGGAAACAAACTAAAGCTCCAATCAGGATTTAGGTCAACCTCATAGTGGAATTGGATTAAATCTCAAATTAGGATTGGATCAGAGGATATGATAGGATTGATTCTAAAACAAGTTTAGGGGTTTTAACTCGAGGATGTAAGGGATCAGATTTTTGCCAGATTTGGCAGTTTTCAAAAATTATCAAATTTTGCCATTTTAAGAAACTTCATAGGCATACCTTTGAGAGTCCAATTTTTTCTCAAAAATACCCAAAACTAAGGTAGGATTGATTGCCACTAACATCCCAAATTTGAGACATGCATTCTGAGTTATTAACAAAAATAATTTTTCAAAAACTGGAAAAGACACTAAATTGCGATTTTGAGGGTCAAGATGAAATTTTGAGGCCTCAAAAATGTGTCAAAATTGGGTCCAATAGACTTAGAGTTGGTTGGGAATCCACATGCCACCTCATAACGCAACCACCTATAAAATTTTAGCCCAATTGGACACCTGGGTCAAAAGTTATGGCCTTCGGAAGTTTCTGCATAAAAATCAAAACCCTCAAAACAAAGTTTAGATGATTGGGATGGATGATTTTATGATGGACAAACGATCTAAGGGGGTTTCAAGATACTTCCAAATGATCTGACTAATGAAAAAATGATATTTTTAGATGAGAAGGATGATGACAAGATCTTTCATTTGCAGTGAATGACTCAGAGAATGAGAAGGTTTTCAGTTACTTGTTTGAGGGTAGAGACACCTGTTCAAAGTGGGTAGGGTTTCCTATCCATGTCAAGGTCGCCTGTCCAAGAAGCATGCCCACCTATTCAAAGAGGTAGGGCCACTTGTCTAGGGGGGCAGGGTCACCTGTCTAGGTTAGGGCCTCCTATCCATGTTAGGGTTGCCTATCCAGGGGGACAGGGTCACCTATCCAGGTCATGGCTGCCTATCCCAAGTTAGGGTTGCATGTCCTAGGTTAGGGTCACCTATTCAGGTTAGGGTTTCTTGTCTAAGGGGCAAGGTTTTTTGTCCAGGTCAGGGTCGCTTGTCCCAGGTCAAGATCGCCTGTCTAAGTCAGGGTCGCCTATTCAGGGGGCAGGGCCACTTGTCTAGGTCAAGGCCGCCTGTCTAGGGTAGGGATGCTTGAATAGCCTCCAGACAACTGAACGATGTTAAAAAATGGAAAAAAAAACTATTGGGATAGGCAAATGATCACATAGAACAAATACTCATAATGAATAGACGGGTGGTCAAGAGGGGTAAACGGGTTCCCCAAATGAGGGAACAACACTTGGCATGAGAAAACAGGTTATCAGAATGGGTGAACAACTTCTTGAAACAAGTGAACTAGTTGAAAAGGGGAAACAATGCTTAAAATGAGCAAATGGATATCCGAAATGGATAGATGGATGGTCAGAATAGGTAAATGGGTACCCTCGATGAGGGAACAACACTCGAAATGGGTAAATAGGTTGCTAGAATGGGTGAATGGCTTCCTGGAATGGGTGAACAACTAGTCAGAAAGAGGAAATGATGATTGGAACAAGAAAATGGATATCTGAACTGCACAAACGAACCATTAGGATAGGTAAACAGGTAACCCAGATGAGGGAACAACACTTGGAATGGGAAAACAAGTTGTTGAAACAGGTGAACACCTTCCTAGAATGGGTGAATAGCTGGTCGAAAAGAGGAAACGATGCTCCAAATGAGAAAAAGGATATCTACAATGGACAGATAAATGGTTGGAATAGGTAAATGAGTAACCCAAATGAGGGAAAAACACTTGAAATGGGCAAAGGGGTTGCTGGAATGGGGTAACGACAAGCGAGCAAAGGTCAAAAAAGGTTTTTTGGAAGGGCAAGAACTCCTTTAGGGAAAGGCCACCCCTTTTGGACAAGGCTACCCAAACTTAGGGCAGGGTCGCCCAAACAATGGGCAAGGCCACCCAAACAGGGGGCAAGGTCACCCAAGCAGGGAAAACTGGCAAAAGTTTGACTTAAGCAAGATAAACAACAGTTAAGGTAGGGGGCAGGGCCACCCGTTTAGGTCAAGGTCACCTCTATGGACTGATCTGAACCTAACTTAGTCAAAAACAGTGATGGCAAAGGATGAAAAAAACAAGTAAAAGGCCAAAACTAACTGACAATTACTAGTTTTTCATAAGAAAACACTTCAAACAACACAAGCCTAGTTCTAGTGTTAAGGGTATGGTCAAAATGACTCTCTATCTAGGTTGAATAGGGTTGTTAAGGGCATCCCTAATATACTCATGGTACATAGGGCCCAAATTGTGAATACCAATTTGTCACAAGCATGAGTTGGGAGCAACCAACGAAAGATTGGGAGCTCAGACCAACTCTTCACGTCTATCTACATATCACCCTAGCTTCGAAGCTCTGCCAATTATGACATGATTAGATTGAGGTATAACTTTCACCTCCCCCCTTTATATACCCCTTTGGTACGTGTGGTTGGGATCGTTCCCCAAGCAGGTCCCACTAATAAAATGAAAACGGGGTTAAAAAAATGACTAAGTGAGCTATGATTTCTCTTCACCCAAGATCACAAAACTATGCAAGGGGATTAGATACATCAGTAGCCCACTTTCAGACATGGAAAGCAAATAATTTGAGCCTTTAATTATTCCTATGTTCCTAGTTTAAATTAAATGAAAGCACAAGACTAGTTGAACACACTTTCTCCACCTGCAATATAATTGTTAGTAGTTTTGTTTCTTATCTTTGATAAGCAGATTATATCTTTTGGGTGTGGTTGCCTTTATGTTTTGGATGTGGCTGCCCCTTTATGAACCTGTAGAAAAATAGGGGTCAAAAATAGTGTGTTGTTTGGGCATGGCCACCCCTCCTAGGCAAGGTCATCCTTCTGTGAACCTGCAGACAAACAGTGATAAAAAATAGTGAAAATAACAGAAAAAATAGTTTGATGTTTGGGCAAGGTCACCCCTCTTAGGCAAAGTTTCCCTTCTATGAACCTGCAGATAAACAATGATCAGAAAAAGTGAAAATAACAGCAAAAATAGTCTGTTGTTTGGAAAAGTCTGCCCCTCCTGGGCAAGGTTACCCTTCTATGAATCTACAAATAAACAATGATAAAAAATAGTGAAAATAATAGAAAAAATAATCTATTGTTTGGGCAAGGCCACCCCTCCTGGGCAAGGTTTCCCTTCTATGAACCTACAAAAAAACACTGAAAATAAAAAAAAAAAACAGTCTGTTGTTTGGGCAAGGCCGCCCCTCCTAGGCAAGGCCGCCCCTCCTGGGCAAGGTTGCCCCTCTGTGTCAAAATCTGCAAAACTTCAAAAAATAACAAATGTTAATGCAAGGGACTCGTGACGTGGGTTCCACCGGGCGTGCCAAAAATGTGATTACGAGAAATATTCTAATCTAAAAATAAAAAATGAAGTAGAATGAAAGATAAGAACATAAAACCTAACACCTCAATGATTAGCCTAGTTGGATTCAAAATAAAGAAAGATGAAAATAAAAATCAATTATACCTTGTCTTGAATCGATCCTTTGGTTGGCCCTTGATATCATTTTGATGTGTGCTCCTTGGATGATAGACTTGCAATGATGGTGGTAGATGGATGATTAATGGAGGTGGGTGAATGCAATAATAGATTCTAAGAAGAAAATACAAATACTTAGAGATTGCAATAAATGGCTAAGATGGCTTAAATGGCTTGAGAGCATAAGTTTGGTATGAATGCACTAACTCAAGAGTTAAGATTTATAGCCCCTTTAATGAGTGAGAAGGGGGGTATTTAAAAAAGAAGTTGAATTCTCTAGAGGATTCAACGGTCAAGATTGAGCCACCATGGCCAAGATGGAGGGCTATGGTGAGTTGAGGAATCACAAGCCCTTACATCTTGCCATGTAACGGGTGAAGTGTCAAAAGTACAAGGTGAGATGACAAGGGTACAAGTGACATGGAAAATGCCATGTTGTCCCAAGGTACTTGCAAGTACCTTGGGATGAGAGAGGATCTCCACAAAAAGTAATCCCTTATCCCCAAGTGGGGTTGAAAGTCACAAGTGAGGACTTTTAGAAAGTCCACCCTTGTAACCATGGGGATTGAAGATGGCCTTGGAGGAATAAAAGTGAATTTTTAATTCACTTTTTTGGAAGAGACCAAAGGGTAAAACAAGATTCTCCTAAAAGGGGTATTTGTCCCATGGGTATGATATGACCTTTGAGAGGTCATGAGGAAGACAAATGCATGGGGGGAATAAGTGTGAATTTTTAATTCACATGGGGAAGAGGTCAACCCAAAAAAGGTAAGTACCATGAAAGGTTGAATTAAGTACATACTAGAAAGGGTAAGTGATTAGGATTAAGATTGTGCAAACAGGTGATTAGACTAATTAATGATGATTAGAGGCAAGTGGCTAGATATGGAGGATGTTAAATTAATCCTAATTAAGGATATGCACATCTTAATGAATAATTCACTAAATTAATCCAACTTAGTGAAAGGGTTATGGAGGATGGGACAAGGAGAGAGAAAGAATAAATTAAAAATTGAAAAGGATAATAGTTGAATTCGGATAGGACATAATCAAGTAATTTAATTATGTTTAGAAGAATTATGGAAAAATTTGAGTTCGCAAATCTAGGTCAATTTTATGTGTTTACATTTTTCCCCTCTTTGTCATAATGCAGCATGTCATGTTACGGAAAAGAAAACAAGTCGAGAATATTCCCCAGTGAAGGTATGGATTGCCTATGCCCCCTCGGGATATTTTTTGAATTTTGACCCAGGGTCAGAAAAATTTGGAAAGTGTCGATAAGCTAATTGGATGCCTAGAAAAACAACGACGTGATCAATTTCAAAATCAGATGACATTGAGGTAGTGAACAACAAGGTCAAAGGTTGTCAAAAGAGCCTCTAATAATAAAATTTGAAGAAAATCTCACTTTGACTCTATAAATAAGCTGAAAATGGGTAAAAGTCAATTCATTTTCACTTTCATACTTGCAAACTTAGAGAGCTCAGAGCGATGAGAATGCACATGAAGATGGTGATTCCTGTTATCGAGCAACATGGATACATCATCAAGACCTTCAAATGGCCAAAGGGCACAAACCCCATGGTATGTACCTTGTACCCACTTCATCATTTTATCATTTTTTATGCTTTTTTGTAGGGTTTTAGGAAGGTCAACGAATGCACCATGACATAAATGCATTCGTGTAAGTCTCATTCATAGTCATGTTCAATGCATTTGATGTGTCACAATGCAAATGAAACCACCATGTGAGGTATACAATGTGGCTTTATGCATGCACTAAAAATCGTGATGCATTTGTGGTTTCACAACGTAAATAACAAACATTGTGATGCATTTGCAAGATTGCAACACAAACAAGAAATCCTAGCAACATAATCATTTGACAATGACGCATTTGATTGTTGCATGATGCAACCGAATGAAAAAGATGCATTTGAGAGTCAAAATGATGCAAGCACCATAGTGTGACACAACTGATGTACAGAGAAATGTAAACACAAAACTACGATGCATTTGACTTTGACCAAGGTTGACTAGAGTTGACTTAGTTTTAGGATGACTTTTTTTTAATGCTCAGTTAGATAGATGGTAAGAATGATATTTAATAATGTGCTAATTCACGTTTCTGCATGTGCATAAATGAGTACCACCAATCTACATGTGTGAGTCTAGGCCATTGACTTACGCATTTTGGGATCAGCTGACAGATCTAGAGAAGAGACAACTGATGCGACTGGGGTCATACTATGTTACCTATATTCCCGTTATCTGGGCTAATAGGGGTCTACTAACAACACTTTGTGAGAGATGGCACTCAAAGACTTTCTCCTTCCACTTGCCAATGGGAGAGGCCACCATTACCTTAGAGGACATGTATTTGATCCTTCATATTCTAATCAAAGGAGAGCAGGTGGTGTATGATCCACACTGTAGTGTATAGGCTATGAATGAGATTTACGAGGTAGATGATGGTGCAGGCCTCAGTGTTGCTAGTTTTGAGATTTGGTGGGAGTACCTAGCAGATCACTACCCATGGTGGGACACCATGTTGTGTAATCTTATTATAGGGGTCTTGACTCTAGATCGATGGGCCTGTTTTACTAGGTATGTTATATCACCAACTACATGAGGTAGCCTACAGGGGTGGGAGAAAAATTAGTTATGGTAGGACCCTACTTATGATCTGGGCTTGGGATAATATTCCCGTCTTTGGGAAACCTATTCAGATGACACCACTTGCAGAGGGTATTCCATATGTGTATTTGTATGCGGGTGCTCTTAAATAGACCAAAGTAGGGGATACAGGATGTTGGAGGCATATGATTGACATGATGACCTCATTTTTTTGGAGGCCATATAAGGATTGTGTGTAGTGGGCCAAAGAGGCCAATAATTTGTCATTTTGTAGATAGTTCAGGTATCTGACTGGCCATACTATGTAGTCACAACTAATTATTGAGATGTACTTGCCCCACCGGCTACTCCGTCATTTCAGGGAGAAAAAGGGTGTGTCGGTGGGGACCGTAAAGTATGCATGGTGATCACGAGAGCCTGCATGGGGTTCCACTATATTAGTGCCATTTGTAGAGAAAAAAATAGATGGATTAGTATCCCATCCATGGGATTGGAGTGGGGGTCCTATAGATTTAGGGACGACTACAGATTTTGACTTATGGTGGTAGAATCACTGACCAATTCCCCTAATAGATCATGATGCTCTGACACCTACGGATCTCAAATTAGTCATACCACAAGTTCAGCATGAAGGCCAAGGAGGTACAAGCATAGGAAGGGATGGAGGTCGAGGAGATGGGGGGAGATGATGAAGGATATGGTGGGGGTGGTGGGAGGAGGAGGAGAGGAGGAGGGGATGGAGGGAGGCATGGCCAGAGGGTGAGACAATGAGTGGAGAGAGTAGCCTTGGATGCCATCCCCAAGGTGATAGAGGAGGAGACAGAGATAGGGAGGATGTTAGGCAAAAGGGTGAGCAGCTAGAGGGGGAGGGTAAGCAGGAGGAGGCCCAAGAAGAGGTGGAGGTAGGTGTGGTGTAGGTAGAGGTGGAGGAGGTACAACCAGATGCAGAGGCACTTGATGCCAGGGTAGGAGAGGAGGGAGTTGGGGGAGAGGAGGATACTGGTGACAATGAGTAGGATCCAAAGACTAATAGAGATATGGATGAGGTAGAGAGGCATCTCAGGGAGAAGATGATAGATGAGGAGGATGAGAGTGACAGGCCTCTGATTTTTCCTTGGGATGCCACAACAGACCAGAGGTTGGTAGACCTCTAGAGTAGGTTAGATGTCACCTTATCTCAAAACAAGGTCCTATTAGTAGAGCTCAAGGTCGTATGGGTGGAGAGGGACCAGGCTATGATCAAATAGTAGGAGTCAATGAGGTGGGTGAGGGATTTTTTTGAGTTGTGTATAGGGTCATCAAGAGATATGGCTAGAGAGTTGGCCAGGGTTAGTGAGAGTAGAGGCTGATATAGGGTACTCTATGAGTAGGACATACCACCTGAGAGATGAGATCTTAGGCTATCTAGGTCATACAGTAGGAAAGGTAGTGTAAGTAGGACTCACACTAGCAACATGACATATACTAGTGCAGGTGGGTCTACATCATTAGGGCATTCATCTGGGCACATGTCGCATCAGAGCCACATGCATTCATCCAGACATAGGTCTAGCCACAACCAACAGAGTCAGCATATCCATCACAACTTGCATAGCTAGCATAGTCATCATAGCCAACACATTCAACATAGTTAGCATAGCCAGCCTCATCTAGTGATTGATCCATCAGCTTCCCAGAGTCAAGCCACATCGGCAGTTCAGATTACAATTGAGCTCATGAGTGAGTGTTAGTCACTGTAGTCCTCACCTCCATAGGATGGAGTGGGCACAACCTAGGGAATTTTGTTACTTTATTGTTATGAGACATTTGATATATTGAATTTCGAGCCTGCGAGCTCTATTTTTGGGATTCCTCTAGACTTTATTCTATGACATTATTGTATTGAGGTATATATGAGATATTTTTGATGCAAACTACATGCTTTGTTTTATGATCCTATGTATTATGATTTTTTTATGGTTTATGTGATGCTATGTGATGTGATTCGATGGTTAGTTTATGATTGTATGCCATAATGGTATTCTATATAATGAGATGGATGCATGGATGTATAATGAGATGTGTGATGTGACCAATGGATACCATGATTTATGATTATGGATGCATTTTATGGATATGTTTATGTATTTATGGATCATGCCTCATGATATTGATGTATGCATTGATGATATGGATGGTTATGCTCTTTATATGCTATGTTAATGCAAATGATGTTTTTATGTATCCAAGATGGATGGATGTCATGTAAATGCAAATGCTATTATGGAGATGGATTTATGCAAATTTGAAATGTTAAATGTGCTAATGCAATGTTTATATGATCATGTATGCAACTATGTTTTTGTATGTCATCGAATATCATCAGAGGATGAGAGAGGAGAAGAGATCAGATACATGAAAATATGGATATTAGTGCAGAGAAAAGAAATGCATGTTAGTGTGGAAAAGGAATTCTTCAACATTTTCCATAGCACTAATAGTTGTTACTCTAATCATCATTGGGTGGATTGTTGTAATGGCCAACAAACACTATGATATGATATAGATCAATAGTGTGCAAGGTCGAACCATCACATAGGACAAGTCATCATAGACAAGGATGATCATAACTCATACGAGGAACGCAATTTCCCCTAGTCATTTTGTCATAACCAACCACAAATAGACAAGACAGTCATGAGACATTATTGCTTCTCTAAATCCTAATGTCAGGACATCCTCTAGAAACTAGCCACATGACATCCAACAAAATACAAGAAAATCATTGTACTACATTGTTTCTACTCTAAATCTTGAAGTCAAGACATCCTTGAGAAACTAGTAGTAGGATGATCAAAAGGAAATGGACAATCATCATGATACGTCATGGCTTCTCTAATGTAAGGAGCTAATATCAGGATTATCATCAAAAAGATAGATAGTGTTTTCCAAGTGTTTCCCAAGTGTTTTAAATGTCAACTGTCTTAATGTTGAAATGCCAAGGTTGATGAGGTGTAGGTGGCCAAATGTCAAGTGATGTTAGATTCAGGAAGGACACATCCTGAATAATGTTGATGTCAAGAGGATCGATTCTTGGAGTTACGAGAATCCATCAAAATGCTAGATGATGATGATGATGCTTAGGAAGGACACATCCAAAAGAATGAATACATGACAAGATTTGTTCCTCAAAAGGCCACATCTGAAGAAGAACCAAAATTTTGACAGGTTGATTTTCCTTGATAGATTTTGATTAGATGACAGATTTGACCACATGATAATGTTGACATGTAAGTTTGGTTGAGATGTCAATTGAAAGGATTGTTTAAATTTTGCTGACATATTTCTTGTTTATGATTGATGAATGATTTGATTGACTTGAAGATATTCGACGTGTGTGAAAGTGCAGTGTCATGAAATCTAATGGACTGACCTAGTGCGGCCTCAGGGACTCATCTATTTATGGCCTTGCCTACGTCATGCACTCAGAGACCTCGTAGTTTGACACGACTAATGACTTTGTCTAAAGGATAGAAGATTGAGTCATGATTTTTATTTTGACCAACCTAGAAGGATGGACCTAATGTCTCGGGGTTTCAAAGATGAACCTTTCCTATGTAGCAAATGTGTAGAGACAACGTAGTTTGGACTATGAAAAATACTAACTTGACATAACTGACTTGAATGACAGGACAAACATTTGACTTATCTTTGATGATTTTTGACACTTTTTGATGGCGAAGCAAAGATTGATTACGCATGGTGCCTATTTTCCAGGTTTTCACCATGGTACTTATCCAAAGCCCATGTTTATCAAGTTTTCACTATTGGATGAATTTATTTCTCTTTACTATTTTTGTCATTTTTTGTTCATTTTTTTGGTGTCACCAAGACACTTGTTTTTGAGGTTTTCATCAAGGTGATGATTTTTTCTCGATGTTTCATTTTTTATTTTTTTTTAAGGTTTCAACCAAGCTCTTTGATGCTAGGTATAGAACTTCCATAGATGCAGGCTATTGATGGGCTTTGTCAATTGTTCTTTGTTAGGCATGGCTAACTGATAAGGACCAGAATTGAATGTGGTAGTAATTATATAAGGACCTAGCCAATTTGGCTCAAAATTTCTAGGTTTTTCTCGATTAGCCCAATTTCTTGGATTCCACATGAGGACCAAGTCACCAATTTCAAATTTTCTAACCATCACTCTTTTATTATAGCTCCTACAGAGATGATTTTCATATGCTTGTAAGTGGTTCAAGGATTTTTCCTTCTTTCTTGCAGCATTTCTATTTCATGTAGGTGAGATTGTTTGTACTCTTCATCATCGATCATTCCCTTTAAGGAGACTCAAAGAGAAGGAATTTTGACCTCGATGGGAAATATGGCTTTTGATCCATAGACCAAGGAAAATGGAGTGGCTCCAGTGGGTGTGTAGATGCTGGTACGGTAGGCCCATAATGTGGGATTGAGTTGGAGATGCCAGATGGTATTCTTAAAAATTTGAAGAATTTTTTTATTGGATGCTTTGGCTTGACCATTTCCTTGGGAGTAGTATGGCATGGAGAAATGGTGTTGAATGTGGAAGTGTTCATAGAGCTCACAAACATCTTGATTTTTGAATAGACAAACATTGTCTATGATGATGGATTGTGGAACACCATACTAGTAGATTATGTAATTAAGGATAAACTTGGAAATCTGCTTACCGGTGATGTAGGTGAGGGGGACAACTTCAATCCACCTAGTGAAATACTCACGAGTGGTGATAATGAATTTATGGCCATTTGGAGGAGGATGAATGGATTTTTCCCATGAGGTCATGTTCCCATTATGTGAAGGGACAAGGAGAAGTGATCGGTCTCAACTCCTGTGTAGGTGTGTGAATTATATCACCGTGCACCTAAAATTTTTGACATGTTCTGACAAACTGAAGAGCATCTTTTTCTATTGTTGGCTAGTAATACCCAAGTCTGGTAACTTTCCTAGATAAGGTCAGGCCACTCAAATGAGCTCCACATATACCCTCATGTACCTCTCGTAAAGTTTTTTGAGCTTCATCAGTGTTGATATAGCGAAGAAGGGTGTTGTCAAAGCTACATCGGTATAAGGTGTCACTGACGATGGTAAATTGGGTGGCTTTTCGGATGAAGGACTTTCACTAATTATTGGCTAGGTTGGGTGGAAGGGTCTAGGATTTAAGATAATCATAGATGTCCTAATACAAAGGTGAGCTAGGACCAACAAGCTCACAAACCATTTCTGACTGTGGGACATCATATGAAGGAACCAACAATTGCTCCACTAAGAATTCAAATTGTGACACATTATTGGGGATGTCAAAAAGAGATCCAATAGTTGCCATTGTTCAAGCTACCTTGTTTTCCATTCTAGGTATTTGCTAAAATGCAAGTCAGGTGGAAGTATGAGTGAAAAATGTCAACCATGTGTTTGTAGTGCATTCAATTTTCATCCTTTGTGTCATAGTCATCAATTACTTGGTTGATGAACAACTGAGAATCTCTTAAAACTAAAAGTGTCTTGATTTTCCATTTTATGGCCATACGGAGTCCTGTGACAAGTGCCTCATATTCTGCAATGTTATTAGTACAAGGGAAGGCAATTCAAAATGCCTTAGGAATGGAATCCCCTTATGGTGTGATGAATAGGATACCTGATCCTAAGCCATGACTAGTATGAGACCCATCAAAATACAACTTCCATAGTGATCAAGGCTCCACATGAAAAATAGATTTGTCAAGAAATTTAGTTATCAAAGGATGAGTGCATTATAGAGGTGCATCTACAAGCTGATTGGCTATTACCTATCCTTTTACTGCCTTGCATTCAGCATATTGTATGTCATATTCACTCAAGATCATTGCCCATTTTGCTAACCGACCTATCAATGGTGCCCGACTGAGAAGATATTTTAAAGGATCAATAATTTCTACCAAGTGTATTTTATGGTTGAGCAAGTAATGTCTTAAATTCTATGCTGCAAAGACAACTGCAAGACATGCACATTCAATGGATGTATAGTTCAGCTCATATCCAACCAATGTGCGACTGATATAGTATATAGCCCTTTCTTTTTCTTTATAATCATTTTGTGCCAATAATGCCCCTAGTGTGATGGTGGTTGTAGAGACATACAAGATCAAAAAATTTCCTTCAATTGGAGGCATTAGGACCGGTGGTGTCAATAAATCTTCTTTGATTTTTGGGAAGGTCTCTTGATATTTATCTGTCCACACAAAGGGGATACTTTTGCACAAAAAATATTGAAATGGTTGACATTTATCTGCTATTTGTGCAATCAAGCATCAAATAGATTGTAATCTTCCCTTTAGTTTCCTTAGCTCATTGATTCCTTTTGGAGGAGGCATTTTTAATATTGCTTTTACTTTTACAGGATCAAATTCTATGCCTCTTCGTGAAAATATGTAGCCCAACAATTTTCCTGAAGTAACCCCAAAATCACACTCATTTGGGTATAGACAGACCTTATATTCTTCTATCCTTTTAAAGATTTTATCCAAGGACCCGGAGATGATCCTTCCATGTCAAATATTTTTCCAAAAGGTCATCCACATAATATTCCATTAAGGTATGCATGAGATCATGGAATATTGTTGTCATGGCTCGCTGGCATGTGGCACCTACATTCTTTAGACTGAAAGGCATGATGTTCCAGTACTATATTTCCCATGGGAAAGTGAAAACTATTTTGTGTTGATCCTCAGGGGTGATGTGTATTTGATTGTAGCCCAAGAAACCATCTATGAGGGACACCATCTTGTATCCCGCGGTAAGATCAACAATGATGTCTATGTTCGGCAATGGGAAATCATCTTTTGGACAAGCCTTGTTTAAATATCTAAAGTTTGTACAAATGAGGATCTATCCATTTGCCTTGGTGACAGGGACAAGCTTGGAAATCCAGTCAACATAGTCTATCGATCCTATGAATCTGACATCCAGTAACTTCTTCAGTTCATCCTTCACAAGTAGTGCAATTTGTGGATGCATCTTTCGTAATTTATATTTGATTGGTTTGATACTTGGAATTAAAGGAAGATGGTGCAATAATAACTTTGGATCTAGACCTAACATGTCAGCATATGACCACACAAAGTTAACTACTCTTTCTGAGAAGAATTGTTGGAATTAAAGTTTTTCTTCTTCTATCAATGTTGCGGAAAAAATCACTATTTTGGGATTCTCTGGTGTAGCTAGGTTAAATTCTATTGTGACTTGAATAAGAATTGTTGATTTTTCATGTGTCATGGAAAGAAATTCCAATCCTCCATCCTTAGGCACCTCAAAGACATTTTAACCTTTGGATACATCCTTTATTTTTACTATTATATTGTTAGAAGATGCCTTGCAATTTTCCCCTAAAGACATGTCTTTTTTTGTTTTATTTTTTATATATTTGTGACTAGAGGATTGCACAGTCTCCTCGAAGTATTCTACACAATATAGATCAATAAAAAATCCTACCTTGTGATCACCACTTGGTATGCCCTCATGGAGTCCCATGAATTATGCAATGGCTTCGTCATTCTAAAAGATATCCATAGCGGGCAGATCTTGTTGGTCCCAGTCAATGATTTGTGGATAGACAAGGGAAATACCATCATCATTGTTGTTAAAGGATAGGGAGGATGCAAAAATCATGCAAATGGAAGCCTCAAGTGTGAATGCAGAATTGTCATCCTCACTTTCCTAGTCAGATTTGATCCAAGGACCATCATTTAATTCAGATGTGTTATGTCCATGGTCATAATATGGGACAAACAGATCAACATCATGATCAACAGATGGTAGTTAAGAGGCATGGAAAATAGGCTCAGGCATGTTAGGCTCATGGGTGGGCTTGGGAATGGGGCAGGACAATGTAGATGTTATCGGTGACAGTTTATGCTCATTTGGGTCCCAAGGAATGCTTACCCATTCTTTATGTTTTGAATGGTGATCTATAGGATCAATTTTGTACATTTTTCTAAATATTTACTCAAAAGGGAGTTGGTCGGGTTCTAGAAATATTTCATCAATATCATAGTCACTCAAGGTTCTATTAGATCACCATTCCCATTCATGAGAGTCAGTTTTGGTATGGCCGTCTTCACTTGTCTCGACACTTTTAGGAGCTATTACATCTTTACTTGAAAGTACATAGATATGTCGATCGCCAGTTTCAAGTTGCTTGAACCCTAGCCCTAAATACTTTGGTCTTGTAGAAGGAATGATAGGCTCTCTCTTGTCACTGATGTTTGGTTCAAGTCCACTAGTTCCATCAAAACCATGAGCTTTGCATATATTATAGCCTTTTCAATAGATATGTACTAGTAATGGGGATAATTCCTTTGGATCCTTGTAGATCCAAGTAGATAATTCTAAAATCTCCTCATCATTCATGTCTCACCATAGTGTGAATACCATCTTTGAAGGAACCTTGAAAGTCTACTTAGGCTCTACTACGCAACAAGGTCAACCATAGACTTTAGTTGGCTTGGGTATTTTTGTGATACAGTAAGATGTATTCAATTTGAATTCTCCATAGCCAACATCCTTGATCTTAAAGTTAGTACTTGGTATGGAGGCCGAGGAGGATGGTGTGGCAGAAGTCGATGAAGTGGATATGGATGGATTGGTGAGTGTGGATGGGTCGATGTATCTAGAGGAAGTGGATTTTGAAGCCTCTCAGTTAATAGGAACTTGGTGCTCAGAAGTATCTCTTAAGTTGGTACAATATTGAAAAGTATTATGATCTCCTAGTATACTAATTTTGGTGCCATCAAAGGGGAACTTTAGACATTGGTGGTAGGTGGATGGAATGGACTTTAAGGCATGAATCCATGGGCGACCAAGTAAGACATTGTAAGGTAGATCTCGATCCAAGACTTGAAATGTGGTGTCTATGATAACCAATCTCACATGAATTGGAAGTGTGATGATTCCTTTGGAAGAGAGCTCTTCATCATCATATAATTTTATCACAATACTCTTGGTAGAACCCACACAAGCATCAGAGAAGCCAAGAGCCTTAACCAATTTGAAAGAGCAGTTGTTCAATCCTACTTCACCATCTACTAGGATTCATTTAACCTTATTCTTATGGATGAAAACCTCAATGTCCAGGGCATCGTTATGAGATGGATTGGGTGAGGAATAGTCAAGGTCAGAAAAGGTAATGTGATGAGGCGAATTCAAATATCTGACCATAGTTTTGAAATGGTTGACACCTATATCATTTGGGACAGAGGAATCTTGCAATAATTTACCCAATATAGCCTTATGCGCTGGTGAAATGTAGAGTAATTCAAGGATGGAAATTTGGGAAACCATTTTATTTAATTGCTCGATAAGGTTAAAATCTAGATTGGGCTTTGGCTGCTTGACAGATGGGCTAGGGATGGTAATCTTGGGTCTACAAGTAGAAGGGCCTAAGATGGTGACATTGTCTTTGCATTTAGTGACATTGAATTATGGGGTCTTCTTAATAGTAATGGTATTGACACATTTGTCTTCATCAGCAGCTCGAAGGTTATTAATGATAGTACCACCAGAATAATTGAAGGTAACATGGGCGTAATTGGCTTGATTGTTATTATTATTTATCTAGAATGATGAGGGGTCACCCAGACCATGGTCCTACAGTGGTTTCTTATGAATTGTATGATCTAAATTAGACGCAAATGGTTGACCACCAAGCTCAATGGTGCAGTTTCTAAAAAGATCTTGGACAAGATTTACTAGTTGGTGACAAGAGGAATTTTTATGCCCTTTGACATATTGGTAGTCACAAAATGCATTATCATCCCACCATGATGTCTTAAATTGACCAGGATCATATGGTTTAGGGTCTTCCAAAGTTATGAATTAATTTTGGATAATTTTCTTTAGGACAACTTCGATGGGTTCACCCAAGGGGGTGTATGTGCATTTTTGAAATTGCCTTGTTTGATGAGGTTGCATTTGGTTTGATTGAGTAGGATTGTTTTGAATGGAATTAGAAATTGGTGTTGGTGTAGAAATAGGTTCATTTTGAGTTTGAACTCCTTTAATCATGAGCATAAGACATGTTGCATTGATTGTTTTTGCATCGACCATGCCATCATTGGTGATGTGTTTATTTTTAACCCAATATTTGTTTTTGTCATCAGAAGCACTTGGGTTGGTGTTTGTGATAGTGTTGATGGTTTTTCCACCATTCTTAAGTTTTCCTTTGGAAATTAAGGCTTTTTCAAGTTGAACACCTTTTTCAACAAGGTCAGTAAAGGTGGTGCAACAATGGACTTGTAAGCCGTATCTTAGTGGGTCGAGGACATTCTCCACAAACATTGTGACTTTTTCCTTTTTAGGTATCTCCATAGGACATCATCTTGATAGAGTTCTCCATCTTTGGAACAATGGGATGAAGGTCTCACCTAAATCCTCTTGAGTGAGTTTGCATAAGGAGGAAATGTCAATGTTTGTATCAATGTGATAGGCATAGTTTTCAACAAACTTGTTGGCCAATTCATACCATGATTTAATTTCTTTAGGTAATTGTGTGAACCACTCCAGTGTGTGCCATGCAAGAATCCTAGAGAAGAGTCTCATTAAATAAGTGTGTTCATAAGCAATGTCCATGCAACTGGTAGTGAATTCTCGAATGTGTTCAATGGTATTTTTCTTGCCTTTGTATTTAGGGAAATGTAATGCTACATATCCTGGAGGAAATGGTGCCATGTACAAGGTCAAGTGTCAAATGGATATGTACATAAGTCATATGACATGTAAGGCTTTTTATTAGATATTTGCAAGGTCTCCACCTGTGTTTGCAGAGCAACAAGTTTGAGTGTGAGTGCCTCCACAATTGGGTTGTTTGTAGCATCACACATGTTGGTGATAGGTATGGTTTGAGTTCCCACTTGTTGTGATGAGATGTGTTGATTTGGAATGTGTTGTTGATGAGAAAATTGGGTGTTTTGATTTGGAATTTGTTAGAAATGAATTTTTTGATTAGGGATTTGTTGATGTGTATGGACTTGAGATGCATAAGTGGGGATGTGGGTTCCAGTCGTGTTGGATTGAATTTGAGGACCTTGTTGTCCTTGAGCATGTTGATGACCAAATGGAGTCATATGTTGGGTGACTTGATTGTCTTGTCCAAATAGATAGGTATGTCCTTGTGGAATGTTGGTATTTTGTATCAAGGGAATGTTGGTGCTGATTTGTGATGAATTTGGGACATTCAATTGAGGTCCTTGAATGATGACTCTTCATTTATTCTTCCCAAAGGGGTTTGATGAGTTTTTTTCCATTGTATTAGAGGAAGCCAATAAAATTTTTGTTGATGTCCCCATAGAGTCAGATGAAGCTCCAAAGAGGTTTGATTTGTTGACTCCCATTGTATTAGAGGAAGTCCCAAATGTTGATCCAATAGTTTTTGAGGAAACTGTGGACATTTGTTGAGGGATTGAATGTGATGTGGTATTTAATAGGGTTGATGTGTCCTGAATAGACATTGTATTAACCACATTGGATGTGTTGGTTGTTGTGTGAGTAGTGTGAGCACCAATAGCATTAATAGTATGCAAAGCATTTTGTGTTGTAGCTCCCATGGAGGCCTTATTTGCATCATGTGAAGGTATTTTTTGTGATTGACTTATTTGGGTGGTATGGCTAAGAGATACTACTCTTATTGTGTCAATTTCAAATCATTTTGGTAATCTAGCCCCTTGGTCAAGGAGCATAGCTAGGTATCTAGCTGAATCATTTAAGAATAATTCTTCCACAAAGGAGGCTGCTTCAGGATTTTGTGTAGAAGCTTGTATATCTTCCTAAAATAATTATCCATTTTGGTCTCTGGAGGAATTGTTCAAAAGGATTCCATGAAGAGGATGGAATGGTCATTTCACTTAATGGATTTATGAAAGAATTCCCCATGTTGGTATTTGCATTCATGTCATTAGGTAAATTGTTGGTATTTTCACTCATTTCATTGGAGAGATTGTAGAGGTTGGTGTCTTGACCAAAGGAATCCATGAGTCTTCTTTTTCTTTGTAGTCTTGTTTCAACCATAAACATTTTTCTCAATTGTGGGGGAGGCGGGGGGGGGATGAAGGTGACCAAATGTGAATGATATGAAACTATTTTTTGGGGTTTTTAGAATAAGAAATGTTATAAAATGATGGTGAATGGTAAATGAAAATGAGACTAAAATGAGCATACTAAAGGTATGCAAATGAAAAGGATTCTAGGATGCACCCAATATTGGTAAACTTAAGGAGAGGCACACTCAACCATACAAATTTTAGGCAATGTATCAATTTTGGAATATCAAGGGACTTGTTAAAAGGACTAAAGGAAAAAGAGGACAAAGTGAGGTTTCCACACTAGGATATTGAGTTGGAAATGGCTCACAAAAAGATAGTGACTAAAGGAAATGGTTTGATCAAGTCCAATGATAAAATACTCTTGAAGGAAAAGGTTTGAAAAATAATGGCAAGGAGTCCTATCTTAAAATCTGTAAAATGAGAACCTAGAATAATGGTAAAGCCTAAGGATGTAGTTAAGGAATTGTAATGAGAGACCTATGGAAAACTAAAAATGCAACCTAAAATGCAAGGATGAAGGAATTTGAGCAATTCTTGGTCTGGTTGTGGACAAGAACTGTAGAAAAAGATGTTTGGAATCGGTTTGGAAAAATTTAAGCCTTAGATTTTTGACATAGAATGTACTTTCAAGTCACAAAAAATTCCATCATTTCAAATGTGTTGTAGGGAAGCAAATGCATCACATAATTGGCAAATGCAGCATTTCAGAAGGCTAATGTGGTGCAACAAAGCAATTGCGGCACTAGGTAAATAAAATATGTTACGAAATAGGCAGATGTGACGTTTGAAACAAAAAATGTGGTTTATCAAAGTGTATTGTGGTTCTAGAATCAACAAATGCGATCCAAGATAGAAAATGGGTTGCAGTTTTGGCAAATGCGTTGCAAAGTCTAGTTTTTGGAATTTTTTTGGTAGATTACGAAGTTTGTTTAAGGTTTAAAGTGTTATTCCAGATCTAAAAAGGATGTTTAAGTATTCATTTTGTCTGAAAAAAACTTGACAAACATATTGTCTTGGATATTTGTGAAAACAAACACTTAGAAGACATGTACAACCCTATGGTTTGAAGGAATATATTCTTTTGGATTCCACATGGATTTTACTCGAACCACACTTATTCTTAGCAGATGAATTCAAAAGCTTGGCCACACGGGCTCCCCCTTATAGTGCACTCACTTCTCAGGTCAACCAAGTTTCCAACCTCCATGAAACTGCCATGGTAGGCTGATCATCTCTACTAAGAATTGTGATAATGTGGATTCCTTGGCAACGACCGTTGTTGAACCAAATAATAGATAAAGGCTTTTGGTCACACTATAACAAGGGGCTTAATGCGGGCATTTCATTCGTGGGGGACCATCCATGTGGCAAGAGACCATTGCTTCCTTTCTTGTCGAAACAATCCCCGTGATACTTGACCTTTCCTCAAGTACCCACACTTAGATACTGGTTTGGAAGTTGCTTGGCTTTAGCATGTTACCAGTTCGGTTGTTCCCTGAAGTGATTATTGTGTTGTTAGAATAAGTGAACTAATTAAAAAAGTAAACTAACACACCAATGAGACATTATATTGAAAGAAACTAATTAAAAAGATAAAACAAACTCTATATAACAATAGCTTCTTCAAATTCATCCCATTGTCCTCTATCTCCAAGGATTTGATTAAAGTTACTAGCTCTTAGTTGTGTAAGCAACAACTTGTTGAAATGACAACTTAGGAGAATGAGATTGATTGAAAATGCATATGCATTGATAATGATTTAAGCTATGAAATTGAACTTGAAATGCTATGATATGGCTAAAATTTTGATATGTTGGTTCAAATGCAACTATAGTAACTATACATGAAATCTAGGATGAAATCTACTTACGAAAAGGCTGTATTTATAGATTTTTCGAACGGTTGAAATTCAAACCTATTAAGATGAACTATGAGAGATTAAGAAGTTGAGAGAAAGGTGGAAGGTTGAGAGGAAAGTGGAAGAATTTTTTCAACCCACAAAACCATCCTCATTCAAAAATGGAGACAAACATGGCATTTATCTTTTCATTATGAAAAATGGTTGAAAGTTGAGGATAATTGCTAATTAAATAAATAAATGTATTTAATTTCTTGTGACAATGAATTTAGAAGTTTCCACAATTAAATAATTAATATTTAATTATGTGTAAGAAGTGAAAAAGATGAGTAATTAAATATTTTACAATATTTAATTAAGTGGGGTGAAAAAGATATTTAAATTTAAAATATTTAAATGTGAAATGAAGAATGAATATTCCATTGTTTGAATTTAAATGTTCAAACTTTGAAATAAAATGATAATCAAATAAATAAATTATGAAATTTATTTAATTTAATTAAGAGGAAAATAGCAATAATTAAATAAATTTATTTATTTAATTAAACTAGAAGAATTGGAAAAATGAACAATATAAATAAATAATTAAATTTATTTATACGTAGATGACTTTAGAATATTAATTAAATAATTTATATTTAATTAATTAACAAGTTTGAATAACCAAGACCATTTTTAGATGTGTACAATTACTTTTCCCCACCAGGAAAACCCTCTAAGGATAAATAATAGCAAGTAAGTACATTCGTAGTTCGATCAATTTGTGTTTGTATAAACAAAGAGAGAGCACACACAATGTACTTAGCTCACACTAGCAATATTTTTTCATTTTAAACCCAAAATAAAATGTGGGGTGATAAAGTATTAATCTCTTTAGTGTTTTTTGTTTCTTAAGATCACACAAAGCACAAGACAATTGTATACACACTTTAGGAGAGTATCACTAAACCACAAGACACACAAAACACTTGTTCATTTTAAAATCCAGCTTAGTGTGAGAAAAAAAGTTCATTTTAAACCAATGTTATGAAAGAATGCAAGTTCATTTTAATCCAATGAGTTGTAACATATGATTGTATTTTTTTTAATCCCATGAATGTGCATGCATGTTCATTTTAACTCATTAAATTGTAAATGCAACTTTGTAGGAGTGTTTGTTTGATTAAGATTGTGAAATAGCGCAAACAAACAAGGGTTAGACTCCTTGCCACATGTTGCAAACATAAAATTAGTAATCTTAAAACTTCTAATCTACTAAACAGAAAGAATAGAAAATCTATAAATTCTATAAAATTTGAAAGCAACTTTTTACCAGAAAAATACGTCACGATAGAGTGAATGCGGCCCAAAAAAAAGCATATGCATCATTAGGACTGGTGAATGCGGCTCGAAATAGAAAATGTGTCATTAGGACTGCTGAATGCGGCTCAAAATAGAAAATGCATCGTTAGGACTGGCGAATGCGGCTCCTCAGAGAAAATGTGTCATTCCTCAAGGAAAATGTGTCATGATAGATTGATTGCATCGTAGAAGGTTGGGATTGGGGCATTCCATACGGAAACTACAAAAAATGAATGTCACGTTCACCAATGTAACTAAGGGTAAATTTAAGTTAACATGATTAGATCATAAAAAAAATCAAACCCAAAGCATATAATGGAGCACAAAGGAAGTATATCATGAAAACAAGGAAAGAGTATACCCAAGATCTTCAACCTCCATGATTGACCTCCATTACACCTTCTCTATTTGTTGCAATATGATGTGTGCCCTTGTATGTGAGCTACAATGACTATGCCTAGACTAAGTAAATGTTGAAGGATTTTAATGGAAATGTAACGAAAAATTATGCTCTACATGCAATACCACAATTTGGAAAGTAACAAGGTTAGAAAAATGACAAGTATGAAGTCAAGAGATGAGAGATGCAAGATAACAGATATGCAAGAGATGCCAAAAATGAGGATAGAATTGTCATTTTATAGAAAATGCAATTTTGGATGAACGGACAAGATTCAAAATGACAACCCACAATTAGGGTTAGGGCAGCCTTAGGGTGAATTCAAAATGAGTGGTCAAGATTAAATTTAAGAAATTAAATCAAGGGATAAGAATGTATGTGAGAGGGAGATAAGATTTGGCATAGAAAAAGAGGGAGTTAGAAAATCAAATAATTTTAGAAATTACTTGATTTATGGAGGAAAATACTATTTTGAATTTAAAATTACTTTAATTCAAAATGGTGGGGTCATGTGATAGTAAATAATAATTTAAAATTATTTACTTGGAAAGAGGGAAATTTAAATAAATGATTTTTATTTAAATTTGGAGGGAAATTAAATGGGACAATTAAATAATTAATTTTAATTATTTAATTATGGAAGAAGTTGGTTAATAATTAAATAAATTGTGGGGGATTTATTTAGTTATGAGAAGACATTAGTATTAGAGACACATTTAAATAAAATTTATTTATGTAAATAATCAAGGGGGAATAATGGATAAATTAAATAAATTTGATGATTTATTTAATTAAAAAGGACATTAGACATTAGTGGCATATCAAATAAAATAAATATGATGTATTTATTTAAATAGTCAAGAAGAATAAAAGACATGAATTAATTAAATAATTAATAGTTGAATTCAGATAGGACATAATCAAGTACTTTAATTATGTTTAGAAGAATTATGGAAAAATTTGAGTTTGCAGGTCTAGGTCAATTTTATGTGTCTATAAAAACCATTTTTTTCTCGCAAATATTACTTATTTGTTTGTTGAATTGATGCATAACACTGATTGTGAGTGTGATTTTTTGTTTGTGAAAGGTTGATTGGCAGAGGGGAGTACCCTCTACATCAATTGGGCTTAGTAAGCTTATTGTGTGAACCACATCAATACCTTCATTGATTTATTTATTATATAAGATTAATTACATATTTAGTTGACTACATGTTTCATGAGTCATTGAAATTTGCACCACCTTTTAGTTGGTTCAGATCAATATTAAGTCAATAAGTTGACATATAAGCATACTTGAAGATATATAAAATTTAGTGAAGAAATTAGAAGATAAATTATCATGACATTGTATTAAAAATTGTAACAACCCAATTCATGTACTTAAAATATTACCACACTTTTCTATGGTTATTTATTTTCTTGTATAATTTTAATCAAAGTAATTTAGTGTTCATTCAGTTATATATGTAGATATCTATCCATATGTAAATATGGGATATGAATATACCTATACAAGATAGGAATCCATCCATATGAAACATGCATCCTTCTATCCATCTAAGATAGGTATACATCCAAACAAGATAGGCATCTACCTAATATGATAGCTGCATACTTTGGCAAGAGACATAGACTCATCAAAACCAACTAGGTCTCAAATCTCTTACTAAAGAATAGACTTCCTTACTGGAAGTGTGTCGAGGTCATCATCTTTTAGGAGTATACATATCTATTCATAAAATAAATGGCATGTGTATTGTTGAACCTCTCTTTTTCTATTTGTCCTTGATGACAATATTTGTTTCAATTTGGCATCTCAGTGGTGATTATTCAGTTGCACTATTTCTATTTTGTCATTGGCATACTTACTTCATATTATGATATTATCTTCGATGGCACTGATATCTTGACTCCATGTGCAGATTTTGGTTATAGGTTAATGCTCCCATGTTCAAGTGACATGATTCTGATTCTGATTAAATGTTTTTGGCCTGTTCAGATTTCTAGCATTATGAAATTGATACTTTTTTTCTAATCATCATCGGAGGTGTGCTTCTCGGTTCAGATTCGTTCAGGTAATGCTTTCAGTTTTTTGGTTCTTGAGTTGGTTTTCACTTTTAAGAAAACCCTATTGGGTTTCCTTAAACAATTGATAATGGCTTGGGCATATGTTATATGGTATTGGGCATGGATAATTGGCACATTTTTTTTGGCTTGAAATTAGCCTTTATTACATTTAATAAGGCTTTGGATATATTGAGTATATATGGCATTATATGGTGGCAATTAGCTTTGGTTAAAGGTAAAAAAATTGATCATTATTTGAATGTGATTCGGTTCTTTTGATTAACACATTACTTGACCTTAAGGCCGAAAACATGTATAAGGTTATGATGGTTTAAAATGTCACCATTGAAGTGACTTGGACTTGATTACTTCAAAACAAAAATTCTACGACAATTGACATTTGGTTTGTAATAATGAAGGCATTATTGGGTCAGCATTATAGATGCTTAATCTTTGAATAGTGATAATGATGATCTACAGTGTGCATGCATTCAAAGGTAATGAGATGGTCGACATGCAAGGCTTTGGTCAGTCTGTCGGACTTAAAAATGCATTATGAGTTTATTTTATTATCACTTCAATCCTTTCGGAATTCAAACCTTATCAACTTTGGTTGTATTTGCCTTGGAAATTTTAGGGCAATCATTTTACCATTTCATTTTTTTTGGGTTTCAAACCCTACTCTGGCCACCACCATGGAAATCTCCACTCATTCGTTTCATTGTTTTAGTTGGCTTTTAGACTTTCTTGGACAACATATGGGGGAATATGAAAGACCATCACCATGGTCGATTCTCTTGTTAGTCTCATATCACTGGATAAGAGCTCAAAATCGGAGGTAGCTTGGGCTACTCAGCTGCTCTGTTGGTCTGGTAAATTGCTACATGTCCAATCTCTTTCGGTCTTCTCAGGTATTCATCTCTATAACTACTGTGCAAAACCGTTACTTCTACTGGAAAAGATAACATGAGATATGTTTTTACCTCTATATGGAAGAATGTAAAATGGGTTCATTTGGTTGTAATTAGAAATGTTGCATGTCGATTTCACATTCTCAAAAATGCATATCAATTTACTTTATCACATTAAATCTGCTCTTGCATTAAGGAATGGTTTTTTTTTTTGGGTTGTGGGTAATCATGAAGCCTGTGAATCTTTTTAGCTTCTCACATGGAGTCATTGGTAACTGTTCTTGGGTGCATTTTTATGAGGTTTCGGCTACAAAGCATTGTGTTTTCAATTACTTTACTGTTGCAGCAGTTTTAGTGGCTATTGTTCATGGAATATATATTGTTTTGATGTTGGTTTATTGAGCACAACTTGTGCAGGCTGCTTGTGAGGAAAATTTTTAGTCTCCTTTCTATATTTGCATACTAATTTTTTATTCTTGTTAGAAGAAAATATCTCTCTTAGGGACACGTGAATATCTAGAAAGGTTGCTTGACGAGAAGTGGGTAATCTGACAGTCACCTCTTTTTGTTTTTGTAGTACGAGCTACTATTGTAGCCCCCCTTGAATGTAATGTTGAAATCTGTAAAAAGAAGAAAAATACAGAGATTAGGGTTTCAATATACTTGAAAAAACATTCAGAGAAAAGAGTTTTCAAGAACCAAAAAATATGTATGAGAAAGACTATGAAAAACAAGTGTGAGAATATCACTGTGATTGTATTGTAGAGAAGTTGAGCATTGAGATTGAAAATAAAAAATATGAGTTATTTTATCAAGCTATCTTAAGTCTCGACAATGGTTAAAATTTTGAAGGGTCATGCTTGAACCTTGAGGATTGTAAACATTGTCTCTCAAGAGGCACTTGAGTGAAACTAGAGAAAAAGAGAAATCCTCTTTATTATTGTATGTCATACTGAAAACAAAAAAGAGGTTGGTTCTCCTTGAGATTGGTGTCTCTAAATGAGGGGTCGGTGCTCAAAAATCAGCCTATGAGGAATTGTCAAAAGTGATTATTAAAACAAAATCTTGAAAAAGGCAGCAAGTTAAGGAGTGGTTTTTCTACCCCAGGAGGGTTTTCCACTCAACATATCTTGTGTTTATTTGATTATTTGTGGTTCATTTGATTCATTGCATGAATTCTTTAATATGCTATGTTTCCCTATTACAATTCTCATTTCAATTTATGTGATTACATTCAATACATGAATGAGTTTATCATTGATAAATGAGAGCATACATTTGGTTTATTTCAATTTCATTAAAATTGTGAAAATAGTTAAAATCATTGATTCAACCCGCCCCCCCCCACCCTCTCAGTGTCTTTTTCACTCCAACAATTGGTATCAAAGCCTAGGGTCCTCTAATAGGTCTTTCCAACCTAGAATTGATTTTGGCCTTGGAGTGTATTCAAGATGTCTCAAGCTCATGAAGGCACATCCTTGACTAGAGCTCCATTATTTGATGGAACTAATTATGTATTCTGGAAAATCATAATGGAGACTTATTTAACTTCTATTGACCTTGATGTTTGGAGCATAGTATTGACTGGGTACACTATACCAACTACTTTGCCTACTACTTCTGATGAAAAGGAAAGATATGAAACTAATGCAAGAGAAAAACATGTTCTCCTGTGTGCACTGACTAAAGATGTCTTTATTAAAGTCATGCACTACATCTCTGCTAGGGAAATCTGGGTTAAACTTGAAACTATCTATCAAGGGAATGAAAAAGTAAAATAGTCTAAAGTCCTCACTCTAAAATAGTTGTTTGAAGAAATAAAAATGAGGGATGATGAAAAAGTAGTTGATTACTTTTTGAGAGTTGATAAAATTGTCAAGGCCATGAAGGGTCTAGGAGAAGAAGTTAAGGAATTTGATATTGTAACTAAGGTCATCAGTACCTTACCAAAAAAATTTGAAGCTAAGATTTCTACTCTAGAAGAGAAGAAACACTTTGACCAGCTTACCCTAGACAACCTACAAGGCACTTTGACTGCCTATGAAATGAGAATCAGTAAAAATAATTCTTCTGCTAAAGAAAGTGCCTTTAATACTGAAAGGAGAGAAAAGGATGAGCCCACTGAATCATAATTTTTTGATTCCAAAGAATCCCACTTTGTGAGGAAGCTCAAAAAGGGGTCTAGAAAGTATAAGGGAAAACATCACTTCAAATTCTTTAACTGTGGAAAAATAGGCCACTTTTCTGCAAAGTGCCCCTATGGTGATCCAAATAGTGATACCAACAAATCTAAAAAATTGGCTAAGAAAAAGGCCTATAGACCTAAACAAAAATTCAACTTCAAAAAAAAGAAAAGTTCATTTAGCAAAAATGAAATAGAATCTGAATCTGAAGATTCATTAGATGAAGAGGATGAAAATCTATTCATGGCTGAAATCATTCAGCAAGAAGAAACTAACAACAATGATGTTGAAGTTGGTGAAGTGGATCTTGAAGGTGAACTAAAATGTGCATTAAAATATTTGAGAAAACTCAAAAAATAAATGCTTGTTCAAGAACAAAACTCTACTCAAGCTCTTGCTCAAGAGCAACTCCCAAATCTTGAAATTGTTTCATTAAAAACTCAACTTGAAGAAACCAAGAGGGTTGAAGATTGTCTTCATATTGGCATAAATCTAAGAGTGAGAACTTCAAAAACTTGAACATGAGATTGTTGATCTCAGGAAGATCATAGAGAAATATGTGAGCACTCTTAAACTGAATGGCATGCTCAGTAAACATAAATTGAATAAGGACAAAATAGGCATTGGATTTATGAAAGGTGAATGTTCAAATGAAAGTGCAAAGAATAATGTTGTTGCTGGAAACAAAACTGTTGAATCTAAACATCCTAATTCTGATAAGGATCATGTTCATCCTTTTAGGAATAACAAAATATCATATAATTCTAACCCTTTATTTTATGGGTAGTGTTATTTCTGCAACAGATTTGGCCACAAAGTGAGATCTTGTAGATTTATAAATCCTAAAACTCCTAGATTTGGTTATCTAAAAATAATTGGCTTTGCAAGACAGATTAGATGCTTCACATGCAATTCCATGGGTCATTCTACTGAACAATGTAAAGTTGATCAATATAATAAACAACAGAAAACTAAAAAGGTCTGGAAACCCAAAGCTGTCAACAACATAGAACAAACTATGTTTGTTTAAAATGCTTTCCACTCCAACAAAAAAAACTTATGGGTCCTAGATAGTGGTTGTTCAAACCACATGATTGGTGACAAAGAAAAATTCACTAATCTTGAAGATTGTGTAGGTGGATATGTGAAGTTTGGAGATAATTCAGGTATACAAATCAAAGGTAGAGGTTCACTTTTTCTGAATGAAGGCACTCCTATTTACAATGTGTATTACATAGAAGGATTAAAATGCAATCTTCTGAGTGTCAATCAAATTTTTGACAATGGCTATCAGGTCTTGTTCACTTCACACAGATGTGAAATAAAAAATAAGCTTGCAAAAGTTATTGTTGCTGGAAGAAGGACTAAGGGAAATTTCTACAATCTCCTTGACACATTTGGAAATGAAAATAATCAAGGTATATGCTTAATGAGTCATGTAGAAATTTGGTTGTGGCACAGAGACTAGGTCATATTAATTTTGACAATATGGTTAGGATTAGTAAGAATCAGAATGTAAGAGGTCTGTCTATTTTAAGAAAACCTAAAAATGTAGTCTGTAAAGAATATCTCAAAGGAAAGAAAACAAAGGTAAGCTTTAAATCTACAAAACATTCTTCTACTAGACCTCTGCAACTTTTTCATATAGACTTATGTGGTCCTACAAGGACTAGATCTATCAATGGTGAGAAATATTTCATGCTATTTTTTGATGACTACTCTCATATGGTATGGTATGGTATGGGTTACCTTTCTCAAGCAAAAATTTGAAGCTTTTGAACATTTTAAAGTCTTTAGAAAAATGGTAGAAAGAGAGTCAAATTTAAAATTGAAATGTCTAAGATCTGACAAAGGTGGTGAATTCACCTCACAAGAATTCATTGACTACTGTGAAAGACATGGCATAAAAAGATAATATGTTGCTGCCAGAACACCTCAATAGAATGGGGTTGTTGAGAGAAAGAACATAACTATAAAAGAGATGGCAAGAACTATGTTGGATGAAGCAAAACTGTCAAACATGTATTGGAAAGAAGTTGTTCATACAACTATCTATATTTTGATGGCTTAATACAATGCAGGATGAAATTGATCAAATTGAGAAAAATCAGACTTGGGAGCTAGTCCCAAGACCAGATGATAAAAATATCATAGGAGGTAAATGGACATTCAAAAACAAACTCGATGAAAATAGTCATGTTGTTCGCAACAAGGCTAGATATGTCTGCAAAGGATATGCTCAACAAGAAGGTATTGAATTTGGTGAAACCTTTGCACCTGTAGCTAGACTTGAATCCACTAGAATATTCTTGGCCTATTTTATTTTCAAAAACTTTACTGTATATCAAATGGATGTAAAAAATGATTTTCTTAATGGTTATTTGGATGAAGAAATTTACATAGAAAAACATGAAGGATTTACTTGAAAAAACAAGCCCAGTCATGTTTACAGGCTGAAAAAGGCTTTATATGGCCTAAAACAAGCTCCTAGAGCTTGGTACTCCAGACTGGACAGTCACTTTCTTTCAAAAGGTTTTATTAGAGGAGGTGTAGACAACAATATTTATGTTAAGCTTGAAGGTTCTGATATTTTAGTTGTTGAAATCTATGTTGATGATACTATCTTTGGCTGCAACAATATTGCTTTGAGTCAAAAATTCTCACAAATTATGGAATTTGAGTTTGAAATGTCCATTTTGGGAGAACTATCCTTCTTTTTAGGTCTTCAAATCTCTCAACTTGAAACTGGTATTTTTCTCTCTCAAACAAAATATGCAAGAGAGATGCTAAAGAAATTTCAAATGGATGAATGTCATCCAGCTAGCACTCCAATGGTCACCGGATGCAAAATCAGCAAGGTTGATGATTCTCCTATTGCAAATCCAATTGAGTATAGGTCAATGATAAGTAGCCTACTATATCTAACAACCTCTAGACCTGACATAATGCAGACAGTCTACATGGTTGCAAGTTTTCAATCATCTCCTAAGGAATCTCATATTAAAGTTGTTAGAAGGATTCTTAAATATGTTCAGGGAACTATTGATTATGGACTCTGGTATCCCAGTTCTAAGCAATTATTTTTCATTAGTGGCATATACTGATGTTGACTGGGTTGGTTGTCTAGATGATAGGAAAAGCACCAGTGGTGCTTTCTTTCTTGGTGATCAATTAGTGGCATGGCACAAAAAAAAAACAAGAATTTGTTTCACTCTCCACTACTGAAGTAGAATATATTGCTTCCAACTCTTGTTGTACTCAAGTAATCTAGATGTCACAAACATTATCTGACATGGGTATTGAAATCTCTAAACCTGTTTCTATTATTTGTGATGATACTAGCGTAATTAATATCTCTAAAAAATCTTGTTATGCACTCTCGCACTAAACACATTGATATTAAATTTCACTTTCTTCGTGAAAAGGTGCTGGGTAACGAGGTTTTTTGTGCAATATGTTCCTACACAAGCACACATTGCTGATAATTTTATAAAACCTTTGACTAAAGAAGTATTTGAAAGACTTCAGTCTAGATTGGGAGTTGTCTCTCAATATTTGCTATCTTAAATACTCTATCTTGGTGAGAGGGGGAGTTGGTTAGCTCTCCTTGCAACTCATACTTTGCTGCTCAAATGTTATATCTGCAGCTTCATGGAAGTTCACTATTGTTTTCCCTTCATCCTTGTGACAAAAATGGGGAGAATTATGAGCTCTTGGTTCTGGTTCTGTATTTTCGCTTAGTGGCTTGGTGGCTCAATTTTTACCATCAAGGACAAAGGGGGAGTTTTTTGAACCTCTCTTTTGCTATTTTTCCTTGATGACAATATTTTTTTCAGTTTGGCATCTTGGTGTTGATTACTCAGTTGCATTTTTTCTATTCTCTCATTGGCATACTTACTTCATATTATGATATTATCTTTGGTGGCATTGATCTCTTGACTCCATGTGCAGGTCTTGGTTACAGGTTAATGCTCCCATGTTCAGGTGACATGATTCTAATTCTAATTATATGTTTTTGGCATGTTCATATTTCTAGCTTTATGACATTAATACTTTTTTTTGAACATCATCGGAGGTGTGCTTCTCTATTCAGATTCATTTAGGTAATGCTTTCAATTTTTTGGTTCTTGAGTTGGTTTTCAGTTTTAAAAAAATCCTATTGGGTTTCCTTAAACAACTGATAATGTCTTGGGCATATGCTATATGGTATTGGGCATGGATAATTGGCACATTGTTTTTGGCTTGAAATTAGCCGTTATTACATTTAATAAGGCTTTGGATATATTTAATATATATGGCATTATATGGTGGCAATCGGATTTGGTTAAAGGTAAAAAAATTGATCATTATTTGAATGTGATTTGGGTCTTTTGGTTAACACATTACTTGGCCTTAAGGCTGACAATAGGTATAAGGTTATGATGGTTTAAAATGTCACCATGGAAGTGACTTGGACTTGATTACTTGGAAACAAAAAGTCTAAGGTAATTGACATTTGGTTTGTAATAATGCAAAGCATTATTGGGTTGGCATTACACATACTTAATCTTTGAACAGTGGTAATGATGATCTATGGTGTGCATGCATTCAAAGGTAATGAGATGGTCGACAAGCAAGGCTTTGGTCAGTCCCTCGGACTTCAAAATGCAATATGAGTTTTTTTATTATCACTTCACTCCTTTCGGACTTCAAACCTTATCAACTTTGGTTGTATTTGCCTTGAAAATTTTAGGGCAATCATTTTACCTTTTCATTGTTCATGGGTTTCAAACCCTATTTTGGCCGCCACCATGGAAATCTCCACTCAGCCATTTCACTAGTTTAATTGGCTTTTAGACTTTCTTGGACAACGTATGGAGGAATATGAAAGACCATCACCATGGTCGATTCTCTTGTCAGTCTCCTGTCACTGGATAAGAGATTTAAATTGGAAGTAGCTTGGGTTGCTCAGTTGCTCAGTTGGTCTGGTAAATTGCTACATGTCGAATCTCTTCTGGTCTTCTTAGGTATTCATCTCTTTAACTACTGTGCAAAAATATTACTTCTATTGGCAAAGATAACAAGAGATATGTTTTTACCTCTATATGGAAGAATGTAAAATGGGTTCATTTGGTTGTAATTAGAAATTTTGCATGTCGATTTCACATTCTCAAAAATGCATATCAATTTGCTTTATCATGTTAAATTTGCTCCTGCATTAAGGAATGGTATTTTTTTTTGGATTGTGCGTAATCATGAAGCTTGTGAATCTTCTCAACTTCTCACTTGGAGTCGTTGGTGACTGTTCTTGGGTGCATTTTTATGAGGTTTCAGTTACAAAGCATTGTGCTTTTAGTTACTTTACTGTTGCAGCAATTTTAGTGGCTATTGTTCATGCAATATATATTGTTTTGATGTTGGTTCATTGAGCACAGTCTGTGTAGGCTGCTTGTGAGGAAAAAGTTAAGTCTCCTTTCTATATTTGCATATTGCTTTTCTATTCTTGTTAGAAGAAAACATCTATCTCTCAGGAACACAGGAATATCTGGAAAGGTTGCTCGATAGGAAGTGGGTAATCAGACAATCACCTATGTTTTGTTTTTGTATTAAGAGCTACTTTTGTAACCCCCCTTGAATGTAATTTTGAAATCTATAAAAAGAAGAAAAACAAAGAGATTAGGGTTTCAATATACTTGAAAAAATATTAAGAGAAAAGAGTTTTCAAGAACCAAAAAATATGTATGAGAAAGACTGTGAAAAAAAAGTGTGAGAATATGACTGTGATTGTATTGTAGAGAAGTTGAGCATTGAGATTGAAAATAAAAAATATGAGTTATTTTATCAAGTTTTGTTAAGGCTTGACAATGGTTAAAATTCTGAAGGGTCATGCTTGAACTTTGAGGATTGTAAACATTGTCTGTCAAGAGGCACTTGAGTGAAACTAGAAAAACGGAGAAATCCTCTGTATTATTGTATGTCATACTGAAAATAGAAAAGGGGTTGGTGCTCCTTGAGTTGGTGCTCAGAAATCAGCCTATGAGGCATTGTCAAAAGTGATTATTAAAATGAAAGCCTGAAAAAGGCAGCAGGTTAAGGAGTGGTTTTTCTACCCCAAGAGGGTTTCCCACGTGACATATCTTGTGTTTATTTGATTATCTATGGTTCATCTAATTCATTGCATGAATCCTTTAATATGCTATGTTTCCCTATTACAATTCTTATTTCAGTTTATGTGATTGCATTCAATACATGAATGAGTTTATCATTAATAAATGAGAGCATACATTTGGTTTATTTAAGTTTCATTAAAATTCTGAAAATAGTTAAAATCAATTATTCACGCTCGCCCCGCCCCCCCCCCCCCTCCGCTCCCTCTCAGTGTCTTTTTCACTCGAACAGTGTCCCACCTCAAAATTTGTCTCAAATCCTTTGAGAGTCAAGAAAATCTATGTAGGATTTCTTTTGAGAATACTATGATTTTTTTTATCATAAATCTACTTTAGAGATTTACCTTTAATTTTAATTCAGTGAATCATTTATGTATTAAGTTGAGAGAATGATTGAGTTTCTAAATAGATTATAAATTCAATCTTTAGAAAGCCTCTAAAATCACACCTAAAAACCTATGTATGAGGAACCTCCTTCATTCACTACACTGTTTGTGTACCCACTTCCAAATAGGATAAAGGTGTACTCTATATGTAGTTCTAATTTCTAATTTATGTTTTATGCAATTGGATAAGTGGGTACACAACTCTTTCCAAGGTTAAAATTCCCTAGATAGTTCTTCGTCATCTATCACTCACCTAGGTGTAATAGGGATGAAAGCCTAATTAATTTATTTTTTTACAAACACACTCTAATGAGGTGTTTGATGTTGAATTTTGTTTGTAATAATTTTCATGTTTATCTATAACATAAATTTGGTTTCCTTTATTCAAAAAGTTATTAGTTTTTCATATTGGATGTATAATACTCAACACCTAAGAAACTATTTTCTAAATAATGTGTCTTAATATCATTTGATCTAATAGTTACTTTAATCTCAATTAATTTAAACCATGATAGGTACACATATATGATTAACAAATTAATTATTCATGATCAAAACTATTCAGCTAAAATTCACTAATTTTCTATAGTACTATGCAAATTTATCATCTACTAAAAAAAATTGTGAGAATTGATAGTGATTTATAAATATGTGCATGGAAATGGGTGACCAAAATGGGGTTAAAAGAGCCTACTTTTTTTAAATCGATAAAAAATGATCTTAGATGAGAAATTAAAGATAGTCACACAAATGTTTTGATGTGGTAAGAATAAGATTTGTACTGCTCAAAATCTAGTCTATAAACTATTATTTTTAAATGGTAGAGATTAACAGTTTAACATAGCATCTAGTGTGATCCCCTAAAATATTGACTTGTAAAAAGTATTTCACAAATTTATTCAGTAGAAAATTAGAAAACATCAAGTGTTTATTACTGTTTTTTGATGAATATATGAAGTTTTACTGATTTTCAAAGTGGCCATATCCAAAAAAATAAAATTTGGCTATGCTCTCCCTAATAATTTTCAAAACAAATCAAAATTCATTTTTTTTAAATTTGTATAAAATACATTTTAGAATATAAAAATATAGTTTATTTCAAATTTGGACATGAATGGATAAAAATGATACTAGAAATATTATATATAGGTTTTTTTTGTTAATCAAAAACACCATTTATCTTAAAACATATAAGGAGAAAATGATTTTATTAAATTTTTTATTTATTCATAATAAAGTAAGATAAATAGTATAAAATATTATTTTTAAGTTAAGAGGCTAAGATGAGGGACTACAAAGTAGAGTGAATATCATAGAAGTACAAGATGGAAGCTTAATTGGAGAACCAAAAATAGGATTTGAGACATATTGAGAAATATTGTTTTGAGAAATTGGTACGATTTCATGAATTTTTTTTTTACATGTATAATTTAGAACCCTTTCTGGATTTAATGACAGATAATTCAAAGTCAATTTGTTAATGGATATGAATAATTAAGTATTATTCGACTTCGCCTGGTAACTTGGTCAAGATTTAAACTTTCACCATCTGTGAGGTTGAAGGAAAAATGGTTTGACAAAAAATATTGTGATGTCAAATTACACACCTCTATAAATTTTCATATGTTTTTGAGAGCTCCAAGAAAAAGTTATCACCAAACTTGGTTTTCAATTGATGAGTAAATTATGTTGATTAGTGTAACCACATATTTGTTTCTTTGGCATCTTTTGAATATGTGGAGGATGAACTTATTTGAATGAGTCCAAAATGCCATGGTGGAAAACCAGTATAAATCTAATTCCTTGCAAATTTAAATATTGTAAAGCATTTGAGAAGATGGTTCGATTCAAGTGCCCGCAAAGTGGACACTTTATCTTCAAACTTGCATGAAGGAACATTGTTTTAAATACATTGTATGGTAAGTGAGTGGGAGGTGATAGGGGTAGAGGGCAGCTAAAGGATATGAATGTGCAGAAAACTTATTCCCTCATTTTGTTGCGTCAATAGTGATACAAATTCAAAGTATTAAGAACACTCACATTGGTGATTGATTGTAAGAGAATAAAGGTGGTAGGGAGGAATAATATGCATAGCCATTGAGTGCATCGACTAGCATATTTAATGAAATATTTTATGAAGTAGAAGTAAATATTGCAGGAAGGTGATCTTGTGGTCGATGACAAGCTTTTAGCTAAGGATGTACCAAGAAATATGCCTTTATAATAATAAATTCGATACATAGAGAGGGCGCTCAGGAGGAAACGTTGTCATTCCAAGAGGTGGCATGTAGCAAAGCTAAAGGTTGTGTGGATACTACCAAACGTAAGAGTTTGGAAGACAACGATAAAATCAAAAAAGAAAAGAAAAGAAAAAATCCACGATCGAGGAAGGTAGGAGGAAGGTAGGATAGAGAGTTTGACAAACTAAGTGAGAAGCCCAATTCTTGAGGGGGTTATTAAGATTCAAATGTAAAAATAGATTTGAAATAGAGAGAAGTAGGCATGATGTGTATGTGCAGAGGAGAACCATTGAAGGATGTGGTGGTGCAGATGAGTAGAGGAAGATGAAGAGTTGGAAGACCAAAGAGGCAATGAAATTGTTCGGTATGTGTAATGTAGTTTCCATGAAATATTAAATAAATAAAAGTTGACACTTGAATCAAAAAAATCTTTGCGCTCAACCCAAATGTGAAACACTTGAGGCGGATTGCGGTGCATGAGCTCTGCTAGGGTTTTGAGTTTTCTAAGGTCATTCGTGGCCCCTCCTGCATCATACTGCACTTATTGCGCAGGATTTTGGTTCCTCCATTGAGTACGACCGCATTTACTGCGGTTTTAGGGGTTTATTATGCCTTCAACCGGCTCTAACCAGGAAATTCTTGCTGGTGTTAGTGGTTGAACGAAACAGTTTAATGGCTCCCCCATCGAACAAACGCCCTCGAAAATTTGTTTCGAAAGTCTTTCACGAGGTAAGCATTTTGACGCTCCTGCTGATGTAATTTTACCTTTACCTGATTTTGATTTTGCATGCCAATGGCTTGAAAAACACACCCTTGTGGGTTATTTTGTTGGGAGGACTCCCCCTGAAAGTGTGCTAAAAGACTGGGTTAACAAGGCCTGGGTCCCTCATGGGGTCCACCTTGATATGGTCCAAAATCTGACCAAGGGTTTTTTCTTGTTTCGCTTTGCAGAAGTAAATCACGTCCAAGCTATTCTGGGTCATGGACCCTAGTATGTCCGTTCCTCCTTGTTGGTTTTCCAGTCCTAGACTTGGGATTTTGCTGTCTCTGAGGACACCAAAATGCGTGTGTCGGTCTGGATTGAGTTTCCCGGGTTGCCCTTGCCATGTGTGTCCTTCTTGCACCATATTGCTTCCTCTTTGGGGAAGGTTGTTTGCATTGAACCTAATAAGTTCTTTCAAGCCCGTCCTCAGAAGAGGGTTTGTGTGGAAGTTGATTTATCCAAGGATTTGAAAGAGATTGTTGACCTTCAAATCGGGGATATTCGCCACTCCCAAAAAATCACGTATTTTAACCTTCCCAACACGTGCTACCGGTGCCAATCAGCTGATCATAAGATCAAAGACTGCCCTTTGTCAGTTCCCCGTATTGTTTCTCAGCAACAGGGTGTTGAAAAGCCTCGTCAAATAGAGCCTTCGACTAAGATGGACACAAAGTGGACCACAGTCGCCAATCGAAAAAATAAGTCACATGGTTCTGGGTCGGCTCCCAAAGCCCCGGAACTGACCTAACAGGTTTCAAACCCTTCAAAGAAGGGGAAGGTGGCTTCTGTTGTTTTATAGCCTAGGCCATAGGCCGCGCCCCAGGCTGCTACAGTTTTATGTGTTCAACCGGCCTTATCCGCCAATGTGGAGACCCAACGGCGTTCTTGCAGCCGGTCTCCTCCACCGAAAGAAGGTGAATATGTGCCAGAAAAGCGGAGGTATTCTCCCTCTATTCAAATGGGTTCAGTTCCGCAAGAGTTTTTGAAGAATAGCTTCTCTTCCCTATGTGAAGAGGATCGAGATTTTGCAAGCATGGAAGACTTTCCATGAATTTTCTCTCATGGAATGTTCGAGGTCTCACAGACCTCTCAAGGAAGTATTCTATTAGGAATACTTTGAAGAATTTTCTGCAGATTGAAGTGCTTTGTCTCCAGGAAGTTAAAATTTCAGATTTTTTGCTTGCTTCGGCTTGTCGCTCTATTTGGCCAGCCAACACTATGTTATGTACCCTACATGAGGCTAGTCATGGTGGAGCCGCTACTCTTTTGGCCCTGCGGTTGCTTCCTTATGTGGTTGACCATGGGGTGGATCCCTCCCAGTGGGCTGTCTGGATTCTTCTCAATATTGAGAACCATTCCTTTGGGATTATTAATATTTACGCCTCTAATGATGCTGTGGAGCACTGCTTGCTTTGGCGATGGCTTGTAGACTCTTTGCCAGTTGCCACCTGGTTTCTCTGTGGGGATTTCAACATGGTTGAAATGGCGAATGATAAAAATGGCACTGAACCTTTTCGTTGGGCTGCAGACGAAAGGGAGGCGCGGTTTTACATGCACAATAAATTGGGGCTTTTTGATCCCAATCTAGGTTACCGTCATTCTCATTCCCTCTAGACACTTGGTGTAATTACAGAACTGGTGCTAACAAAGTCTTTAAGCGCCTTGATCGCTCCATGATCTCGGCACAATCTTTTTTTTCTTTCAAAAGCTCTGCCTTGCCTGTTAAGTTGCTTGTGGATGTGACCCTTTTGGATCACTTCCCCATTCAATTTCGGATTGAGTGGGAAACTTGGCAACCTCGCATGTGTAAGACGCAATTCTTTTTGAACATGTCTCTGCTCCGTCACAAGCCCACCATGTCCCACATTCTTCGAGTGTGGAATTTAGAGTGTCGTTCGTCTGGCAGTATGGGTTGGATTGCTTGGTGGAATGATGCTATCATTTGTACTGCACACTTCCTGCATATTTATGGGTGACAACTTGCTATATTCCACCGGTGCTCTTACGAGGCCACCACTGCTAACTTGCATGCTGCTATGGAGGCCTTAGTGGCTTGTCCTTTTTCTCTGTCACATCAAGTCCGAGTGGTGGACTTAAGACACCAGAAGCAAGTGATTGATAGCTATTCTGCCAGGGGCACTCAAATCAAGGTGTGGCTCCACTGGCTCAAAATTGGGGACTGTGCCTCCAAAGAATTTTTTTTGGCTCTTCGTGCTAGGCACTCCTCCCCAAGCATTAAAGCCATCAAAGATGGTAATCAAATGCTCTCTGAGCTACTTGACATTCTCCAGGCTTTTGTGCATCACTATGAGCAAGTTTTCACGGCTCAGGACCCCACGACTGTGCGCCAGCAAGCCCTTCAGAGTTGCCTTGCTGTTGTGCTACATAGGATTTCTTCAGCCCAGATTAATTTTTGTGATCAATTATTAACAATTGATGATCTCAAGGAAATTGTTTCCTCTATGGCCGATGACAAGACTCCTGGGATTGATGGTTTCCCCTGTGAATTCTATAAAGCGCTTTGGGACTGCATTGGGAGTGACCTACATCATGTTTATCTTGAAGCCTTTCACAACAATTCTTTAGACAATTTAATAAATAAAGGCAATATTAAATTCATACCTAAGTCTAGAGATCCGGAGGATATTTGTAACTGGCGGCCCATCACACTTCTTAATGTCTCTTATGAAATTATTGCCAAAGCCTTGGCTCTAAAAATCCGCCACCTCCTACCTCAGATTGTGCGTCCCGAGTAGACTAGATTCATCAAGTCCGGGTTCATTCTTGACAACATTATTGCTGTTTGGGAAGGCATGGAGTGGGCCCGGCGTTCGAACTAGAAAGTCGTGTTTATCAAAATTGATTTTGCTAAAGCATATGACCGCATTGAATGACCTTTCATTCTTGCGATGTTACAAGCATTGGGTTTTGGAGCCAATTTTCTTCAGTCCGTTCGCATGCTTTTTTCTAATGCCTCGACTTGCATCTCCATTAATGGCCACCAGTCCTCTACTTTTGGCCTCTTTCGTTCTATTCGCGAGGGATGCCCTCTTGCCCCTGCATTGTATGTTCTGGCAGCTGAGGGTTTTGGATATCTCCTGGCCAATGCTATCTCCCAACAGCGTGTTAAAGGAATAACACTCCCAGATTCTCAAGAGCAGCTTGTCATTGGGCATTTTGCTAATGACTCCTTCCTCACTCTCTTAGAGGACGAAGGTTCGATCACTGCTGCCCTTGAATGCCTTGACACTTTTTGTCTTGCATCTGATTCTGCAATTCAATGGAACAAAACGTTGTGCTACAGATAGTTTGTGCTTCCCACTCCTGCATGGCTTCAACCCTATAACTGGAAGTGGATTGGTCAAGGGGAAATCTTCTACTTCTTGGGCATTCCGTTCGCCTTTTAGGCTTCCCCCCGGGAGCTCTGGCAAGCCATGCTCTCCAGAGTTGAGTAGAAGCTGGCCTATTGGATTACCAAGCCTCTCTCGCTGGCAGGAAAATTCCAGGTGTGCTCTAAAGTTTTGGCTACCACCCATGTCTACTATTCTTCCTGTTGGGCTCCTTCTAAAACAGCCTACAACAAGCTCGAGAAGTTGCTCCACGATTTTCTTTGGGCCTCTTCTAAGACCCATAAGGGTTTTCATCGGGTCGCTTGAGAATTTTGTTGTCTTCCCAAGGAGTTGGGAGGGCTCGGCTTGCTTTCCACTCAACGATAGGGAACCGCCCTCTATGTCAAATGGATCATCTGTGCGCTTATTGGGGATGAAGCCTGGAAAGTTCTCCTCAAACATTGCATTCAGTCTGGGTTTCCCGTTCACAGACCCACCTAGAAAGGCATCGGCTTCCAAACCCTGCTGGTGATACGGAGCTAGTTCAAATTATTGGCTCCTTTATGGCTAAAAGCATTTGGCATGCTTGGAAAAATTTCAAGCCCTGGCTCCATTGGGCTGGTGTCAGGTTTCGTGATGGGCTCTCCATCAACCAGCATAATCTCTGGTGGTCTCCCCTTCTTGCCTAGAATGGTCAACCCCTTGCCCAGAATGGTCAACCCCTAGCCAAGTCGCCTTGGCTCAAAGCTCTCCGATTTCATAAGAAGGGCATTCAAACACTGCACCAGCTCTTCCACTGGCCTACCATGAGTATTATGCAGTGGGATGTTTTTAAAGCTCATTACAGCCTTCAAAACCAGGACCATCCTACTTTTGACGGTCTGGTGAACGCCATTCCAGCAGAGATTCTTCACAAAGTTGGTATTCGTGGGCACAAACCTTGATGGAAAGACTGGAAATGGTTTCCAGATACTCCTCTTAGGAGCTACAAGCCGCGACTCGATTACAGGTGGTTTTCACCCCATTTCCCTATGCTCAACTCGTTGAACCAGAGGTGGCTTCTTAACTCCTCGGCCTTTACTTGGCGTAGGAGGTTTGATGCCATTTGGTCTACAAGTGTTAATCTGAAGTAGGCCCACTTTGCTTGGTGTATTATTTTCCAAGGCTTGCCTATGAGTTCTCGGCTGGTTCATTTGGGAGTCTCTGACCCTCGCTGCCCATTTTGTGGGTAGCCTGAAAGCTTCAAGCACCTTTTTTGGTTTTGTCCCAGAGCACAGCAGTTCTGGACTTGGATTCATGATTTCTTTCAGCCTTTTAGGCCTGAACCCTTTTCGTGGCATATGGTTCTTCTAGGGAACCTGCCTGGAACCCCAACTAAGTTCACCCAGATATGGCACACTTTCAGAGTGGAAATCCTTTTCAGTATCTGGAAAGATAGAAATGCTTGTATTTTTGCTCATTCGCATATAGATATTAATGTTTCTATTTATGCTAAAGCTGTTATATGCTCTAATGTTATGTTACAGATTCAAGTGCAAGCCAACAAGGTTGCACTGTAAGTGGCTCACCTGCAAGTTCTTCTGGACCACTAGGGCAATGCCCCTTGTACTGTGGCTCGGATTCCTGACTCGCCCTCCTCCTCCCGCCGTCGATCGCCCTCTCGGGACCAGAAGCAGAGTGATTCCACGAGGGCTCGCTCCCAACTTCCTGCTCAGAGGGATTCTCGGCCTCGCAGGCGGGCTCGTTCACCTCCGCCGCTTCCTGGTCAGGGCTGACACTCTAGTGGTGCGCCGAGGAACAGTGGTGGAAGTTCTGGGTGGCCTGCAAATGCTCCTCCTGACTCTGGCTCTGGTTGGCCCTCCTCTAGGAAAAGCTTTCTGCAGCTTGCTCTTGCAATCTCGCTTCAGCGCGAGGATAAAGAAAAAGAAGATACAAATGATGATGGTTGGGGTGCTCCTCCTGACGTCACTCCTAACCCCGCTGATGTATGGGGTAGGAATTTGAATGACCAGGATCCCCCAAGATCTACTGGCACTGCTTTAGCTGCATAAATTTCATTCTATTTTTTTATTTCTGGGCTAGGCCCATGTGACTTTAGTTAATTTTGCTGGGCTAGGCCCATGTCGCTTTCGGGATGTGCTTTCCTACCACCCAACCCTTTTTTGTGAATTTTGTAACTTTATTTATATTAATATAGATATCTGGAAAATTCATCAAAAAAAAAAGTTATTTTAATTACTATCAAATGTCATTTTCTTGGTGTGCAATTGTATTCAATTTTAAATTGACACAATGTATTGTCAATTTAGTATTAAATGTTTATGGAGTCTTTGTAATCTGTAATTTGTAGAGTTGAGTGAGAATTCAAAAGGTGAAGCGTTTTTTCTCCTTTGGGAAAAGCTTTCCGCGGCTTGCTCTTGTAATCTCGCCTCAGCACGAGAATAAAGAAAAAGAAGATACAAATGATGATGGTTGGGGTGCTCCTCCTGACATCACTCCTAACCCCGTTGATGTATGGGGTAGAAATTTGGATGACCAGGATCCCCTAGGATCTACTCGCACTGCCTTAGCTGCGTAAATTTCATTCTTTTTTTTATTTCTGGGCTAGGCCCATGTGACTTTAGTTAATTTTGCTGGGCTAGGCCCATGTTGCTTTCGGGGTGTTCTTTCCTACCACCCAACCCTTTTTTGTGAATTTTGTAACTTTATTTATATTAATATAGATATTTGGAAAATTCATCAAAAATAAATAAATAAAAGTTATTTTAATTACTATCAAATGTCATTTTCTTGGTGTGCAATTGTATTCAATTTTAAATTGACACAATGAATTGTCAATTTAGTATTAAATGTTTATGGAGTCTTTGTAATCTGTAATTTGTAGAGTTGAGTGAGAATTCAAAAGGTGAAGTGTTTTTTCTCATCTTCATCAAATGGTATCAGAGTCAGTGGTCTTGAGCATGCAGTAAAAATTCACACCAGGACCTACAGGTGGAAAGGGAAGCGAGAAGAGGTTGTGGGTGCATAAAGATACCACCAAACATGAGGTAGCTTATGCCGGAAGCTATGGATTGAGAAAGTACAATTGAAGAGTGGCTCAAAAGTATTGTTGCAGTTGTGAGTGGTTGAGGGCTAGCAAGGAATTGTTATAGTGGAAGACTATAGTAGACGAAGTGGAATCTTCGTGAGGATTGAGGTATTAATTACAGCATGTTGGTTACAAGGGAAATTTGCAATGAAGACATGCACCAGACGAGGGCATGGAAGGAAGAGGAAGTGTTTGGTGGAGGAGGTCAGGTTATTTTATGGAGGAGGTTGGACTATCAACGATGAAGTTCGTTGAAGATTGTTCACAGTTTCGAAGGGTGATTCTATCACCTCACTCCGCCTTTGTGATCCCATGCTCACAAACTTCTTACTCGACATGTCTAATGCAAGAGCATCTGGATCCACTAGCAATTGACATCACCAAAGAATATATTGTTTCGATAAATTGATAAGATTTCATGAAATCATTTCTTACAAGCAGAATTTAGACTCCTTTCTCAATTTAATGGCAGATAATTTTTGAAGTCAATTTGTTAATGGCTATAAAGAATTAAGTGTTATCTAACTTCAACTGGTAACTTGGAAAAGATTTAAATTTTCATCATCCATGAGGTTGGAGGAAAAATGGTTTGACAAAAAATTTGTGATGTCAAATTACAGACCTCTGAAAATTTTCATACATTTTCGAGCTTCCGAAAAAAATTTAACGCCAAACTTGATTTTTAGTTGATGAGTAAATTTTGTTGATTCTAGTGTAACCATAAATTTTTTTCTTTAGCATTCTATGAATATGTGGGGGATGAACTTATTTGAATGAGTCTAAAATACGACGATGGAAAACCAATATAAATCTAATTCCTTGAAAATTATGATCAAAATATTATAAAGCATTTGAAAAGATGGTTTGATTCAAGTGCCAGCAATGTGGATGCTTTACCTTCTAACTTCCATGAAGGAACATTCTTTTAAATACATTATATGGTAAGTGAGTGGGGGCAGTGGGAGGCAACAGGGGTAGAGGGCGGCCAAAGGATATGAATATGTAGAAAACTCAATCCCTCATTCAGCCATGCTAGTAGTGATACAAATTCAAAGTATTAAGAACCCTCACATTGGTGATTGATTGTAAGAGAATAAAGGCGACAGGAAAGAATACTATGTGCAACCATTGGGCACATCAACTAGCATATTCAATGAAAGATTTTGTGAAGTACAAGTAAATATTGTATGAAGGTGATCTTGTGGTCGATGGTAGAATTTTAGTTGAGGATGTTCCAAGAAATATGCCTTTGAAATAATAAATTTGATGCATAGAGAGGGCATTCAGGAGGAAACATTGTCATGCCAAGACTAAGGAATTCAAGGTGGCATGTAGTAGAGCTAAAGGCTATGTAGACACTACCAAATGCAAGAGTTTGGAATAAAGCGATAAAATCAGAAAAGAAAGAGAAGACTCGCGATTGAGGAATGTAGGATAGAGAGTTTTCTAGACTAGGTGAGAAGCCCGATTCTTGAAGGGGTTATTAAGATTCAAATGCAGATACAGATTTGAAATGTGAAAAGTAGGCATGATGCGTATGTGTAGAGGAGAACTAGAGGATGTGGTGGTGCGGATGAGCAGAGGAAGATGGAGAGTCGGAAGACCAAAGAGGCAATGGAATTGTCTGACATGTGTAATGTAATTTTCATGAAATTTTGAATAAATAAAAGTTATTTGAATTGTTTTCAACCATGAGTTTCTTTGTGTACAATTATAATTGATTTTAAATCGACACAAGGAATCATTGATTTAGCATTAAGCATTTATGCAGTCTTTGTAATTTGTAATTTGTGGAGTTGAGTGAGAAGTTAAAAGGTGAAGGTTTTTTTTCTTGTCTTCATCAAATGGTAGTAGAGCCAATGGTCTTGAGCATGCGGGCAGAGCGTTGACTATGAGATAGTTCACACTATGACCTACAGGTGGAGAGGGAAGCGACCAAAGGTTGTGGGTGCCTAAGAAGACTATCGAACGTGAGGTAGCTTATGGTGGAACCTATGGATTGAGAAAGGATGATTTAAGAGTGGCTCAAAATTATAGTTGCAAATGTGAAGTCTTGAGTGGTTGAGGGCTGGAAAGGAATTATTGCAGTGGTAGATTACAATAGACAAAGTGGAATCTTTGTGAGGATTGAAGTCGGACTATGATTGCAACGTGGGGGTTGCAAGGGCAAATTACGGTGAAGACAATCTAGAGGAGGGCATGGAGAGAAGAGGGAGTGTTTGATAGAGGAGGTTGCATTATTTGGTGGAGGAGGTCGGGCTATCAATGATGGAGTTCATTGGAGATTGTTTGCAGTCTCAAAGGGTGATTTTATCACCTAACTCTACCTTTGTAAATCCATGTGCTCACAAATTTCTTATCTGTGTGTCTGATGCAGGAACATCTAGATTCATAAGCAATCTACATCATCAAAAAAATATTGTTATGAGAAATTGAAAAGATTTCATGAAATCCTTTCTTACAGGTAGAATTTAAACTTCTTTCTAGATTTAATGACAAATAATTTGAAGTCAATTTGTTAATAGCTATGAAGAATTAAGTGTTATCCAACTTTAACTGGTAATTTGGTGAAGATTTAAAATTTCACCATCCATGAGGTTAGAGGAAAAATGATGAAAAAAGTTTTGTGATGTCAAATTACATACCTCTATAAATTTCCATACGTTTTCAAGCTTCTTGAGAAAAAGTTATCACCAAACTCGGTTTTCAGTTGATGAGTAAATTATGTTGATTGGTGTAATCATATATTTGTTTCTTTAGAATTCTATGAATATGTGGAGGATGAATATATTCGAATGAGTCTGAAATGCCATGGCGGAAAACCAATATAAATCTAATTCCTTGCAAATTATGATCAAAATATTGTAAATAATTTGAGAAGATGGGTCGATTCAAGTGTCAGCGATGTGGACGCTTTACCTTCCAACTTCCACGAAGGAACATTGTTTTAAATACATTATATGGTAAGTGAGTGGTGGTGGGTGGTAGGTGGTGGTTGGTGGGTGGTGGGGCGGAGTAGGAGTAGAGGATGGCTGAAGGATATGAATGTGCATAAAACTTATTCCCTCATTTAGCTGCACCAGTAGTGATACAAATTCATAGTATTAAGAACCCTCATGTTGACGATTTGTTGTAAGAGAATAAAGGTGGTAGGGAGGAGTACTATGTGCAGCCATTGACCACATCAACTGGCATATTCAATGAAAGATTTTTTGAAGTATAAGTAAATATTGCAAGAAGGTGATCTTGTGGTCGATGGAAGACTTTTAGTTGAGGACGTGCCAAGAAATATACATTTCTAATAATAAATTCAATGGATAGAGAGGGTGCTCGAGAGGAAAAATTGTAATGCCAAGAATAAGGAAGTCAAGGTGGCATGTAGCAGAGCTAAAGGCTATGTAGATACTACCAAACGTAGGAGTTTTGAATACAACGATAAAATCCGAAAAGAAAGAGAAGACCCACGATTGAGGAAGGTAGGATAGAGAGTTTGACAGACTAGGTGAGAAGCCTAGTTCTTGAAGGGGTTATTAAGATCCAAATGCAAATATAAATTTGAAATAGAGAGAAGTAGGCATGATGTGTATGTGTAGAGGAGAACTAGACGATTTCATGGTGCGGACGAGCAGAGGAAGATGAAGATTTGGAAGACCAAAGAGGCAATGGAATCGTTTGACATGTGTAATGTAATTTTCATGAAATCTTAAATAAATAAAAGGTTTTTCAATTATTTTCAAATCTAAGTTTCCTGGTGTGTAATAGTAATCGATTTTAAATGTCACAAGGAATTTTCAATTTAGCATTAAACGTCTATGGAGTCTTTGTAATCTATAATTTATGGAGCTGAGTGAGAAGTCGAAAAGTGAAGTTTTTTTTTCATGTCTTCATCGTCAACTTAAAAATAAATAAAAATAGTTACAACTAATTAATGGTTGAAATTTATATATCAAATTTAGAATATATGGTTATGTGCACGAAGTTGTAACACAAAAAAGGTGCCACTTTCCCATTTTAAATGAAATTGCACATTTGGTTCTTGCCAAATGGGCTTGGATGGCCAATCCTAAGGCTTGGCAATACCAAGACCATTTGGTGAGCGCCAAGTTTGGAACTTGCCAAATGAAAAAAGCCAATAAAAAAAAAATGAATTTTTGATTTCATTTTGTGTTTTCACCATTTGGAGTGTTGCATTTTTCCTCTTCTCAACCCGCGCTCACCAAATACAATCCATTTTTTTCACTTACAGCTTGTGAAAAAATCGTGAGGATGCCACCAAGATATCATAGAGGTGAAAGAGGTATGTATTTCTAGTTTTTAGTTCCAAATTTGAATTAAATTGTAGATTGAATTAGGTTTTTAAATTAAAATTTATTTTAATTTCTAGGTAATGAATCTCCACCTCCAAATATTGAAAATCCTCAATCAACTCCTCATGAAGACCCTCATGAACAAGGAAAACATCAAATTCCTCCCTCAATTCATATACATCCCATAGGAACACAACAAAATATTCTAGATAAAATATAAATCAACAAAAAATAACTTGAAGAATTGATCGTAGGGTTAAATGATGCTATTGCAACACACTCTCATAGGAGAGGCCTTGTCGAATCCCTATAGTCTGTTGTATATCATGTAGGATCCATGAGTGCACAACTTAATTTTTGGTCGAATAAGAGGGAGGAATTAAAACAATTTTATGTAAACAAACTTTTGTATGTGCAAGTGAAAAAAGAGAAAATTATGAAACCTGACTTGTGTGCCCTTTTCACAGACCCATGAACCAATCAACCTTTATTAGTTACATGGAAGAGGTTCCCCATCCATTGGTATCACCATGAAGGAATAATTATTTTTTTGGTATATGTGGTGGATGGTTTTTGACAAACCATTGTGCAATAAATATGAGATCCCACATTACTTTATGAGAAAACTCTATTGTGAGTTTTTTCGTAATAATATTCTAAATTATTTTAACTATCTATATTTTTAGGGTAGAGGTGGCAACTCGACACATGATTGAGTAGGGGCATGACATAATCCATAGCTAGCACCAAGACCCTTGGCTAGACTTGTGTTGGAGCATGTGACTATTCAATTTCTTGTGAAGGATAGTGTCGAGGTGAACAAATTGGACTCAATTAGCTTGCTCACTCAGAGCCTTATATAGTATGTGAGGCCTTTAGTAGAGCTTGTTGTGGGTGAGTCTTCTAGGCCTAGATTTCCAATCCACTTTTGTGACTCTTGCAACACTTCTTGCACATATGATCATAAGAGTACTTAGGATGTTACTATACATGATACTAAAGTTGTATAATAGATGGTTATGGTAGATGCCTTGTTGAATGAAACATCCAAAATTGATGCTCAAGTAAATTTTAGCAAGTTCATTTAATTTTGTTTATTAAATTTTATTCTGAAATGTAATAATAACTAAATTATTAGAATGAATATGATGGAAATTCAGGGTTAGAGTTTTTATGATACTTGCACCATTCTTGTAAGACCCCTATCTGTTTATGTTGTCGAGTCCACATGTATGTAACCGGTATAAAATAAATAAGTATTACATGTGAATAGTTGAACCTTATATGAATGATTATCTCATAACACACATTGGATGTTGAACTGTTTGTTGGTGGACCTTCGATATTGACACCTAGCACTTTTCATCATTGATAAACTTTCACTTAGATAACCTTTACTCATTAATGGTGTTGTAAAATAATGTTAGGTAGTTTTGGTAATTGAACATTTATTGTTTCATTTTTGGATACTAGCATCAGATAGTCCTATCGATGTTCATGGAACAATGGACCATGGATTTTCTACAACAGTAGCAAGTTCTAATCCAATTTGTCAGAGGTATGCGATAGATTAGTAAATTTCACATTACTATTTTCTCCTTTATTGGTCTATTACTAAAAATTTTAACAATACTCGTATGTATTTTAATTGTTATCTTGATACTTGATACAAGCTCTTGTCACTCCAAATTGTGAATGTGTCACTATTATAGATGAGCATGTTGATTATTTGATTGTCATAAGTGATTAGTCTATTATATGTCATTCCATAGTTCAATTAATATATATTAACATCTATAATTTTTATTGTACCAGTTAGAACTCCATATAACTAAAGAGAGGAGAATGAGTGAGCACATTCGTAAGACAAAAACATCACATGCATCTCCATCCAACCAATAGTTGAAGGCAACTCACAATTATTTCCTTCCCCTAGTGAGAAATGATTATGTATTAGGGTCCTTTTTCGTACATGCCTATGTGGAATTTTTGAACATATGTCTTGTACTACGGACATGTAACATTTTATGTCCATATGGATTTTTTGCAAGCCTATATAACTTAATTGGATATATATTGTACACTTTTATTGACATATAACATTGTATGACCTTATGGATTTTTGGTTTTATGGAAACTTATCTAGGTCTAGTGATTCCTTTCTTAATAGAGCCATGGTTTTCCCATCATCTATAACCAATATAAGAATTCCTTCAATAGACCCCCTTATTTAAAATTGTTCTTGTCGTAGTGTTTTCCTTTCATTATACTTGTCATGTGTACCTAAATATCTCAAACTATAGAAATTTCTAAGTGTTAGGGTTGATTGTGTCTATGTTTAGCCTTTTTTGGGGTTTATAGATTTTCTCTTGCTAATATTATTTCCTTCCATTAATTTAAACCAAATATTTCCAAATTTTTTTAGAATTTTGATTATTTTATTCTTTTAGACTTCTCATTATCTAGGTTTTTTATCATGGCTTTCCCCATGTTTACCTTGCCTACTTTGTCTTTTCCTTTGGCCCAAGGATTTTAGGTTTGTATATAACCATATAAGTTTCTTAAGATATAAGACTAATCCATGAACCTCAATTATCCTCCACTTACTCTTTCTCATTCTTCCTTAAGCATTGAGTATTCACCATCCCCAATTTCTAATTTGAGGATTCACTTTTCCTTTAAGTCTCAAAATCTTGGTTATTTAGTATTTTCCCTACTCATTTCCCTCATCCCACTTCTCATCTCCCTTCCTCCTTATGGTACCCATACTTGTAGGATTACTCATACCATCATACCCAAAAAGGTAAGGTATGTGATAAAACCAAACCACAAACTTTGAAATTATTCAACATTATTTCTCTTGTTCTTTTTTCTTCTAGCATTAGGCATACCAAATTAAATATCCCTAACCCATTTCTCTTGAGTCATAATTTTGAACTGAACAGTATTTTCATTTACCAAAAGTACATCTAGCACTTTATATCCTTGATCCTTGATTCCTTTCCTTTACCCTTTTGTCCATATTATTTAGTTGTATCATATTTTCCCTCATCCTAATACAAATTGTTCTTCTATTACTATTGGTATCCCTTTCCCTAACCAGGTTTCTCCTCTTTACATATTTTCCTTTTGAAATCCTAAGATTTTTTATACAACCTTCCCTAAAAGTAATTTAGCATGTGGTAAGCCCAAACGCTAGTTCACAACTACTCAATGCAACTTAGACTTCTATAGATCCACTAACTAATTAAAACCCACCATAAGATAATCCTTTAATGACCAAGCCAATTCCATATACTAATAGTGATATTTTCCTGCAAGTCACCTAGTCACTTTATTGGACCACTCCCAACATGAAACTTTTCTTACAAGAACATAACCACCCAAAGCAAGTAGGAAAGCACTTTTTTTATGTGATTAAATTTGAAAACCTCCCCATCCAAGAAATGATTTCCCTTTGAATGCACTTCTAAAAATCAAAAGACCTCCATATCTAAGCAACCTCTATGCTTATCCAAGCAACCTCTATCCATATCCAAGAAAAATATATCCCTTTTCACACTCCTAGAACACAAATAGCTTTAAGGTTAGAATTAAATATGATTAGACCCAATTATATGATTTTATGGAGAACCTCAATGATGACGCACTAAGATGGTGCATTAAAGATTTCTCTTTAAGCATGATAAAACATGGAAATAATTGAGTGACTTATTTTTGACAAATTTCCACTCACCTAATATATGAACAAAAAACATAAATAATTTTTATGGAAGGTTAAAAAAATGAGGAATCAATAAAATGTGATGAAAAATGATTTAAAAGTGTGGTTAGAAAACTAGAAGAAACCTGCATGTGAGAGAAATGAATTGAGTGGTTTATTTTAGGGTTAACCCCTCACATGTTATAGTTGAAGTAGATGAAAAAATTTCCTCTTCATATAAGGATGTGATAAATTTGATCACCATAATAGAATCATAGTCAAAGATATGGGAGAATAATTAGGTAGAAAATGACAAAATTGATAATTTCAAATTAGAGTTGGAAAATGTAATATTGAAGTAAGGAATTCTAATGAAAGGTGAGAAGGCTAAGACTTCCCCCCACCCTATAACATATAATTTTTGGTTTAAAATTATAGTAGGGAAGAACATCAAGGAATGGAAGATAATTAAAGGCACTAAGAGAGCTACCACACTAAGAGGGGAACTTGATAAATCCAATAAAAACATAGAAAGTATACACTATCAAATATAAATTGGGACAATCATGACACAAATAGGTGTCCAATATTATTTCATGAAGAAGATGAATATGAACCAATGGCTCATGGATTGAATAGAGAAGTAATTTTTGGATATGTGTATGGATGGAACATATGGTTTATCTATAGGAGCATTAAATGGTTTATTTCCAATACATGGCTAGTTGTAGCTTAAATTGAGAGCAAGTATAACAAAACTTAATATTATGCACATAGTACCAAAAATTCAAGATGTAAGACTCTCCATCAGTCTCCATGATAACTATAGAGAAGGAGGTTGTAGGGGAGGCTACCATAATAAGAATAGAGTTGTCAAAGAAAGAGGAAGGACTAAAAGGCCAAAAATATTATAACTATGGTAAAATTTAGGACGTTATGCTAATGAACACAAAAGGAATAAAGGAGTAAAGTCCACATATGAATTTTTTGATGATAAATCACATGATATTTCTAATCACCCCAAATTTAGTAGATCTATAAGAATGTGTTGGCACCATGATTAGAAAGTGAATAATTTTCTAGTTGAAATATAACCCATGGTGCTAAAGTAGTAATGAATAACTAAAGTAGAGGAGAAAATGTTAAACACTACAAGAAATAAAGAAAAGAAAAAAATGTTGAATTGGAGAATCCTCATTGACAGAAGATAAATTGGAAAAATAATACAAAGGAAAAAAGGAAAAACTCAAGAAAAAGGCATGGATGTATCTAGAAACTTAAGTAAAATTAATTCAACAATTACCCAGGTTTGGATTTATAGAAGTATATCTTAGGATAATCCTATGAAAAATGAATAACAAAAAAAATATTTAGGTAAGGGGGAACATGATTTGGTGATAAGGAAGTCCAAAGAGATAATTAAGAAAAAAAATGAGAGGATGATAGTAGGATATGTTCCATAGCAAAATAGGTTTATAGATTTAAAGAATTGGAAAATTTGGTAGAATAAGAAGAGCTTAGGGTTCAAGGGTTAGATATGAAGAAGTTGGATAAGGTTATTGGAAAGAAACTCATGAAAGATGGAATTCAGAGGTTTTTTAGCTTCATATAATTAGAGTTATCTTGTAAACAAAGGGAGATAGTGAGTTTAGATGAGGAGGAGGAGTAAGGAAATTTTGGTTAGTTTGGTTAATTATTTGATAAGGGATATGTTAAGGAGAAAATTATAAGTTATAATTGGTGTTCTTATTTGTAGAATTGTCGATTTCTTGAGAAGAGGATGGGGCAAAAGAAATAGAGGCATCATAGGTCAAAGAGAAGATGACCTTAAAATGATCTATTGATCACCTACGCATAATCATACAAGGTGGTACAAAGTGTTATAAAAGTTGGATATTAATGCAGAAGAGTTTGAATGCCAAGCTTTGCGAAAAGATTCCTAATAAATACCCTCTTGATATTATCTAGTTGAGAATAATTTAGGAGGTCTATGAAAGAATGCATTGATAATAGACAATAAAATCAATCACCTTCTCATTTGCACACCTTGATTTCAATGTATAACATTGACGAAATTGACCTACAATCATATGTTGATTTGATTGTGTTCCATAAAAATATAAGTGTGATAGAAAAAGGAACCCATAAAATATGTAGATAAAGAGAAGAGCCATTTTAAAACTTTTTCCTCAATGAATAGAGAAAAAACTTAGCTATAAATTAATCATTAAGTAATAATTAATGCATTTTGATCTATAGAGGATTGAATATGTATCTTAGGATTTCTTATCTAATTACACTTGTATGTCAATGTTTAACATGATGAACTATGGTTCTTGTGGGTGATTTATTATAGTCAAACACATCATATTGTGCAGGAGGTTTACGATTCCATACCCCAAGGTATAAGATGACGAGAGAATATAGCCTCAAGCTTGTCTACCATGGGGGTGGCTATTTGTGCCACTCTATTTCGTTGTCCATCCAATGATATGGCGAAGTCTCCTAGCCTTTTTCTTGCTTGGATATGCCTTCAATACTTCTGCTAAAGAAGAGAAATCTTCTTCTTCTTAAACACTAGTTTATTTTTTGGTATAGTATGGTTGAGCCATACTAGAAGACTTGTAGAACCCCTAAATGTGGAGGTTGAAGAGTAGGGAGAGTCACATTCACACCATATTTATTTCTTAGTAATTTTAAGTCTTCTCCTTGACTTTATCAAGCTCTCCCTATGCTTAGGTGTTAGGATATTCAATCTCTGGTTCTCTTAGCATCTCACCCACTTGGTCACCATTTCCTTCAAATTGGTTCACTAGTTGTGTCTGAGGGGCTAGAGGTAAGATTTTGGGTGGGGAAGAATAAGGAGGTGAAGGAATTGGAGTCAAATTTGGTGGGTTGGGAATTGGAGATGGAGATGGAGGAGTAGGAATAAAAGTTTCATAAGTCAAACTTTGAGTTGATGGAATAGTTTTCCTTGGAGGTGGTTTCAATGGTGTGTATTGTGGAGGCAAGTTATGAGGAGAAGATTTATGGGGAGGAGATTAAACAAGAGGCTCTCTCTCAAAGGATGAAGATGAAAATTGAGATGAGGAAGGAGATGAGTGAACAAATAGCATTACATTATTGATATTTCTCTTTTTTAAGTCTCCTCTAATATCAATTTATCAATTTAACAACTTGATAAAAATATCAAAGATAATAATCAATCATTAAATATTCCTATAATATATATATATATGAAGGTTATTTCTAAACACTCTCAATGTGCATTGCATGCTTACTCGTTTTTCTTAATAAATTAAGGTTTGACCTTTAATGAAACACTCTAGAGTGTTTTCTGAATGTTTTAGACTTCATTACAACTCATAATGGCTCTGTGTTACTATTGAGGCCGAAATTTTGAAACTTGACATAGGACATGTAAATTCATTTTTGTAAATTATGTAATTAACTTAAGTCAATTATATTATTCATACATGTACACAAATATAATATATGTACAAACTAAAGATTGAGTTTTGCAATTGAGAGTAATTATAATTGGAATCAAACTATGATCAGTTTATTTCTTAAATTATTCTCAAAATACTTCATTTTTTAAAACCAATCATTATATTAATGATAACTAAATTATTAAAATAAACCAAAATAAATGTGAAAGGTGAAGGATATCCAATTTTCATTTATAAATATTATGTAAAAGATCTAATAAAAATATTTTTACATCCTTAATATTTTGTGTAATAATAAAATCTTTATCCATTATAACTATTTTCTTTTCCCAATATGATAATTTTTTTCCAAAGCTCCCATTTGGACACAGGTTAGGAGGATGCTGGCAAACGTTGCAGAGTCTGTCTTTACATCTGCCAATTGCATTTGCTTGAAAGCTCATAAAGCCTTTTTTAAAAATCGACTTTGTGAATAATCCGCAATCAGGGCACTCCATGAGAACGCGTTTCTTCAAGGCATTCTGTTAAACTTGTCCTGCAATCATGGCAATCCATGAGACCACATTTCTTTTAAGTATTCTGTCAAATAGTTCACGTCCCTTGTCTATGCTTCCACATTTTGCTTACATGTCTACCAGGTTAGTTGCAACTACAGCATCTGACAAAACTCCCCTGCCCTTTATCTTTTGACGGATTCCATACCCTGTTCGAAGCTCCCATTTTGGCACAGGCAAGGAGGCTGCTGGCAAAGGTTGCAAAGTCTGGCTTTACACCTGCCAATTACATTTGCTTGAAAGTTCCCGAAGCCTTTTCAACAAATACATTTTGCGTATATCCTGCAATCATGGCATCCATGAGACCACAGTTCTTTAAGGCATTCGGTCAAACAGTTCACGTGCCTACTACATCATCTGATACCTATACCCTATTCCAAAGCTCCCATTTCAGCACAGGCTGTAAGTACGGTAGCAAATGTGAGTTGATCCGGTTGGAAACCTGCTTCTTGCATACGGTGACACACTGAGACTGCCCTTTCATTCGCTGCAATGCCTAACCATATTTCATCAGAGGCTCTCTTTTTATTAATCCATTCAAACTTCTGCAGCGCGGCGACAGTGATTTGAATTTGAGCGCGGCAACAGTGATTTGAATTTGAGGACAATTTAAGAGGCGTGATCAGTATTGAGTACTAATGTTGAATCTAATTATCTTTTCGATGATTAAATGGCAGATGTTTGGACATGAAATTGATCATCTGCTTATCATAAGGAAGGTTTTTAAAGGTTTTGGGGAGCAAACCGAAGATTCAAGTCAACTCTACTATCCATACAGGTGATAGTTAGATGTTAAAAAACTATATAATCACATTCTCAATCGTTAAATGCTATTGTTTATGTACTATATTAAATTTAACGTTTGATCTTAGTAAAGGTTTTTGAAACCAACTCCACTACCCATACAGATGATTTTATGTACAATGCCATATACTTTTACAGGATAAAAATTACCTCATCACATTCAACAGAAGAAGAAAACGAGCATATGTTGTTCTTAAAGAAGCTGCTACTTCAGAGGATATTATGGAAGGGGTTTTTCAGGTACACCTACAACATGAGTTACATTTTTTTATTGAGAATCATCTATTCATTTCAATCAGTTTTGACGTCGTTTTCAATCTTGCAGGCATATATGCTGTTGCACATTCTGGAGAGGGCATCTCAGAAAAGTTGTAAAAGAAGTACATTTGAAAATATTTTTGATCTTCTTTTGTGTGCTATGGATGTTGAATTTCTAGCAGAAGGTGCTATTGGGATTGCAACATTCTCAAGTTGCAAGAACTCTTAGGCTCATTATAAAGTGTTCAACGAAAAGGCTGAATTCAGGTAAATGCATATTGTGCAAAACAGGTTTTCTATATGCATTAAAATCATTTTTAAAATCTAATTTTTCCATGGACCTTTGACTTTGCAGGGTTGGATAGTTAGAGATTCCCTTCTTAATGCAAATAAAGAAGATACTTACCAAATATATTGATTGCAAAATGGGTTGTGAACCACATAATACATGCCTCTAAGAAAACAAAAAGATGGTAAGTTAGATAGCTGGTTTAAGTATAATCAGTGAGATTGTTGTATCTGACTGTCAGACCCACCAGTCAGCTTTAAGAACTCTCCCAAGCATGCTCATGTTGGCCTATTACTGATAGCTGTTGTAGTTTCATTTAAAGGGGGGATTAAAAGCATTTTTCTATCATTCTCTTCTAAAGAAGAGAATAACATCAAATATGTTGGATAGACCATCTTAAGAGTAAAGCTGGATTAATACATTTTATTTTTATATAGTAAATTGGAAAATTGATGTGATTATATTTCCAAAATAGAAGGTAATCTCAATGGCTCCTTAGGAGGATGGAGGGTTTCATCAACCCTAGATTTTGTCATGACATTTATGGCCAAATGGTAACCATGTCAAATAAGACTTGTATGTTGACGGTCTTAACATTCCTAAACTGTGTTGTCGATAAATGGGAATGCAATAATGGTGTAAGAGGAAGCTAGCAACACAATAAATAGAAGCATCACAAATTTAGGGTGACAAATTATCTTAAATGAGCCATGATTTGTGAAATTGCATTTCTAATGTCTCACAAAAAAAACATCAATGATCACAAACTTGGACCATCTTGTTAATCCTCTAATCTCACTTGTGGATAATTATTTATGAACGAGCCATTATTTTTGTCACAAATAAAAGTCAATAGTTTTGAAAGAGATGTTGACAAACAAACTATTATGTGATGTTTTATTAGGATTGAATTTTGTAGTTTTTGTGTCAAACAAATTGACTCATATTTCATGAATAGTGGTTCACAATAACCCATTCCACAGAAGCATAAAGGATCATTTAACACTCATTGCATTGTTGTTATGAAAATTTGCTACCCCTAAAAGGTTTTGTTTAATAAGATCCATAGTCAAAAGTGAAGTCATTCTTGTCACCTCAATGTCAACTATATATCTTTCCTATCAAATTAGTTAAATCCTTAGATGTTGCTCTATCTTGATTTACTAATGATGTATGTATGCTGGTTGTCACAAAGATTATCAAGCTACAAATCTTGAAAGAGGCTTCAACTCTAGTATCAATAGAGAAAAGAAATGGTGAAGTTAAAAAAAAGACCATGGTGGCAAATACGAGGCACACAAAGGAATGAGTGAGCCTAAGACAAATCTTCTCTAATACATTAAGACAAAATCATGTATGAGGATCATCTTCCAAGCATTAAGTAGTCACTTTAGAAGGTTCCATATTCAAAACATATAATTTCATTGAAGTCTAGAGATCAAACTTTTTTATTTTTAGGGAAAATAATTGTTTTTCTTTTTTAAAATTTCACCTTGTTTTGGATTGAGGATCTAAGCATGAAAATCACACCTTTCTATTTTTAGACATTTATTTTTTTGCTTTTGAGACCATTTTTTGGATGAAAAGTAGCAGATAGCAATGACAAAAGGTGAACAATATAGATTCAAGCTTCATTAAGTGAAAATGGTTTTCAAGTGGCAATAAATGACCAAAAAATCATTGAAGTTAGAAATTTTATTGTGTAGTGGCCAAGAACAGAAAAATGGAATAATTTTAATAAAATATCTTAATTTTTTTGTAAAATCATTTGAAAACTTTTCAAAAAGTATCCAAGAACCCATTCCTAGTTCATTATTAATGTTCACACAACAAAATTCGTGATGAAATTTATTAAAAACAAAAACAATTGAGTGCCTTAGTTCTTTTGGATAGAAATGGCATGTTTTTCTTGTCAAAATGAAGATAGAAACAAAGAAAAAGTGACATCCAAGGTAGTGCATGCACTCAAGTGAAGATTGAAAACAAAATAAAGTAAAATAAAAGAGAAAACACAATGGATATGAGCTCTTCATTCAAAGAGACACCCAAGCTAAGATTGAGGATTAGTTAAAACAAATTAAAGATAAAATCAAAAGATCAAAACCCTTGATTCAAATGAATGCTCAAAATGAGGAGCATAAATAGAAAGAAAATAATATTCTATATTTTTTTTAGAGGATGTGAATAGAATTGCTTTCAAAGAAATTATTTTTACTATTTTTGAAGCTTAAAAAGGTGTAACTAGAAAACTATAAATATGTGTTATTTACACATATGATAAAATGGGAGTTCATGTTTGACTTATGTTATAGTAATTGTCACTCAAGTTTGAGGTCAACTAACTTGTTAAGTGTCTTTTTGTATAGAATGTGAAGTTGAAGTTTCCATATGTTTCCAAAATTTCCATTTAAGTCCAACCCCAAGTGTTGAAATCATTCGAGAAAGAATACAATTAATAAGAAGATCCATGTTAACTTTGTGTGACATCATTGTTTGAATCTATGAAGTAACTTTAAATTTTGTGTGGTAATTGATTATCTTCATACATTCAAGTCTTCTAGGCATTTTTATTTCCACGCTTTATGTTGTTCTCAAGATCAAATTAATTGTTGATACAAATCCAACAATCTTTGTTTTAATTCTTGCACAGTATTCTTGTTTACATTTGAAGTAACATAAATTGAGAAAATTGATTGGTGAAAATAAGAATTCTTCAAAGTCTTGTTTTCTAAGCTATAATATCAAAATTGATAAGTCAAGTTTATATACTCATTTTATCTTTATACAAAAACCCAAAAAATAGATTATATAATTTTCATATTAGTAGATTTATTTTTTATTTTAGACTTTAGAGTAAATTAAATAATGGCTTCCCTTACAAACTTAAAAAAAAATTTCTCATCCATTTTTATGTTTTATGTCATCACAAAAGTTACAAATTAAAGCATGAAGATGCATCTAGGTGATGCTCATAGTGGTGAAGCATTGGGACTTACTAGATGTCACCATTCATAGTACTAGTTTGAATCAATCATGTTTGATCATGGAGTTTCCCCCAAGATCAACCCCACTTAGTTTCTTTCCCATTTGGAATACCTTTAGCAAGTGTTGTGTCTTATGAACCATTTTTATATCTAGCTCCTTTAGCTTGTCCTTCCAACATATGGTGCTAGGTGAAAGGGTGGTGTCAATAGGTACCTATTCATTGTTGACTATATTTCAAATTTGACTGCTTAAGATTTTGTATTGATCAAAGTGTCCTAAGGTATGATGGTAAGGAAAATTCAATATCGATTTTATAGTTTCATCTAGGTCTTCGTCAAATAATCCTTTTTGGTAAGGTGATCAATTCATTGTTTAGGAGAAAGGATGAGAGATGTTCAAGTGGATTATGACATGATGTGTATTTTCTTTGTTTTGTCCTAGAGGATGAAGTGGATGTTTCCCTTTACCATGCAAGAATGCAATCAACTTCAATAGGTCTTAAGACAAACTTACAAAGGGAGTTTCAATTTATGAATAGTAGTTTTTCCTTGAATCTTTGGTAAGAGGTTCCCAAAGAAGATGGGTTGTGTAACATGCATGATGTTTTACCTTTAGTTTTCACCTAATTTTAACCCATATGTGAATAGTTTAAGTTCACTAGCACATAGCAAAAAAAAATTCTTATTTTCCATTTTCAATAATAAGATGCACATTTGAAATAATCCCATTTGAAATTTCCATTGCATTCCAATAAAGTAACATTACATAATCAAAAGTAATGATTTAGATTTTCATATATATTTTCATAAAGATATATAAGATCATGATTACATACATAGCTTTCAATAGCTCAATGGTTCATAAAGTACAAATGGTCCAGATGCCATTGTTGAAAACCATCCTCAAATTACGGTTGCTTAATGTATGAGGGAGACCATCACCCAAGTACTTTTCCTCCAACCATGGACTTACTATGGTCCCTCAAAAAACTACCTAATTGGTAAGATGGCCCTACCCTTCAATGAAGAGTTTTCTCTGGTATCCCTCATAAATGATAATATACTACCTAAGATTGGTGTTTTGTCCTACATAACTAGAGCTACCATATAGTGGATACCCACCTACATGCATGACATTCCTAGCCTAGTTATGCAAACCTAGCTCATAGTGAATCCATAGTGTAATCAATGGAAACTTACACTACTTTGGCCAAATATTTGATCATTATGTTCAAACTCACTTTTTAAGGAGTGGTGTCTCACCGAGCTATGAAGTGGACATCGTATGTTCACCCACCCTTTTGCTCGATTTGGTAAATAATATGACAATACTAACTCTTAACGAGTTTATTCCATAACATGATTCCATCCCAAAGGATAATGTATTTTCAAGTGATCTAAATGACCATCAAGGTTACTCTCAACCTTGGTTTATCCTAATCCCAAGATTAAACCTCATTCCCTATATGGGTTTACATAAAATTTCAAAATGACATTCCAACATGGCACTTCTATATTTACCATTTTCCCCAATATAAATATTAATGCTATCAAATATTTGACTTACGATAACCTAGATATTATAATAATACCCTCCATTTATCACCATTTGACTATTAACATCAAATTCTAAAACAAGCATATCAAACTAATGTGATTTCTCTCTTCAACATCCTCTTTTGATTATTCTCCATTTCACATGATTCTTTCCAAGTTATCCTATAAGGTTTCTATGTTTCCATGTTCATAAAAAATCATAAAACCTTTCTTTCAATAAGACTCAAGTATTCACATGTTTACAATGTTCACTAAATTCATATCTAATATGGAGGACATTATTAGCTTGAGAAGATTTTGTTCTTCTACACCTTATAGTTTCCTCGCAATACGGCTTTGGGTTGTCGAGATGTAAAGTCCTCTTCTTTAATACTACAATACCATAAAAAGGTATAGACTCTTGGACAAGTATAACATAACAGAATAATCAAATATATATATATATATCATCAATATGTTTTCAACTGTATTGTTGATTATCAATATAATAATTTTCAAATGTTTTTTCCTAAACCTAGGAATAGACTTTTCTCCTACCTTCAAGGAGATATGAGTAACCAATCAAGGATGAACTACCGTTATTGTTTGCATCATAACCTAAAAATTTCAATATAACACTTCAATGCAATATCGTTTCCCATACTACATGGTCCATGTAAGCATAAATATGGTCTATATCAACCTTGGTATTATACTAATACTCTATGGTTATTCTATTTATCAAACACAACCAAATAAATTCCAATATAATGGATAAATATATAGTTATCAAACAATAAGGTTTCACCAAAAAGAATTCATCAAAGATCATACAAGTTCACCAAAATAAGAATCCATCAAAGTTCATGCAAGCAAGCTTAACATACATATAATAATCTTTCCATCAAACACTTGTATTCATAAACAACATGATATCAATATTAAAAGAATAGGGTATGTGCAGGATCATCATGGAAAAAACAAGCCCTTAAGTGGCAATAAAATTTAGAAAAATCAAAGTTAGGCAACTTGAAGTAAAAATATGAATAAGTTATCTATATTATTTCAAAAATATGTAAAAATAATTTGTAGAAAATTGAATGCAGTTTCTAAACTACTAGGTTTATTTAGAAAAAAAAAAAATCTATTTGGTGAAAATTTAAAATTTCAATGCAGTAGTACTTAAATTTCAAGGGAAAATATAAGAAGCAGGTGTCTGTCTGACCACCCTAACCACAATAAAATGATAATATTTTTTTATAATATTTTAGATATAAGTAAAGGACTCATGCCCCGATGTGACGCATATTTTTTGTATTTTTTTTCTTAGTAAATAATTAATTATGAAATTTTTTTACAACTTTTAAAAAATATAAAAACTTGTACATCTAACCACCTTAACTTCGTCAAAACTTCATGAAATTCCTTTTTTTTTTTAATCCTATAGTATATGAAGCATAGAATGTGATGCATGTTTTGGATTCAAAAAATGTGATATGGTTTGAAAGCTATAGATTTTTTTCAATCAGCCTATCAATTAGGATTTTACTCGTAATTCAAATAGAAAATGAATAATAATTATTTATTAAATTCAAAATAAATCATAATTTATATTGGTGGAAAGTTGAGAATCTCCTTTAAAAACCCTTTTCGTTTCATCAATTTTGGGTTAAAAAAAAAATCACCAGCCACATCGGTCATCATATCACTTACATATCGCCAATTTTTGGCCCATCATGATCCTGCACATACCCAATAGAGAAGTAAAATCAGCATGCTTTAAATTATAGCTCCCAACGAATAAACTACCTTCTAAGCTTAATTCCCATCGTCACGCTTGTTGCTCCCTCTATGATTAGCCTATCTCCAATTCTATCCTTTTTCTAATCTCTCAAAACTCTAAACAAATTATAAACTCTCAAAGAAATCTCTCTTTTCTCACTATTGCACTCAACAATGAATTACACGGAAAAACTACAACAATGAACTCTAAGAGAATGAATGCCAAAACGATTAAGAGGTTGCCTCTACTTAAACTAAAAATTGAGAAACTTATTGCTAAATTTAAGCTCCTCCATTCATCACCTTTTCCCTTCCAATTGCCACCACTAAACAACAAAAACTGAATTCTCTTCTAAATCGATTAAGAAATTTTAAGTGAAATGTGGTTGCTCAAAAAATTGAAATGAAAACACATAAAAAGTCCCAGCAACTTCAGACTCTTTTCCATGGCTGAGTTGCCTTTATAAACTATCAAAATTATCTCTTTTACTTAGTCAAACCTAGAATTGATTTCCTATAGGTTTCTTTGTCTTATCGTGGCTTTTAGTTGTTTGCCACAACAAGTCGAACTCCTCCAATATATGCCAAATCATGGCTTGACCAAGTCATAAGTTTTCATATGGTTGTGTGTGGCTTCTAACTTATCAACTTTGACTTCTATTTTCATTCTACAACTAAACATCGTGCGACATAACTCTTATTTCATGCCTTCCATAATGTTTCCATGCGCTTTCACTTATGTGCACTACATTGTAATAATAATAACAATCCTAATTTTATGCACTTTCATTTGCAACTATAATAATCCTCGTGTAGATGTGAGTATATGTGCAACATATGGTTTAAGTTTTTGGCTTTATATAAGCCTTACATTATTCAATAAGCTTGTATTATATATGTGTTTTAAACACTTATAACATATCATATATATAACATTATATATATATATATATATATATTATAAAATTCAACCGTTATTATATATATTAATATATATATATATATATATATACATTGAAATTCATCAATTGTCATTCATATATATTAATAAATATATATTATATATATACGTATAAATATATGTATGTACACTTTATTTAATATGTACATATATACTTATATATATTTATTATTTTAATATCCACAATAAATACACACACATATACATAATCATCGATGGGTATATATACAAAATGTGTGTATATATATATCATATATGTCTAATCGATATCCCCATGCATATTATGTCCATGTAGGGGTATGTGTAAGTATTTCTACCTATGTATACACACACGTATATGCTCACATGCATGAGTTGTTGCTTTCATCTATACATATATATATACATTTGATGTATATACTTATAAATTAATATATAAATATAAATATACTAAGAAATTATACTTGATATAGAGATTCAATCACTTAATTTAAATTAAGAAACAATCACGAAAGAAAAGACTAAAATTGAAATCATTTCAAATCATCCCAAAACTATGATTGAAGGTTTACTTACCAATTCCTTAACTAAATTGACTCAACCTGAAAAAACTAGGATGTGAGTGTGTGATAGCTCAAGTAGGTTCATTAGAGGTTACCAAACCAAACTCCTCTCCTAGATGATACTCTCCCTCTCCTCGCTGGAGGGATCAATTCTTCCTACATCCAAATTAGTGCATCATAAGGGTAGCTAGCCGATAGCATCATTCATTTACATCATATATCATTGGAATCATCAAAGAATTAAAGTAATAGTTCATCATAATTCATATTTATGTATTACATTCACCCATTGAAAATATTAAAGTCATGATTTTAAATTTAACATCATATTTACTCATACGGGTAAAAGTAATTTGATAACTGAGAAATGAGGTGTAATAGGTTGCACTATAGAAATTATAAGGTTGGAAGTACATGTGGATAAGTAATGAAATTAAGTGTGTTGTGAACTCACATATATTCTCCAAGTGATCTTGTTTACAATTTGTAATTTAGGCATGTATACGATTGAAAAAGGTGTGAATGGGTTGAGCGGAAGAGTGTAGAACCAATCAAATACACCATTTTTCAATGATGTAGAGAATTTGTTCTGAGTATAACACCATTAGTAGTGATAGTTTTCAAAATAGCATAAAGTGTCAAACATGATCGATGGGATCCACATGTATATTATATTTATCAAATTGTATCAAATCCATGTGACTAGGGGATCCTTGGATGTTGAATGATAGAGGGGATTTTATCCATCCAATTGATTAATATGGGGCGATGAGTGAGTTTTTCTAGATACACTTCTAAATCCTTGATTTTGGTATAAGTTTATGTTCAATTAGGAGAAGTAGGGTAAACCTCACATGGACGTATAATGTCATTATGAGAGTGGAATTGTACCATATGCACGACTAAGTAGGTTATACAAGGGAATAAAAGAGATAGGGAGTTAATGGGTAGGACATGGGTGGAGGTGATGCAATCATAGGGGTAGATGATTTTGTGTGTAGTGTGGGGGTTTTAAATAATTTTTCATGTGATAACGTGAAAATGAAAGATGAGGGAAGGGAAATATAACATTGGGGTGTGTCTAGAATGCCACAAGAGTATTGTGGTGGCTCAAATGACATGAGGGGTATGGATAATGACTAAGGAAGATTCAATGAATGATATGATGTGTTAGTATGAGGAGCTTTAGTGGTGAGACTAAGGGAATCATCAAGTGGTTAGTTTTATGGAGCATCTATAGAAAGTGTGATACATAATGGTAGGGCAAAAAAAGTGTCATCCTTTAGGGCAGAAAAGACAAAGAATGAAAAAGTGGAGGGAGAGGGGTGGGATAATCCTAAGAAGGCTCACAATCTACATCCTCACTAGGAGCACACTCACTAAAGGATTAACATAATATAGTGTCAAAAGGAATAACATAATCTATGAGTGAGGGGTGAGATAAAGTGAAATGGAATTAGGGTATAGCCTGTAGAATATGGTATAGAAAGAGTGGTGTGTAAGATAAGAAAAACATATTCATAGGAGGTGAGTAGAAAGGCTTTTATTTTGGAGGGTGAATGGTAGTGAGAGCTTGATGCTTGGTTGAGAAGTAGTCATGAAAATACTTGGGGTCAATAAAGGTAACAAAAATAGGAGGGAAGGGATAACAAGGAAACTAATTATGGCTTAAAATAAGACAATGATGCTATGATTAGAAGGCTAACAAGGAATGATATTAAAATCATGAAGATAATAGAGATGAGAAGAGATAAAGAAAAAAAGTAAAGTAAAAAAAGAGATAAGTGAAGACTTAGAAATATAAAATTAACTTGAGCTAATAAGTGGTTTGATAAGCTCTTCTACTAAGAGTGATTCATATACTATTTTAACTTATTCAATTTAAAGAAAGACTTTAAATAGGAACTTTCACATTCAATTCTAAAGCTTGTTATTTTAGGTTTTATATTTTCCTTATGTTAGGGGATATTTCTTGTTTCCTATAAATATTAATAATATTTCTTAAGTTATTTAGGCACAATTATTATGAGAACACGCCATAATCCATGAGTTACATGTATTTCTCTCACCCACCTTTGGGTAGTTAAGTTTCACACCTTTTGAATTTGTATGTCATTGCTCATAACCATTTATTTTTCTTCATCTAAGTAGGTTCAACCATGTAATTCAACATTAACAAGTAGTTAAAACTCCAACTTATTTTGGATAGTTGGAGATACCATACATCTTAGATGTATGTGCCCCTATTTGTGCTATGTATATAACACTCACCTATTTTCTCTATTAGTTAGAAATAGTAATGTGATCTTTGCCTATACTCTTGTATTTTGTCTTAAATTCTTTTCTTTTTAAATATATTTTCTCTATTTTATATTTTGATCTTTGATCATTTGTCAACTAGAGTGTGTGTGATCTACAACTAATAATAGATATAGCTTAGATTCTCATTTATCATAGAATTGAAAATTTTATTAGAGTTAAGTTGTCTGTTATAATTTATTTTATACTAGTTCTATTTTTTTTAGAGATTTGAGGCTAATCTAGTGCTAATTTTTTTCTCCAATAAACCTAGTATAATCTTCTCTTGCATCCTTGGATGATTTGGATAATTTATACAATTTAGAAGAAAAATAAGCATATGAAATACTTTGGTTTACATATATTTTTCTTGTGAAATATGGGTGATTGTAAAGGAAATGGGGATGGTGAATACTCAATGCTAAAGGAAACGTGAAAAAGAGTAAGTGGAGGAGAATTGAGGTTCATTGATTAGGCTTATAGCTTAACAAGTATATGATTATATGGATACCTACAATCTTAGGGCCAAAGGAAAAGATAAAGTAGGCAATGGAAACATGGGGAAAGCCATGATAAAACACCTAGGTAATGAGAAGTCTAAAAGACTAAAATAACCAAAAGTCCTAAAAAATAGAAATATTGGGTTTAAAGGAATGGAAGGAAATAATACTAGCAAGAGAAAATATATAAACCTAGAAAGGGCTAAAAATAGAGATAATCACCCCTAACACAGTTAAAAAATTTCTATAGTTTGAGATACTTAGGTACATGACAAGTATAATGAAAAGAAAAACACTACAACAAGAACATTTTTAAATAAGGGGGTCATTGAAGGAATTATTAGATTGGTTATAGATAATGGAAAAACCATGGCTCTATTAAGAAAGGAATCACTAGACTTAGATAAGTTTCCATTTACTAATATATGCCCCAACATTGGCTAGAAAGGGGCAAGACAAAAACATTGCATAACAATTATGTTCCTAAGTGCAATAAGCATAAGCATAAGAAATTTTGGCATGCTTAACCTTAACATTTTTGTTTATTATTTTTAGTTTATTCCTTTGATTAACTTAGTAAGGATGAAGGAACATTTCTCTACATAGTTATTCCTATAAATAAAGAACGCAAAGGCTCTCCTAGACCATCATAAGTTTGACTATTACTTTTATAATATTATTCTCAAATCAATAGAGACCCCCCCTCAAAGTGCTCAACTATTTCATTAATTTTTATATTTATTTCTAAGAAAAATCCTAATATGTGGTTTTAGTAAGCCACTTTGTGGTTTATGGTTTTAGTTTTTCTTGTTTATTATTCCTCGATAGTGGAGTAATATATGAGTTGTATGATTGACTTGTACGTATATGAGTTACATGATTGAATTTTAGGTATTGTTATGTTGCCAAGATAACTTTGGAATTTGAATTTTAGTGATACTCCTATAAAGGATTAGTTTGAGATTCATATCATATCGACTTTGTTGAACTGAATAACATAATTTTTTTTCCTAGAGTGTGGTTATTATTCATAAAAGTGTTTTCACAACATAGATCATCTTTTCACGGTATGATCTTCTTTCTGTAATATATTTCCCATAAGTATAAGATCATTTTTCATGATAATGCCTCTTATTAAGGGCTATTATATGAATTATTAAGGGTTTTTGTGCCAATCTTGGATTGAGACAAAGCTTGAGAAAAGGGAATCTTTATGTGGGAAAAATGGAAAACACATCAAGTATAGATATAAATAAGTTCATGGTCACTTAATTTTATCTTTAATCTTGTATAGAAATAGACATAGATGGAATCATGTTTGGATCAAATTTTATTTTATAAGTTCACAAAGATAAGGATAAAGGCATTTCCTAGACCAATTTATCTCATTTTAGTCTCCTATGATATCAATTTAATAACTTGATAAAAGTATCAAAGAAAATAATCAATCATTAAATATTCCTATGATGTTATATATTGTGGCAATGGAAAAAGTATCCCTCTACTTTTCCTTTCTTGTTTGGGCTCTCCTTGTTAAATTAAGCATAATGTTGCCTTGATTTAGTGTTGTAATGTGTAACACATTCACATTAGGTCTTGGGTCCTTGTAAAATAAATGGACTTAGTTGTACCTTATTTAAGGTGTTGTAAAGTGTTGTTCCACACTTTCACACTAATGTAGCGTTTTAGTAATTAATGGGGCTTCTTTATGCCTTATTTGGCCTTATTTTGCATCCACAAGTGTTAATTATTACATCTTTCTGAGGATAATCCCAACATAAACGAACATCCAATCATAATTCATGTATTTTTAGGTTGTGTGGCCTAGATTTAGTGATCTGGAACTCATATGCCACCTTGGGTGTATGGGTCCCAACTAAGTTTTGGGGTCTCAATCTGGATTTCACATGGATCTAAGCATTTTTGAAAAATGCGTCCCATAGTTAAGCCTAATGGGACTCATACGCCACCTCTGGTGTATGAATCCTATGTGACCCTAAATTAAATTTAATTCAAATTCTTAGCAGTATTTTATCCTCCTAGATCTGATGTTGGCTTGTAGTGTTGTAATTTTGGGAAATTTGGCATAAACAAGTGTAAATACAAGGTTATTTCACTCATTTCCCCCTAAGAATTCAGGAGATCAACTTAGAAATTTGAGTATTCATGCATTATATAAAATTGGAGTTCACAAGAGAATTTAGGATTTTAAAAGAGCATTCACGAGTCTTCAAGAGCTGATTATCAAGTGTTTTGGAGCATTATTCAAGTATCAAGCATCATGTAAAATTCTATATGCATCATGTTTGTTTTTTAGCTAACAATTGTGATGTAGGGTTTCATAATTCAAGTTAGCATTCAATTCAATATCTATTACATTCAAGCAAGAGTCAAGATCTACATCCATTGGATTCACTTCATACATGTTTACAACCTTTTACTGCTAGGGTTTGGTGAATTGCAACACTACATTTTGTTCATTCATCATTACTTTATCTCATTTTCTTTCATTTCAAGGTTTGATTACCAAGATGGGGTTTGACCAAGGAAAACCCCTTTGCACTAACAAAACAAAATTTTCCCCTCTCTTTAGTGTGTGTGATTTGCAAATCTATATTGAATACATATTGAAGAGAAATATTTGAGAAAATTGGTCAAGTGTTCCAAGTTGACAAAGTTGTCACATCACCTAGAAGATCATTGGAGAATATCTACAGAGCAGAAACTTCACATTCAGATCCAGAAACCAAGTCAGGAAGGCAAAGTAGGGATTAAAGAGTAGATTTAGGTCCTGATTTTCTAAAAAATACTAACTACAGTGATATGCCACTTCTGGCATATGAGTCCTAGTACAGTGAATTTTCCAATTTTTAGGAGTTCTGAAAATATCTCTGCTAGATTTTTGTTCCTACCCATAAACCCTAATCTAGGACTAAATTTCCTAGAATAGTGTATGAGTTCTAGCAGGCAATAATTTTAGTATATTCAAAATTTCAAGTCTTCAATCAAGCTCTTATAGGTTTCCAGGTGCACACCTGTAATATATCAACTTTTTGTTCTGATTTACATGCATTTCTAGGTCATTTAGTGAAGTTTTGCATTGTACTAGGTTTAAACATTAGGTATTGCATTTAATTAGTCTTTCCAGGCCCTAGCTTGGTGGTGAACCCATTTTTAGTCTCTAATTAGACCCTAGGACAACCCTATTTCTAGATCTCTTTCCCCTTATGAACACAAAGTTCATTTATATCTCAGATTTTTGTTTTGATTTACATACATTTCTAGGTCATTTAGTGAAGTTTTGCATTGTACTAGGTTTAAAAATTAGGTCTTTCATTTCATTAGTCTTTCCAAGCCTGAGCTTGGTGGTGAACCCCTCTTTAGTTTCTAATCAGACCCTAGGACAACCCTTTTGCAAGATCTCTTTCCCCTTTTTACATTGGATTGAGATCTCTAGGGTTTCCTAGAGTGAAACAAGTGTGTGAAGTAGGAACTCTATCTCCTCAAAGATAGAAATGCCCCTATTTCCATTTTTTCATCTATATATATATATATATATGTATATATATATGTATATGTATATGTATATGTATATATATATATATATATGTATATCTATCTATATATATATGTATATATATATATATATAATAATGCAATTGGTTTTCCTAGAGTGGTTATTTTCTCACAAAAGTTTTTTTATGACATAGATCACCTTGTCACAGGATGATCTTCTTTCTGTAATATATTTTCCATAAGTATAAGATCATTTTTCATGATCATGCCTCTTATTATAGGCTATTATATGAATTATTTCTACACCATTTTTTCCTTTCATGGTATCAAACATTAATTACCTTAGGTTCCTCATGTTATTGGTAAGGGTTTTTGTACCAACCTTGGATAGAGAGAGAGCTTAAGGAAAGGGAATCTTGATGTGGGAAAAATAGAAATCACGTCAAGTATAGAGATAGAGAAGTTCATGGTCACTTAATTTTATCTTGTATAGAGATAGAGATAGATGGAATCATGTTTGCATCAAATTCTAGTTTATAAAAACATAGATATAGATAAAAGTGTTTCCTAGTGTAGACACCTAAATTTGACCACTCCCATATGGTCAAAATCCTATCATTTACTTGTCTAATTCATCTATATTAATTAAATGACATCTTTAATTAATATTGTCCCATTTTCTAAGGTTTTCAAAAGTATTTAATTAAATACTTTTTCCTTTACCATTTCCTATCTAAATTAAATAAATCAATCAATTTATTTAATTTAGTCAATTATCCTCTTCAATTTTAAATTCATTCTTTCTCTCTCCTTGTCTCATCCTCCATAACCTTTTCACTAATCTGGGTTAATCTAATTAATCCTTCATTAGGATGCGCATATCCTTAATCAAGAATAATGTCACATCCTCCATATTTAGCCACTTACCTCTAACCCTCATTAATTTTCTTAATCACCTATTTGCACAATTTTAATCCTAATCACTTACCTTTTCTAGCATGTCCTTATATCAACCTTTCATGGTACTTACCTTATTTGGTTTGACCTCTTCCCCATGTGAATTAAAAATTCACACTTATTCCCCCCATGCATTTGTCTTCCCCATGACCTCTCAAAGGTCACATCAAGTACATGGGACAAGGACCTCCTTTTGAAGGACCTTGTCTTATCCATGGGTTTCTTTCAAGCTTGTGAATGTTAAATTCACTTTTATTCCTCCAACGCCCTCTCCAATCCTCATGGTGACAAGAGTGGACTTTCTAAAATTCTTCACTTGTCACTTTCAGCCCCACTTGGGGACAAATAATCTATTTTTTAATGAAATCCTCTCCCATCCCAAGGTACTTGCAAGTATCTTGGGACCACATGGCCTTTTCCATCTCACCCTCCACATGGAAAGATGTGAGGGCTTGCGAGTCCTCAAATCACCACATCCCTTCATCTTGTCCATGGTGGATCAATCTCAGCCATCCATTTTTCTTTAAATGGAGGGTCTTGGCCTCAAGTTAGAGGTGAAGTGTTGTTAAGATTGTTAATTTTGTTGATATTTTGAAGCTTTTTACATTCTAGCCATTATTGCAGCACTATTGCATTCAAATCATTTTCATTCAAACCATTTGCATTCAAGCCATTCTTGTAGCCATTATTGCACTCACCCACTATCATTAATCATTTAAACACCCTCATTATTGAAAACTTTCCATCAAGGAACACACATCAAGAACACCATCAAGGGCCAACCATTCCATCAAGCTAGACAAGAAAAGGTATAACATTTCTTGTTGTTTTGTTTAGTTTCAACTAAGCCTAATTTGAGGTGTTGTGTTCCTTTTCCATTGCATTTATTTAGTTTTTTTGCATTTTTAGATTAAGGATTCTCATTCCACACATTTTTGGCACACCTAGTGGGATCCACGTTATGAGTCCCTTACTTTCACGTTTTCTATTTTTGAAATATCGTAGGTTTAGGAACACAGAGGTGACTCTTCCCTCAAAGGGGCGACTCCACCTAGAAAAGGGTGGCCCCACCCATGAATAGGAGACCTCACCCTAAAAGGGGCGACCCCACCCAAAAAGCCAGATTTTCAATTTCTTCTTTTCTATTGTTTTTTACTTTTTGCAAGTCTGGGTCCACGAATAGGCGACTCCACCCAGAAAGGGGAAACCTCACCCACGAATAGGTGACCCTACCCTAAAAGGGGTGACCCCAGCCAAAATGCCAAATTTTCAATTTCTTCTTTTCTATTTTTTTTACTTTTTGTAGGTTCGGGTTCACGAATAGGCGACCTCGCCCAGAAAAGGGCGACCCCGCCCTAAAAGGGGTGACCTTGCCCAAAACCCTATTTTTTTTATTTCTATTTTTTTGTTTTTTCTAACTTTTCTATAGGTTCTAGACAAACAGGCAACCCTGCCCAAAACATAGAGGTGGCCACGCCCGAAATAGAGGTAAAACAACTAAATGACCACTCAGATCTCTTTTATTCTAGAATTTATTTTATGATTGTTTTTCCATTTCTGACCTGCTAAGATTTTTTCTTTGTTGAGTGTGTTTCATTACTAACATTTGTGTAGCTCACTCATCAAAGACATAAAAAAGCCTACTAAAATTTGTTGTAGGGGGTGAAAGTTTGTTTAGTTAATCTCTTGTTTTCATTTCTAAATTAAGAACATAGGTTTAATTAAAGGGTCAATCAACTTTTTTCCATGTTTGAAAGTGGGATATTGACGTATCCAATCCCCTTGTGCCATTTAGTGATCTTGAGTGAAGAGAAATTATAGTCCACTTAGTTCTTTTTACCTATTTTTCATTTTCTTAGAGGGACTTGTTTGGGGATTTCTTCACCCCAAGGGATGAACCCAACCATGTGTTATCGGCGGGGTATATAAAGGGGGGAGGCAAAATCTATACCTCAATCCAGTCATGTCATGTCTGGAAGAGCATCAAAGCTAGGGTGATACCTAGACAAGATGTGAAGAGTTGGTCTGAGCTCCCAGTCTCTCGTTGGTTGCTCTCGGCTCACGTTGTTAGACGGGTTGGTGTCCATGTTGTGCCCCACGTATCATACATATATAAGGGATTCCATTAGATTCCTTGTTTAGCCTAGATAGAGGATCATGTTGACCATACCCTTAACATTAAAACTAGGTTTGTGTTGTTTGAAATGTTTTCTTGTGAAAAACCAGTGATTGTTAGTCAGTTTTTGCCTTTTGCTTGTCATTTTTGTCCTTTGTCTTAACTATTTTTTACTAAGTCAGGTTCAGAATAATACACAGAGGGAACCCCACCCTAAATCAAGCCACTGTACCCTCAAAGGGGCGACCCCGCCCTTCTTGTTTCAGTCATTTTTCACCCCAACCAATTCAAAAATCACCAACTTTCTTGAAATAGGTGGCCTTCCCCTCAAAGGGGCGACCCCACCCTCAAACATGCAACCTTTCCCTCAAAGGGGCGACCTCACCCAACTATCTCAACTATTGATTATCCTGTCCAAGTCAAAATTTTACCAGTTTTTCTTGTTTGGGTGACCCTGTCCCTAGTTTGGGCAACCCCACCCACTATTTGGGTGACCCTGCACAAGTTTGGGAAACCTTGCCCTCAAAGGGGTGACCCTTCCCTAAAAGGGGTGACTCTGCCCTTTGAACAAACATTTTCAGCCTTCGTTCGCTAGTCGTTATCCCATTTTGGGAACCCATTTTCTGATTTTGAATGTCATTCCCTCACCCCGAGTAATCGTTTAACCACTTTGACCATCCTTCCATCCATTTCAGATATCTGTTTTCCCGTTCCAATCATTGTTCCCTCATTTCGGCCACCCGTTCACTCGTTTCGGGAAGCCGTTCACCTATTTCAAGAACCTATTTTCTTGTTCTGAGCATCATTCCCCCATCTCGTACATCTATTCACCTATCTCGAGTGATCATTCACCCATTCCGTCAACCCCTTTGCCCATTTTGGAAGTCTGTTAATTGATATCACTTAACCTTTTTTGAACTAAGTCAAAACCAGTTCTTATTTAGGTGACGATGCCCCTGTTTGGGTGACCCTGCCCAAGTTTGGGCAACCTTGGCCTAGTTTGGGTGACCCTTCCCAAGTTTGGGCAGCCTGGCCCTAAAACTACATCTGTTTCATGATTCTAATCCAAAAAGCCAATTTTTTGGGATTTTGAAAAGCTTGTTGTCTATCCTGCTATTTGCACATCTTGTTCAGGCATAATCCTCGCCTTGTTCCATCTACATCATGGTCCATTTGCATCGAAATAATTATCCAAATCAAATAGGTGTATCCTTAATCATCATTTAGGTTCAACATCCATTATCATTTTCTTGATCTAAATTGTCTGAACTTCGTTTGGAGCTATTATCTGAATTGACCTAGGTGCCTGAACATGATCGTCATCCTTTAATGTCTGCTTAGGATTGCCATCCATCCTAGGTTTATCATAATCCTCAACCCTATCAATCCCCTTCCATCTGAAGGCGGATTCAATTTCATGATCATTAGTTCGTCTTTTAATCTGATCAATCAACACCTTAAGTCACCTAGGGTGATCTCTAAGCCCAATTTTAGAAAACCTTCCAATCATCTAATCAATTGATCCCTGATCTGATTCCATCCAATATAATCCAATCATATCTTTATCCAGTTATCCAACCAATTGATACATCATCCAATCAATTGATCCATCATCTATCCTATCAATCGATCTATCATCCAATCCAATCTTTGTCCAACTATCCAATTAATTTATCCAATCAATTGATCTATCATCCAATCCAATCAACCGATCCAATCATAATTTAGATCATCATTTATATTGAATCTTAGAAGCTTAGTTACATTTTAAACCACGTAGTTGTTTTGCACGTTCATGCTTGTTCAGTCCCATTCACAAGAAAAAAGTAAAATGTTAGACCAACAAGCCCAAGGTTCCTAGCCGAACATCCCACAATATCCTAACAACGTTCCAAATATCCCACAGGATCCTAATAATGGTGTGTCATCCCAATCCAATAATGACATCCACAACACCACACCACCTGGTGAAGAGAACATGGTTAACCAACCCGAAGTCACTATTGATGAATACCTTAATGATCTCATTAATGTTCAAATGACAAATCATCTTCTCAACAAACGAGGAGATAATATCCTTGCCACTCTACTCATGAGAGGCATCAAACCACCATCCGATTTTGGTGCATCACAATATGTTGGTACCCACACCCTTCTTGCACCTGTCGATCCATAAACTTCACAAAACATCCCAGGGAATTCATGTCCCCAAAGGTGCACTCACATAGAACTGGTATAATCCTGAGTTTGGCAACACTATGATACACCAAGTTTCTAGTTATCGTTGCCTCCCAAATGCAACCTCTACAACACAACCTGAGAATCACAAACCCTACACCTATGACATGCCTTCGTACATCCCATCCATTCCACCACTTCCACATCAACATCCTAGTCAACCACCCATCAATACTGGGAGCACACCTATCCTTTTGTTGACACCACCTCCAGGATCTATACCTACTAATAACTTACTGCCACCTGCTTTCCAACAACTTCCTTCTAATCCTCACCAATATATTTTATTGCCAACACCACCACAACATGTTGTTCCTATTGTTGCTTCATCCCTACCACCTTATCGACAACCTGCATAGCACAACATCCCCATCCCATAGTAAAAAAAATCAATTTCTATGCAACCACCACAATAGGTAACACAAATTACATCTCATCCACCACAACCACTGCATGACGCTTCCACAGTAGTCCCACAACAAACACATATTCCATCTCACCCATCTTACCAACAACTGCCACTAGAACAACCTTCACAACAACATATACACATTCCTCCACAAACGCAACATAATCCTCTTACAAAATACCTTTATCACCCATCTAGTACATACACTCCTCCATCCCATCTCAATTCAAATCCTCATAAGGCTGCCCAAAATCAAATGTGGACCCAACCACCACTTTATACCAACCCTCCGTAGTCACATACCCATCCCTATCAACAATTGTCAAATCCACAACAACCCCCATACATCACACAGTAGCCCACCATTGCACATCAATACCAATCCTATCCATCTACCTCCAAAATAAATAATCTTATCAGCAAGGTGCATCTTCCACCTCTTACTATGAATAACCACCACCACATCAACAAGGAGGTTCTACCTCTTTGTATTATCAAAATCCTACACAACAATCGGGTACTTCGTCTGCCTCTTATTACCAGCAATAGCCACCCTACTAGAAAATAAATTCCACTTCTCATCATCACAATCCATCATCCTCCTATCCACCATACATCAATTTGCGCAATATGCTTACACCAATCAGATTCAACAATCCCCTCCATATGTATTTCAAACCATCTGTGATCCAACCGAAACAGTGCCATCTTCATTATACCAATAATACTACCCATATAATTAGCCTATTCTGACTCCTGCAAGACCTATCAACAAAGACTTAGAAGAATTCAAAGTTGTGTTGAAGGACTTACAAGCTGGAACGGGAAAACAATCATTCAAATTCGAGGACATTTATCCTTATCCATTTGATCTATCCATTTCCTTGGTTCCCTTCCCTAAACACTTTGAAATACCAAAATTTTATAAATGCAAGGGAACCAAAGACCCCAAAGCTCATATGCAAGAGTTTTATGCCCATTGTGAAGAAGTCATGCACAATGACAACTACCTCATATGACTGTTCCCTAAAGGCCTACAGGGGGAAACTCTTAATTGGTTCATGGGTCTTTGAAATGGATCCATCAAATCCTTTGCACTGCTATCAGAACAATTCATCTCCCACTTCTCCTTTAATTTGGAGAAGGATATTGACACACTTGATCTCTTGGAAGAAAAACAATGTGATGGAGAGACCTTTGCAAGCTATTCGCAAAGATGGTGAGCCTTAGCCACCCGAATGAAATCCCCACTACAAGAAAAGGACATGGTTATATTGTTTATTGAAAATTCCCATCTAGACATGGCTCACAACTTCTGACTCCACTGCATCACCACCTTTGTGGCACTGGTGGAGAAGGGTCCTATCCTGGAACGGGTCCTTGTTGCTAAAGGGTAGGTCAAAATTTTCAATTTTGATAAAGAGAGATCCTTAAGGGATAAACCTCGTTATTGGAATAAGAATAAAAATGTTTTCAATAATGGTGTCACTGACACCAAACATGTCCAGGTGGCTACCACCTCACAAGGAGCACCCCATCAATAGTCAAATCAAAACAACCAAGGGGGAAATAAATGCCACTTTACTCAGTTGGGAGAACCCCTTAGCGTCATGTTTAACAAGATCCTCCAAGATAACTATCCCCTCATGTACCCTGTAACCAAGCCCCTTGACAAGTCTAAGCCTAAGCCAACTTGGTTCAAAGAAAATGAGTATTGTGAATTTCACAAGATTAAGGGACATACATTGGATAAGTGTCAAGGTCTAAAAACCTACTTCCAGGGTCTCATAGATCAGGGTGAAATACATGTGGATGCTAACATAGCAACCTTGTCTAACGCTCAACTTCAAATATATCAAAATGATTTTCCCAAGCATAATCAGGGGCCTAGTACATCCAACTCCAATCCTAGACCTAGCAACAGTAACAACCAGAATAAAAACACTAATAATATCACTTACAAAAATGTGTCATACAATTACCAAGGTGTTGTCACATACGTAGAACAAGTGGAACCACGTGTATCCATGATACACATCAAAGTAAAAGATCCACAATGTGTTGTTACCACCCATTGCACCCACATCACGGTTCTAGCAACCCCTGCTTCTACCCAACTTCCATCTATCAGTTCACAGTATAACATCCTTGATCACTTAGGCAAAACCTTGGCTTAGATTTCTATCCTATATCTACTTATTTCTTCCCTCATGCATCAAGATATACTAAATAAGGCCTTATATAGCACTCAAGTCCCCAATGACATGGATCCCACACAATTCCAAGCATTGGTAGGAAATCTATCCACAACCTACTAATTAGGCTTCAATCAGGAAGATATGCCATGCCTTGAATCAAGTTATAACTATCCCCTTCACCTTAAGGTTGGGGTGAATTGTCATAAGGTAAAAAGGGTATTGGTAGATAATGGTTTTGCACTAAATCTTTGTACATTAAAATTTATACAACAAGTGGGATATACCCAAGTTGGCCTAAATAATCAGGTTATCACCATCAAACCATATGATAACACAACACGAGATTTTGAGGGTACTATTTGTCTTCCTATTCAGTTGGGTCCCATTGTGAAATACACTATATGTCATGTTTTGGACCTTGAACTTCCATATAACATCCTTCTTGGCCGCCCATGGATTCACTCTATGAAATTTGTCCCATCAACCTATCACCAATGTCTGAAATTCCCTTTTCAAGGAATGGAAGTAACTATACAAGTTGATCCTCAACTATTTGAATATTTCCACACCCTAGAGGCTTCCTTCCCACATTCTCATTATTGATCTAGGGTACAAATGGGGGCATATTAGACATCATATTATCATCTATCCACCAACACATTAAACACCTCTTCAGCCATGCCATCCTACACACTTGATTCCACCATCACTAAGGTTTAGATCATTAACAAGGGGTGTGGTGAGTATGAAATGTGTACAAAATTAAACATGGAAACCATGCCACCCTCACCAAATAAATATGGTCAACCCTCTCAATCTATCTCTAAAGTAGAAGAGAATTCACTCACACTCACTTCCAAGAACATGGCTTGAACAACATTCAAAGATCTAGGTTCCCTTTAGGATTGAATGGAAGAAGGTATCAGTCAGTGGGTTTATAGAGAAGAACCTAAGTTCTCATGTCCCCTCATAGAATACTTCTAGGAGGTCTATCCACATGTGTCTAAGTTTGTTGAAAAGTGCAATTACCAAGGCAAAGGTCTTGGTATAGAAGAGAAAGGAAAACGACAACCTATAGAAGCATCCATGCATCTGAAGAAGATCGACTTGGCCTATGACCAGAAACAAAAGGGCCCTCTGGCATCATCTAGTGCCTCCAACAATGTCAATGTGGATGATGGTTCCCTCGAAGACATATCGAAGGAGGAATCCATTATTCACACATACGATGACCTAGATCATGTTGACCTCCCTGCCATGTTTGAATGCCTATCCGTTTGCACCATCACCTTATCCATCAAACACCACGAGCTTATAGAATATGACCTACAAGGTATCACACCTCTCAACATCTTTACCTCAGTCGACCAATATTTACATCTCATGGGATTGGGGGAAGATGAACACTCCAATCGCAAAAATAAAAAGAAGAAAAATCAAAATGGGTCACCTAGTGAAAGCCTCCCTAAGGAACTTTTTGACTTTGAAAATGTAAAAACAAAGGGCATATCTACTAGTGAAACCCTCGACAAGGTGCTAGAAAATGGGGAAGTTCATCTTCCCCTTGTAGGGACTCAATTATTTGGATGATCATCCATCTTGATTGAAGAAACACAACCAATAAACTTGGGAGCTAAGGAGAATCCCAAGATCACCTATGTGGCTAAAGCATTGTCAGAAGAAGAAAACTCTACTATCACCAAGATCCTCAAAGAAGGAATCATCAACTTCGCCTGGACATATTGAAACATGCTTGGCCTTGATACTACTTTGGTGGTACGTCACCTAGAAATCCATCCTGATGCAAAACCTGTCAAGCAAAAACTCAAGAAAATGCATCCTCAAGTGGCTTTATTGGTTAACAAAGAATTGGAAAAGTTGTTAGAGGTAGGATTCATCCGACCCATTGACTACTCCAACTAGATCTCCAATATAGTCCCAGTTGCTAAACCCAACAGAGATATCATAATCTATACAAATTTTTGAGACCTTAACAAAGCTTGTCCCAAAGATGACTTCCACTTACCAAATATTGATATGTTGGTCAACCTCACCATAGGACATGAGATGTTGCCCCTCATAGATGGTTTCTTCAGCTACAACCAGATTAAGATTTCCCTCGAGGATTAGCACACGATCACCTTTACTACACCTTGGGGTACATTTTGTTATAATTTCATGCCTTTTGTCCTCAAGAATACTAGGACAACACATTATTGTGCTATGACAATTATTTTCCATCACCTCATCCACATAATCATGGAAGACTATGTTGATGACTTGCTAGGAAAATCAAGAGCGAGAGAACACCCTATTATCCTCAAAAAGATCTTTGAATGGTACAAGCTACGCCTCAACCCGAAGAAATGTGTCTTTGGTGTCACATCTAGAAAACTCTTAGGGTTAATGGTCTCCCGCAAAGGAATTGAGGTTGTTCCTACTAAGGTTAAGGAAATCATGGAAATGCCTCCACCCCGCAATCTAAAACATCTAAGAAGTCTGCAAGGTAAGCTCATATCCATTTGAAGGTTCACTGGTCAACTAGCTGACAAGTGTCAATTGTTCACGCATCTCCTCTACAAATATGTTGCATTGAAGTGGAACCAACAATGTCAACTTAGTTTTCATCAGATCAAAGAATATTTGGTTCACCCACCTACTCTCTTGACACCTATTCCAAGAAAACCACTCTTCCTTTATATTTCAGCTATTTCCATGGCATTGGGGGAATTGTTAGCACAAAATAATGAGTCATCCAAAGAAAGTGAAATTTACTACATCAGTTGGACTTTAGTAGGCTATGAGATCAACTATTCCCCAATGGAGAAGGCTTTCCTCACTATAGTCTTCAGCTCATATAAACTTAGGCACTACATGCTTAGTCATCCATTTAAGCTAATATCTAAGGTTGATCCACTTAAATAATTGTTATCAATAAAAACATTGACTGGACCCATGGCTAAATAGGTCATGTTGTTAAGTGAATTCAACATAGAATATGTTGATTGTAAAGCAATCAAAGGACAGGTAATTGCGGATCAACTAGCAGATGATCCACTAGTAGATGTTTATCCTTTAGAAACAAAGTTTCCAGATGAAGGGGTCTTTATAGTTTTAGAAGCCACCACATGGACACTATACTTTGATGGATCACACATAAACAATGGATCAGGAGTAGGAGTCTTGCTCATCACTCCCCAAGGTGACTACATACCAAAGTCATTCAGATTGGCCTTTCCTTGTACCAAAAAAATTGTTGGGTATGAAGCTCTTCTCACAAGCCTCAAGATTGTAGTCCATTGGCATATCTATCACTTGCATGTCTTTGGTGACTCCCAACTAGTTATATAGCAGTTCAATGATGATTTCCTAACAAAATATGACAAGTTGTTACCCTACAAATGTATAGTAGAGGACTTCAAGAAGTATTTCTCCTCCATCCAATTTGATCAAATACCTAGAGTACAGAATAAAGAAGCTAATGCAATGGCCACCGTTGGTTACCTCCTTGACATGCACAAAGATCATATTGAATGTGAGTTCCTCATGGAACAACTATTAATCCCTACATATGAAATCCCTGAGAGTGAAATGGTATGTGACATTGTAGGTCTTGAATCCCCCTAGTACCAAGACATATACACTTATCTCCATGAAAATACCTTACCATATGACCTCACACATAATCAAAAAAAATCCTTTATCCAATGCAATGCCCGATACACCATCATAGGTGATACGCTTTATTGACATGGGTATGATGGAACCCTCCTCCAGTGTTAAAATGAGACCAAAGCCCACACTGCATTGGTAGAAGTACATAGTGGTATCTATTGAGCCCATTCTAATGATATGGCCCTAGCCAAGAGGATTCTCAGAGCGGGATATTACTAGCCTACTATGGAACATGATTCCTATGATTTTTTTAAGAGGTGTCTTCCCTATCAGCAACATGCAAATCTGATTCAAGCTCTTGCACAAGAATTACAACCCATCATGACACCATGGCCATTTTCACAATGGGGTTTTGATTTGGTCGGAAATATTTACCCTCCATCCTCTTACGGTCATACTTTCATCATCAAAGCCACTGAATACTTTACTAAGTGGGTGAAAGCCATACCACTCACCCAAATTACTGGTGTTTAGATATCCAAATTCATCATTTAACATATCCTATATAGGTATGGAATCCCCTCCGCCATCATTACTGACAATGGAAAACCATTCAAAAACAAGTAAATGAAATTTCTCTATGAGAATTATCATATCCAACATCATTGGTCTACCCCCTATTACCCCCAAGGTAACGGTCAAGCAGAAGCAACAAACAAAACCTTTATTAAAATAATTAAGAAGATGATTAATAACATTGGTCAAGATTGGAATCTCCACCTCTATTCCACCCTTTGGGCCTACCACACTTCTATCTACACCCCCACTTGCATCACTCCATACTCACTATTTTATGGTGTCGAATCTATCATTCAGATCAAAGTTGAAATCCCATCACTTCGCATATCCTTGAAGAATTTGATCAATGATGAATACACTCGAGTAGCACGAATTGCTTAGTTATAACTCTTGGATGAAAAAAATATCAAATCCTACAACCATCTACAAGCCTATCAACATCAACTCAATAGAAGCTACAATAAGAAGGTTCACCCTTGTCAATTCAATGTTGGTGATTAAGTCCTTAAAGAAAATTAGCGAAATCAACAAGATTGACATAAGAAGGGAAAGTTTGAACCAAATTGGTTAGGCCCTTACATCATCACAACAAAATATGGTTCTAGAGCATATAGGCTTGCTACACCTATAGGAGAGCCCCTAGAAGAGCCCATCAATATCAAGGTTAGTTAGGGTATCCTATCCTTTAAAATCCAAAAAATACAAAAAAAGTGAAAAATATTCAAAATACCAAAACAATCAAAAAAATTGAAAATTGAAAAAGTAAAGAGAAACAATTCATCCAATGGTGAAAACAACCCCTACATGGTGCCTTGGATATGTACGTTCGGTGAAAAACTGGCAACATGCACCATTCGTATAGGGCTTAATCATTATCTACCTAGCATCCTAGTTACTTTATGATTTATCCATCTAAATCTCATATCCTCATCAATCCTATCCTTCCATCCATTTGCATCATCTAGTTGCTTGGTATATTTTGCTTGAGCATTAGACAAACTTCATCTGCTATCTGTCATCCTTATCTTTTATCCTAATCTGAGCTTGTGTCAACTCATCATTTTGGTTGTCTCCATCTAGGTTCATTCATCATGTCAGTCTCCATCTAGATCTCATCTCGTCTTTGTTGAACTACGTTGCCCCTACGCTTTCACATAGGCAAGGTCGATCAATTGATCTGCCCCTGGGGTTCGGTCTTTTGTCTATATTGTCATCTTCCATCATTTTTCTTTGGCCTTGTGGAAAACTATGCTGCCCCTGTGCTTTCACATAGGCAAGGCCAATCATTTGATCTACCCTTGGGGTAGTTTTGGTGTCTTTTCTCATCTGCCTTGTCCTTGTTGAACTACATTGCCCTTGTGCTTGCACGTAGGCAAGGCTAATCATTTAATCCGCCCTTGGGCAATTTTGTCCATTTGTTTTTTTCTTCATCTTATTTCCCCATTTTCCTCTTTTCACTCTTATCCATCATTGGTTGTTCGTCCTTTTTGAACTGTGTTTCCCCTACCCTTGGACATAGGCAAGGTCGATCATTTGATCCATCCCCAGGTCTTTTCTTTACCTTTCTTTTTTTTTGGTCAATCCATCTAGACCGTGTCCTTCATCATTTGTCTCCATCTTCCTCTTTCTTATTGTATCCATGGTTTTTTCCTGAACTACGAGGTCTCTGCACTTTCACGTAGGTAAGGTTGATCTTTGATCAACCCCCAAGCCCATAGGTGTTTAGGGAGTGTTAGTCTTGTGTCTTGTGTCTTGTGTCTTGTGTCGTGTTGTCAAGTTATTTCCTTATCTAGCTGATTCTTCAGAAATGGAATCCATTTGTGTCATGATATTTCATTGGTTTTCAAATATCCTGCATCATTATCAATCTTTTAGTTTAGCATCCATCTTTGGTCTCAACAAGATGTATCCTTCCTAACAGACCTCATCTACCCCATCCATCATCTTGATTCTATGGAAAAGGGCATTTTGAATTTTTTTGCAATTTTTTGATGCTTTTGGATTTTGTTTATCATTTGAGCTCCCTATCATCACTCGTCAAGGCTGCCATGATCCCTCATATTAAGATGTATTTTGACTAGTTTACATAGGGGCATATCTTAATTTTTCTTTTATTTGTCATTTTCCTAGTTGTCCCACGTAGTACCCACCAAGACCCCTGAGGTCTTGCATGATGCTGGGACATCCTTTTGTGCTTGTGGTTATCCCAATACCTGGCCTGACCGAATTCATCGTGACTTTGGGGTATTGGGATAGCCTTCTTTTTTGTTGTGTTTGTTTATGCATTAGACACTAATTCACCTTGGTCCATATACCATGATATCTGGCATCTTATGATATAGAAAAAATCAATGCTCCAAAGATGGAAAATTGCATTAGGATTACATTTCATTTTCTCCTCAATTATCCTCCATCCCTTCTTTGAACCTATGACTTAGGATTTTGGTTGTGCAAATGTTGATTCCCTCAATTTTCCTCTCTTCTCAAGACTCCCATGGTTCTTGATAGGTGCAATTGCACACCCATCACCTCCTTCACTTCCATCATTATGAAGGGCCTCATTTACATTCATGATCACACTCCATTTCATTTACTTCTTATAATTTTTTTTCATTCTCATCCCCTATTTTAGGATTGCTAAATTGAATTTCCATGTACATTATCATATCATAATCATTTTTTAAGTTGTTTAGATTATTCTATACATCTTAAAATTCATTTCATTCATTTATTAGGTTCATTTCCACATCCATAACACCATAAAATATTATGCATATCATAACATATCATCCACATAGAAATAATCATAATCCATCCATCACATCTTGCATCATAGGTGTTAGACATCATACACATCATGATAATCATCCACATATAAATAATCATAACTCATCCATCACATCCTGCATCATAATCATACATCTATATAAGCATAAAACCATATAGGCATATTCATACATCATGTCATCATAATAATCCATCACAAAAACATAAACATACATATGCATAAGTAAATCATCCATCACATGCAGATCATATAATGTCAATAAGGGCTCTCGCATATCATATCAAAAATCAGAAAAATACAATGTCCATCACATCATCCATAATAATTTCCATCATATACATCACAATACATATCCATCGTATGTCATCAAAAATAAAGTATGAGTATAGAGCTATGGCTCCACTCTGATCTCTATTGCTCGGTACTATATCCCATCCTATACCTATCAATAACGAGGATCTTGTCCCACTAGTCCTCTAAACCATGAGTTGCCTACATCATATCTTTGTGGTGACTCTGACACTGGCCCTCTATGTGCTGGTGTCTCTCTCATGCTACTATATCCCCAGTTATGTGTCCCTACTAACTGGGATGACACTGGCATCTGTGGAACCACTCAAACATAGGCGGGGACCTGTTGTGATGGATCCGACACTACTGCATAATAGGAACACATATAGTAGCTTTCCTCTCTCATATAATCCTCTCGATCCCCAATCTATTGTCTGGTTAAGTCTCGCTCTTCCCTATACCTATCCTGGTATCCACAAATGGACCTCCTCTCCTGTGCCCATGCACCTCGTGCTAACCATAACTGCTCAATATTTGATCCCATCCTTGACACCTGCTCTAGGGCTCTATCCCTCTACTCTGACATATACTGTACCTACGCCTGTAGTATCTTACCTCCCTCCCCTATCTCACCACCCTATGTTTCCTATACATGCCTATGCACTACATCCCTCTCCATAGCATGTACCTATGCTACTGTTGCATCTCTCTCCCCCTGCAAGACCTACACCTGTGATAGTAAGGCATACCTCTCTATCTCCATCACCTGTACCCAAGCCCAAAATGATCTCCTCCCTCTCCTACATCAATCCCATGTCTCCCACTATCTTCTTTGCCACCTCAACTCTTTCACATAACTCATCACGCTCATGTCTCAACTCCCTCCTCTCTCTCAAAAGTCCCTCTACCTGCCTCCTCAGATCCTCCATATCCCTCTCTACCTCTATCAGCCTCTCTATCGATATCTGCCCTATCGATCCTCCAGAATCTCGCTAACCCCCTGCCTATAGTATCACCATGGTAGCCTCTAGTTTGTCCCTCTCCCATCTTGTAGCCTTCCCTGCCTCATGCTCCCTTTCTACCTGTCCCTACAAATGAGTCACCTCCACCCGTACCTCACTCACCTTTGCTCACAACTCATCTATCTTGGCTCGCAGCCTCTATCCCTCCCTTTGCATCTCCATCTCATGCCACAACATCTTATCGGCCATCACTCAGAACTCTCTCTCACTCTCTGCTACTTGGGCTCGTAACACGAGCATCTCTGCCTCCAATCTACTCCTCACCACCTCTAATTCTCTCAACCTCTGCTCGACAATATGTAATCTCACCTCAGCTCCTCTCAATCTCATGGCTAGATCCTTTGCAACCAGTGGCATCATAGCCAATGGGAAAATATCATCTACCTCTATGTCCATCTCCTTTGCCCCTCCCTCATCCCCTATGTCCATTTCCTTAGTCTCCTCCCTTAACCCCATCGCCTCTATGTCATGTCTCTCCTCCATAGGCTCAACCTGGACCCTTCATCTCCACCTCATCCTACCTAGCATCCACTGACCTCATGCCTGATCCTCCTAATGCCCACCTACTCTGACTACCTCTAACAATCTCTCCTACTTCCCACCTACTCTGACTACCTATGATAATCTCTCCTACTCTACTACTCTATATTCCTTGGACATTATCCTCTACTATCCTCCGACTTTGCTTGCCTCTGACTCTCTCCTCCACCATCCTCCTCCTCTATTGATCTGCTCCTACCCCCAACTCTCTCCTCGGTTGTGCCCTCCCTCTACCTCTCCCATGTCTTGCCAATCTGACCTCATCCTTCGGTCCAAATCCTAATACCTCTACAATCATTAGCTCCAACATAATCCATGCAACTTTGTGTTACACACACCATGTTGCATATCTCATAGTGATCCCTACATCTACCAACCCTCCAGACCTCCCTGGGTACTCTACTAGCTTCTGCACCAGTGTCACCTAGTGCTCCCATGCAAACTCTACTAAAATCGGATCCCCCATGGTCACTCCCATGTAATCCATCTAAACCTCTCAAGTGCACCTGGAATATCCTGTATCAACCCATACTGCATCATCACCTAGTCTGGCCTGTGTGACTGTACTATCTAAGGATCCCTCCCAACTATATAACATTGGTTCATGAAGTATCCTCTACGTCTATCATCATCCTTCCTCCACTTGGTGAAGCATATTATCATTGATGGCCTCCACACTATGTCCTCCTCTAGATCATCAAAAAATATCCTCCATTCATCTAAATCTCCTATACCCTGGTATCATCGTACCCAGTCATACTCTACCTCGTACCAATAGTCCACTAGTATTGTCGTATCCTGCTAACCCACTCTCACCACATCTAGCCTAGACACACTGATGTGCTCCCAAGCCCATACCTTAAGCAATGTCATGTGACACATGTTGAGTCCCTCCCAATAGTAGACCACGTGCATATCTCTGTACAACTATGCCAAGATGCATGGCCCCCATGCAAACTCTCCATCCATCCCCTCAAAAATGTGTCAGATAACCTCCATGTAGCCGAGGCTATAGAATCTGCCACTCCTATCTAGTATGAGTATCCCACTAATCAATCCACATAGGTACAAGGGTAGTGGTGGCACTCTAAATCCTAAGTATCTATCCACATCTAGCCCCTTCTTCTACACATGTAGGTCATCTTTCCAGAATAAGACCCACATAGTCTGATCCAATGCCTCTCCCTCTGATCTTGTCTCACTCACCATACGCCCTGCTATGGGAATCCTCAATATCCAGCAGACATCCTCTAGCATGACTATCATCTCCCCTGTCGAGAGATGGAAAGGAAAATTCGTTGAATCAAACTACTCGATCAGGGTTGTCAAGATCACTTGATGCACCCTGATGGATGGATAGACCAACATGTGTAGCAGCCCTGCCTGGACAAGAGCATGATGATCTGCCCATATCATCGCTTGTCGTGCCACCTCCATCACCTCAAATCTCCTCTCCTAATTCTGTAACCTATCAAACCTCTACAACCATACCACACAACCTGTTAGTCACCAAATTCTTGCACTGAGTTCCTTTTTGCACTAACTTCTCCTAAAAATCCTCTATGGGATAATTTTCCCTAATTTATCCCACTCCTCTTTCTTTCTTTTTCTAACACTTTAACTCTTCTTCCTATAGAACCCCTTCTTTACCCTTGGAGGACACACCCTTTCAGGTACAACCACTCCTATTGGGGTAGGGTCGCCTTTCTCAAGCATAATTGCCCTTCATAGGGTGAGGCCACCTTTCTCGGGCACAATCGTCTCTTCTGGGGTGGGGCTACCTTTCCTGGGTGTGGCAGCCCTTACACGGGGCAAGGCCACCCCTTCCGAGTGCGACTGCCCCTACATGGGGTGGGGCTACCCCTTCCAAGTGCGGTCGCCCCTTCTCGGGGAAAGCCCACCCCTTCCAACCACATCCACCCCTATGTGGGGTGGGGCCACCCCTGCAGGGAGTGGGGATGCCTCTTCTAGGTGTGGTTGCCCCTGTGTAGGGTGGGGTTGGCCCTTCCAGACGTGGTCACCCCTATGTTGGGTGGGACCATACCTATGCAGGGTGGGGTCACCCCTTATGAGCGTGGTTGCCCCTGGTTGGACCCGAAACCCTGAAGTTTCTTATAAACTAATGTTTTTTTTCTCCTACACCACCTGTTTTCCATCCATGTCACTATTTTTTGTTTCTTCCAACCCATTGGGTGAAATTTATTTTCACCCTCTACCCATTTTTCTAACCCACCCCTACTCTGAAACCAAGATTCTCAAATTGCATTTTAATTGAAAAATAAATTATAAAATGCTAAAAATCACAAAGAGCGTTTGAACATAACCTGGCGTGGGACTGCACACTCGGCGTAGAAGCTCCGCACCTCATCTCCTCGGTGAATGATGTCGTCTTCGTAATCCTATGACATCTTCCTTCTCCTTCTCTTTCTTCTTCTCTCCTCTCTCTCTCTCAACTACCAGCTGTGGAAATGAGGAATAGTGATTCTAAAATTACTATTTAAACCTTCCCTCATTTTCCCCTTTTTAAAATAGAGGGTATTTTTTTCCTTTATTTAACTTTTCCTCCTCCAATTAATCCTCCAACTTCTCAGGACTTCCATTTGCACCCTATGTGTCTATTTGATTCCATTCAAAAACCATTCTTCATGGTTTTTTGATCTCTATCCAATGGTACCTTTTGTTTCTTCATATCGAGAAGTTGCTCGAGGCCCCTTTTTCTTCCCCTATCGCCCTCTCGAGGGGGCATACCCTACCAAATCCATCCATACCTCTTTCTTGGTTATTTTCCTATGTGATTGGGGCATCGCCTTTCACTCCCCTCAATTTGAACAGCTCACACAACCTCTCCTGTGTTGGGGCATCTTTTTTCTAGTTGCTTCCTCTATAGAGTCATCTACATTTTATTTTTCTTTGAAACACTATTATTCTAACAATAATTTGAAGAGGGGAAAAATGTAGACACTTAAATATGACCACTCATATGATCAAAATCCTATCATTTACTTGTCTAATTCATCTATATTAATTAAATGATATTTAATTAATATTGTCTCGTTTTCTAAAGTTTCCAAAAGTATTTAATTAAATACTTTATCCTTTACCATTTCCTCTCTAAATTAAATAAATCAATCAATTTATTTAATTTAGTCAATTATCCTCTTCAATTTTAAATTCATTATTTCTCTCTCCTTCTCTCATCCTCCATAACCTTTTCACTAATCTGGGTTAATCTAATTAATCCTTCATTAGGATGTGCATATCCTTAATCAACATTAATGTCACATCCTCCATATTTAGCCACTTACCTCTAATCCTCATTAATTTTCCTAATCACCTGTTTGCACAACTTTAATCCTAATCACTTACCTTTTCTAGCTTGTCCTTAAGTCAGCCTTTCATGGTACTTACCTTATTTGGTTTGATCTCTCCCCTATGTAAATTAAAAATTCACACTTATTCCCCCATGCATTTGTCTTCCCCATGACCTCTCAAAGGTCACATCAAGTACATGGGACAAGGACCTCCTTTTGGAGGACCTTTTCTTATCCATGAGTTTCTTCGAGGCTTGTGAATTTTAAATTCACTTTTAGTCCTCCAATACCCTTTCCAATCCCCATGGTGACAAGAGTGGACTTTCTAAAATTCCTCACTTGTCACTTTCAAGCCCACTTGGAGACAAAGAATCCCTTTTTAAGGAAATTTCTTCCCATCCCAAGGTACTTGCAAGTACCTTGGGACCACATGGAATTTTCCATGTCACCCTAGACAAGCAAAGGTATAAAATTTCTTGTTGTTTTATTGTTGTTTTTTTTAGTTTCAACTAAGCCTAATACGAGTTGTTGTTGTGTTCCTTTTCCATTGCATTTATTTAGTTTTTTTGAATTTTTAGAATAAAGATTTTCACTGCACAGACCTAGACCAATAAATTTCTCTATTCTTTTTCTCTTATGATATCAATTTAAAAAATTGATAAAAATATCAAAGACAATAATCAATCATTAAATATTCTTATGATGTTTTATATATATGTATAATAACATAATTGGTTTTTCCTAGAGTGTGGTTATTTTTTCACAAAAGTTTTATCACGACATAGATCATCTTATTGTGGTATGATATTCTAATTATAAGATCATTTTTCATGATCATGCCTCTTATTAAAGGCTATTATACAAATTATTTCTACACCATTTCTTCATTTCATGGTATCAAACTTTAATCACCTTAGGTTATTCATGTTATTGGTAAGGGTTTTTGTACCAACCATGGATTGAGAGAAAGCTTGAGCAAAGGGAATCTTGATGTGGGAAAAATGCAAGGCACATCAAGTATAAAGATAGATATTTTCATGGTCACTTAATTTTATCTTTAATCTTGTATAGAGATCTAGAGATAGATGAAATCATGTTTGGATCAAATTCTATTTTATAAACTCAGAGTTAAGCATAAAGGAATTTCCTAGACCAATAAATTTATCTTTTTGTAGTCTCCTCTGATATCAATTTAAAAACTTGATAAAAATATCAAAGACAATAATAAATCATTAAATATTCCTATGATATTTATATATATACTCTTATGGAAATGTAATAACAAATGAAGGTTATCTCTGAACACTCTCGATGTGCATTGCAGGCTTACTTCTTTTTTTAGTAAATTAGGGTTTGACCTTTAATGAAACACTCTAAAGTTTGGTGTTGTCGATCAACTACTTGTGGTGGCTCTTTATTTTGGGAGGGATGGGGTGTGGTGTGCCCTTCGGACTTGGGTTGTCTCTGGCCCAGGCATCTTTGTGCTTCCTGCTGTCCATATGGTGAGTAGTTTGCTGCTCTTTGAGATCCCTCTTTTTGTTGCAGTGTTGGCATCCTCTATTTTTCGGGGGGTCATAGAATTCTCCTTGTTTGGATTTTGTCTTCTGTATGGGTTTGGAGGCCTCTTGGTCTGGTGGTGCTTTGTTGGAGCCTCTCCTGGACCTAGTTTTGTGGCTTTGGTTCTTGAGGGCTTCCTTGACTGTTATCTTCTTTTGTTTTGTCCCATGGAGCTCTTTCTCCTCAGGGATTGGCTGTTAGGTGGCCTATGTGTTGAGGTCACTTTGGTGTTAAAATATGCTAAATCATTGTCTTTGCATATTCCTTTCTTGGTTACTAAAGCTGCTATTTTTATTCCAGTGATGAGGGTGTCCGTGCTTGGCACTATTTATTTTCATCCTAGTTATGTGGTCTAGATGGTTTGGGGAGGTGCTACTTTTCAATGGTTTCCTTTGCTGCTTTGGGTTATGAAAGTTGTCCATGACTTTGTTAGATGCAAAGTTGACTACTATAGAGGAGGTGATCACTCAGACTCTTTGGGGGTCTAGTTAGGGTTTGAATCTTTGTCTGTGTTTGTGAATGGTAGTTGGCTACTTTGGTTGTTGCCCGAGGTTGTTGTTCTTCTAGGCCTAAAGTTTTGTGTGACCTCCTCTTGCTTGTTTTAGGGGAGACGAGGGTTTACCGCTTGTGTTGTGTAGATTGGTCAGTGTTGGTGTTACTGTACTACTAGTCCCTTACTACAATCTTGTTCGATGTGGCAGGGCTTATGCTTCTAGAGGAATGGTTCATTGTGGGTTTTGTGCTTCTGGGGGTCTATTGCCTGTGTGGTGCATATTGGCCTGGGCTGGTGGGTTGGAGATGCTGGTTTCTTGCTGCAGTTGTGTTTGATGGGGAGAAAACTTTGTGCTCCTTTGGGAGTTTCGTTCTCTCTCACAACCCTAGTGGGGTTGAGGCACAAGAGCATTGCTGATGCTGGTTCTGTTCTCACTTTCTTTCTGGTTCCTTGTGTTCTTCCTATTGAGGTGGAGGTAGGGGTTCTTGCTAAAAGTCTTGTTCTCCTTTTGAGTCCACATTGTTTGGATCCTTTAGAGGTGGAGTTTGCTCCTGTTCGTGGTGGAGTTTGTGGACTTGGAGAGGATGAGCCTCCTCCTATAGATGTGGAGTTCAGTTCAGTTGTTGGAGTTTACGGTTGTTGTAAGGGGTTGTTGTTGTCTTTGGATATGGTTTGCCTTCAAACTCTTCTATTGAGGTGGAGTGTGTTGGGGGTGTTGGAATGGTGGCCTTGGTCCTTAAACTTTTACTCACTCTTCCTGTCGCCTATTGAGGTGAAGATAGGGGCTGCTATGAGGGTTTCCTTCATGGGCGATTGGAAGAAGATTAGCTACAGACCTTCTGATGCTGGTGGGGTGTGGCCTGGTCCTATTGAGGTGGATTTAGTGTTTTTCTTGGCTCTTATTTATGTTTTTGGAAGTTTTGTTGTTGTTCATCTATTGCAGGTTTGTGGTAGGTCAATTGTTGTCCATCTACTATAGATGGCTACTAGCTTTGCCTCTAGCAGTCTTTTTGAAACTATTGTGTTATGGATTGTTTTTGGCTCAGGGCCTTTACTATTTCTATCATAGGACTGTTGTTTGTCCTAAGGGTTCTATTGATCTTGTCTCTTGTACCGGGAATGAGTTATTTAGTTGGTCTTAAACTTGGGACTATTGTTGGTTCTAAGTGTGTTGTCACTCCTGGTTATCTGATGACCAGGTGTTGTTAGGTTCTTTTGTGTCTCTACAGTGTTTTCACTAGTGTTGTCTTAGGTCTATAAAAGGTTCCTGGTCCTTTCAAAACCTTGCTTGTCCTTCTTGGCCCTCGTGGCTCATTGTGTAAAGGGTACATCGCCCTGTAAATGCTGCTTAACTTTTCAAAAATACTCTACAGTGTTTTTTGAATGTTTTTGTGAGTGTCTAATTTGCAATCAACTAACAAGAGACAACAAACAAGTGTTAGTTATGTTAAAAAACCAAATAAAACACTCCCTATGAGATTATTTAACCAAATCAAATAGAAAAAATGAAAATAAGTGTAAATTAACTAAAAATAACATGAAATCAAATTAAAGTAGCTAAACCTCCATCCCATAGGGGGAGTGGTGCTCCTTTGATGTGGAATGAAATAAGAGAAATGTGTTGAGGAAAGGGGGATGTAAGAGAAATAAATAAGAATGTAAGAGGATTTGAAAGGTTGTAAGAAGAATTTATTGAATGTGGTTGGAGATTTGAGAGGATGTAAGAGAAGTTATTGAAAATGTAAGAGAATTTATTGATGATGTAAGAGATTTTTGAAATCTTTGAAGGGAAATTGAATGGAGAGTGGTTGAGAGGAATATTATTTGGAATATGCCTTTGTGAGGATAAATAAAGGACTTAGTTAATTTAAAGAAATTAATTTCATTTGCAACTTGGCTAGTTGACCATGGGTTGATTTAACTCTTAATGAGTTAAAAGCTAGAGGATTTATTAATGTTGATTAGAAAGTGATTAAAAATTGATTAATTCAGAATTAATTAATTGGAATGGATTATAAGATTATGACATTTGATTTGATTTATTTAATCAAATGAGATGACTTATGAGGATTTAATTAAATGATTTGATTTAATTAAATATGATGAACATTAGTCAAAAGAAAGGTGAATTAATAAATAAATTTAATTATTTGACTAATAGATGAATTTGTTGATTTTAACTAAATATTGTTGATTATTTAATTAATTGGTTAGTACAAGTTGATTTCAGAATAAATGGTGTTAATTTATTAGAATCAGATGCATAGTATCAATCAAGACTTTTTTACGTGTTTATATTTTTCCCCTCTTTGAAGCGAGGTACCTGTTACGTTGGTTCAAAGAATAACAGTGCCATGATCAAAATTCAAAAAAAATCTAATTTTTTGGATGCCCCACTACTACCCCAGCAGAAGAAATTACACTGCTGCACTGCCCCCTCGAGAGATCGAGCGAAAATTGTAAAGTTAGGTCTAGCTCATGAAAAATGTTCAACAATGATTTAGCATGGAAAATATCCCACAAGATACAAAAATAAGATTACGGTGATGAAAACGGGTAAAAACGGGCTTTGCTTAGCAAAAAACAGATTAAGGGGTTCAAAAACACTAAAAATACCTCAAAAACCCTAAATGTTTTGCATAAATAGGGTTAGAGGGGTCATTTTCAAATCATTTGCACACTTATCCTTCTAAAATTCTGGCGATTTTCTCTAAGGTGCTGATGCAATGGTGGTTTGTGCACTTCCCAAACATCAGATGGATCGGGTTCATGAGTTCCAACGACCTTATGACGTAGGACCCCTAGTATGCCTTCAAAAAAATTCTCATTTTTTGTGTCTTTGATGCATTTATTAGGCTCCATTTAGGTTAACCAAAAGCAGCTCTATAGGGCATCACAATTATTATGGTCGACATCGCTTTTGTCCATGTTGACCTATGTTTGTAGCATTGCATTGCACGATGTTGTAGGGTCCTAGAGTCGCATAAAAAGTGTCGACACGCATTTGCAAGATGGCATCGTGCAACCCCAAAAGTGTCTGACATTGCCCAAGAATGTCAACTTTATTTTGTTGTGTAGCGTCACATTTGATTATAGTACCACTTTTATGAAATCACAGAGCATCACACTTGGAAATACTGGCTCACCTTTTCTTTTGAAGGATTTTGTAATTTTTAAAATAGACCAGGTTGATCAAATTTTGACATTTTGTGCATTTTGGATGTAGGAGTTCCTTTGAGTGCTCAAATCAAAGGAGCATAGAGGCCGAATTCTATGTCGAGTGAGGCATTATTTTTCCTGGGTGCAATCAAATTCAAACACATGGACTAGATGCTCAAAGTGAGGAGCATTTAGCTATGGTGACTGCATTGATAGAGAGATGGTGGAGCGAGACTTCATCATTCCATCTTCTGACTGGAGAGGCCATAATGACCTTGGAGGACTATCGAGGATCTTGTAGATCCCCATACATGGTGAGCACATTATATATGATGTGGAGGCCAATGGAAATGCCATTTTTTGGTTGTTCGGAGTTGACCAATACAAGATGGATAGTGGTCAGATCGACCTTGCTCACTATGAGGGGATTGTCCCTGATTTGACGCTTTTTGTTGTTGCATTGATCTTGGGAGTCCTTATTCGCAATCATCGAGCCAGAGGCTGCAACATTGGATGGGACACTATTTGGTCCAAGATGATGGAGGAGATTATTATCTTTGCCTAGGGGCTAGGTGTCTTAGCTTCTCTATATCATGATATGCACCAGGTTGTGTATTGTAGGGCCCACAGCATTCGGGTTGGGGTTACACTTCTTCATGTCTGAGCGTATGAGCAAATTTTTGTACTAAGGCCCACTATAGAAGATGTCCAAACAAACCGTGAAGATCCTACAGTTTATAAGTATGGGGGATGGACACCATCCACTACATAGGTATTATAGGCATCCTGCATTAGAGGTGGGTTATTGATGAGATGGTCGTATTTCGATGGAGACCCTGGCTCCATTTTCAAAGATGGCACGATGATGATGAGCAGTTATTTTACTATCACCAAACTAGATATATGTAGGGCCATGAGCACTACATGATTGAGTGCTATTTCTGACAGAGTAGTGAGATAGTTTGGGGAGGTGTAGGATGCACCAGATGATGGATACATAGCCTTTTTCGCATGGAGATAAAGGGAAAGAGCCTAGGGGAAATGGATCCTACCTCAAGTAGCTATTGATGACTTCAGACAAATGGCTATGCAACCTTGGGTGTATTTTGATGGTCTTGCAGATGTAGGCACTACATAGGCTTATGATGAATACTAGCCAGCTCATGCTCCAATTAGATTGACTTTACTAGTTATACCGATGGTAGGTAGAGGACGGGTCAAAGGACCCCAAATAGGACAGGTTCCATTGCAACTAGGTCATCATCCATAGAATGGTTAGGGTAGAGGTGCTAGGCATGAGGGTCCAGTGCCTTCATTAGTACCGCCTATTGTTTAGAGGCCACCATAATAGCAGCCATAAAAACAACCATAGCCAGGTCCCGATGTGAGGGATGGATAGATAGCAGCATTGTAGGTGCAGATATAGGTCTTGATAGGGCAGCTGCAATTGGCACAAGCTTAGATACAAAATCTAACCTAGGATTGGTGGTGTAGGAGCACCATATGAGGTAGGATGTTGATCTTAGATTAGCCTAGGAGATAGGCTAGAGACAACAGTTGGAGGTTGCAGTGCAACAGGCACAAGGACATGCGACAAAGATGTATGAGCGAGTGATGAAGGAGGAATCATACTACAAGCTAATATATTATAGAGCCATGGCATAGGATTGATGGGAGCTAGATTTCTCCCACATCAGTTAGGTTGCTCTGAGTAGGACTCCTCATGTAGAGCCATCAAGGAGACCATCAAGGTTGCATCACCAGAGCCATGGCAACCACCATGGTGATAGATAGAGCGAGGGTAGCTTACAACACTAATAGTGCACTAGACACTTTTTTGATTGTACAACATGATTTATGATGTGTATACATTCATTGGATGAGTTTTGATGAGCCTCTTTTATATTCAATGATGATACTATATATGTGATTATGATTGTATCATGACATTCAATTTTTTTGGACATATATATGAGATTATTTGGATGGGATTATGTGGTGTGATTTTTTCATTTTACTCTATATGTTATGAATGCATATGCTATGGTTGGATGCATTTAATGATTATGCTATGATATTTTATGTTTTATGAGGTGTGTGCTATGATATAATGATATGAATACTTATGTAATGTATGACAGATCTATATGGAATTATTTTTATGTGATGGATGCAAATCTATATCATGCTCTAATTGATGCAATGCAATGATATGTTTATTTCCTTTTTTGTATCTTTTATATATGTAATATGATGATGCAAGATGTATGCATGATGTGATGTCTTGGATAATGGTTATGCAATGTTTATGAAATGGATGCAATTTTTTTGTTTATGAGATGCTTCTACTATCAAATCTATATTATGATGAATAATTATTTCTATTATGATGCTATGTATGTAGTATACTAATGATTTTGTGGATGCAAATGGATCTTTTTATTTTGAATGTCATGATACTATTTTAGTATTAGTATATGGAGAAGATAGAAGAAATAATGATCCAACCCTTGAGTTTGAAAGGATGTAGAAGTCCAACAAGTCTATGAGTCGTCGAGACTTTATTAGATATGATGATGAATGATGATGTGTTTCTTATTAGGGATTGGGGATGTAAAGAGCTTACTTTCCTTATGTTTGATAACACACATAGATATGACGCATCAATGTATAGAAAACCAGGATGGCATTGTACCTAGTGAGATGGACTTTGAATCAACAATTAGATAGGAGTATCACTATTCACACCCGACATATGAAACCTTATTAGGATGTATTTCAGATATTTCAAATATCTCAGACCAAAACATAGAAAGGAAAAACCTTCCAATAAAATAGTCAACAAGTTGTTCAAAATATCCTCCCTACATACCTAACAAAGAAATTATCACCAAAGTTATATTACAAGAATATCCAACAAGAATAGTTACAAAAGATAATGATCAATGCCCCATTCCTTTCTCTCTAAATCATTTTGATTAGTTATCATCGAGAGGTCATTGGAATGAGTGCAATAAGATAAATCAAAAGAAAAGATCAAGCAAGAAAACGAGCTGATGTTTTTCATACCTCTAGCCAAGACTAAACTACAGTGATGCCTAATATTGATGTCCATTGTAGGAAGGATGCATAATAGGACATGATGTTATCGAGTGATTTTCGGATTAACTGGATGATAGGATATTAATACGAAGAGTTGACCAACTTTTTTACCTACTAACCTAGACTTGAGACCTTGAAATTTGACCTTTCACTTTTAATTTTCTAAACTTTCTTTTGATTGTTTTGCCAAAGGATGAAGGTGACGATTGATTTATTGTGAGTGAATGCTTATTTTGGGTGAATGTTGAAATGGGATGGATGTTATTTTTGGGTTTTTTGAGTTTTTTTAGGATTTTCGAGATGTTTTGAAAATGTGTTGATTTTCAAATTTTCCAATTTTTTTGGTATTTTCCAAGATTTTGACTAAGAACCTAACCTAAGGACCTATCCTACGGGTCTTGGGGGCTGATTAAATATTAGCCTTGCCTATGTTATACATGCAGAGACCACATAGTTTGACTGATGACTCATTTATTGATGAAGATATGAACAATTGCATTGCCAATTTATTATGACAAACTCCTAAAGGACTATCCTAATGTCTCAGGGGCTGATCAATGATTAGCCTTGCCTACGTTCAAGCTCAGAGACAACATAGTTCGAATGATGACTCATTTATTGATATTTTCTACTTTTTGACCTATTTTTGGATATTTGACATGTTTTGGATGTTTTTGGATTTTTTAATTTTATGAATGTTTTTGGATTTTCAAGGATTTTATCAAGATTTCAAGAATATACACGAATCTGATCCAATTTAAGTATAATAATATGCCCCCATCGTGATGAGATAAAATACCTCGAGATAGGTAGGACAAACTAACCTTAGGAATGTGCCAAGTAGAACTACGGGGGAACATGATAGTGACACAAGATCAAGCTATGATGCAGATGTGGATGAGTAATGGAAGGGTCAATGGAATGTGATGGAAGGTAGTGTTAGGTGATGCAAAAAAATTCAAAGAATCCATGGTGGATGGAAATTTCTTATTTACATAAGGTGCTTGATTGTCAAGTTTTCACCAAGGTACTTTCCCAAAGCACCACCAAAGTGGTTTTCACTAGAGGATAATTTTTTCTTTACTATTTTCAATCAGTTTTTTTAATTTTTTTTGGATTGTTTTTATATTTTTGGATTTTTTTTATTTTTTTTGGATTTATACTTTGCAAGTTTAGGAATAAAAATTTTTGGGATGGGAGCTACTGATAGGATCCTCCAGAGGCTCACCTTCAGGTGTGGATAACTGATATGCTCCTGAATTGTAACTTGTCATGATGATGAAGGGTCCCAACTAGTTGGGTTCAAACTTACCTTTTTTTTCTAGATTTGGTACATTCTTTTGAGTTTCTTTTAACATGAGCTCTCCAACTTGAAATTACCAACTCTTGATCTTCTTATTATAGCTCCTTTTGATACAGTTTTGATAGACCTGCAGGTGGTTGAAAGAATCAATGCACCACTCATCCATTGGTTCTAGCTCAATTAATTATGACACCCGATATTCTTCATCAGTAATGATATTATGCAATGATATTATTAAGGATGAGAGATCGATCTCGATGGGAAGGATAGATTCTAATCCATAGACTAGGGAGAAAGGGGTTTCACCTATAGGCATGTGGTACTCATTCGGTAGGACCATAAGGTGAGATTTATCTTTAGGTGTTAGTCACAACCAACTTCATTGACTATTTTCTTTAGGATTTTCAAGATGGTTTTATTCGTAGCCACGGTTTGGCCATTACCTTGGGGGTAGTATGGGGTGGAGAAGCGATGTTGGGTATTGAATTTTTGGCATAGCTCATGGAAATCCTAGTTTTTGAAGGGTGTTCCATTATCTGAGATAAGGGCTTGAGGAACACCATAACAATAGATAAGTTAGTTCAAGATGAATATGGAAATCTACTTCCCTATGATATAGGTCATGGGAATGGCCTCTACCCACTTCGTGAAGTACTTTGTTGTGGTGATAATGAACTTGTGTCTATTAGATGAGGTGGGAGTTATTTTTCCAATGAGATCAAGTCCCCATTATGACAAGGCCCATGGTGTTACAATCGGTTGGAGCTCCTAAGTTGGTGCATAGATGAGATCCCCATGCTATTTCCATTGTAAACATCTCTGGATATAATCATGAGCTTCCTTCTCCATTGTAGGCTAGTAATACCAAGTTCTCACCAGTTTCTTAGCCAAGGTCATACCATTAGAATGCAAACCAAAAATACCATCGTGTACCTCAGTTAAATAATTTGAAGCTTCCTCAAGGTTAAGGAATCTCAAAAGGGTTCCTTCGATACTTCTATAGTATAGGGTGAAACCTAAGATAACAAAATGGGATGACTTCTTAATAAAGGTTCTTTTGAGGTTTAGGGTGATGTTAGTAGGGAGGACTCTTATTTTCAAGTAGGTGTATATGTCATGGTACCAAGGATCATCAAGACCAACAATTTCACACATGAACTCATAATATGATACCTCAAAATATGGTACGAGAAGCTTCTCTACCATGAATTCATGTTTAGGGACGTTACATGGGATATCCATCAATGATCCGATTATAGCCATGGTGTTTGATGGTTTGTTGTTTACCCTCGGTATCTGCTCAAATGTTATGTCGATGAAGAATTCCTTGAGATCATCCACCAGTTTCTTGTATGGGGTAAGTTTGTCATCCTTTGTTTTTGTATTTATTATTGTCTTGGTTGATAATCAGTTGTGAGTCGCCATAGACCTTGAGTGTCATGATTTTCTATTGTATTGCAATTCAAAGTCCTACGACAAGAGCCTCATACTCTGCAATATTATTGGTACATGGGAAAGATAGCCTACATGAATTTGGGATGCAATCTCCTTATGGTGTGATGAAGAAGATTCCAGCTCCTGACCCATGTCGATTATATGACCTGTCAAAGCAAACCTTTGAATGATCTGCTACACTAAGATTGAAAATGTACTCATTTGGAAATTTTGATATCAATGGGTTCTCTGAATATATAGGTGCTTCAACTAGTTTATCTGCAATTGAATGTCCTTTGATTGCCTTATGCTCCACATAATGAATATCATATTCTATCAATATCATGACCCACTTAGCCATTCGTCTTGTGAGTGTTTCCTTGGAGAGAAAATATTTTAGAGGGTATATCTTGGCGATGAGCTTCATTTTATGAGCAAGCATGTAGTGTCTGAGTTTTTGTGAGGTAAACACTACTAAAAGAGAAGATTTATCAATGAGTGTGTAGCTTATCTCATGTCCCACCAAGGTTCTACTGATGTAGTAGATGGCTCTCTCTTTTCCTATTTCATCATGTTGAGCTAGGAGAGCACCAAGGGTTGTCATTGTAGCTGATATGTAGAGGATGAGTGGTTTGTTCTAGATCAGTGGCGTTAGCAAGTGTTCTTTTATTTTATTGAATGTTTGATTACACTTATCATCCCATTTGTATGCTACCCCCTTGTGGAGTATATAACAATATGGGACAGTTTTATCTGCTAATTGTGCTATGATTCTACAAATGGATTGGAGCCTTCCCTGCAAACCCCTTAACTACAATGTTTGTGGTGCTTCCATTTCAAGGATTTCTTTGACTTTTGAAGGGTCTATCTCGATTCCCCTCATTGATATAATATATCATAGAATTTTTCTTGATTGCACACCGAAGACACATTTCTTAGGATTTAGCCTTACCTTGTATTCTTCTAGTTTGTCAAAGACAAAGCCTAGTGTTGCTATGTGGTCTTGGCACTTTCTTGATTTGGATAGTATGTTGTCCACATCATCCTCTACAGATTTGTGGATCATGTCATGAAAAATCAGAGTCATAGCCGTTTAGTATGTATCTTCAACATTCATTACCTGAATGGCATCATTTTCCAACAAAAGGTGTCCCATGGATAACTGAAGGTTGTTTTATGATAATCATCATTTCCTAGCATAATCTAATTATACCTTAAAAACCCGTTCATTAATGATAGCATTATGTGGCCTACTATTAAATCTACCATCATGTCTATGTTGGGAAGAGGGAAATCATCCTTAGGGAATGCTTTGTTCAATTCCTTGAATTCGGTGCAGATTTGGATGCCCCCAATGGGATTAGAAACAAGTAAAAGGTTGGAAACCCATTTAGGATAATTAATGGGTCATATGAAGCTAGCATCAAGGAGTTTCTGTAGCTCAAGTTTCACCAATAATGCAATCTATGGATGCATCTCTCATATTTTTTCTTACTATTTTTACCTCTGGATATAATGCTAGATGATGGAATACTACCTTTGGGTTGAGGCCTAGCATGTCAGCATATGTCCATGCAAAATTAACTTTCCTTTCTTTCAGAAATGTAGCTAGAATTTCTTATTCCTCAGTCAAAAGTGATTCTGCATAGAAAGTGATGTGTGGTGTCTCTTCAGTTCCTAGATTTACTAGGTTGCATTTTTTTTCAAGTACTACTGATTTTTCCTAATGGATGGCACTAAGGGGAAGATTGAATCCCTCATCCTTTGGCACCTGAAAGAGGTTTTCACCATTGGATATGTCCTTTCTTTTTACTATTTTTGTATCAGAAAGTGCCACAGTGTGGTTTTCACTTAAACATCTACAAGTTATTCTTATATTTTATATTATGTGACTAAGAGATTCAATCATTTTCCCATAGTATGCATGTGTGTCTAGCTCAATATCAAAACCTAATTTTTTATCTTCATACGATAGATTATCCCTAAGTCCCATGAATTTTGAGAGAGCCTCATCATTTTCAAATGTGTCTAAGATCCGTGGTCCTCATTGGTCATAGTCTATTAGTTGGGGGTAAACAAGCTTTAGTTCAGTGGTTTGGTTATTCAAATCAAAAGACATGGTTATGATCATAAAAAGGGAGGATTCCTCAAATAACATGGGCATGTCAGATAGGGGATCCTCAAAAGGATAAGTAATTGATAGAGGTACCGACAAGGAATCTTTGACTATTTTAACCTTAGCACCCTTTCCAAGTATGGTTAGCTTTGTAGCGGTACATCCAAGGCCCAAGATTCTTAGGGCACTTCTCTGAAACAATGGGTTCAAAAAAACTGTTATCATTTTGACCAAGCTGCTCATTTTTTTTATAGCCCTAGTTAAACATTAATTGAAGACGGATATGTGCAGGATCATCATGGAAAAAACTGGCCCTTAAGTGGCGATGAAAATTTAGAAAAATTAGTGTTAGGCAACTTGACGTAAAAATTTGAATAAGTTATCTATATTATTTCAAAAATATGTAAGAATAGAATTTGTAGCAAAATAAATGTATTTTCTAAACTACTAGGTTTATTTAAAAGAATAAAAAATCTATTTGGTGAAATTTTGAAATTTCAATGTAGTAGTAATTAAATTTCAGGGAAAAAATAAGAAGTAGGTGTCTATCTGACCACCCTAACCACAATAAAATGATAATATTTTTTTATAATATTTTAGATATAAGTAGAGGACTCATGTCCCGATGTGATGCATGTTTTTTGGTAATTTTTTTCTAAGTAAATAATTCATTATGAATTTTTTATTACAAATTTTAAAAAATATAAAAACTCGTATGTTTGACCACCTTAAATTGGTCAAAACTTCATGAAATTCAATTTTTTTTAATCCTATAGTATGCAAAGCATAGAATGTGATGCATGTTTCAGATTCAAAAAATGTGATACAGTTTGAAAGCTATAGATGTTTTTCAATCAACCTATCAATCAGGACTTTAGTCATAATTCAAATAGAAAATGAATAATAATTATTTATTAAATTCAAAGTAAAGCATAATTTATATTGGTGGAAAGCTGAGAATCTCCTTTAAAAGCCCTTTTCGTTTCATCAATTTAGGGTAAAAAAAAGTCATCAACCACATGGGCAAAGTCTAGAAAAGCAAGGTAAGTTGTTAAACACATTTTTTGTGTTGACTTCTTAGGATTGGCATGTCCTAGCCAAATTTTGAAGCAAGTCCAAGGCTAATCCCTAGGTAGTAGGGTTTGTGTCAGACATATCAGATATCTGATTTATTTTATATATAATTTTTAAAAATGTAATATAGTTTTTAATATATGATTTAAAAATTGCAATAAAATGTTTTTAGTTTATTTTAATATATCTAGTTTAGAATTAGAATATACAATATAGTTTATAATTTAATAAATAATATATAATTTATGATAATCTCTTACAGAATTATGTATAATATTTAAATATTATTTCTATATTTTAGTTAATGTATAACTATTTATATATATATATAAAAAGTTAATATACAAAATACTATATAACTAATATATAAAATATTAAAATATTATCTCTTTCCCTCTCTCTCTCTCTCCCTCCCTCACTCTCCCTCCCTCCCTCCCTCACTTTGTCTCTCTCCCTCTCTCTCTCTCTATCCCTTCTTCCCCTCTTCCCCTCACCCTTCTCCCCCCAATATTCTCTCTCCCTCCCTCTTTGTATCTCCTTCTTCCCCTCCTCCCCTTGCCCTTATCCCCACAATATTCTCTCTCTCTCTCTCTCTCTCTCCCTCTACCATCCCCCTCCTAATTCATTCTCTCCCCTTCTCCCCCTCTACCTTCCCCCTCCTAATTCACTCTCTCTCTCTCCCCCTCTACCTCCCCCCTCCTAATTCATTATCTCCCCCTCCTAATTCTTTCTCTCTCTCCCCCTCTACCTTCCCCCTCCTAATTCATTATCTACCCCTCCTAATTCTCTCTATCTATCTATCTCTCTCTCCCTTTCCCTCTCTCCCTCTCTCTCCCCTTCTTCCCCTCTCCATTTCCCCTCATAATTCTCTCTCTTTCTCCCCTTCTTCACCTCTTTCCCTCTCCCTTCCCCTCCTCTCTCTCTCTCTCTCTATATATATATATATATCTTCCCTACCCCCCTCTCTCTCTCCCCTTCTCTCTCTCCCCTCTCTCTCTCTCTTTTCCACCGTTTCCCATCCTAATTGTCTCTCTCTTCACACTTTTCCTCTATATTTCCCTCTCTCTCTCCCTTCTTCACCTCTCCCTTCCCCCTCCTAATTCTCTCTCTCTCTCCCTCACCCTTACCCTCTCTTTCTCTCTCTCTCCCCCCATTCCCCCTCCTAAATCTCTCTATCTCTATCTCCCCTTATTCCCCTCTTCCCCTCTCCCTTTCCCCATCTCCCTCTCTCTCCCCTTCTTGTCCTCTCCCTTTACCCCTCTCCCTCTCTCTCCCATTCTCCCCCTCTCCCTTTCCCCTCCTAATTATCTCTCTCTCTCTCCCCCCTTCTTCCCCTCTTCCCCTCGCCCTTCCCCCTCCTAACTCTCTCTCTCTACCTTTCCCTCTCTCTCTTTTTCTTTGTCTTTGTCTTTGTCTCTCTCTCTCCCCTCTTGTTCCTCCTATCCCTTCCCCTACTAATTCTCTCACTCCCCTTCTTCCTCTCTTGCCTCTCACTTCCCCTCCTAATTCTCTCTCTCTCCCTCCCTCTCTCCCTCACCCTCTCCCTTTCCCTATATCTCCCTCTTTCCCTCTCCCTCTCTCTCTCACCCTCCCTCCCCCCTCTCTCTCTCTATTTCTTTCACCCCTTCTTCCCATCTGCCTTCCCCCTCCTAATTCTCTCTCCTCTCTCTCCCCTTCTTCCCTCCTCCTCTCCTTCCCCTCCTAGTTCTCTCTCCCATGTGTTCCCCACTTCCCTCTCTCTTCCCCCTCTAGTTCTCTCTCTGTCCACTTCTTCCCTCTTCCCTCTCCCTTCCCCTCCTAATTCTCTCTCTCTCTCTCCCTTTCTGTCTCTCTCACTCTATCTCTCCCTTTCCCTATCTCTCTCCCCTCTCTCTCTTTTCCACCCTCCACCTCCTAATTACTCTTGGGTCTATCTGTGAAAACATTGGATATCCTATTTGTAGCACCAAAATCCCATCTCTCTCTCTCCCTCCCTCTCTCTATGTATCAATCTCTCTTTCCCTCTTGCCCTCTCCCTCTCTCTTTCCCTCCCTCTCCATCTCTCTCCCTCTCTCTCTCTCTCCACCCTTCTTCCTCTCCCTTCCCCTCTTAATTCTCTCCTTTCCCCCCTCTCTCTCTCTCCCTCTCTCTCTCTCCCTCTCTCCCTCTCTCTCTCTCTCTCTCCTCTCTCCTCTCCATATCCTCTCTCCTCTCCCTCTCCCTCTCTCTCTCTCTCTCTCTCTCTCTCTCTCTCTCTCTCTCTCTCTCTCTCTCTCTCTCTCTCTCTCTCTCTCTCTCTCTCTCTCTCTCTCTCTCTCTCTCTCTCTCTCTCTCTCTCTCTCTCTCTCTCTCTTCCCCTCTTCCCCTCTTCTCCTATCCCTTTCCCTTTCTCCCTCTCTATCCCCTCCTTCCCATTTCCCTTCCCCCTCCTAATTATCTCTCTCGCTCTCCCTCTCTCTTCCCCTTTTAGGATTTTTGGGTCCATTGTATTTTTCAAATATGGGTATCTCAAATCCTTGAGGGAATGGAACCATAGCAATGTTTTTGTCAAATGGATAAGGGCACAAGTTTCCCTACGTGTGTGATCTCTTCACTTTCCCGAATTGGATGTCCAATATATGCTGTGAAAGAAATTAGACCTATGAGGAGAGGTTATTTTGTCGATCAGGTGGTGGGATGTAAGTGTTTTGGGATGGTATGGTATGTTGGGAAATAGATGGGATGGCTTGTGTGTTAGAATTTAAGGAATTTTGCAGTGTATTTATGAGAGGTTGTTGAAATATTTGTTGCAAAAGTATTCCTTGTTGGTATGCCTGTTGTTGTTGTGCCAACAATGCTTGTTGTTGGGCTTTTTGTTTTTGTTGTTGTTGGTCCAATAATTCTTGCTATTGTGTGTGTTATTGCAAGGCTTGTTGATAAGATTTTTATTGTAAGAAAGCTTGTGCTTGTGCTTGTTTTTCTTGGTATTAAGCTTGTGCTTGAGCTTGAGCTTGTTGAGTAGCTTGTGCAGCTTGTTTGGCTTGTGCGTCTTGTGTGGCTTGTTGTTGTTGTAGCAATTTTTGTGATTGTGCTTGGGAAAATTATTGTGTTTGAGCTTGTTTCACTTCCTATTGTGATTTTTGTGTGGCTTGTTGCACAACTTGTTGAGTTGGGAATTGTTGAAGTGCTTTTTGGTATGCTTGTTCGGTTGCTTGCAATGTGATTTTGTATTGATTTGATACATTTGGATTTGGTGGTGGAAGTGGAGGATTTGTTGGAATGGTGTGAGATTGTGTGAGATGAGGTAGCAAGATTTTGTTGAGGTGGTTGTTGTGGTGTTTGTTGAGTGGTGAGAAGGGGTTGTGTGGTGGATGGTAGATTTGAATTCAAGGTTGGTATGTTTAGTCACTGTGAGACCATATTTTGAGATGCTTTGGGTGTTGTAGATGGTGTAATGATTGGTTGATATGTTTGGATTGGTGCCTCCTGGTGTTGTGATGTCGGTGGCATGAACAAAGGATTTGGTATGATAGATTTGTTGATTTGATTTGTTTGATTTGGGATTGTTGTGTTGGGTAGAAGGATTTGCCCCATACCTTGATTGGATGTGGATGATGATGGCAATAGTGGGAATGACGGGAATGTTTGGGATGAATTATTGAAAGTCCCTACCTACCCAAATAAATCCACTTGTCCTTGTGGTACATTGGGTAGGGAGCTTTGTGTATCAAGAGAGTATGTTGGTGTTGTGGAAAAGGTGGAGGGATTGTTCATATCATGGAAAATGAGTGGTGCAGGGAGTATGTTGGTGTTTTGGGTCTTGTGGGATGGTAATAGGCATAGCCAAGATCATTTTTACCTCCAAGTTTTGATTATTTACAAGTGGATGTGTTTGAAGAGCTTGGAGTAGTGAACTCCCCTTGGTGATCATTGGTTGACTTGGAGCATGAGATGATGTTGGTTGTATGATGGATTGGATGAAATTTGGGAATGAAGGCGTGAATGGTGATTGTGCTATACTCCCAAAATTTTGTTCCACAATAGTGCTTACATCAAAATAGAAAGGGATTTTAGCCCCTTCCTTTGCTAATTCCAACATGTATTATGTGGAATTGAGCCTCATGACCATGTTGACAATCTTGTGTGTTTCGTGATTTTGGATTAATTCAAGTATTTAGTCTTGGATCATCCCTTGGAAGTTTTTGGTGACATCCTCCACTTAGAAACCTCCCTCTTGAGTATCTTGAGGATTTTGAGGGGGAATAAGCTGAGGGTTGATTGATTCCCTAGGGTTGAATTCTGATGCAGTTTGGCTCAAATCACTTGAAGTGGATGTTTCTTTGTTTTTCTCCATGATCTTCTTGTGTTGAGATATTTTTTGGACCATGAAAAAGGATCAAACTTTGGGGATAGGAGGTAAACCTCTAACTCCTTGGGTTGGTCTAAACCTTAGGTACAAAAATAAAATCTAGGATGCTAAGGATCAAATGATGGTGGTAAAAATGATGAGGGGTGGATGATATGGAATTTTTAACTCTTGAGGACTTTGGAGGAATAGTACACTTTAGTATTTTTTGGATTTTGATTTTGATTTGGTTTGATTTGGATAATGGACTTATAGATCCCAAGATGTTAGATGTTATTTTGGTGTAAACTCATCCACAAAGGTGATAATTTAACTAAATGTGTGAGGAAGGATTCATCCATACACAATTAGCCAAACAAAGTGATTTTGATTTTGGTTGAAGGATTTACCAAAAGTCTAGCATATATTATTTTTCCAATGTTCTAAGATTTGTTTGTGGGATGGTATTTGGTTGATATTTGAGAAGGATGAGGGTGTTGATTTGATCCTAGATGAACCTAAGAAGATGTTTTTTACAAGACCAAGGTTTTGAAGAACATTCTATTCCCTACAAGGTGTTCAAAATCCAAGAGACCAAATTTTTACTTAAATGAGTGGTTCAAATTGAGCATACACATTCAGATTGTTGAGGGGAATAAGTCTATAAAACCGTTTAACCTTCTTTCTTATATTGGTGTATTTCTTTAGGTTGCACTTTCTAATGTATCTTTTGATGGATTTTTGAGTATGACACCTAAACTTGAGTTTTTTGCATAAAGAATTTTTCTTTGGAATCTTGACCTTTTAGGAAATCATGAGAACAAACACATATGTGGGATTCAATTGTCTTTTATCTTGATTAAATGGATTATTTTTACCACATAAACACTTCTTTCTTAACTTCCAAACTCAATGTCTATATCTTAACTCTTTTTCATTCAACAAGGTCCATTATGTGAAAATAAAAGGGTCAAAGCCATAGTTTCCTTAGGTTGACTTAGGAGAGAAAAAATTGAGATATGGGCCCAAATATTTAGAAGCCTCTAAGGACAAAATCCCAAGGGAAAGGCACTAATATTTGGGCTCTTCAAGGATATTTTCTCTTTCCAAAGCATTTGAAATTTCCATGATTTGTTGAATGTTTGTTTCAAAGTTTGAGATCCAAGCAATTTATTTAACTAACTCACAAATTGTACAATCCTAGGATAGAAATAGCTATATTTGTTGAGTCCCCACTTGGATTTCTCCAAAAACTGAGACAAAATGAATAGTTAGAGATTTTGTGACACTGGCTCCCCTCCACGACACACACTTCTCAGGACCACCAAATCTCAAAATCCTAAAGATACAGAGACCTTAAGGATTTTTTGTTTCTACTTTGAATAGTACAAATGTGGAGCAGCTTTAGAACAACCATTCTTGCATCAACAAAAATTAAGGATTTTTGGCCTTAAAATAAAGGGTTGTAGTAAGGACATTCGGTTCAAGGGACACTATGATAAAATCCATAAAGAGGTCTCCCAACCATTAGAACAAGGGATTTATGTATCATAGAGATACTGGGGGAGAGCTATCGCGCATCACTTCCCATTGATTGCAAATTTTCCTTGCAATCATAAATTTATATAGTGGTTCGGAAGAGCTTGGCTTTAGCTCATTATTGCTTGGGTCATTCCCTCTTTTCGAAGTGGGGAGGTAGTCCCTCTAAAGATAAACAACTAACCACTTGGTTCAATCCCTCCTCTTCACAATATGGATCCACAACTAATTGCTTGGGTTATTCCCTCCTTCTAGCACCAAAATGTGAGTGTCTAATCTGCAATCAACTAACAAGACACAACAAATAAGTGTTAATCATGTTAAAAAACTAAATAAAACACTCCCTATGAGATTATTTAACCAAATCAAAGGGAAAAAATGAAAATAAGAGTAAACTAACTAAAATAACATGAAATCAAATTGAAGTAGCTAAACCTCCATCCCATAGGGGGAGTGGTGCTCCTTTTATGTAGAAAGAAGCCCTTTCCCAATCCCTTTCATAAGATTTTATGATTGAAGATGATTTAAAGTATGGAAATGATGCTAAATGATGAAACTATGCTGAAAAATGATGAAAATGGTGATAACTATGAGTTGAAATGCCTATAGTAAGATTGCTTGAAGTTGTGGATCCATATTGTGAGAGAATGCATCTATTTATAGAATTCAAGGGTTGAAGAATGAGAGGAATTGGTGAATGTGGGATAAAATGGGAGCCAATGAGAATGTGACACTTGTCACAATTCTATTCGAGGAAGGTGGAGCACATTTTGGGAAATGTGTTGAGGAAAAGGGGATGTAAGAGGAATACATGAGAATGCAAGAGGATTTGAAAGGTTGTAAGAAGAATTTATTGAATGTGGTTCGATATTTGAGAGGATGTAGGAGAATTTATTGAAAATGTAAGAGAAGTTATTGAGGATGTAAGAGATTTTTGAAATCTTTGGAGGGAAATTGAATAGAGGGTGGTTGAGAGGAATATTCCTTGGAATATGCCTTTGTGAGAATACATAGAGGAATTAGTTAATTAAAAGAAATTAATTCCATGTGCAACCTAGTTAGTTGACTATGTGTTGATTTAACTCTTGAGGAGTTAAAAGCTAGAGGATTTATTAATCCTGATTAGAAAGTGATTTAAGATTAATTAATTAGAATGGATTAGAAGATTGTGAAATTTGATTTGACTTATTTAATCAAATGAGAGAACTTGGGAGGATTTAATTAAATGATTTTATTTAATTAAATTTGATGAACATTAGTCAAAAGAAATGTGAATTAATCAATAAATTTAATTATTTGATTAATAGCTAAATTTTTTGATTTTAACTAAACAATGTTAATAATTTAATTAATTGGTTAGTTCGAGGTGTTTTCGAAAGAAAAGGTGTTAATTTATCAAAATCTGATGCATAGTATCAGTCGGGAATTTTGTACATGTCTACAGTTTTAGACTTCATGACAACTCATAATGGTTGTGTTACTATTGAGGCCCGAATTTTAAAACTTGACATAGGACATGTCTATACATTTTTGTAAATTATGTAACTAACCTAGGCCAATCCTATTATTCATTGATCTACACAAATATAATATATGTATAAAATAAAGATTGAGTTATGAAATTGAGATTAATTATAGTTGAAATCAAACTATGATCAAATTATTTCTCAAATTATTCTCAAAATACATCATTTTTCAAAACTAATCATTGTATTAGGGATAATTAAATTATTAAAATGAACCAAAATAAATGAGAGAAGTGAAGGATATCCAATTTTCATTTATAAATATTATGTAAAAGGTTTAAAAAATATATTTTTATATCTTTAATATTTTATGTAATAATAAGATCTTTATCCATTGTAACTATTTTATTTTCCTAATATGATAATTTTTTCAACTTGCTCCCATTTCAACACAAGCTAGGAGGATGCTGGAAAATGTTGTAGGGTGTGTCTTTACATCTTCCAATTGCATTTTCTTGAAATCTCATAAATCCTTTTTTTTAAATTGACTTTTTGAATAATCCACAATCGGGGCATTCCATGACAATGCATTTCTTCAAGGAATTATGTTAAAATTATCTATGCTTCCACATTTTGTGTATCATGCAATCATGGCAATCTAGGAGATCACATTTCTTTTAGGTATTATGTCAAATAGTTCACACCCCTTGTCTATGCTTCCATTTTTTTCTTATATCTCTACCAGGTTAGTTGCAACTACAACATCTAACAAAATTCCACCACCCTTTATCTTTTGACGAATTCTATACCTTGTTCAAAGCTCTCATTTTGGCATAGGAAAAGAGGTTGTTGGAAAAGGTTATGAAGTCTGGCTTTTCACATGCCAATTACAATTTATTGAAAGTTCATGAAGCCTTTTCAACAAATACATTTTTCATATATCCCACACAATCATGACATTCCATGAGACCACTATTCTTTAAGGCATTCGATCAAACAGTTCACATGCCTTGTCTATGTTTCCACATTTTGCATACATGTCTATCAGAGTGTTTCCAACTACATCATTTGATACTTATACCCTATTCCAAAGCTCCCATTTTAGCATAGGTTGGAAGTACGTTTGAAAATGTGAGCTAATCCAGTTGGAAACCTACTTGTTGCATATGGTGACACACTATGACTACCTCCTAAAGATACCCATGTCTTTCATTCATTGCAATAACCATATTTCATTTGAGGCTCTCCTTTTACTAATCCATTCAAAATTTTGCAACATGGAAATACTGATTTGAATTTGAGCATGAAAACAATTATTTTAATTTGGTTTTCCTTATGCAATGGTGATTTGGCTGCTTGTTATGATGGTTTATGAGATAGTTTAAGAGAAAAAAAACAAACAATAGATTGAATGGACCCCGCAAGAGTCACCTAAGGAGTCAACGCTTAGTGTGTTCTCTTTAAGCCCAATTGGTTCAATGATCTTCTGACCAGTATTCCTTCCATTCATTCTATATCTTTAGGTTGTTCAATTATAAGAAGTGATATTCTTTTGACTAGAATTCCTTCTATTCATTCTTGATTTGCATTGATTAGATTTATGCCCAAATCCATAACATGTATAACAATAACCTTTGAAAGATTGAACCATTCTACCATTTTGATAGCCATTCATCATTTGAATTTTTCACTCACTATCTCTATGACCAAATTTATTGCATGTAAAACATTGACCCAAAAAAGGTAGAACATTCTGATTCATTTTGCTTCTACATTCCATTGCCTTATATCCAAATTTATTGCAAGAATAAAATGAACCATTAAAATATGGGTACCTATGTGCATTTGATTGTCTGACTTGTGGTCTTCTAGCTTCATTCCTTTGATTTTGGATTTTCTTGTCATTATTCTTCTTATCTTCAGCATTTGATGTTTGATTTGAACTTTCACCCTTTTCAAATCCTAAACCTTCTTTATCTTTAGAGCCTTTTTTATTTGCAATAATTTCATCAAGCTTTGTAGAACTCATCTTGAATTTATCTTCATGAATCCTTGATTTCTCTAGATTTGATCTCATATTTACCACTTCTTGTTCAAGTCTTGTGCATTCCTTAGATTTTATTTTCACCATTGCCTTCAAAAATTCCTCAATTCTTTTCTTTTCTTCAAATTGCACTTTCAAACTGGTGATAGTTTAATTTTCTTGCCTCAATTTTTCATCAAATTCCTTATGCTTTTCTCTAAACTTCTTGATTTGTTCTCTCAATTTTTTGATGCATTCATTTGCTTATTTGACAATTTCTTTCAAATCTTCATTTTCATCTTCATTCCTTTCAAGAACTTCAAGGGAAACTTTGAGCTCTCCATCTTTATCAAGCATGCAATATTATTCTATGGATCCAACAATAGGAATCTCTTCTAGAGGAGTAGGTAGTCTTCTAATAGCCATGTGTTCAACCTCCAAGATCTTCCCCAAGCAATTAATCTCCTTCCAAGGAAGCAAGCTTTTCTACCAACTGTTGAACACCCAAAATACTGAGAGGGAGGATGAATCAATATTCTTTTAAACCATTTAAACATCCAATCGACTTAGTAGATTCAATTTTAGTAATGAAAGAAAGCTTGAAACATTCAATAACATCACATAACACATGAACACTAGGATTTTAATGTGGAAAACTTAAAATGGGAATAACTACAATGAGGATTAGCTCACAATATATTATAACTAGTTAAGGTATATTTAAATAAGTGCTCACTATAGGTGGACTACTATCCAAGTGGACTCACTCCCCACTGAGAAAAAAGATAGAAAATAGATTGTGGCTCATAGCCTAGTTTGAACTGTTATAGTTGCATCTATCATATGAATTAATTACAGTTCCAATGAAGCTCAATAAACTAACTCTACAAAATTCATTTGATTCTAATATAATACTTTACTTAAATCTCTGCATTCACATCAGTTTTGATCTTCTACTCAAATTTCACAACTTAAATTCACACTGCTCTAAGAGTATTTGCATCATTTGCATCACTTACATTTATTTTCATACCTTACATACACCAAAAAACCAAAAATTATCTATATATATCAACTTCAAGCATAAAATTAATTAGGATTGCGTAATTAGATGTAACATAAAAAATATAGAGAGTATAACTTGCCGGCTCAAATTATTTCACTTATACCTCGCACCAAAATTCAAATCTAAAAAAGCTTTGAAATATGTGGGCATGGACCTATAATAGCTCCCATATAACACCACAATACATATTTAACCTTAGCATACCTTCAAACTTATTAGGTCAACACTACAGAAGACCTAATACCAAAATTCTTCAACTATGTATCCATATTCAGACATGTGTACCTCGAAACATCATGCCAACTAGAATTCATACTCTATTGACATCTATCAATATATCCTTAAGGTTGTAAATTCAAAAACTTATCCATAGATAAGTGTAGACTCTCCCACTCATATAAATTATACATGAAATAATTGTAACTTGCCAGAACAAATATCTGTTACTAATATCTCTCAAATAAAGAGCCAAAACATGATGAAATTTTGGAATCAGATACTTCTAACAACCAAAAAAATAATGTTAGAAGTGTAGAGTGAAACCTCCATTCGCAGACTGATGTAGACCCAAAAATGGAGCTCTATTAACAAAATTAATAGAGTTGAAACTTAGTCAATTTTCCATCACAACCAATTTTACCGGATCAAACCATGCTGCAAAAATATCTTCCAAAAATAGTCTAAGACCTGTTAGAACCAACCAAAATGAGTTGCACTGATCTACACCATGATCTCCACATCAAGATACAATGTTGACATCAATGAAAGCACAACAAATAGTAATATACCTTACTATTATCCCTCATGCTCGTGTTTCCAACAATAACATCAATGAAAAACTTCCAACAAAGGCTACAAGATTGTGTAGTTTGATAAGATCCCCCAATCTTGACTACATCAAGAATAACTTCACTTTTGGCTATGGATCTTATTAAACACAACCTTTTAGGGGTAGAAAATTTTCATACCAACAATGCAATGACTATTAAATGATCATTTATGCTTATGCAAAATGGGTTATTGTGAACCACTATTCATGAAATATGAGTCAATTTGTTTGACACAAAAACTACACAATTGAATCCTAATAAAACATCACATAATAGTTTGTTGTCAACATCTCTTTCAAAACTATTGACTTTTATTTGTGACAAAATAAATTTGTCATTCATAAATAGTTGTCCACAAGTGAGATTAGAGGATTAACAAGAGGATCCAGATTTTGAGATCATTGATGTTTTCTTATGAGAAATTAGAAATACAATTTCACAAATCATGGCTCACTTAAGATCATTTGTCACCCTAAATTTTTGATTCTTTTATTCATTGTGTTGCTAGCTTCCTCTTACAACATTATTGCATTCCAATTTATCCACACCATAGTTTAGGAATGTTAAGACCATCAACATACTGTGAACCCCAATCTTAGACTTGCATAAACATGGAAAACAAAAACAATGTTAGATCAAATGCAAGTAAGAATCAAGATTCCCCGTGAAATCCATTTAAAACTACAAAGAGTAAGAAATGATATGGAGAACACAAGAAAATATGAATAAAAGCTATCAAATCCTATTCAATGCAAGTCAAACTCTTGATCCCATGGGGGAATTGGTGTCAAATATGTTTAGAACTTGTCCCTTTCCCAACTCCTTTGTAAGCTCTTTGATGATTTTATAATGGTTGAAGCTCCTTGATGAAATGTTGGCATACCCTGGCTATGAAATCATGAAATGATGAACACTTGATATGAAATTGATAAAATTAGCTCTTAATGTGAAGAGAGTAAATTTTCTCTAAGTTGTGGATCCAAAATACAAAGGAAAACCTTCTATTTATAGAAGAACAAGATGGAAGAATGAGAAAAATGGATGAATTTGGGATCATTCAACATCCAATGGATAAGTGCCACTTGTCAAGATGTGAATGGAAGAAGTTTGTTCACATTTTGATGAATGAGCCAATAAATGATATTACGTGGAATTTGAAATTCATGAAATGACTTGTTTAGAGGGAAAGAAAATGACTTAAATGCCACTTGGCTCAATGCACAAGGAAATGCAAGAGAGAATGAATGCTTTTTTGGATGTACAAATCCACCTGAATGGTTTTTCAAACTTGGAGGAATATTCTCCTAAATATGTCATGTTGAACGAAAATAGAGATGTAATATCTATTAAATGTATTTTCAAGTGCAAGTGGAAAAATCTAGAGAAATTTGGAGATTATGATTAAATTAATCAAAGGTTAATTAATTTAACGAGGGATTAGGTGATGTGACCATTTTGACTTAGATTTGAGGATTAATTCAAATAAAAAATGAGAAGAAGATGACTTAGATTTAATTAAATAAAGATTTTGATTTATTTAATTAAAAGGAGATGATGTTAGATTAAATTAAATAAGGTTTAATTTATTTAATTTAATGGGATGACCTTTGGATATTTAATTAAATAAAATGGATTATTTAATTAAATAGAGACATAGGGTTAATTAAACCATATTGACTAATCTAATTGACAAGAGAGAATGCCTTAATCAAATTAAAAATGATTTATTCAATCAAGGGATGAGAGGTGATGACAAGATGAGAAGATGATTCAAGATGAAATGATGTTAGTGATCAGGATCAAGTGTGTCAATATATTTTTCATGTCTACATTTTGCCCCTCATTGATGAAATGCACTTGTTGCATTGGTTCAAAGAATAAACCATTGTGATCAAAATTTAAAACTTTCAAATTTTTGGGATGCCCTACTACTGCCCTAGCGAGAAGGATAATGTTGGTATATTGCCGCCTCGAGAGATCGGATGAAAATTTGGATTTTTGGGTGATCTAGCAAAAAAAAGAGGACAAGTTGCCCAACAGGTCAGAAATGCTCTGAGATGCCAAAAATTGGGTTAAAATATCAAAAACGATGCAAAACGGCCCTTGGTCAAGAAAAAATGAGATTGGGGGTCCAAAACCCTAGCTGGATGGCTAAATGAGGTCAAAAAACCCTAATTTTTTGGCTTAAATACCCCAAGGGGTCACTTTTAAATCATTTTCACACAGGCTTTAAAGATTTTCGCATTTCGAGCTCTAACCCTTGATCGAGATGGCACAAAGATTGCTTCCCTGACACGTGTCAGAGCGAGTATGAGTGCACCAGCAGCCAACCAACGCAGGACTTGTGGTACATACCCCTTTCTTGACTTTTAATTTTATTGTTTTACATGCATTAAATAGGGTAAAATTCAAATTAGAGTCAAGCGATGCTATATAGCTCTATTGCGAATACAAAATCAGTGTTGTGCGGCCTTTAAGTGTGATGCATGTGCGAAGAGCACCACCATGCCACAATTAGGAATTAGGGTTTCAGGACAAAGTCAGTTACATGTGCAAAGAGCACTGTTGCGAGCCTGTTTGGAATTTAGGACTTAGTTACATGGTCAAACTGCACTATTGTGATGCAGTTTGTAATTTTCAAATTGTGTTGCATTTGCAAACAACACCACAATTACTGTTTGGAAGGTAAGAACTTAGTTCGAGGGCCCGATTTTTTTTAAAACTTGACGCAGTGACCTCTTTTGCATAGGAAGACCTCGGTATACTACATTCTAGGGAGCACAGATCCTCAGTACTAAGTTGGTTAGTTGGTATGCATGAGGTGTTCTAGGAGCACCTTAGGGATATTAGTCTCTGGTACATTGCTTATGTGCATCCTGTTCAGACTCAATTAGGGATGATGACCGCCCTAGTAGAGAGGTGGCACAATGATACATCTTTGTTTCACCTGCCCATTAGTGAGGCTACCATCACACTAGAGGATGTATGGCATATCCTCCGATTTCCCATCCATGGACAGAAGGTTATATATGATGTGGATGTCTAGAGGGACGTGTGCTATGAGATCATGGAGCTTGAGGCCATTGTCTTTTCAAAGGGCCAAATTAATTTAGATAGATATAGGGGCACATTCCCCACATTCAGACTCATCGTTGTAGCCATTATATCAGGTCTTGTGGCACTGGATCAGTAGGGCCAATATTTCAGTCCAGGTTGGGGATTAGCATGGGAGTGTATTCTCTTTTAGAGAGAGTGCCTTGACTAGGGTCCAGTGATGTTGGATTCACTGTACAAATATTTACATGAGTTTTCCTATTTGGATAGCAAGGCCATTGGGGTCAGGGTTACATTGTTGAATGTCTGGGCTTGGGAGCGGATAGCAGTGCTTCACCCTAAGGTTACACTAGTTTCCCTAGAGCTAGATGGTTTGATCATCTAGCGATATGGCGGTGCACATACTATTTTCACACATACAAGGGCCAATAGTATTGCACACTGGAGGAGAGTCATCGATGAGATGAAAATCTTTACTTGGAGGCCCTATCTTGGGATGGGTCCTTGGTTCGATGATCAATAGTTGTTCTTTGCTCGCTAGGATAGGTTGATGCAGGGTAGAGAGCAAATGATGATTGAGAGGTATTTACCAAACATAGTGGTTTGGCAGTTTGGTGATATACAAGATATACCTGATGACCAATACGTGGTGATCTTTGCTTGTACTACGAGGGAGACTGCATGGGGTAGGCCTATCCCTACAGATGAGGCAGTGGCATTTTGTTAACAGTTGGTGACCAGGCCATGGCCATATGATCAGGGACACGGTGATGCGGGGGTAGCACAAGCATACAGGGATTGGTTTAGACCCCCTTTGAGACTTAAAAATCTAGGTGCAATGCTTGCATGATGGAGACCTAGGGGTCGATCAATAGGCCTAGGTTGAGGATAGGGAGGTAGTGGGGATGAGGATGGAGACAAGCCATAGAGAGGAGGAGGACCTCCTCCACACTAGCCACATCAGACACCACCTTGAGACCAAGTGCAACAGACACCTCCGCGAGACTAGAGGCAACAAACATCGCATCGGGACTAGAGGTAGAAAACACCACCTCAAGACCAGAGGTAGTAGACACCACCCAGAGAGTAGGCACAATAGACACCACCCAGAGAGTAGGCACAACAGACACCACCCAGAGATGGGGAGAGAGCATTCCCACAGCAACAACCTTTGTAGCCGGATCACCAATATGCTATGATTCGACAACTATAGGCATAAGTACAGGTCTTGATAGCTTAGAGGGACCAGACTCGACAACAGGTTATAGAAGTTACTATTGAGAGAGATCAGGCTAGGTCTAAGAGACTAAAAGATAGGATAAAGGAGGCAAATTGAGAGTATGGCCTCCTTATCCCAAGGAAGGACAATATCCCTACGAGCATACTAGGAGGTGGTCAGAGAGGCAAAATATTATCACCAACACTATAGGAAGGCAATTCCACCAATAAGCTAGGTGCCAGACTTTTCACAACAGATAGAGATGAGGCCTCCCGAGGATCATGGTGAGAGACAGGTAGGAGAGGGTAGTAGTCAGTAGGGCTAGCTTCATTTTGATCATAAATAGTATTTATTTTTGATTCATGGGCTCTGATTTGTTATTGCCCCTTTTGTACATATATTTTGATTCATACAGACTTGATCCGATTTTTGTACCATGACAGTTGTATGTTTTGATGATATATATATGAGATGGTTTGATCTATGAGATGTCCTACTTTATTTATGCATGATGTATGGATGCATTTTATTTTCCTATGTGCTATTATATGATGCATGTTTCTATATGATGTGATGATGTGATGCAACGATTGTAGATGTATTTATTTTTGTATATTTTCTATACATTTTTATGATGACGATGTATGAATGTAATCATGATATGTAAATGATTTTCGTAATGTACTATGATTATGAAATGTATGTAGTGACATGTAAGTGTAATATTTTTTATTTCCTTTTTCTCATGCCTTTATGGATGATATGCAATTTTTATGATATGAATGGTGGGATGATACATGGTATTTATGATATATGATATGCAATGGTATTAATGTAATGATTCTCTTAACAAATGAAATGTTATATTATGTATGATAAGCAATGGCTCCTAATGGTAATGTAATATGAAAAAATGGTTCAAATGCACTACACATGATTATGAGATGATATTGAAGGATTCAAATGCACTGCACATGATTATGAGATGATATTGAATGATTCATGATGATGTGTGATTTTATGATATGCAATGGATATTTGAATGTGATGTGTATGAAATTTTTTATGATGTAATCTTTTATGATGATGATTTGCAATACGTTGATATGGTAATGATGTAGTTTAGATATTCTAAATATCTCAAACCAAAACATAGAAAAACAAGTCTTCCTATGTGGTCAACAAGACATCTAAAACACCCTCCCTACAAACCAAACAAAGCACATATGACCAAGTTATTTTACAAGAATATCCAATAAGCACATCAGATAAAAAGATCGTTGCCCCATTCCTTTCTCTCTAAACCTTTTGATTAGGCATCATCAAGAGATCCTTGGAATGAGCACAAAATAAGATATGTCAAAAAAGACCAAGATAAAGTAAACAAACTAGCTAATGTTCTTCGTATCGCTACCCAAGACTAAACTACGATGATGCCTGATGTTGATGCCCATTGTAGGAAGGATGCTTCCTAGGAAATGTTTTTATCAGGCGATGATGAGATGAACTGGATGATAAGCTATTGATACTCTGAGTTGACTAACTTGTTGACTTACTGACCTGGACTTGAGACTTTGACGATTGAGCTTTTACTTTTAAACCCTGATAGACTTGCTTTTGCTGACTTACCAAAGGATGAAGATGATGATTGATTTATTATGAATGATGATTATTGTGGGTGAAAGCGAGATGAGATGGATGCACCATTTTAGGGTTTTTCAAATATTTGGATGTTTTTGGTGTTTTTGAAATGTTTTGAGACTATTTTTTGGGATTTTGAGATTTTTCAACTTTTTTGGTATTTTCTAAAAATTTTGACCCAGAGACTAACCTAAAAACCTATCCTAGGGGTCTTAGGATTTGATCAATAGATTAGCCTTGCTTACGTTATACATGAAAATACCATGTAGTTCGACTGAGACAAACTTGATTACTGATGAGATAGATGGACAAATAGATTGCCATTTCATTGCAATAGACGCCTAAAGGATTGACCTAAAATGTCTCGGGGGATGATCAAAGATCAACCTTGCCTACATTCAAACTCAAAGACGACGTGACTCTATTTTTTTATTTTTGGATTTTGATATGATTTGGATGTTTATGGATTTTTTTGAAGGATTTTTTGAATGTTTTTGGGATTTTGAAGGATTTTCTAAATGTTTTTGGGTTTTTGATTTTTTGATTTTAAGGAAGATCACAAGAATATACACGAATCCGATCCGATGTAGGTACAGGAACATGCCCCTAGTGTGTTGTGATAGACTACTTCAATAAAGGCAGGACAAACTGACCTTGGAAGTGTGCCAAGCAGTACTATGGTGGAACATGATACGAACACAAAATCAAGTTATCGTACAAACGCAAATGGATGGATGGGAGATTAATAATGGATGAATGGTAAGATGTAATGGAAAAGTGATTACGCAAACTAAGTCATGAAGATACTAGTGGATGGAGAGTGCTTTATTTACGCTTGGCACCTATTTTCTAGGTTTTCACCAAGGTACTTGTCCAAAGCGCCACCGAAGTGGTTTTCGCTAGAGGAAATTTTTTTTCTCTTTACTGTTTTCAATCATTTTTCTATTTTTTTTGGATTTTTGTATTTTTTAAATTTTTTTGCTGTCACCAAGACGAGTGTTTAACAGGTTTTCATCGGGGTGACCATTTTTTCAAGACATTTTTTTATTTTTTTGTATTTTTGGTTTTATCCTAAAAAGATCAGGCGTAATTTTTTTGAGATGGGAGTTATTTATGGGTCTTGCAGAGGTTTCCCTTCTAGTGTTGATAATTGATATGCCCCAAATTTATAGTTCATTGTGATGATGAAAGGTCCCAACCAGTTGGGCTCAAACTTACCCTTGCTCTCTAGATTTGGCAGGTTCTTTTGATCCTCCTTCAGTACTAGCTCACCGACTTGGAAGGTCTGCCTCCTAATTTTCTTGTTGTAGCTACATTTGAGGTGGTTTTGATAGACTTGTAAGTGATTTAGAGAATTCATGCACCGTTCATCCAATAGTTCTAGCTCATTTAGCTGAGAGACCCAGTATTCCTCATCTGTAATGAGATTTTGCAATGATATCCTCAGGGACAAGAGCTCAATCTCAATGGGGAGGATGGATTCTAATCCATAGACCAAGGAGAATGGGGTGGAACTTTTTGTGTGTGGATGTTGGTTTGGTAGGACCATAAGGCAGGATTTAGCTACAGATGCCAGTCACGACCAACATCATTGACTGTTTTTGTAGACACATAATAATGGCCTAGGCCTACAAGCTCTATTTTACCACTTTCATCCTAGCATAATTATGGCATTTAATTATGTCCTTGGTCCACATTCGACTATTAATTAAGTAATTCATTAGTATTTAATTAATTCATGTCTATTGTATTCTTCATGATTATTTATGTTTATTTATTCAATATGTCATTAATTGTCTATTGTCTTCTTACAATTAAATAAATTTATCAATTTATTTAATTAATTCCCTTTATTCATTTATCCTTCTTGCTTATTAAATAAATGAATTTTATTTGCTTATTTAATATGTCACTAATTCTCATAATTAAATGAATTTATTAATTTGTTTAATTATCGATCATAATCCTTTAAATTTAAAAATTATGTTTAATTATTTATTACCTAATTTAACATTTCTCATTTTAAATAAATGAAATTATTTAAAATGATTTCATTTTATTAACTGTCACTTCATTTTGGTAAATAAACTGAGAAAGATTATTTATTGTCACATAAAATCCTTATTTTGAATTAATTTAATTCAAAATGGTAATCTTCTTCCAAAAATCAAGTAATTGAGCAAATTCTTGATTTTTCAAATTTGCTTTTCAATTCAACTCTTATCTTATTGGTTTTTTGAATCTTACAAATCAAGCAGTCTTATCTTCTTGATTTTTCAAAATCTTCATCTTTTTGACTAATTATCACATTTATTCTCGATCGTCGATTTGATTTTATCAAATGACATCTTGACCACTCATTTAACAATCTTTCCCTAACCTTAATTAGGGATTGCCACATGGAATCTCATCCACTGATTTTAGCCTTTTTCAACTTTTAATCTCATCCATCCATCCAAAATTGCATTTTCTATAAAATGTCAATTTTGATCTTAATTTTGAGATGACTTTATTTTTATAGACATTTTATTCTTAGATTTTACTTTGCATTTAGCTTATTTGATTTGATTACTTTTCATAGGCATAGTCTTTTGTCATTCAAATCTTTCAAAACTTGCATAGGGCTTGGTCACAATCATTTGCTCACACACACAAATCTGAGGGCAACAATCATATGTTGCAAGTAGAAAGTGCTATGGAGGTGAATCATGGAAGCTTCAACGAATATCTGGTTTAATCATTCTTGTTATTTGCTTTCTTTGTGTTTCATAACTTCTTTGGGTTTTTATTTATTTAATTTAATTTGCTAAACCTTTACTTAAAAAATAACCCTTTGATACATTGGTGAACCCGACATCTTTTTCTCTGATCATTAGTTTTTGCAGGTTTTTGTTACATAAAATTGCATTATCTAATCAATTTGTGAGCTTTTGTGAAATTACATATTTTTGGTGAACCAGCTACAAGTTATTAAAATTGTCTCAATCATCTGATCATGAAACATTCCACATATAAGATTAAGAAAAAGGATTTGTGAGTTTTGTAGACCTCGGTCTCACCTTTCCACAACTATCCTATGATTGGAATTTTGATCAAAATAGAAAAACTTATGCCATTTTCAATTCTGTTGTTGTAAAAAGAGAAAATCTGTCAAAAAGATCAATCAATGCAATCTCACATAGCTTAAATAGGGGATCAATTCACAACAAATTTTCAATTTCAGATTTGCAAAAGGTTTCTAATTTGCATTTTTCGGCATTAGATAGATTCTATTTTAGTTTAGAGTTTAATTTAGAAACTAGAATTTAGATTTTAAAGTAGATTATAATTTAGATTTTGAATTTGAATTAATCCTTTAGATTTAAATTAGATTTTAACTTTGTGTTAGATTTTTAGATTAGATTTTTAATTAGATTTTAGATTTTATATGATTTTATAATTAGATTTTTAAATTAGTTTTTTATTAGATTTTAGATTTTTAAATTAGATTTTATTAGATTTTAAATTTTAGATATAGATTCTAATTTAGTTTAGATTTTTAATTTTAGATATAGATTCAAATTTAGTTTAGATGTTTAATTTTTAATTTTTTTAATTTAGTTTAGATTTCTAATTTGTAATTTAGTTTAGGATTTTAATATATTGCATGTTTTAGATTAGAGACTGTTGGGTTACTAATCCTTGTTGGTAGTGTGTGGCATTTACATTTCGAGAGTCCAAGAGAATTTGTTCAAACTACTAATTTATGGTTTTGCAGATTTGTTTGTCCAAGAAATCCAAATTTGAAACATTGTGTCTATGATTTTTAGATTAGAAAAAATTTCATTTGGTGCACTTAAAATTAACATGTCTTCCATATTGTCTAATTGTTTTTGAAAGTGGTAGGCAAATATGCTCACACCCTATGAGAACTAGGTGATGAAAAAGCCAGACCCACTTTGTTTCTGTGTAACCCTAATGCAATAACCAAAGTATCCTCTCCCCTTGCATAGTCATGTGATCCTACGTGTATGAGAAATGATTATTGCCTCTAGAAATTGGTCCTTCCTAGGGATTTCATCACCCCAACGCGACTCAAAGCGGCAACAAAGCTAAAGCCAAGCTACCCTTGACCGGTATATAAATGTGAATCTTAAGGGAAAACCTAAGATTACGAGTGCGGATGTGTCATATAGACCAAGTAGTACTCCCCAAAACCCTATTGAGCTTAACCTATTTAGGATGGAGTGCCTCCTAAATGGAGATTAATCTTGCGCCCCATGTATGGCCATTCAAACGGGGGTCCTGAATTAAAAAATCTTGTGTAGTAAGCCCAAAACCTTCTATTTGCTAGTACAACACCGGTCGGTGTGAAGCCTTCCACGTCTTCGCAGTCTTTAGTAGAGGTGATCAATCTACAATGGGAGTTTCATGGGGGTTGGAAGCTTGGTTGGCCTAAGAAGAGAGTGCATTATAAGGGGAAGCCCGTGCAACCAAGCTTATAGATTCACACGCTACTAATATGCAGTTGGGGAAACCCATTTGGAGTCTAGCGAATGTTGTCTTGGCTTAACCATAGGATTGTACTTGTTCTCTTATGTGCTTGATTAATTTTCAAAATATTGTGCTTGCTAAGTGTTTGTTGGATACTAAAATGAAACAAACAACACTCAAACATCTTGAAGCAAATAGTAAAACTTTAAAAAATTCGAGCTTATGACCATAAATATCAAAAATTTGACTTGTTTGCATCTTGCAATGCATCTGTTAAACCACAATCACTCTATCGTGCCGAATTTGCATGATTTCGCAACGCATCTACTTTTCTAAAATGCAGTTGCTGCTCCAAACACCACATTCACCTGTCTTGAAATACATTTGCCTTCTGTAAATCCGAATATGCAATACTGAATCACATTTAACATCTGTAAAGCCGCATTTGCAAAATTGCACCGCATTTGACATTTCCAAAGCCACATTTGATCACTGCAACACATTTCCTACCTGTAACAACGCAATTTCCTGACAGGAAACCAAACACTATCTCAGACTAGAATTCCAGACATCTTAGCCTATTGCCAAACATCTTTTTCAGAAAGTCTCTATCAGAAACCAGAATTGAAATTGCTCGAAACATCCATCATTTACATTCATTAGCTTGCATTTTAACCATAGGTTTAGAATTTCCTAATTTTAGTTGTATTCCCTAGGCATCATAATTGTCATTTTTCGCATAAATTTGTCCTTAGGTTTCATCTTGGAGAAATTTGGATTAGGCCAAATCTCCACACTTTGCAAAAACCATTGTTTTGAAAACTCGGTTATCTTGGCACTTGGTCATTATTCCTCTTTTTGGTCATTTTCCTTTTTGTGAGAACCTCCAACTCAATAGTCTAGTTAGGCAGGCTCACTCGTCATTTCGACCTTGTCATTTAGTCCCTCTAGCAAGTCCCTCTTGATAACTGAAATTGAGACATAAGTTAAGCTTAGGGTGGTTAGGCAAACCTTTCTCCAAATATTTTCCAACCTTAGTCCTGATTTTAAACTTAGACTTTGCATTGTCTAGCTCTAGTCCTCATTTTGAACCTAGACTTTGCATTAATCATCTTAGTCCTTCATCAACATTATCATCTCAGTCCTCATTTGACACTTTGGCTTTGACAACCTTGTCATCTTGCATCAATCAGCTCCTTAGAAAACATTCTTACTTTAGCATCCTATATCAAAAATCCAAAAATATAGTCTTGCATTGTCATCCTTTATCAAAAAATACAAAAACATAGGTTAGTGTCATCCTTGCATTTAGTCATCATTTTCATCACTCTCATTTGAGAAATTCCCTTTTATGGTGGAAACTAGATTCCAAAGAAAGAAAAGACAAATGAAAAACTTTGGACAAGATTCTAATTCCAATGTCACCAATCACACTTATGACCGAAATTGGACTTTTGACGACCCATTTAGTGACACAACTACTCAACCTCTCATGACCATACCATCCTCATCAAGCAACCCTTTTTAACCATTCTTATGAAATGATGAATATGGACCAATACTTGAGTAAAACCTAGAGGTAGCAGCACAAGATCCTGAGGCCGCCTACTTTGTAGAACAAATTGTCTTATATGACAGAGACAAATATTTAGCCATACTTTTAAGTAAATGAGCTAAATTACCTCATGGGTTTGACATTAATACTTTGAGACCGTCATCTCCTGACCATAATGTCAACTATAGGAATAACATGTCCAATAGTGGTCAACCTCCGAACAACACAAACAATACCTTTTTTGATGCTACCTCACAAACTATCACAACGACCATGAGTGCTACCTCCAACATTCCAAACAATTCCAATTCAATCAACACTACATCCATTGGAGGAACACAATCTGTCACATTTCCTACACTATCCACAACATCGTCACAATTGGTTGGAGCCACCTTTGGGTCCTCTGCAATGTGGGAAAGTTATTCCAATCCTCTATTTACCACTTCGATAAATGCCTTGGGGGAAACATTGAGCCATACAAATCCTCCATTGATGATTACATCTAGTACCATGAGTGCATCCTCATCATATCCTCTCATTGGTACCTCACATGATCCTTTGGGTGGAGGTAAACGACGTCTCTTTATTCAAGGACAAAAACCAAATGTTAACACATAAACATAGTCTAATACCAACCCCTCCCAAGGACAAAACATGAATATCCCTTCGGGATAGTTCCAACAACCCCGACAAGGTAATCAAAACACAAAAACCTATGGCATCTATCAGACACCAAAATATTCTTGGTCACCATATTCCCCAAATATCGACCCAAATGGTTGGGGGACACATTTTGACATATTCATCCCATATTCATACCCATCAACATGTCCCCAATCCAAACTTTCAGTACCAACACACAAACCAAAACACATCATACATGTCACAACAACATATACCTCAACAACACACCAACATCCAGTCACAAAAAATGGGGACCAAGGGTGTACCAATCAATCCTATGTATGGGGCCACAAATGACCCTACAATCGATGCATTATAAGCTAAGCTAATGGGTCTAAAGAAGACCATAGAAAACATATAAATATCCGGCAAGGAATCAAAAGTGTCATATGATTTATTTGTATATCCCTTTGACATGAACTTATACATGCCACCATTTCCTCTAAGATTTGTGTCACCTAAATTTACCAAATAGAGAGAAAAGACAAATCCTATCGAACATGTCTGAGAATTTGCGACCAACTATATGGACATCGCCTATGAACAAATATACTTGATGAGACTCTTTTCTAAAAGTCTTGCAGGTCCCACCCTTGAATGGTTCTCCACTCAAAAGGATATCCAAACATGGGATGAACTTAAACACAAATTCATTAAAATTTACATGTACAACATTGACATGGACACCTCTATTACTAGCTTATCCAACATCATGCAAGAGGATGTTGGTGAAATGTTCATCCCATTCATCCAAAAAATGAGAAGTCTAGCTAGTCATTGTCACATTGACATACCCGAAAAGGAAAGGGTTGACATGTTTGTACAAAAAATTCTAGGTCCCCTAAAATATGCAGCGTAGGTGCATTGTTGCACAAATTTCATGGACCTAGTCAAAAAAGGTGTCCAGATTGAGAAAGCCCTTATTGCAAAGGGAGAGCTAAAATACGATCCTAAAAACACAAATGCAAATCCTCCCACTAACAAAAAAAAATATTGGGTTAAGAATAAACACATCACAAATGATAGTGTGGTCGATGCAAAAACCATTAATGTAACAGGTCATGTGCTCACCATCAAAGGAGTTCAAAATCAAAATGCACCTATGACTACACTGGCACCAAATGCCAAATGCTATTCAAAATAATCCTGCTCAAACTAATCAAAGGCAGTTGCGTCAACCACGACAATTTCAAAAATGCACATACACCCCTTTGGGTGAACCTATCAAAAATTTCTTAAAGAAACTTATCCAAAATGGTGTCATAGCATTGGAAGAACCTAAACTATATGACCTTGGTCAGTTCAAGCCATCAAGGTGGGATGATAATGCATTTTTTTATTACCACCATGTCAAAGGGCACAAAAATTCCTCTTGCCGCTAGTTGTGAAATATTGTGCAAGACCTTATTGAAAACCATACCATTGAGTTAGGAGGTCAACCATTTGTGTCTAATGTAGATCATACAGTCCACAAGAACCCACTATAGAATCATGGTTTTGGTAAACCATCCTCATCTAGAACGAAAAATACCAATAATCAAGCCAATCACGTATGTCCTACCTTCAATTATTTTGGTGGTACCATCATCAAAAACTTGTGAGCTACTGGTGAAGAGAAATGTGTCAATACTATTAACATTAAAAAGGCCCTGGACTACAACGTCACAACACATAAAGGCAAGGTCACCATCCTAGGTCCATCTGCATGTCAGCCTAAAATTAAAATACCTGGTCTATTTGCTAGACAGTCAAACCCTAAACCAAAGTTCAAGCTTATTGAGCAATTGAATAAAACACCCGCTCAAATATCCATTCTTGAATTGCTCTACATCTCACCTGCACATATGACCATCTTGGATAAATTTCTGCAAGAGTCTTTCGTCCCAACCAACATTGATGTCAACCATTTTGAAACTATGGTCGGATATCTAAATTTGGCTCACCACATTACCTTTTTGGCCAGTGACTATTCCTCACCCAAACCATCTCATAATGATGCCCTTCACATCGAGGTTTTTGTCCACAAACATAAGGTTAGATGAGTCTTAGTAGATGGTGGAGTAGGATTGAACATCTGCTCTTTAAAATTGGTTAAAGCTATTGGCTTCTTTGATGCATGTGTGGATGCTACCAAGAGCATTGTCATCAAGGCATATGATGATGAAGAACGTGCTTCTAAAGGCTTCATCACAATTCCAATTCGTATAGGACCAGTTATTATAGATACAACATGCCAAGTTATGGATCATGACATACATTGCGATATCTTACTTGGTCACCCATGGATTCATGCCTTAAAGGCCATTCCTTCCACATACCACCAATTCCTTAAGTTCCCTTTTGATGGTACTAAAATTACTATCCCAGGAGATCCTGATCCATTTCAATACTGTACCAATCTGAGAGTCACTGTTGAACACCAGGTATCTATTAATTAGGAACCCTCAACTTCCACCTCTTCCAAATATATTGACCCATCTACACTCACCAAATCATCCATTCCATCAACTTTTTCCACATCATCTTCCTCAGCCTCCGTACCAAGTAAAGAGCTTCAGATACAAGACCTTGGTTGTGGAGAATTCAAATTGAATGCGGCTTACTGTATCACCACAATACCTAGGCCTCCTAAAGTCTATGGTAGACCATGTTTCACAGTCGAGCCCAAAACAACTTTCAAGGTTGCACCAAAAAGTGTTTTCACACTATGAGGTGATATGTGTAATGAAGTCATTATCGACATAGCTAACTGGATCTACAAAGACCTGGAGGAATTACTTCCACTACTAGTGCATCTCTATAGAAAAGGCTGACATATGCAAGGCACTGGGTTTTGACGGCATAAGTGGTCCTAGAAAGGCCAACAATGGAAGAAGAGAACCTGTCATTATCTCTGCAAGACCAAGGTACATTGGGCTAGGGTTTGACCAACTCGGAAATGGCAATCAATGTACCTATGAACTTTCAAGTGAGGACATAACGGCTACAGAAAGTGTCAAGACACGTGAAGAATCCCTTACTGAAACTTACTCTAATGAATGGGAATGGGGATCCGAGAAAACCCTTAGCAACTATGATATTGATGAACTCTTCTTGGAACTTGGCCAACCCCCCTTTGAAGAACGATTTCGACAAGAATAAAACATTGATCATATTGACCATCATTCTAAATATAAGGATTGGGTAAGCATTCCTTGGGATCCAGAAGAACATAAGTTGTCGTTGGCAACATCAGAATTATCCCAGCCCATTTCCAAGCCCACCCATGAGCCTGGCATGCTTGAACCTACTATCCATGCCTCTAAAATTCCATCTAGTAGTCATGATGTTGATACTCTTTTTCCCTATTATGACTATGAATTCAACTCATTTGAATATGAATATGGTCCATCCATTGCATCTGACACGGAAGTTGAAATTGACAACATTCCCTTTACACTTGAAGCTTCAATTTGCATGCTTTCCGCATCTTCCCCATCTTTTACTAGCACTAATGATGGGATTTCCCTTGTTTACCTGCAACTGATTGACTAGGACCAACAAGAGCCACCTATTATGGATATCTTTCAAAATGATGAGGCAATAGCAAAATTCATGGGACTCCGGGAAGGCATACCATGGGGTGATCACAAAATGGGATTTTCCATTGACCTATATTGTGCAACTTACTTCGGGGAGACTGTGCAATCCTCCAGTCACAAAAATACAAAGAATAAGATTAAAAAAGAAATGTATTTAGGTGAAAACCGTAAGGTGCCTTCTAAATATAAAATAGTAAAAATAAAGGATGTATCCGAAGGTGAAAACCTCTCTGAGGTGCCTAAGGATGGAGGATTGGAATTTATTCCCATAACATAGGAAAAATAGGCAATGCTCATTGAAGACACCATTGAAGTTAACATAGCTACACCAAAAATCCCCAAAATGGTTCTCTTGGCCGCATCATTGTTAGAAGAAGAAAAACTTGAATTTCAACAATTCTTCACAAAAAGGAAATTTAACTTTGCATGGTCATATGATGGCATGCCAATCCTTGATCCAAAATTGGTATTGCATCATCTTCCTCTAATTCTAGGTATAAAACCAATCAAACAAAAATTAATGAAAATGCATCCACATATTGCACTACTTGTAAAGGTTGAACTAAAGAAGTTATTGTATGCTAGATTCATAAGATCAATAGATTATGCTGATTGGATATCCAAAATTGTCCCTATCACAAAGCCAAATGGAAAAATCTGTATCTGCATGGATTTCAGAGATTTGAATAAGGCTTTCCCAAAAGATGATTTCCCATTACCAAATATAGACATGATTGTTGATCTCATAGTAGGGTACGAGATGTTGTCTCTCATGGATGGTTTCTCAGGCTATAACCAAATCTGCATTGCAACTAAGGATCAACACAAAATGGAATTCACCTGCTCATGGGGAACATACTGTTGGAATGTCATGCCACTCGACCTAAATAATGCATATGCCACATACCAAAGAGATATGACAAAAATATTTTATGACATGATGCATGTCCTAATGGAAGATTATGTAGATGACCTTTTGGCCAAATCTTTGACATGGAAGGATCATCTCGAGGTCCTGGATTTTTTTTTTTAGATGGCTAGAAGATTACAAGGTTCATTTGAACCCAAAAAAAATATGTCTTTGGGGTTACTTCATGAAAACTATTGGGCTACATAGTTTCACGATGAAGCATAGAAGTTGATCCTACTAAAGTGAAAGCAATTCTAGACATGCCTCCACCAAAAGGAATCAGTGAGTTAAGAACACTTCAAGGTAGATTGTAGTCCATCTGACACTTCATCTCATAGTTGACAGACAAGTGTCAACCATTTCAGTACCTATTATGCAAAAGTATCCCCTTTGTATGGACATAAAAATGCCACACAACCTTCGAAAAAATCAAAGAATATCTATTGACACCACCTGTCCTAATGCCGCCCATTTAAGTAAATTTGTTGATCCTTTATGTCTCATAAACTACAAATGTAGGGGCATTATTGGCACAAAATGACCACGAGGAGAAAGAAAGAGCCATATACTATATCAATCGCACACTGATAGGATATGAGTTGAACTATACAACCATTGAACGTGCATGCCTTGCAGTTGTCTTTGTAGCATAGAAACTAAGACATTACATGTTGATTCACCAAACACACCTAGTAGCTAAGATTGATCCACTAAAGTATCTCCTAAGTCGGGCACCATTGACAAGTCGTTTAGCAAAGTGGGTCACGATTTTAAGTGAATATGACATACAATATGTTGAGCGCAAGGTAATAAAAGGGTAGGTAATAGAATATTAGCTTGTAGATGCACCCATCCAAGGCACTCATCCACTGATAGTTGATTTTCCCGATGAGTCTATCTTTCATGCAGAGCCTACATCACCATGGAAACTGTATTTTGACGGGTCTCATACTGGTCACGACTCAGGGGTTGGTATCTTTTTCATCACACCACAAGGGGATTCCATTCCTAAGGAATTATGGATCACCTTCCCTTATACTTACAACATGGCATAATATGAAGCATTCATCACAAGACTCAAGATCATAATTAAATGGAAAATTCAGACATTGCTTGTATTTGGGGATTCTCAGTTAGTTATCAACCAAGTGAATGATGATTATGAAACAAAAGATGAAAAGTTGCTTCCCTACAAGCGAATGGTGGATAGATTCCTGACATATTTCAAATTGGTTTCCTTTGAAAAAATTCATAAGACACAGAATAAGGAAGTCGATGCAATGGCCACTATTGGATCTCTCTTAGACATCCCCAAAAATATGTCACAATTTGAGTTCTTAGTTAAACAGTTATTGATGCTGGCATATGACACACCAGAGTCAGAAATGGTTTGCGAGATTGTTGGTCCCAGTTCACCTTGGTACCAGGACATCTATGATTATTTGAAGTCCACAACCTTACCACCCAACCTTTCCAACAACTAGAGAAAGTCATTTATACAAAAATCCACCCAACACACCATCGTCAGTCACACCCTATATCATCGTGGCTTTGATAACACCCTTCTTTGTTGTATCAACACTGATGAAGCCCAAAAAAATTTACAAGAAGTACATGAGGGTATATGTGGATCTCATTCAAGTGGTCCAACATTAGCTAGGACAGTCACTAGACTAGGATACTATTGGTCGACACTAGAAAAACTTGCTCTTTAGTTTGTCCAAACATGTCAAAAATTCCAAGTGCATAGTGACCTAATTCACGCACCTACATAGGAGCTGAGATCGATCACTTCTCCATGGCCTTTCACATAATGGGGACTCAACCTCATGGCAAAGATCCATCCATCCTCATATAATGGCCATAAGTTCATAATCACCACCACTGAGTACTTTACTAATTTGATTGAAGTCGTCCCTCTCACTTACATCACCAGTAAGCAAATCTCAAAGTTTATCCTTAATTACATCATCCACCGATATGGTTTCCCACAAACCATCATCATAGATAACAGTCGTCCATTCAAAAATAAGGACGTTCGTGAACTCTGTGAGAATTTCCATATCCAACACCATTTCTCCACACTATATTATCCACAAGGTAATGGCCAAGCTAAAGCGTCAAATAAAACAATTCTTTGCATTCTTAAGAAGACTGTCAACGACACTGGCTGAGATTGGCACCTACAACCTAATCCTACCTTATGGGCTTATCGTAGTAGCATTCATACACCCACTAGAGCCACTCCATTTTCCCTTGTCTATGGATCTGAGGCAATATTGCCCATCGAGGTTGAAATTCCTTCTCTCTTAGTCTCTTTGAAAGGAATGATCAATGATGAAGAGTACAGATAGTCTCACCTCCATGAGCTAGAAATGTTACAAGAAAGATGACAAAATGCCCTGAATCACTTGGTCCTCATGCAGAATCACAAAAATTAGGTTGATCCTGAAAAGCTTGGAAATTTTGAGCCTAATTGGCTCGGTCCTTGTAATATTACTGCAACATTCAGTTCCGAAGCTTATCAGTTAGCTACACCCAACGGAGAATAGTTGAGCGAACCCATCAACAACCTACATCTACGAAAGTTTTACACATACCATCAGAGAGCTTGGTTAAAAACCTAAAAGTACAAAAAAAATAAGAAAAATAAGAAAAAATTATCCCTTTATGAAAACCTGGCAAACAAGCGTTTTTGTGACACCAAAAAAATAAAAAAATGACAAAAATAGTAAAAACAAATAAATTCGTCCAAAAGGGAAAACTTGGAAAATAGGTGCTTTAGATAAGTACCATGGTAAAAACCTGGCAAACAAGTGCCATGCGTAGTCGATCGTTGCTCCACCATCTACTATTACTTTAAATGGATTTTATCCACTTTGCATAATCACAATGGCCTGACACATTCACGACATGTGTCCTATGTCCTATCAATCCCGACCATGATTAGCATTTGGTTGATATCACCCCTTGCATATCCTTGTCGTTTGCCCCGTATTTCCATATCATTTGGCCCAGGTAATCCTTGATCTATCTAGAGGCAAGACCTTTATCGTGTAACTGCAGTGGGTGTTGCACATGATCTTGCATTCGTAAAAAGTTCTAAAAAAAGTCATAAAAATATGAAAAAGTCTTAAAAAAAGTCATAAAAATGTGAAAAAGTCTTGAAAAAAGTCATAAAAATCTGAAAAAGTCCTGAAAAAAGACCTAAAAATTGAAAATGTCCTGAGAAAATACAAAAACATCCAAATCAATGTCAAAGTTCCCAAAATAGATTCAAAGTCAATGTATGTCATGTCAATCCAATCAGTCACATCAATCAATCTTTTGCCCACATCTGAACTACATTGTCTCTGCGCATTTGCTACACAGGAAAGATTCATCTTTGAATCCCTGAGACATTAGGTTATTCTTTCTAGATTTGTCAAAATAAAATCATGATTCAAACTTCTGTCCTTTGGACAAGGTCATTGGTCGTGTCGAACAACGAGGTCTCTAAGTGCATGACGTAGGCAAGGCCATCAATCGATGAGCCCCCAAGGCTGCACTAGGTTAGCCCATTAGGGTTCATGGCATTACACTGGCACACACACCAAAAGTCTTCAAGTAAGGACAAGTCATTTCCAAACATGGAAAACTCCTAAAAATGAATTATGGAAGTCACTTATTTAACATGACAATCACACCAGCATGTGAACATCGACATGTAGTCAACACAAGTGAACTTCAGTCAAACTTAGTCGAAACAACTCAAATTGTCACATTCAGTCAAACTGTCAATTCTTGGTTATATTTTAGATGTGTCCTTATGAAGAATAGCCTCTTTCATTTATGCCTTAGGATGTGTCCTTCCTAGGCATCGTCACCATCATCTGGCATTTTGTGGGATCCTCTTGACATCTAAGGATCATTCCTCTTGACCTCAATGATCTTTAAGATGTGTCCTTCTGAAGAACAACCTCTATCATTTATGCCTTAGGATGTGTCCTTCCTAGGCATTGTCACTATCACCTGGTATTTCAAGGGATTACTTTTGGCATTTAGGGATCAATCCTCTTGACATCAACATTATTTAGGATGTGTCCTTCCTGAATTTGGAAATCTTCAGCATCGTCAAAACCTTGACACCTTGGCATCTCGACATCATCAAACCGGACATCTTGACATTAAAAAACTTGGCATTCAGACACTCTTGGAAAACACTTGGCACTTGTCTTTGGATTTTTCATCATGTTCCTAGTTTTTCAGCGAGATCCCGAGAACAGGATTTAGAGAAACAACATCTCATGGTGTTTGTCTTGTCTTTTGACACTCATGTTACTAGTTTCTCAGCGATGTCCTAACTATGGGATTTAGAAAAACAATGACATATCATGATAATGGCTTTATTTTGTTCTTTTTGAAATCATGTTGCTATTTTCTCGAAGATGTCCTAGAAATAGGATTTAGAGAAGCAACGGTGTTTCATGGCTTGTCCTTCTTGTCTTTTTTCTGCTTGCGGTTGGTTATGACAAAAAGATTGGGGCAATTGCACTCATAGTATGATTCATGATCATCCTTGTCTGTGACTACTTGTCTTATGTGATGGTACGACCTTGCACATCTTGATTTATGTCATAGGGTGAAGCCACAATAGTGGTTTACATTTCAAGTGAGGAAGGAAAACTCACAAAAAATGACCCCAAGGCAAAAAAAGTGATTTTAGGGGTTTGTACGAACCTACTAGTTCGACCGAACCAAAAAGGGGTTTGCTCAAACTAGGGTTCGACCGAACCCCTTTGAATCTTGGCCACCAAAAAAAATGAAACAATGCATAGGAAAGGGGTTCGAGCGAACCTCTTTGAAGGGGTTCGCTCGAACCATGGTTCAATCGAACCCTGGTTCAAACGAACCCCTAGAGGTTTGCTCAAACCCCTATGGGTTCGTACGAAACCCCCTTATCCCTCATCCCCCATTTGAGACACAAAAAAACCTAAATTTTGGCACTTTGGAGCTCGAGTTGAGGATGAAAATGGAGGAATCTTTAAAAACCCAATTAGAATCAAGTAGTCCTCAGAATGAGTTATCCAATGAATATAATTTTAATCTGTTTTGGTTTTATTATGTTTGTGGTTTTTAGTTTTATTAAACATAGGTTTTTCACTGAAAATCAAGCTCTTTGTTCTGCACATGTAGAAAAATAGCAGATTATCAAAATAAAACTTTAAAAAATGCATTTGGGCTGGGTATTGATGTCCTTGATCCATTAATTTTTTTTTTGAATTTCGATACATATAGAAAAAGTTGTATACAGTCCACCTATGTCTGAATTGCAATTTGTTTGACTTTGAAACTTGATTAAGGAAAAAATATTCAATAAAAAACTATGAGACCAAATGAAAGTGCTAGATATCATAGTTACAAATCTAAATTTGAAAAAAATAGAATTGTATCCTTCATACAAAAAAATTTATGTTGTATACGGTGAGCATCACTGTTTTAAAATGTTGTTTTTTGAAAACAACCAGTTTTCGTGGGAGATGGAAAAAAAAGTGCAATCTGATTCCAAAAATTTCGAAAAAATTATTTTTAGAATCTATAAACAAAATGAGATGAGACTCTAGTTTGCATCATCTTCAAATTCCTCATAGTTTAGCCACTATAGGTGCTCGAATATGAAGATTTAGTTAAAAATAATAATTTCAGTGTCCAGTTTGGCCAAAATTTGTAAACCACTATTGTGGGATCACCCCATATCATGGTGTTTGTTGGCCATCACAATAATATGCCCAATGATGATTAAGAGAAATAAATATTAAAATCCTATGGTAAGGTTTTGAAGGATTTGGTCTAGGAACTAGCATGCATCTCCTTCTATCTTGTCATCTTCTCTCACTCACTCATATAGGCATTGCATCCATATCATCATCCATATCTTTTACACTAACATTTCTTTGTCTCTTAATATTCTAGTCTTCTCATCAATTTTGAGAGAACACCCGTGCTCTTGGAACTTGTATGTCCTCTTGAGGGGGCATACCGCTACCCTCCTCGTCGGTCTTCCTCATCTTATTTTCCACTAGGGCATTTTTTAGACTTATTTTCTTTGTCACAATGCAACAACATTATGACAAAGAGGGACAAAATTTAGACACTTAAAAATGACCTAGACCTGCAAGCTCTATTTTACCACTTTCAACCTAGCATAATTATGACATTTAATTATGTTCTTGGTCCAGATTTGACTATTAATTAAGAAATTCATTATTATTTAATTAATTCATGTCTATTGTATTCTTCATGATTATTTATGTTTATCTATTCAATACGTCATTAATTGTCTATTGTCTTCTTACAATTAAATAAATTTATTAATTTATTTAATTGATTTTGTTTATTCATTTATCCTTCCTGATTATTAAATAAATGAATTTTATTTGTTTATTTAATATGTCACTAATTCTCATAATTAAATGAATTTATTAATTTATTTAATTATCAGTCATAATCCTCTAAATTAAATAATTATGTTTAATTATTTAATTACCTAATTTAACACTTCTCTCATTTTAAATAAATGAAATTATTTAAAATGATTTTGTTTTATTAATTGTCACTTCAGTTTAGTAAATAATCTGAGAAAGATTATTTATTGTCACATAAAATCCTTATTTTGAATTAATTTAATTCAAAATGGTAATCTTCTTCCAAAAATCAAGTAATTGAGCAAATTCTTGATTTTTCAAATCTTCTTTTCAATTCAACTCTTATCTTATTGATTTTTTGAATCTTACAAATCAAGCAGTCTTATCTTCTTGATTTTCGAAAATCTTTATTTTTTTGACTAATTATCACATTTATTCTCGACCACCGATTTGATTTTATCAAATGACATCTCGACCACTCATTTAACAATCTTTCCTTAGCCCTAATTAGGGATTGTCACATGGAATCTTGTCCACTGATTTTAGCCTTTGTCAGCTTTTAATCTCATTCATCCATCCATCCAAAATTGCATTTTCTATAAAATGTCAATTTTGCTCACAATTTCAGGATGACTTCATTATTATAGACATTTTATGCTTAGATTTTACTTTGCATTTGCCTTATTTGATTTGATTACTTTTCATAGGCATAGTCTTTTGTCATTCAAATCCTTCAAAACTTGCATAGGACATTGTCATAGTCAAATTGCTCTCACACACAAATCTGAGGGCAACAATCATACGTTGCAAGCTAGAAGGTGCTATGGAGGTGAATCATGGAAGCTTCAACGAATCTCTGGTATAATCATTCTTGTTAGTTTCTTTCTTTGTGTTTCATAACTTCTTTTGGGTTTTTATTTATTTAATCTAATTCATTAACCTTAACCTGAAAAATAACCCATTGGTACAGTTTTCTTAAGGATTTTCAGAATGGTTCTATTGGTGGCTTCTTCTTGGTCATTCCCTTGAGGGTAATACAGAGTGGAAAAGCAATGTTGGATGTTGATTTTTTGGCAAAGTTTATGGACATTCTGATTTTTGAACGGTGTCCCATTTTCAAAGATAATGGATTGGGGGACACTGTATCAGCAAATGAGATAGTTCAGGATGAACTTAGATATCTTCTTTCCATTTATGTAGGTCGTGGGAATGGCTTCAACCCACTTTCTGAAGTACTCTGTGGTGGTAATGATAAATTTATGGCCATTTGATGAGGTGGGGGTGATTTTACCGATGAGATTGAGCCCCCACTATGAAAAGGGGCAAGGTGTGATAATGGGATGGAGATCCTAAGATGGTGCATGGATGAGGTCTCCTATTCTTAAGTAAGTGTAGATGTCATGTGGTACCAAGGATCACCAGGACCAACGAGTTCACGCACAAATCTAGACTTTGGTACCTCAAATGCTAGTACGAGAAGATGCTCTACAAGGAATTCTTGTTTTGGGATGTTGTGTGGAATTTCCAAGAGTGATCCAATTGTAGACATTGTGTTCATTGCTCTATTGTTTGCTCTGGGTAGTTGTTTGAATGTAATATCAATGAATGACCCCTTGAGGATCTCCACCAATTTCTTGTATGGATTCAATTTATCATCCTTTTTTTGGTATTCACTATTGACTTTATTGATGATAAGCTGAGATTCTCCATATACCTTTAGTGCCATGATCCGCCATTGTGCAACAATTCTCAATCCTATAACAAGAGCCTCATATTTAGAAATATTGTTTGTGCATGGGAAAGACAGCTTGTAGGATTTTGGTGTGCAATATCCTTGGGGAGTGATGAAAAAAATTCCCACTCCAAACCCATGTTACATGTAGGATCCATCAAAATACATCTTCTAGTGATCTGCCACACTTAAGTTAAAAATTGATTCGTCAAGGAATTTTGAAACAAGTGGGTTTTTTGCATATATAGGTGCCTCCACTGACTGGTTCAAAATTACTTTTCCTTTGATGGCCTTGCGCTCCACATATTGAATGTCCTGCTCTGTTAGGATCATAACCCACTTGGTTGTTCATCCTATGAGAGTGGCTTTGGAGAGCACGTATTTGAGCAGATATATCTTTGTGATTATCTTGATCTGATGATCCAGCATGTAGTGTCTAAACTTTTGAGTTGCAAATATGATGGCTAGACATGCTTTCTCAATAGGTGTGTAATTTAGATCATGCCCTAGCATGGTCCTGTTGATAGTATATTGCTCTTTCCCTTCCGTTTTCATCATGTTGGGCTAAGAGAGCATCGAGAGTTACTATTGTTGCTGAGATGTATAGGATTAATGGTTTTCTTGGAATTGGTAGAATTAGAACTGGTCGTGTGAGTAGCTATTCCTTGATTTTGTTGAATGCTTGGTCACATTTTTTGTCACATTTGTATGCTACCCCCTTGTGGAGTAGATGAGAATAGGGGATTTTTTTATCCACCAGTTGTGTTATGAATCTATGGATAGACTAAAGCCTTCCTTGTAAACCTCTTAGCTGCTTTAGTGTCTTGTGTGCTTCCATTTCGAGGATTTCCTTGACATTGGCGAGATCTACCTCGATTCCTCTCGTTGACACGATATACCCTAGGAGCTTTCCTGATTGCACTTTGAAGATGCACTTCTTTGGGTTGAGTCGGACCTTGTACTTTTCCAACCTGTCAAAAATGGAACTCAAAGCTGATATGTGGTCCTATATTTTCCTTGACTTAGCCAATATGTCATCCAAATAATCCTCCACCATCTTATGAATCATGTCGTCAAAGATCAATGTCATGGATCTTTGATAAGTTACTCATGCATTCTTTAGCCCAAATGGCATCATATTCTAGCAGTAGGTTCCCCATGGACATGTCAATGTTGTATTGTGTTGGTCTTCTTTTTCTATCATGATTTGGTTGTAGCTTGAGAAACCATCCATTAGTGATAGAATCTTATGTTTGGCCATCATATCCATTATCATGTCAATGTTTGGTAGCAGAAAGTCATCCTTGGGACACACTTTATTTAAGTTTTTGAAATCGGTGCAGATGCAGATGCCCCCATTTGGATTTGAAATAGGTACAAGATTTGACACCCATTCTAGATAATCATCCATTAGTGATAGCATCTTGTGTTCGATCATCATATCCACTATCATATCAATTTTTGGTAGCGTAAAGTCATCCTTGGGACACACTTTGTTTAAGTCTCTAAAATTGGTGCAGATGCAGATGCCCCCATTTGGCTTTGGAATAGGTACAAGATTTGACACCCATTCTAGATAATCAATTGGCCTTATGAATCCAGCATCCAAGAGCTTCTGCAATTCCACTTTGACTAGCAAGGCTATTTGGGGGTGCATTTTTTTCAGCTTCTATCTCATTGGCTTTGCCCCTAGATACACAACTAAGTGATGAACCACCACCTCCGGATCAAGAGTTGGCATGTTAGCATAAGTTCATGCAAATTTTAATTTTATTTCCCTTAGGAATTCCACTAAGAGCTCTTGTTTTTCCATGAGAAGTGACTCGACATAAAACATGATGTGGGGTGTTTCTTTTGTTCCTAGATTGATGTGGTTACACTATTTTGCCAGGACTATTGACCTTTCTTGATGAAGTGCAGCAAGGGGAAGATTGAATCCTTCATCCTCTGGTGCCTCAGAGAGGTGTTTACCATTGGATGCATCCTTTATTTTTACTATTTTATGGTCAGAGAGTGCCACAGTGTGGTTTTCACTCAAAGACTTTGAGATTATTCTCAATCTTTTGCTTTTGCAATTGAAGGACTCAATCGTTTCCCCATAATATGCATGTGTGTCTAGTGTGATGTCAAATCTAGCTGTATGATCTATGTATGGTAATATACCCCTACATCCCATGAATTATTAGAGTGCCTCATCATTCTTGAATGTGTCTAGAACCGATGGTCCTCGTTGGTCGTAATCGATGAGTTGGGGGTAGACTAGTTTTATTTCATGGGTTTTTTGGTTTGACTCAAAGGATAGGGTACTGATCATGCATAGGGAGGAGTCTTTGAAAAGTGTAGGTAAGCTAGTTATGGTGTCCTCATTGTCACTACTACTACAGAAATCAATCATGTCAAAGGTGAAGTTATCTAAGGGCACACCCGTGGATACTAGTAGTTGTAGGGTGGCTATCATTAGTTGAGGGGGAGTCCTGATTGTGTTAACTGGGGGACTATGGCCATGTATGGTTATACTTAGAGGGGTACAACCAAAACCAAGTTTTTTCATTTGTTTCTCAGCAATGATGGGTTCCAGTCAAACATTATTGTTCCTCCCAAGACTTTCATTTTTTTTATAACTCATCCCAAGCATCAGTTGTAGTCCTTTTCTTCTTCCATCCATGGGAAGATTAGGCATGGGTCTTTCATCTTGATATAATGAGCTTATTCTCTTTCATCCACTATCTCCCGACTTAGATCCCCCCAATATCAAAATCTAGAAGGGTCTTCCCTAAAAGTGTGGGAAGGTGTTTCAGCTGGTTGGGGTTTCCCATGTGACCTAGGAGATTGGGGTAACTCTCCTATGACAAAATAATTCTTCTTGATTTTTTATTCTCCACACCCATTGTCTTGGATCATGAGCTTGATGTCAGATATGTCAGGGATGGAGGGTGTCTTTGTCCCAGAAGTGGAGGCTATGTTGGATAGGTCCATATATGGATTGGAGGGGAATTCATCATTCTTTGGGACTTGGGGAACTTTATAGTACTTGGCCTCCACATTCTTGTAGTAGGCAAAAGGCTCGAGATCACCATGTATTGTCACCTCTTCATTTTGGTTTGAAAATTTGACACATTGGTGGAATGTTGAGGTGACCACCTTCATCCCATGGATCCATGGGCATCCCAAGAGGATATTGTAGGGAAAATCAAGGTCGAGGACTTGAAATATGGTTTCCATAGTAGTTGGCCCTAGTTGGATTGGGAGTTTGATAGTTCCTTGAGACACTCTTTCCTGGTCATCATATGCTTTGATTGTAATGCCTTTGTCTTTCTCAATGGAATCTTCAGAGATTCCTAGGTTCTTTATAAGTTTGAGTGAAATGTTTTTGAGGCCTACACCTCCATCCACCAAGACCATTTTGACCTTACTCTTGTAAACTAGGAATTGAAGGTGGACTGCACAGTTATGAGAGGGTTGGGCGGGGAAGTCCTGATTAGAAAATGTGAGGATATTTGGCATGATGATGTTACCGACCATAGCTTGGAATTTCTTTGTATCAATGTTGGCAGAGATGGTAGACAAAGTCAATGCTTCTTCAAGGATTTCTCTTTGAGCAGTTTAAATCTTCAGTAACTCCATGATGGAGATCTGAGTAGGGGTTCTTTTTAACTAGTCAAAGAAGTTGTAACTATTATGAATGGAGTTCTGATTTGAGGTGGGGGTCCTAGATGGTTGCGATGCCCTGACAATGGTGACCTTTTCACCGCATGAGGTGACTCCACAATTGACATTGGCTCCCTTGATATTGAAAAAAGTGACCATTTCGTCAAGGCATGCGATGACCCCTTCATATACATGGTTCACTTTACTAGATTTTTGCTTACCTTTATCGTTTCCCTAATTATGGTCAAGCATCAGATTCGTGTATATTTTCAAATCCTGATTGCTAACCAGTTGAACAAAATTTATGATTTTTTCATTGATGAGATCTTGGATGACATTTTTCAATTTCATGTAGTTGGCAGTTGTATGTCCCTTGATTTTATGATAATCACAAAGAAAGTTTTCATTGTACCAAGGTGGTTTCACCATGGGCTCTGCATACTTCTTAGAAGTGGGGATTTTGATGAGGTTCTCATTGACCAACTTCTTCATGATAGATTCGATTGACTCCCTAAAGGTTGTGAGCTTCCTTTTGGGGGGATATCTATTTCATGAAGGTGGTCCCCCTTGATTATTCAGGTTGTTGATTTTATTGTTGGGAGGTGGTTGTTCTACTACCATATTGGTTTGCCCTTGATTTTATGTTGTTGTGGTTGTTATTCTATGATTGATGATGTGTTCAAACATTCTGCTTTGGAGTATTGATGATGACCTTGGCATCGACCACTCCATCATTGGTGGCATTCATTTTTTTCACCCATGTGTGAGGTTTTTCATTATAACTTGTGGATGGGCGAGTATCTTGACATTTAGGATAGGTAGGCATGCCCCTTCTCATATCAAGGTCTCTTTCGATGTTGAGCACCTTGGGGATTAGTTGGTCATATGTGGTGATGCATTACATCTTGAGGTAAAATGCCAAGTTCTCATCTAGATTATCAATGATAGTGCAAATTTTTTTCTCTTCTGGCATGGCCCACTTGCTCTGATTAGCCTTGGATTGCCATTGTTGTAGGAAGGAGGCAAATAATTCCCCCTTTCCCTATTTGAGCATTGATAATTCTTTGAGACTAATATTTGTGTTGATGTTGAATGCATTTTTTGAGGAATGCATCTACGATTTTCTAGAATGTCCTAATGCCCATAGGCAAACGAGATAACCATTCCATGGTAGGACCAGTTAGGCTTCAAGGAAATAGTCGCATTAGATATGTATCCTTGTACGTGACTTCCATGCAATGTACTTGGAATTCCCTGATGTGGTCTTCAAGGTTTTTGAATCCATGATACTTGTCAAATTTGGGGATTTCAAATCCCTTCGAGAATGGTATCATTGCAAGACTCCTATCAAAAGGATAGGGACACAAATTTCTAGGGGTCCTTGTTGTTTTTCCTGATTGAAGATCAAGAACTTGCTGAGAGAGCCATTTGATTTGTTTCATCACATCGTCTTGTGGATCAAGAGGTGGAATGAACGTGTTTTGAGGTGGTTGAGGTGTTTGATTGATAGGTGGGGTGTTGGTGGGGGTTTGCTACAAGCTTTGTTGCACGATTAGGGCCTATTTTTATGCCTGCATTTTTTGTTGGACCAATAATGCTTATTGTTGGTCCTATTATTGTTGTGCTAACAAAGCTTGTTGTTGGTCATGTTTTTTTTGCACCAACAAAGCTTTTTGTTGTGCTCCATGTTGTTGTTCTTGAAAATATTGCAGGGCTTGTTGATATGCTTGTTGATGGATTGCTTGCAATTATGCCTTGTATTGTGCTTGTGCCTGTTGGGCTTGGTATTGGGCTTGAGCTTGAGTTTGTGCTTGTTGGGCTACTTGTGCAGCTTGAGCAACTTGTGCGTCTTGAGCAGCTTGAGCTTCTTGCATAGCTTGGGTGGCTTGAGATGCTTACGTAGCTTGGGCATCCTATTGTTGTTGGAGTAAAGCTTGGGCTTGGGCATCTTGTTGCACTTGTTGTGTAGCTAATTCCACTTGTGCTTGCTAAGCAGCTAGCTTTGTAGCTTGTTGATTTCGTTGAAGTGCCCTTTGATGGGAAACCTATTGAGCTACTTGCACCATGGTGTTGAATAAGTTGGTCATGTTCAGTTTTGGCGGTGGTGGTGGTGGATTGGGAATGGTGTTGACCGTTGTGATGAGAAGAATGATCATGTTGATGTTTGGGGTTTGGTTGGTGGATGGTGTGATTGAAATGCTTGGTCCTTGGTAGACCATGTTTTGAGATGCTTGAGGAATGGTAGATGATGTGTTTATTTTTGGGGTCACTTGGATTGTTTCCATCTGTTGTTGCGATATTGATGGCACGATAGGAGGATTTGGCAGGATGCCTTGATTCATGATAGGGGGATTGTTCTAATTTGAATGATTAATGGTGGGTAAAGGAAGAGGACCCAACCTAAGGGGTGATATGGATGTGAGTGGTAGAGGTGAAAACGGTGGAAAGATGGGCAGAGAATTCTCTTGAATAAATGATTATGAGGGATCAAAGACTCCCCCCATTTCGAACAAATCAACTTCTCCTTGTGAGGTCATAGGGAGAGAGGTTTGCATGTCAAGAAGACCAACTAGTGTTACATGAAAGGATGATGAGTTGGTATGATTAGGAAATGTGAGAGGAATGTATGGGTGTAATGGATTTACTAAGACGAATTGGCCCAATATGGTGTTTGCATTTGAACCTCAATTGCTAACAAGGGGATATGTTTGAAGTGCATGAAGCAATGAGATTCCCTTGTTAACAATCGGTTGGGTTGTAGCAATGGATGATATGATTTTTGGGATGCTTTGAGTGATGTTTTGAAATGGAGGTAATATTGGGGGCATGATCCCGAGAGGCCTTTCCACAATAGTACTTATGTCATAGTCGAAAGGGAGTTTGGCCCCTCCTTTCGTTAACTCAAGTATGTATAGAGAGGGATTGAGCTTCAACATGGCGTTGACAATTCTATGATTCTTAGGATTTTGAACCATTTTAATGATTTTTTCTTGTGTCATCCCTAAGATGTTGTCAGTAACATCCTCTAATTGACCCTCCTCTTGAGGATTTTGTGATGATGGAGGAATATTGGTTATGAGATTGCTCAATCCAATAGGATTCATTTCAAGAGTGACTTGACTTAGATCACTTGAATTCGATGTTTCTTTGTTGATTTCCATGTTCTTCTTGTGTTGCGATCTAGTTTGCACCATAAAAGAGGGATCAATTTTCAAGAATGTTCGAGATGAACCTCTAATTCCTTAGATTGATCTAACTTTAGGTACAAAAAAAGAGAAAAACTAGGATGATTAAGGATCAAATGGTGATAACAGAATAAACGGAAGGTGGGTGATACAAATGATTGAACTCTTTTGAGAAATATTGAAGGAGATGCTAGAATATTAAGGCTTTGATTTTATTTTGGCTTGATTTAATTTTGATTTGGATAGTGAACTCATAAAATCTAAGAGGTTGGATATTTTCCTAGAGTAGACTTATTCACAAGGATTGATAATTTGGCTAAGTGCACAAAGAAGGATTCATCTATACACGCTTATCCAAACAAGATGATGATAATGAACTAGTAAACCTCAAGATGTTGGATGTCATCAAGAGGTAGACTCATTCACAAGGATTGATAATGTGATCAAATATGTGGAGAAGGATTCATCTACACACACCTAGGTAGAACTCATTTCTCTAAGACCTCGGTATTGAAGAACACACTTGATACTTTCTATGTTAGAAAAGGAAACCTTTGAAAGAGATTTGGATTTTGTTGGTAATAGAACTCATACAAGTTAGGATTATTCCTTGAAGCTTTCTTGTAAAAATCATAAACCAACCTTTCCCTCACCTTGTGAAGCATTGAAAGATGTTCTTCATGGGCTTTTGGGCTTAGACTTTTGAACTTGGGTTTTCGGATCTTGATCTTGTGGGAAATCATTTGGAAGAACACATGTGTGGGGTTCAATTGTCTCTTAGCTTTGTTTAATGAGTTATTTTTACCACAAACAATTCTTTGATTAAAGTTTCAAACTAGATGTTTGATGTCCTAATTTCTTCTCATCCCACAAAGTCCATTATGTGGAAAATTGAGGAAATTAAGGCAAAAGTTTTCTATTGTTGACTTTAGTGAAAAAAAATGATGATAGGACCTAAGTACTTAGATTCCTCTAAGGATTAAATCCCTAGGGCAAGCAAGAGCATTTAGATTCGTCAAAGGTATTTGCTTCCTCTAAAGGGTTTGAAATTTGATGATCATGTGAATGTTTGTTTTCAAATGTTTTGAGATCCAAGCAAGGTGTTTTGATTTCAAGAACATGCACAATCTTAGGATAAAAGGACATTATTTTTTTGGTTCCCACTTGGACAAATCCAACTATGCTTACTCTTTGCAGATGATTAGATGCTTGACCACATAGACTCCCCCTTACAGTGCACTCGCTTCTCGGGTTAGCCAAGCATCAGTACCCATGAATCTCCCATGGCATACTTCTCATCTCTACAAAAAATTGTAAGAATGTGGGGTGGCTTCAAAATGACCATTCTTGCACCAACAAATAGTTTAGGATTTTGGCCTTTCTAAACAAAGGTTTTAATGCGGGCATTCCATTTGTGGGGGACCATCCATGCAGCGAGAGACTATTATTTCCCTTCTCATCAGAACAATCCTCGTGATACTCACCTTTCTTCAAGTACCCACACTTATATCACGGGTGGAAGTCGCTTGGCTTTAGCATGTTCCCGGTTGGGTTGTTCCCTTGGGTGATTACTTTTTCCCACAAGGAAGACCCTCTAAGATAAAATAAAAGCAAGCAAACACATCCATAGTTTGATCAATCTATTTTTTGAAATAAAGAGAGAAAAAACACGATATGTTCCACTCACACTTGCATTTTTTGTTCAATTTTAATCCCAAATGAAATGTGGAAGCAATCACTTACACAACTTAAGATCATCGAAAGGACTTTTGATTCTCAAAATTTCTATAAAGTGTGAGAGAAGTGCATACGTCTTTTTGGTGATATTATTTTGGGTAAGTGATTACAAAAAAATGATGCACATGTTCATTTTAAATCCTCAAAGCAATGATTTGATTCTTTTAAGAGCACCAAAAGGAAAGATGAAAGTTGTCTTGTTCAATTGTTAACCTTTTAAATAAAATCTAGTAAGTTGTTCTAAAGTTCTTTTTAACCCTTTGTAGAAAAAATGAAAGCTTTTGTGGTGTTCTTTTTAGAGCCCAAAAGAAATTTAGTGCACATCCTAAAAGCATGAAAGTAATCAAATCCTTAAAAAGGGATTATAAGTTCTCCCAAAGTGTTTAAAAACACTTAATAAAATTTAAAAAATGATGTCATAGTGAAAAACTCTTCTTTTGTTCCCTCCTTGCCTCAACTTGCAAATTGATTAGAACAAAGAAATATAGAGGCAGAAACAGGTTAGAAGTTCAAAATGCCAAAACAAAAAAGCACATGTCAAAATAAATCAAATTTGAAATTTTTTACTCCACCCCTACGACGTGGTTTGCACAAGTGGCATAATTTAGAAATACCAGTGGCACAATATAGCACCACTAATTACTAAGAGAAGTGCTATGCAGTGAAACAGAGACCGTGATTGCGGCTTTGTTTGACCAGCGGTGCCGTTTGGAGTTTGCAAAGTCAGCGAACGAATTTGAAATTTGAACTTTCTAGCGGGAAGACACCAGCAGCGGAGTTTGGAGATTTCACTGGTGGAATATAGGGCCACTTGACAGACAATGATGAAGTTTTCTAGAAGCTACAAAAAAATCACAAAAAACACGAAAATTTCACAAAAACATGATGAAATTCTTCAATCCTGCCCTCCCTCTAGTGCCAAAATGTGAACCCCAATCCTAGACCTACACAAACATAGCAAAAAAACACAACGTTAGATCAAATGCAAGTAAGAATCAAGATTCCCCATGAAATCCATTTAAAATTGTAAAGAGTAAGAAATGAGATGAAGAACACAAGCAAATATGAACAAAAGCTATCAAATCCTATTCAATGCAAGTCAAACTCTTGATCCCATGGGGGAATTGGTGCCAACTATGTGTATAAATTATCCCTTTCCCAACTCCTTTATAAGCTCTTTGATGATTTGATAATGGTTGAAACTCCTTGATGAAATGTTTGCATAACCTAGCTATGAAATCATGAAATGATGAACACTTGATATGAAATGGATAAAATTAGCTCTCAATGTGAAGAGAGTAACTTTTCTCTAAGTTGTGGATCCAAAATACAAAGGAAAGCCTTCTATTTATAGAAGAACAAGATGGAAGAATGAGAAAAATGGATGAATGTGGGATCAATGGATAAGTGCCACTTGTCAAGATGTGAATGGAGAAAGGTTGTGTATATTTTGATGAATGAGCCAATAAATGATATTAGGTGGAATTTGAAATTCATGAAATGACTTGTTTAGAGGGAAAGAAAATGACTTAAATGTCACTTGGCTCAATGCACAAGGACATGTAAGAGGGAATGAATTCTTTGTTGGATGTACAAATCCATTTGGAGGGTTTTTCAAACTTAGAGGAATATTCTCCTAAAAATGCCATGTTGAAAGAAAATAGAAATTTAATAAATCTATTAAATGTATTTTCATGTGCAAGTGGAAAAATCTAGAGAAATTTGGAGATTAGGATTAAATTAATCAAAGGTTAATTAATTTAATGAGGGATTAGGTGATGTGACCATTTTGACTTAGATTTGAGAATTAATTCAAATAAAAAATGAGAAGATGACTTAGATTTAATTAAATAAAGATTTTGATTTATTTAATTAAAAGGAGATGATGTTAGATTAAATTAAATAATGTTTAATTTTTTTAATTTAATGGGATGAATTTTAGAGATTTAATTAAATAGAGACATAGGGTCAATTAAACCAGATTGACTAATTTAATTAACAAGAGAGAATGACTTAATCAGATAAAAAATGATTTATTCAATCAAGGGATGAGAGGTGATGACAAGTTGAGAAGATGATTCGGGATGAAACAATGTTAGTGATCAGGATCAAGTGTGTCGGTATATTTTCCATGTCTACACATACAAGTCTTATTTGACATGGTTGCCATTTGGCCATAAATGTCATGGAAAAATCTAGGGTTGATGAAACCCTCCATCCTCATAAGGAGCCATCAAGATTGATTCCTATTTTGGAAATATAATCACATCACTTTTTCAATTTATTATATAAAAATAAAATGTATTGGGGTCAAACTGGGGAAAAGTCACCTTAGAAAGTTATTGCATATGTAATGCCTTTATGTATTAATCTATCTTTACTCTTAAGATGGTCCATCCAACATAGTTGATGTTATTCTCTTCTTTAGAACACAATGATAGAAACATACTTTTAATAACCTCTTTATATAAAACTAGAAGGAATAGCTATTAGTAATAGGCCAACATGAGCATGCTTGAGAGAGTCCTTAAAGTTGATTGTGGTTGGTCTAACAATTAGATACAACAATCTCACTAATTATACTTAAACCAATTATCTAACTTACCATATTTTTGTTTTATTTTTAATATATGCACATGCCTAATGTTAGAAACATTTATTATGTGGTCCACAACCCATGTTGTAATCCATATATTTGGTAAGTATCTTCTTTATTTTCATTAAGAAGGGAATCTCTAACTATCCAACCCTGCAAAGTCAAAGGTCCATGGAAAAAAAGATTTTTCCAGGAGATGAAAATGACATTGAATAGATATCGACAGTCTTAGAAATAGGCCCACCAACTACTGGATGCCCAAGGTATGTGTTGAAACAATTGATGTAGAGAGGAGGCCATTTTAACTTGATACATGGGTCAAGTTTTCTTCGAAACAAATATGAATCAACCAACTACTGAAAAATAAATAAAGTATAATTCTTCAAGTGCAGAAAAAATAATTAAAAAAAGGTTTTTTCTTGCTAAATAGGCTCGTCTAACTGTATATTCAGGTTTTCTAAAATTTGTTGATAATTGTATACACAAAATTTAACTTATACACAATGAAAATACCCCATCGAATTAGCTTTAGAGACAAATGAACATTGAAGCTACATGTCTGCGAATCCCAAAGTAGAAACACCTTTAAAAAATAATAAAAAATGAAGTTTTCAATAATAAAAAATAAGATAGTTAACATAAAATTCAATAAACAAAGCATCTTGAGAAAAACCCCATTCTTTTTTTTTTCTCGACTAAAAAGAAGGAAAGATATTGAGGAGGTTGATTGAATATATGGGGATTAACATGTGAAGTTGTAATATTAAAGTATTGGAGCCTAACATTATATAAACTAGTATAAGAAGGGGTGAAATCTAAGGTACCTCAATCATCGCCAAGAAAATAATGAGAAGAAGACTTGGATGATGATTTTTTTTTGAGTATTTTTAGTTCTAAGACATATTATTAGGAGGAATAGAAGGGGAATATCTTAAAGGAACTATGAATGAAGGAATTGATTTCTTACACACACTCATAGAAGGGAGTTTGTACACCCTCTTGAAAGGAAATTTACATTTTCTTTAAAATCTAACCACTATCTTTGATATGTTATAAACTTAAATTTATATAATCATTTTTCTATTATTATTATTTAAAGATATAATTATAAATTACGTTTTATAAAAAAGATTTATTAAATATATATTTTTGATTCAATTTTTATACATATAATATATTCTAATGTTTCAATGAAAATATCAGAATAAATTTTGTAATATAATTCTATTTCAAATACCTTGAAAAGGGAATATCAAAATATCAAGATAACATAAATAGAAGAGATTAACATGTTTGATTACTATATTTTATTCTCAATATTATTTGTTTCATAAGTAGAAAGATCGTCAACATATTAACACACCTCACTATACGTTCACTGACATGAGAAAACATAAAGCATAGCAATGCAAATAATAACTCTTTACTATAGTTAAATGACGAAGATGGGATGGGTTGTCAAAGAAAGAACAAGAATATTTGATGAAGGCTTCTAGCGTACAATGCAATATATCCCAAATAGTGTTCTTCATAGGACATAGATTCTAAGGTAGAGGGAGTAAGTATAGTGTCGTCATTGGAGATTAACTGACCAGCCACCAGTCTATGGATTCTCTATTCACATATTTATACTATCATGTTGAATGTTGTTGGGAGCAATATTTTAAAGTGGTAGTTATTGTGGTAGTTTACTTAAATGTAATATTTCTCAATGACCAAATTCAATAATAACTTTATATTATTAATACTTTTCAATGGTTCGCTTTTATCAATCAAAATTTAAAATTTACTTATGACCATTGAATTGAGGGAAAGGTGACAAAAAATAATGATGCATCATCAAGCATTACTATTAGACATTTGTTTGATACAAGAAAAAATGAAAATATATAAAAATGAGTCATGTTGTGGAGGGAGGAGCATGATTCTTTCGTCCCAAGGTGAGTGGAGACAAGTTATATTACTTTTGTTTACTTTATCACCTCTCAAATCAAATGTCATATAAAAATGAGGCATGATGTGAATGTTTCGTCTTGTGAATGTTTCGCCCCATGGTGAGTGGAGACAAATGATCTTGCTTTCGTTTATTTTACCACCTCTCAAATCTTTTTCAAAGTTGTTAGGATATTAGTTTAAAGTGGTAGCTCTATTGCGAAAAGTCATTATTTGGAATTAACAAGTATATGGTTCAAAATCCTTAAGAGAATCTTTGATGCACTTGAAGTTATTATGAAGGTTTAAAAGGTTAAATTGGATAAATAATTTATTTACTCTTGTAATTGTAGACAAAAGCGATTATTTTTGGTAAATGGAGAGATAAGGTGCTAGACGATATTGTATAAAATGTGTGTCTTTTATTGAACCTAACACCTTAGAAAGAAAATATTTCTCTTGTCACCTACTTTTGAGGTTATTCATGTGACACCTAATACGAATTTTAGAGATTTCAATGGTGTATCTAGTGGATAAAGTGTAATGAGGTCAAAGAGGAGGTTGGTAGAAATTGACAATTAGAGGAATTTTAATATATTTAGCTATTTCTTAGTCATAAATTATATTTTATATGAAAAGCACTAGTTCTTCATTTGTGTTTCTTTTTGGAGCAAGGGGGCTTGAAACTCTTATAAGAATGGATAGTTATGCATATAATTTTACTATTTAAAGACAAGAAGAAATCTATTGTAGTTAAAATTTAATATGGATGGCTACCTAAATAGTGTAAGAATTTATTAATCTAAAAAACTATACTCTTACAACTTGGTCATTATACAACTTCACGAACCATTATGGATGTAATTCAACATAATTAGTTGTCTAATCATTTGGGAGATTCTTAATTTTAGAGTTTGGGGAGATTAAATTTGAGAACTCGAGAATTTTACTTAAGAGTTGCGTGCCTTTATGAGGATTGCACAATAGCTTGATGGAGTCCAAGAGCTATTTTCAAACGCAAAATTCTAATGAATATGCGGTTCTATTTGGTTTTGATATAATAAAAGAGTAACATTGGAATATTACATCTTAATACAATAAATATAGGTTAGATAATTAAACATAATGAATAATCTTTAGTATAGAAATCATACAAAAGCTAGTTTTGTGGTAGTTAGCTGGATGAAATTTTTTTCTTATGAGTAACCAAAATATTTGTAAGACAATGCATATCAATATAAAATTATCACGATGAACATTGATATAAATTACTATATCCAATGATATCTCTAAATTCAACATTTAGTTTTACAATATTCATTATAAATTTTTAAAAAAATTCTTAACGAAACAACGTAATTGATAAGTCTTGGTCTATGAGGTTAGTATGGGGAAACTTCGCGGTTAAGCGCGCTTGAGCTGGAGCAGTACTGGGATGGGTGATCTCCTAGGACGAACCAATGCTTCACCTCTGTGAGCATCACCTAAATGCAATGAGTGCTAAGTGGACCATTCATTATCATGAGAGATGGGTTCTTGTGAACCACTACTCATGAATCATGGATCAATGAGTTTGTCTCGAAAACTACACGGTTGAATCCTTATAGCAATATCATAAAACTATTTTGTAAATCACCCATGTGTCAATCAGGGGGCATAGTCTGAGCCCCTTGGCTAGATCGGGCACATGAGCATTATCATCCCCGATGAAAGAAGATGACACATGCTAAGTCATCATTCCCGCCACCAGGGCTATCTGCCCATATGAAGGGATCGAATTTTCAAGCATGGAGATTGAATGGAGATTGGACGGATTTGACGCACGGGCGTCCTCTCTCAACAACAGATTGGAGCATTTACTAGTCGCACGAGTGACATATCTCATACTAGATTAAAACATTAACTTCCAAGCCATTTGGTAGATGTAGAGACCAAAATTTGGCTAAGGTGGCATCAGAATGTGTGTGGCTTGATAGGGGAATGAGCAAGAAAGGACTTGACAATCGCGGCAACATACGGTGGGAAGATTTTCTTGGCGGACACTTGGAAAATGTTGTACAATCATCCGTAGTGGAGTAAATACGACCTCGTGCAAACCGTATGAAATTGATCAGTAGTGAAGCAGTCGCTCAGATGTTTAATTATTTCTATGTTGGAAACTCGTGGGAAATAATAGAACTCCCTATATCTACCGGCAGAGAAGACAATGTTGCTCACAAAAATGGACACCCCAATAAGACTAAGGAGCTCCAAGAAAAAATCGGCATTCTTAGTCTTTATAACTGATCAAAGGTTGAAGAAAATATGTCTAAACAAAGACATATTATGTCTTGAGGTAGTCAGGATGGTGCTCGGGAAGAACTACTGATTCTCGAGCAACCAAACAAGGGCAAACTCTGATATATCTTCACGCTTCCTTGCCTCACTCCTGGATTTGAATCTACCAAAGTTGCGATGTTTGTTGCTGCTCAGAATGGTGTTCAAGGTTGCGATCCTGGTGGATGATGTGGACGTGGTTGCAGTGGCTTAGCTGGGGGTGGAAGTAGAATGACAAGATGTTTTTGCTGGGGGTGGAAGTAGAATGACACCCTTTCATTCTCAACCTTGATGAAGCTGGCCTGACTCACCACAGGCACCGGGCAACAATGAGATATAACTTCCTATGTCAAAGGTTGGGGTTTCATGAGGTTGAAGGCATTTAGTGGTGTCATGAATTCGCAGAGTTGGTGGAGTCGTGTCGTTTCTATGATGAAGGAGACTAAGATGGTGGGTGGTGGTGGCTATTTTGACTAAAGCCCAAGATTAGCATCCGGATGGTGGTGATATTGCAGTTTTGCTAGCGCTAGCGTCAGCTCATTTTTGTTTTGTAATGTGAAGGTCTAGGATTTCATGGTGAATGTTTGGGATTGTGAACCCACAGATCTATACTTGCCCTGCTACTTCATGGGGGCTGAATCGATGTAACTTTTTGATGACGTTAATATAATGTATGCAGCTTCGGCTGCTTCTTACAAATAAAAAAAATTCTTTTGTAAATGAAATTTTTAAACATAAAAAATAGAAAAATGTTCAAAATCCTCTATCTTTCTTCAATTAAGTTTAATTTCTTTCTTTTGATTCTTCTCCAAACACTACATGTTGATACTAATGAGAAATAAACACGTTCAGTTCTAATTGTTGAGAAATTTGATATCTACCCAAAATATGATTTCAATGGATGAAATACAATGCTTGGACTACATCAACATGAAAATCTGAAACTTATATGCAAATCTGAAAACTAAATTTCCTTAATATGGAAATACCACGATTAGACCCATCTTCTTTATGATGCCAAAAATTAGCAACACAACGCTTATTAGCACCATCTTATGTGAACTTATAACATCAATATATGAATATTAAAATCACAATAAGATAACAACAATGAGGTACAAATCAGCAACATATGATCATTACATAACACAGGATTTACGTGGAGAAACCCTTGTGGGAAAAAATCTCTAGGTCAAGAAGAGAGGTCACATATACATTATCTTCAAAAAAATGAGATTGCAATACATTAACTTTCATTATCCATTTTTTCTCCACCATGGAAGCACCTATGCACCTACAAACAACCTCCTTATGCCTCAACCTATCCTTGTCCTTGCAAAAAATTCTATATTCAACTATTTCTCATAATTTCTACATCTAAAAGACTGAATTTATAGACTTGTGAAGACAACTTAAGCCCCAAACAAGGTTCCCAAAGATGACCCTTCATTCCAAACATCCCCAACCCTTAGATTTCCACCTCAGAATGTGAAAGGACGCTAGTTTTAGCTCCAATACTTTCCCTCCAACTTGGACACCCAAACTTGGGAGATAAACATTACATTAAATCCAATAAATGATGGAATACCAAGAGACACAAGCCTCATTCCAAGCTCCCACTTGGAGAATACCAATAGTCACTTAAATTTGTCATTTTCAGGTTATCAAATTTATTATTACATTCTATGCATATCCACATGTGGGGAAAATAATATTAAATATTTATGTCCACAAGTCACCTTTATTGTTGCTAGTGGACCCATCACCACTTATGAATATATTACAAAAAAGGTGAAAAATAATATTAAAAAATATTTTCTCTATGCACCCTAAGTGCCTAGAGACTCTTTCCAAGGATGTTAGAACCATGACATGGGATTTACAAGGTGGATGCCACCTTAACCCTAATAGATACACCACATAGTCACTATCCACTAGCAGTTTTGTAGTTGATGATTGAACCCCACAACTCTTAGAAATAACTTACAAGCAATTATCCTATCACAAAGAGAGACCAAGAAAGATGATTTTCTCAATAAATTGATAATTCTATTGATGCAATAACCTAAATGGATGGTTATAATGAGAGATGTGTCCTTATGAAATTGAAAAAAGAAAACCCTAGATAAGGATTTGATTAGATTGTGACAAGTGTCATTATCCTATGCAAGGAGACAACATGATCTATAATTAACCCATATAATAATTAAAAAATTAATTCCTAAGTTTTACTTGACTAATTAAAGTAAAAGGGGCCTAATAATTAATAAATTATTAGGTGATTACCATTTTACTCCAAAAATTAGATCATTTATTATCAATTGGTGACTAGCTTTGACATGCATACACATAGTCCTTTCTCTCAATTCTAAAATTCCAAAGCTATTTATTTGATCATTACCATCAAACATTCAAATTGGGAATATTCAATAATGATAAGATCTATAACCCCAAATTTATTCTTGAGTTCCATTTTATTTATTTGTACTTTAAACCATTACATGAGAGTGTCTTCAACAAGATTAAATTTTCTTAAGAGAAATTAGACCATTTGCACCCTGTGTCCATTCATTGTCTCCTATATAAGTTAGCTAGAACTCAACCCTTAAAATAGAGGACACAAATTGAGTATCAATTCATTTTCTATGGGCATCCAAGGTTACAAAACCAACCAAAATAATTCACAATGTTTATGTCCATAAATTAGCATCATGCAATGACACAGTAGATAACATGAGGATAATAGTGGATTCTAGAGCAATGATAATGGTATTTAATTTTTTTATGGAGTACAATCACTTCCTCATTTTATATTTTTGAAGGTCGCCATGAATTATTTCACCTTTACCCACAAAATTCTTTACGTAAATGAACTAAGAAAATAAATTAGACAAACTATTGAAAATATCATCAATGAGGTTTATTAAGAAAATCAAGGAGGGCTAACCTATAAGCTAATAATTTTATTGTGATATCATCTTGATTCAATTCCAAGATACATGACTAAGAGATGTGATTATGGAATTCATCATTTCTCACCAGGTTTTGGTGTATGGAACTTAATAAAGACATGTCCATTTCCATATAATATTACTAACAATTTTTTCTAGCATTTAAAAAAAAATCCTCTTTAAAGACCTAGATAAATAATCACAATGTAAATAGATAGGAGTATAATCTATAATAGAAATTTGGTTTGGTTTTTAAGAAGGTTTACCTATAAATCAACTATTACTAACCATGAAGCTATAGAGGAAATGAAAAAAAATCATGTTATTGAAATCAACACTGAAATCAAAGGAGAAGAAATAATGTTTAGTGTACACACGGTTGTAGAATAAGAGGCATGGTGATATAAGATAATTTATTGTCAAGAATTGTTGTGGAATATACATTGAAGATGCAAATACCATTAGTGAGAGAATTTGAGATGACATAGCCTCTTAAAGTATAACTAGATTTTCTTTTTTTTCTCCTTTCACTTCCTCTTCATTTTTTCCTCTTTAATTAAACCTAAAGCAGTAAAATATAAACCCTTAAAAATTAGTGTATTGTGAAGATGAAACATCAAATACTTTTTCCTAGTTAATCAGGTCCAATCTCTTTTTCTCTCGAACTCCAAACAAATAAATATCTTTTGGATTTGTTTGAACTTTTGTACTATATACTTAAGAATTTTGAATAAGGAAAGGAAGTATATTGGGATTCCTTGAAGATATCCCTTGAGTAATTTAAGTTTACTTGCTTGACTCAATTTTTTTCTTTCCACCTTGCAAGTTTCCTTTGCACCCTTTCAATGGATGAGCTCCAAAAAGTTTGAGAAATTTTCTTCATAGTAAGAGGGAGCCCTAGATAGGAAGCCAAGAGTTGGGCACAATTGCATCCTAGTTTATCCTTTACATTTTTAAGTAAGTCCACCAAGTAGTGTTGAAAAAATAGAGCTAAATCTTCTCACAATTGATACTTTGGCCCAAAATAAAAACACAATCCTCCAAACATTCCTTTCATATTCTAGCCTCAATAATAGAGGCGTACCCAAAAACAATGGTATTGGCAACAAACTATTGAATAATGAATTTTGAAGAGAAGTAGTAGCTTTAACCCCTTTGAAGTGTCCTAATATAACCATTTTGCCAATATTTTTCCCAATGAATTCCACAAATATTATAAATATTTAAGAGTATAAGTAGTCCTCTATATAAGACCTCTACTATAATTAAAGAGAACTCTAGGGGTTTATTGATTAAAGCTAAAAATATTTGGGTGCTAATACACTCTCCAATTAGGTTGACCACTCTATTTTGAGGGCCAAATTTCTGGAGGACTTTAAGAAAGAACTCCTAGGAGTCCCTATCATGAGCTTTAGAGATATCAATTTTAAGGATCATATCTTGCACATGGCTTCAAATCTCATGCGTTGTTTGAAATATGGAAAATCTAGATAAATAACAAGGCATTATTGGCTAGGTTTTTTTGGGGGTTTTTGAAGCATAATAAGGATTGGAGTTCCATGATGAGACCTTACTATTTGGGTAATATGGAAGTGGCTTCCCTATTTTCTTCTCCCACTATACCTAAAGGGTTTCTTAGTTGGAACAATGTGCTTAAATATTTTAGTTCAATACAAAAAGGGATACTATGGAAGATTAGTGATGACATGAAAATATATTTTTGGGAAGATAAATGTTTGGATCCCCAACCCTTATCCTCTAATTATACCTTCAACTTCTTGCACAATAATTCCAACAACTTCTTCGACTCTTATGTTAAGGATTACTTCTATAGAATTGGGCTAATATTCAAATGAAAATACCTTCTAGAGTGTTTCCACAATCAGATTCACTTGAGGGACATTGTGAAAATCCTTTAGAAGAGACTCTTTAAGATCAAAATCCCAAATTTCCTTGTTGATGATGAAATTATTTGAACTCTAAACAATATATATTCATTCTCCATTTAGTTTGCTTATAGTTTTTGTTGGAGGCCCTTACTAGAAAATATTTTTGGGGGAAGGTTTGGATTCAAAACCTTATTCATAAAGTTGATTTTTTTTGGTGAACTAGTACTCACAAAAACTCATTTCCCAATAAAATTTTAAAAAATAAATTATTCAACTATCTAAAAAATGTATGTTGTGTCAACAAAATGAATAAAATATTCCCCACTTATTCTTCAGATATGACTATTCTAGAGTTATATGGGAAAAAATATGATTAAGTTCAACACTTTTTGGGTGATGAATGATAACCTTGAGAGCTTTATTGAGGGATAGTAATCCCCACTATTCATCTAATTATTAAAGAACTTTAAAAATAGGCCCCCCCTCACCTTGTGTGGTGTATCTAGAAGGAACAAAATAACCAACTTTTCCAAGAAAGTGGGTTAATGAATAAGGGGTCTTCTTTCTTCAACCAAACTTGTTTTGGAAAATTTATCCAACTCCAACACATAATTTGAATTTCCTCTTAGAACCTACTAAAATCCATAGTGCTAATAACTGGGGAATACAAATTGAAATGAGTAAAGTCAAGACATGTCTAGGAAACTAATAAGTGCTAATACCTTTTGGAAACCTCCACATTTGGGTTAGGTCAAGTTGAACTTTGATGGAGATTCTAAAGGAAATATTGGGCTAGTTAGTATTGGAGGAGTGTTGAGATCTCATGAGGGGAAGGTTGATGCTACCTTTGAAAACAAGATAAACGTTAAATCTAATATAAGTCGAAGCACTTATGGATTTTTGGGGGATTAAATTTGTATCCAATGCCTACATCTTGAAGGTGATTATTGATTCCTTAGTTGGGCATGCAACCCCTAGTTAGAACTTGGTGGATACCGTACAAGACAAAAAAGGCCTAATCAATAATCTTTAAAAAATTGAGATTATGCACATCTACCTTGAAGGAAACATGGTCATGGATTACCTTAGTAATATGGGTTTACAATTTGAGTCTTCATGTTGTTGGAGAGGTGAGAAGAATATCCACTCATAATTTTCCTCTCCTAAACATTATCTTTTTAGGATTTTCACTTTAGAGATAAGGTAAGAATTTATGTTGGTTATAAAAGAACTATTATGTTGGATATCCTCTTATAAATGTTTGTCAAACCATGATTATCATGAGAGGGGAATGTAATTATCATATGGAAACCAACAATAATTTTTTAAAGTTGGCTAATACGATGTGACAACATGATATATTTTTGTCTCATGTTGTAGGATGAGGACACATATCATGATCTTTTTTTATCCTCGCCTAAGGTTTCTAGGTTTATTATCCTTTTATAAGGACTCTTTATTGTATTATCATTAAGATGCACATTTATAATGATTCATGTTTTCTTTTATCAATAGCTCTTGTCCTCCATATTTTTTCTATTCTCTTTTTTTTTGTGATAAGTGTTTGATTGCAAGTGATCTTCGGGAGTTATAGGGTTGAGGAATCAACTCCATCATGCAATTTCATATTAGTGGCCAACATGACTGAGCTTGGTAATACTTTATCCATGCAAGTACCAAGAGCATTTTTTTAATAGCCATCTTGAACTAGAATTTTGAACCCCTTTATATACAATTTATCAAGTTTGATATAAAAGAAATAAATATACTCAACATTAAATTCAATAAATAAAGTATCTTAAGCAAAAACACATTCATTAATCTATTCTCAACTAAAGAGAAGGAAGGATCTTAAGGAGGTTGATTGAATGTATGGGGATTAACATGTAAGTTGGAATATTAAAGTATTGGAGCTTAATATTATAGGCACTAGTATAAGGAGTGAAATCTAAGGTACCTCAATCATCCCCAAGAAAACAATTAGAAACAAACTTGGACAGCAATTTAAAGATTGAAAATATTTTTGAGTATTACTAGTAGAAGACATAGTATTATGAGGAGTAGAAGGGGAAGATCTCAAAGGAATTATGAATGAGGGAGTTGATGTTTTACACACACCTATAGCATAGAGTTTTCACACCCTCTTGAAAGAAGACTTAGGTTCTCTTTAAAATTTGACCGCTATCTTTAATATGTTATAAAACTTAAATTTATACAACAATTCTATTTTAATTATTTAAAGATATAACTGTACATAATATTTTATAAAAAAAACTTATTAAATATAAATTTCTAGTTTAATTTTTATACATTCAATATATTCTAATATTTCAATGAAAATTTTAAAATATATTTTAAATATAATTCTATTTCATACACCTTTAAAAAGAAATATCAAAATATCAAGACAATGTAGTGGGATAAGAGATGAAATATGTTTGGTTACTATATTTTATTCTAAATATTCTTTATTTCATAAACAAATAGATCAACACCCAACTATACTTCCACCACCATGAAGAAACATAAAGCATAACAATGCTTAATGTAAAAATGAAATTCATCAATTCTAAAATTTCTAGTAACAAATGTCTACATTGTAAAAAATTCATTCAATATTAAGTATAAATGATTTCATTTCTAACACATTCATATATTTGTTGATCTAATATTCATTTGAAGCAATGAATATTTTCAGGAAATGTACAATCATTTTAAATGATTTTAATATGTAAACTTATTTCATAATGGATTATTAGAACATTCAACTGCTTTGAATATACTTCTTAAAAGATTGAAAAATTACATCTTAATATTGTAAATATAGGTTAGATCATTAAATTAAATAATTAATTATTAATATAAAAATAAAATAAATATCATTTTTGTAATAATTAATTAGATGAAAAAAAACTATATTGAAAATCATAAGCTTTATAAACTAATGTTATCATTGTAAACTCGTCTCAATAAACATATGTATGTATATCTTGTGTGACCCATAAAGAAAAGCCTTAACATGTACCATCATAACCTCTGTCTGCATGAGATGTCCTCCACCCATGTTAAACAAATCCAACAAAATTGAACCCATGGTCATCGTCTGTGTCAAATTATGATATTGCTATCAGGGTTCAACCGTATAGTTTCGAGTCAAACTCATTGACCCATATTTCATGAGGAGTGGTTCACAAGAACCCATCTCTCATGATAATCATCTGTGTCTCCAAATGATTAAAAGATCCGATCCAAAACCTTTAAATTAAATATATTTAATTCAACAAATATATAATATAATATCAGACCATCTTACAATTTTGTTCCTCTGGTATAACTATGATGGCTCAGCCTTGCCACAGTGTGTACTATATGTATGGCTCTACATCCAAAACTAACTTTTAGCAGTGCCCACCAATCTATTAGAAGAACAAGGAAATTAACAGAGGATTCAGATGGTACGTTGCCCATAAAAGCCTTCAAGAAATTACTTGATGCCAATTGAACAAGCAAAAGGTGGTGAAGCAAGTGATTGTACTGTTTACTGCAGTTGAATGAAGAAGATAGGATAGGTCATCAAAGAAAGAATGTGGATAGTTAATGACGGCTTCTAGCGTACAATGCAATATATCCCAAACAGTGTTCTTCACAGGACAGAGATTCTAAGCTAGAGGTAGTAAGTACAATGGCGCTATTGGAGATTCACTGACCAGCCACCAGTCCGTGGATTCTCTATTGACATTGTTTTACTATCATGTTGAATGCTGTTGGGAGCAATATTTCAAAGTGGAAGTTATTGTGATAGTTTACTTAAATGTAATGTTTCTCAATGGTCAAAGTCAATAGTAATTTTATATTATTAGCATTTTTCAGTAATCTTATTTTTATTGATCAAAATTTCAAATTTATTTTTTATCATTGAATTGAGTGTAAGGTGATGAAAAATGATGATGCATCTTCAAGTGTTACTAATAGATATTTGTTGATAAAAGAAGAAAGAGAAATATCATATAAAAATGGTGTATGATGTGAAGGGGGGAGAAGAAAGAGAGAGGACATAAAAATGATGTATGATGTGAAGAGAGGAGTACGAACGTTTCATCCCATGGTGAGTGGAGATAAATGATCTTAATTTTGTTTATTTTACCACCTCTCAAATATTTTTCAAAGAAAATTTGTTAGAATATTAGTTTAAAGTGGTAGTTCCACTAGAAAAAGTCGTTACTTGGAATTAAAAGGTACATGTTTCAAAATCTTTAAGAGAATGTTTAATGCACTTGAATATAGTATGAGGGTAAACCCACAAAAGTGGTTTACAATTTGAGTGAGGAAGGAAAACTTGCAAAAAATGACCCCATGCAAAAAAAATATGGTTTTTGGGGTTCAAATGAACCCATAGGTTCAAACAAACCAAAAAAGGGTTTGAATGAACTCTAGTTCGAACAAACCAGTTAAATACAAGGTCCCGCCATTTCCACCAAAAAAAAAAATGTTTTGAAAGGGGGGTTCATATGAACCCTGGCTCGAACTCCCTTTTCCTTCCTTCTCCCCCTCAAACACCAAAAAAATCTAGAATTTTGTGCTTCGAAGCTTGGGTTGAGGATGAAAATGGAGGAGACTTCACAAACCCAACTAGATGATGGTAGTCCTCAGAACTAACTATCCAACAAATATAATTTTAATATGTTTTGGTTTTATTATGTATTTGTTTTTTTTGTTTTATTAAACATAGGTTTTTCACCGAAAATCAAGCTCTCTATTCTGCACATGTAGAAAAATAGTAGATTATCAAAAAATAAATAAAAAATGAGTGCACTAGATATTCAAGTCCTTGATCCAACAATTTTTTTTTGAATTTTGATACATAGAAAAGAAGTTATGTTGTATACGATCCACCTATGTTTGAATTGTAATTGGTTTGACTCTGAAAATTGATTAAGGAAAAAATATTCAATAAAAAACTATGAGACCAATTGGAAGCACTAGATACCGAAGTTAGAAATCTAAAATCGAAAGAATTAGAATTTTATCCTTCATGGAAAAACAAATATGTTGTATATGGTGAGCGTCACTCCTTAAAAATGATGTTTGCTGAAAAAAACTAGTTTTCGAAGGAGATGGAAAAAGAAGTGCAATCTGATTCCAATTCTTTTGAAAAATATATATTTAGAATCTAGGGACAAAATGTCAGAAATCACTAGTTTGCATCATCTTCAAATTCCTCACGGTTTAGGCGCTATAGGTGCCTGAAAGTGAAGATTTAGTTAGAAAAAAATATTTTAGTGTCTAGTTTGGCCAAAAAATTGTAAACCACTATTGTGGGATCACCCATGAAGGTTTAATAGGTTAAAACAAATAACAAACTTATTTATTTTCATAATTGTAGATAAGAGGGATTATTTTTAGAGAATGGAAAAATAAGGTGTTAGACAATATTGTATAAAATGTGTCTTTTATTGAATCTAACACCTTACAGAATAAATATTTATTTTGTCACCTACTTTTGAGGTCATTCATTTGATACCTAATATGAATTTTAAAGATTTCAATGTTGTATCTAGTGGATAAAGTGTAATGAGGTCAAAGAGGAGGTTGGTAGACATAGACAATTTGAGGAATTTCTATATCTTTAGCTACTTCTCACTCATAAATTATATTTTACATGAGAAGCTCTAGTTCTTCATTTGTGTCTCTTCTTTGAGAAAGGTGGATTGAAACTTTTATAAGCATGAATAGTTATCTATATAATTTTACACTTGGAAGACAAGAAGGAATCTAGTGTAGTTAAAACTCAATATGGATGGCTACCCAAATAGTGTAAAAATTTATGAATCTAAGAAATTACACTCTTACAAGGGTCATGAGATAACTTGATGGAGCATTATGAATGTTACTCAACATAAATGGTTGTCTAATAATTTGGAATATTCTTAATTTAAGAGTTTGGGGAGATGAAATTTGAGAACTCGTTAATTTTACTTAAGAGCTACACCTTTATGAGGGTTACATGGTAGCTTGATGGAGTTCTACCTAGTCCAAGAGCTAATTTCAAATACAATCTTCTAATGAATATATGGTTCTATTTGGTTTTGATATAATAAGGGAGAAACATTGGAGTATTACATTTTTATAGAATAAATATAGGTTAGATAATTAAATGTAATAAATAGTCATTAATATAGAAATAATACAAAAGATAGTTTTGTGGTAGTTAAGTTGGATGAAAAGGTTTTTATATGGGTAACCACAATATTTATAAGACAACACATATCAATCTAAAATTATCACAATGAGCATTGATACAATTTAATATATCCAATAATATCTCTAAATTCAGTATTTAGTTTTACAAATATTTATTATAAATTTTAATAAAAATTCATAACGAAACAACATAGTTGATAAGTCTTGGTATGTGATGTTAGTATTAGTATTACCCAAATTAAAATAGTATCATACATAGTAACTAAAAATCTTTTGTAAATGAAACTTCTAAACATAAAAAAGAAAAAATGTTCAAAATCCTCCATCTTTCTTCAATTAATTTTATGTTATTTATTTTGATTCCTTTCCAAACACTGCATGTTGATATACCATGTAATCACTAGTTGTTAAACACCCGAAATACTGAGAGGAGGGATGATCAGTATTCTCTAAAATTCATTAATTTAAAAGTGCATTCAAAGAATTTCATTGAATTTGTAGAAGTGGAAAGAAACAATTAAATCATGCATCACAAAAATCAGCACAAGAACGCCAAATTTATGTGGAAAGACCTTGAAAGGGAAAAACTATGGTGAGTATTAGCGCATAATTTATCATAACTAGTTACAATACATTACAAGAGGCTCACTTCCTAAAGGACTCACTATCCAAAAAAATTTAAGGGCTCACTACCCAAGTAAGATCAATTATTCTAGAATTACAAAAGATATAGAACAAAGTGGCTCACTGCTAGATTTTGAATGGCTAACAATGTATCTACAATATGCTGAAGATATAGTTCCAGTTAGGCTCAGTACACTAACTTCACATAATTAATTCTTCACCACTATCACTGATGCAAAGCAGGGGTCTCACATTCAAACATACCTCAAGCAACTATTGATCAAAACCCTAACACATCAAACAAATGATTCTTCTTCACAAATTGCCATTATTCCTCGTAGCACAACAAAAGGGGTTTTCCTCACTTAATTTTCATACCAAGCATCAAAAACACAAACCAATCACCATTCCAGATACCCTTTTGGGAGTTTAAAAACATATCAAAATTGCAGGTATGGTTTCTTTGGAAAAAACCCTTCAAAATTATATTGCTACATTGCTCTTTAGACCTAATTAGGCTTGTTTGATGCTAGGTTTGTATCAAAAAGTAATCACCAGGCTTCAACTCATATTCCAAGGCTTCCAACACATCAATTAGGGTCTTAACACTCATCCCCAATAATTCCAAACAACTTTTCAAGGTCTTTCCTATAAACCTTAGCTCCTAGGCACTTTTGTACTAAAAAACATGAAGGTTTTCAACTAGGGCATCACCAAATCTTTATCAATATACCTCCCCTACTCTTTCCAACCACATGAAATAAAAATATACACCTAAATATTTCATTCCACTAAGTTAGAGAATTTCCTATTGGGTGGAATGGCTCACAAATCCATTTTCTTTAATCAAACCCTCAAAATCAGGGTTTCATGGCAATTTTCAGAAAAAATGCTTTAAGTCACTCAAATCTTGATGAAAATAATGAAAAAAATTTAAAATTATAGGTGATTCACTCCTCCATCAATTATAACTCATAAATTTTCACTTACATGTTGTACAAGGCTGTACTGAGGTCTATAGGAACAATTTTGGCCTTTTCAACGTAGAAAATAGAGCTTTTATTGAATTTCAATCTTCAAATCAACTCATAGAACCTTGATTTGACCCTTACATGTTGTATTTAAGCATTAAAAATCAAAAACCAACCAAAACAATTGACTCTAACAACCTTTTAAAATTCTTGACCATTTAACTTCCCTTTTACATCAAAATGCAAAAAGTTGCTAGGCAACTTTTTTACAATTTTTGCAACTTTACCAAATTGAATCAAAATGACTCCCAAACCACTAAAAACAACCTAAATTGACTCCAAAATCATAAAAAGTGGTATTTAAGACCTTATTATAAACAAAAATACCTAACATCTAACTCTTTCCCTCATTTTCACCTTAAGAGCTATGGTGCTCTGCACCATACTCCTGGGAAAATTTGACTCAAGTCCCCTTGAGGATAATGTTGCAACAATGGATTCAAGTTTATTCATGTAATCTTCTGATATTCAAGTGGCATATCCATTTGGAAATCCCTTCCAATGATTCAAATACTAAAAACATGCATTGTCTCTTGCCTTTGACTGGTTCTTCACTTGAGACTAATATTCTTCACTTGATGTATGATCTTTCATCTATGCTACATTTGAGAATGTTGTCAAAGTTGCTTCTTCATCTACAACCACACCTCCTTGTGCCTTGTAATGCACTGCCTTCTTCTTTACTCCCATTATGTGCTCATATTTATCCACATTTCCTTGCAACTTACTCTTAACCACTTCACTTCTATCTTTCATCTCTTCCATCGAATGCTATGCCCCTATATCTTCTACTTTATTAGGTTCACCAACCTATAATTTGATAGAAACACAATGACCATTATCCTCCTTTGAAAGTAGTGAATAAATTACCTCTCTTATCTTCATATCAACACACTTCTTAAGTCCTTCCTAAATCCCCAAGATCCATTCATCCTTGACCTTCAACAAAGCATATTTTAACCCCAACTCAATATAATTTCCCTCCAAAATCAGATTCTTCATGTCTGCTATCTTCACTTCTCTAAGTCTAGGAGTGGCTACAAAGTTACTATCCTCCTTTTCCTCTACCTTTATAAACTCTTTCCTACCAACCATCATCACATTGGATTGCTTATTTTTTCCTTTATCATCTTCTTTCAAGGGTGTCAAAGTATAAAAGACTCCATCTTTTTTTATCTCATAAGTATTTTTCCTACCATCATACATTGCATGCCTATCAAATTGCCAAGGCCTCCCTAGCAGAAAATGGCACACATCCATAGGTAACATATCACATAAAATTTTATCTTTCTACCCTCCTATATTGAACTCCACCCAATCTTGCTCATTAATTAAAACATATTGACCCTCATTCATCCAAGAAACTTTATAAGGAGTATCATGTGGTATTCTAGGCAATCTAAGTTTCTCAACCATCTCATTAGAAACAATGTTGTTTGTGCTTCTTGAATCGATCACAACCTTACATACCTTACCCATGTACTTATAAGTGGTTTTGAAGAGTGTCTTTATTTGTGATGGCTCGTTCTCCTTTGATGCCTTGATGAGTGTTCACCTTACCATTAATGATTCTCCAACTTCAGAAGCAACATGTTGTGATGAAGAGTTTACACTCTCAATATCCTCTTCTTGTACCAATCGAGTCCTTCTTTCACCTCCATTTGAACTGGAATCTTTTCCTTCATTGTACTACCATGCTTGGTGTCCAAATTTGTTGCATTGATAGCACCTTCCTGTGAATCCTTGTGAGCCTCTTCCTTGACCTCCAAATCTACCTCTAAAGCCTGATCTACCACCTCTAAATCCACCTCTTGCATCAACAACTTTTTCTTTGTCCTTTCTTGTATCTTCTTGACCTTCATGTGACTTCATTGAAGTAGAAAATGTTCCTCTTCCTCTAGAATTACTATGTATTCCCCTTGTTTGTTTGTCTTTCCTTCTCTTTAACTTTTCTTTTGCCATTATTACCATTTGATAGCACTCCTCAACCGTTCTTAGATTTTCCAAGGTTAGCTCATCTTGAATGTTTAATATTAACCCACTAAGATACCTAGCCATCTTCTCCACAAAATCCTCCATGTGACCCGCCCTTATACTCAGCCTATAGAACTCATCAGTTTAAGCTTTAACATCTATTTCTCTTTGCTTCAAACCTTGAAGTTTCTTGTACATTTGAAGTGCATAATCACATGGTAGAAACTTTCCCTTAATATTACCCACCATTATATCCAAAGAAGCAATTTTTGACTTACCTTTCTTCCTCATTTTAGTCTACTCATGATCCCACCATAATAAAGCATGCCCCTTCAACTTTTTTTTTGTAATCTTCATCTTTTGTTCATCAGGTACATCTTCACACTCAAAGTAGTTATCCAGTTCTACAATCCAATCCAAAAGTTCTTCATCATTTATATTACCTCCATACATAGGCAAATCAATCTTCACCTTGTGTTTGTATTCCTTGATTGATCTCGGTAGCTTGGCCACCCTCTACTCATCAGGATCCAACTCTTCTTCTTGAGTCTTTTCTGGGGGATTCTCCTTTTCCCCTTCCTCTTATTGGTCACTCTCATCATCTATGACCACACCTATTATTTGATGTGTTTCCATAGTCTCAAGCCTTGTATTCAACCTATCTTTTAGTTCCTTCAACCTTCTAATCTCTCTTCCAGTCTTCTCTTCCATCTCATTCATCTTTCTTACTATAGTGTTACCTTTTGGAGGCATCTTGTTCACTTTTCACTTCAACCTTTCTCTCCCCTATAGACCTACCTATGATATGATAATAATTTTATGTATATAAAGGGTCTCAAATTCAAACCTAATTCAATCAACTATTGATCAAAACCCTAACACATCAAACAAATGATTCTTCTTCACAAATTGCCATTATTCCTTGTAGCACAACAAAAGGGGTTTTCATCACTTAACTTTCAGACCAAACCTCAAACCCACAAACCAATCACCATTCTAGATACCCTTTTGGGAGTTTCAAAACATATCAAAATTTTAGGTATGGTTTCTTTGGAACAAACCCTTCAAAATTCTGCTGCTACGTTGCTCTTTAGGCTTAATTAGGCTTGTTTGATGCTAGGTTTGTATCAACAAGTCATCACCAGGATTCAACTCCTATTACAATGCTTCCAAAAAATAAATTAGGGTTTTTACACTCATCCCCAATCATTCTAAACAACTTTTCAAGGGCTTTCCTATAAACCTCAACTCCTAAGCACTTTTGTACTCAAAAACATGAAGATTTTAAACTAGGGCATCACCAAATCTTTATCAATATGCCTCCTCTACTCCTTCCAACCACATGAAATAAAAAAATACACCTAAATCTGTCATTCCACCAAGTTAGAGCATTTTCAACCGGGTGGAATGGCTCACAAATCCATTTTCTTCAATCAAACACTCAAAATCAAGGTTTCAAGGAAATTTAAAAAAAAAATGCTTTAAGTCACTCAAATCTTGATGAAAATAGATGAAAAAAATTGAAAATGATAGGTGATTCACTCCTCCATCAATTCTAACTCATAAATTTGCACTTACAGGCTGTATAAGGCCATACTGAGGTTTGTAGCAACAAATTCAGCCTTTTCAACGTAGAAAATAGAGCTTTTATTGAATTTGAACCTTCAAATCAACTCCTAGAACCTGTCTTCGACCCTTACATGGTGTATTTAAGCATTACACATCAAAAAACAACCAAAACAATCAACTCTTACAACCTTTTAAACTTATTAACCATTTAACTTCCTTTTTACATCAAAATGCAAAAAGTTTCTAGTCAACATTTTTACAATTTTTGTAACTTTACCAAATTGAATCAAAATGAATCCAAAACCACTAAAAAAAACCTAAATTGATTCCAAAAGCATAACAATTGGTCTTTAATAACTTATTATAAACAAAAAGACCTAACATCTAACTCTTTCCCTCATTTTCACCTTAAGAGCTATGGTGCCCTGCACTAATCACATTTCACACTTCTCACTCTCACCCATCATCATCTACTCCATCACATTATAAAAATAATGAATTTAAATAATATATATATGTATATATTTCACAAATAATCATATCATGAATTTGGTCAGCCTAAATAGATGAAATATGTGACACCATAACCTATCAACTCAAAACTCCATCATATGTACCTTGCGGAAGAAACCAAAATGTGGTCTTCGCCAAAATAGGTTGGCATGAATTATAATAACTAGATTATGAATCTAATTCATACTTAAATTAACACCGCATGACCCAAAAACCCTTAGGTTGGCACTACACAACAAAATTGGTGAAGCAACAAGTGAATGAACCAACTGCTCATTCACAACTTGATTTGAAGACCACCTAAAACTTGGATTGCACACTCATCTAACATCTCCAATAACTTCTTAAAATATACAAAGCACAATGATCATCTGCGGTGAAATGCAGAGCATTCCAACATGAATTTTGCAACTGTAATTATGTCTCTTGTTAGCTTGATACTCTGTCATCATATCTTCCACTAGGAAAGACATAAAACCGTAAAAAATTGGATATATATTTCTTCAACATGTTTCATTATCACCTCAAAATTTTATGAGAAGATATTGTAGTACAGAGCAATGTGAACCATAAAATTGACGCTTTGTTACATCACTATCTTAGTCAAACATAACCAGTTTCTCATAAACACATGGTTTGCTCTGAATTGTATACATACTGATGTACCATCACTTCTACAATGGGTTACCATAAATGACAACACAATATACCATAATTCTCATGTTTCCAACACTATCCACTAGTAGTTTTTGAGTTGATGTTTGAACCCCACAACTCCTAGAAATCGCCTACAAGTAATTATCCTATCACAAAGAGAGATCAAGCAAGATGAATTTTCTCATAAAATTGAGAATTATATTGATGCAATATACTAAATGAATGGTTAGAATGAAAGGTGAATCCTTATGAAAAGGAAAAAATAAAACCCTAGATGAGGATTTGATTAGATTGTTACACATGTCATTATCCTATACAATGAGACAACATGACCTATAATTATCCCAATCTAATAATAATAATAATAAATTGTTAAAAGTAAAAGGGGCCTAATAATTAATTAATGATTAATTAATAATTAGGTGATTACCTTTTTACTCCAACAAGTAGATCATTCATTACCTATTGGTGACTAACTTTGACTTGCATGCCCATAATCCCCTTATCTAAATTCTAAATTCCAAACCTATTAATTTGATTATTACCACCAAACTTTAAATTTGGGAATATTTAATAAGGATAAGATCTGTAACCCCAAATTTATTCTTGAGTTCCATTTTATTGATTTGCACATTAAACCCTTACATGAGATTTTCTTCAATAAATTTAAAATCCTTAAGAGAAACTAGATTGTTTGCATCCTTTGTCCATTCCTTGGATTCTTTTGAAGTTATCTATCACTCAAGCCTTAAAATAAAGGATACAAATTGGGTATCAATTTATTTTCTATGGGTATCCAGGGTTACAAAACCAACCAAAATAATTCACAATGTTTATGCCCATATTAACAAAATGCAATAACATAGTAGACAATATGGGGATAACAATGGATTCTAGAGAAATGATAATGTATTTAATTTATAGAGTAAAATTATTTCCTCATTTTCTATTTTCTAAGGTCACCATGAATTATTTGACCTTAACCCACAAAATTATTTATGCAAATGAACTAGGAAAATAAATTAGACAAACTATTGAAAATATCATCAATGAGGTTTATCAAGAAAATGAAGGAAGACTAATCTATAAGCTTGATTCAATTCCAAGATACATCACTAAGAGATGTGATTATGTAATTCATCATTTCTCACTAGGTTGCGGTGTATGCAACTTAACAAAGGCATGTTAATTTTCATATAGCATCACTTAAAGACTTTTTCTAGCCTTTTTTTGAACAAATCCTCTCTAAAGACCTAGATAATAATCACAAAATAAATAGATAGTGGTATAATATATAATTGAAAGAGTTTTTCTTTCAATAAGGTTTACTTATAAGTCAACTATTTCTAACCATGGAGCTATAGAGGAAATGAACAAATTTCATGCCATTTAAATTAACACTGAAATCAAAGGAGATAGAAATAATATTCAATGTAGATATTATTGAAGGTTGTAGAATAGGAGGCATGTTAACATTTAAGATCAAATTGTTAAGGATTTTTGTTTAATAAAAATTGAAGATGCAAATACCATTAGTGAGAGAATTTGAGATTTTTGAAGTTGGGAAAATCAACTTCATGGCTCCCAAAAATCACCTGCAATCAAACACCTATCACAAAAAGAGAGAATAGAAAAAATATGGAGGCCAAGAGCTATTGATCCAAAAAAACCATCAATGATTGATTAATGTGCATATTTTAATGATTATACAAATAGAATCCTTATAAAAGGATAATTAACCTAGAAACACTAGGTGAGGATAAAACAAGATCATGACATGTGTCCTCATCCTATGACATGGGACATATAAAGAAAATGACCCAAGTAAGCTTAAGTAAATAGAGGAAAAGGAACCTAATAATTAAATAAATAATTAATTAGGAATACATTTTACTCTATCACCCCCCTTAAGTGAAACTCAGGGAGAAGCTAAAACCTCTAAATATGAATGCATGATGGGTCCTGACAAACAAGGCCTAGGTGAGGTACCCATGTACAAAAAAAATATCTCTCAAAATTGGAGAAAAGGAGAAAAACCCTATGGAAGAAAAATCCTCTCTAAAAGAGAGAAATACAAGTGAAGGATTGAAGAAGCCTCCAAAATAAAGTGAAGGACTAAGAAGCTTGTAACCAAGATTGTCCCAAAAGATAGGAATAAATGATGAACATGAAGAACACCACTGAATCATGAAAACACTACAAACACTGTTGAAGAATGACTACTATAGTGTTGAAAGAAGAACCTCCACTAAAATAGATGTTAATCAGGATAAAGAAGACAAGAATCTATATGAGTGCCCCTAATGAAACTACTTGAATTAGATGTAAAACAACGTTAAAACATCTAGAGCTTGAAGATATAGATGGAACATGTACCAATAGTTTGAAGAATTGATCGAATGAAAATGGAAGGTCACCTCCAAAAATAGGAATTTAAGAGTGTCCATATGGTAAATGTTCCATCTCACCAAAATGCAGTCATTGCATCCACCTAGTACATAGGAAAAAATACTATATACATAGCTCACTCTAATGCAAAACCAAGGATGTATTAGCACAAATATTAGAAACCCCCCATAATGCTGACAAGGGAGAGCCATGAAAAGTACACTAAAATTGAATTATATAAAGAAGTGCATGAAGAACCAAGAAAAGGAAAACATGCAAACATGAAAGTATCATAAAATATTAAGGGTGTGCAAACAAAAGGAACAAACACATGTGTTAAGAATCATGTGATTCACTACTATCATGGAAGGGACTCACTTGACAAAGGTGTGATGGAAAACAAAGGAAAAAATCAGCCCCCCATGGCACTTTATATCATAGTGCAAGTAAAATAAGGCACAAGATGATATGCAAGATCCCAAAAATTCTACACTTTAATGTTGAGGCACTTTATTTCGATGTGTTTACATAATAAAAAGCTCTTACAATGGAAGCCCACAATTTCCAAAATATGACTACATGCTGAAAATACAATTCTCTAATAGAAAATGATTAAAATTATAGTACCATGACAAAGTACACAAAAAATGCACTTTAAAAAAAACAACACCCAAAAGGGAGTCCAAATGCAGAAGATATGGCCTATCGAAGTCTCCAAAATGAGAACTACACAACAATAGCACTAAGAAAACTAATTTTTGGAAAAATCTAGAATTCCAAACTAGGAAAAGTTTACATTTCATGCCCCCATTTAATGTCCCATCATTGATAACCGATCTGAGAGATTCCCCAAGGGTCATTTTGCATGTTTTTTCCTTGAAGGTTTCCTAAATTTTGTTGTCCCATATTTTTGAGTTTTTAGGCTATCTCTTACTTGCTTACCTTGCATGATTTCTCATCGCTCTTTATCCTTTTTATGTTCCTCCCTTTTTCCTCTAAGTCTTTCGAGTATCAGCCTTCAGCATTACCCTTTACCTCTTACCATTCCCTCTCCTCTTCCATTTCTTCCTTTCTTTTGTCGGCCTTATTTGGAGATTTGACCTCATTAGCGCAAGGTCCCACACCTTGAGGTCATTTCCATTGTGTAATTGGAATGTTGAGCTTCGTGCTCAGCAGGGAGCAATTTCATGTGACAACAGTTTTTGGCATGCCCGATGGGACTACTTCTCTCCATTTAAAATTTGGTGTTTTCTTCAATGCATTTTTCCTTGTGAGGCATATCATCAAACACCATGGTGACTCCATTAAAAATCAACTGGTTCAAGCAACCCAATGCCATTTCATTCCATTGAAGAAGTGGTGCCTTCTTCAATGTTTTAGCCTTTGAAGGCATTTCTTTAAGCACCTAGTAACTCTACAATATACATATTTGGGTGACTTTTTGTATGTACCCAAAATCTCTGGTTGGGCAATCCTCTACTTTCCTTTCAAATTTTTGAAGCATTTTCCATCCTTTAAAATATCATATTTTAATAGAAACAACATCTACATGCAACCATTTCATGATAATTCTAGCTTTGTCCCTCCCAATCAACCATATCAGGTTGATTATACCTCCCATTTCATTCCAAAGAGCCCTGTTGTTGTGGGATATCAAACTTCTCAAAATGCATACCACCCACCCCACCCTGCCTAGTCTTCTTGGATGCCTACACATTCATATCAACAACCCCAAGAGATTCATCATTTTGAAAATCAACCTTGTGATCCTTCCTTTCCACCCCAAAATGAGAGTGAACTCATGTCCATGGTGAAGGATCTCTTTAGACATATTATTGAGATTAAAGAGCATCAAGCATTTGACCTACAACAGGAAGAATGTGAAAATCAAGCCTATCAGGGGTAGTAGTGTTATTTCCCATAACATGAGTTTTTCCATCAAGCTCGTCGTTCGAAACAAAAAAATTTAGATGCTCAATGGAGGTATGAGTAGCAGATGGAGGCACAAAGATGGCAACACGAAGAGTGTACAACAAGAGATGTTGTTGCTAGGAAAGAATAAAACTAGCTTTCCATTTCCCTAGCACAAGTGCTCAAGACTCAAACAATCCCTTGTGTGCCTAGTTCCAATCAAGCGCCTCCACCATTTCCAAGATAGACTGTTGAGGAGGTAAGAAAATATAAGTCTGTGAGCTTTAACAAACCTAGTAAGCCTCTTGAAACTCCTATCAACCCTCCTTTTGTTTCAGAACAACCTATTGTGCAAGATGTATGCAAGCACAAAAAAAATAGTTTCAAGAATCCTAATCAGCCCCTTGAAAATCCAATACAACCTCTTGTTCCATCAAGTGAATCTTCTATGTTGGAGATCCTAAGTTTTGTGAACCTCTATTCCTCACAAGAAACTATCCTTGAGGAGGTTTTTGTTGTGGAGCCTTCATGTGCTCTTGAAAATGAGTGTCTTGGTTTGTTGCAAGAAAATATTGAAGATAAAAATTGTTGTAGCAACAAGACATTAAAAAGGTAGAGAAAACTGATACAATAGAGGAATTAGTCCTCCCTTTTGATGTCCTTCCTTATTTTGTTGAAGATGAAGAGGATAGATCAGCTATACCTACATCAGTTGAAGCATTCAAATAGCTTTTTTTGGGATTGATGGTTGATGATAACTACATATTTTTGGAGCAACAACAACAAACGTGTTTAACTCCTGTTATAGTGGATGAAGATCCACAATCTATTGAGGTCTATAGTTCTAAGGTGGAGGACTTATTTTGGGGTGATTTAGAATTTTTTTTTAAAGCTTGGATGCCAGTCTTTCACCCCCAAAAGAGCAGTGTTGTGGGTAGCAGTATAAGAATGAAGAAGAAATAGAGGATGTGGCAACCATTACATGCCAAGAGTCTAATTTTGTTACAACCATTTTCCAATAAAGAATTAAAATCGAGAGGGAATTTGAAGAATTTAGTTCTTCACTTGAAGTGTCTCAAAAATATAAGTTTTGTGTTGATGAAGTGTGCATCAATGCAAATTATTTTGTAGTTATTGAGTAACCACACATTTGTTTGGAGAGTGATTCTCTCGTTGCTCAATTTTTTTGTATGCCTGAGCTTCAAAGCTTTTAATTTGAGATGCATAAAGAAGAGATTCCTTGTGCAGATCAAAAATTACATTCGACATATTTTGCATCACCATGTGATCTAGAAAATTTCTCTTTTTGTTTCAGTTCATGCATTGAAGAGGTCAATGATGGTGGCATTGGCCCATCCTTTTGTGAAGTGAGTTCTCTTCCCTCTACAAAAGGTTTGTTCTTGGATGCTGACTTTCCTTCAAAGTTCACCCTACTATTGTATGTTCACCTAAGGCATCAATGTTAGATGAGTCTAATACTTTCATCATATGGTTCCCTTGCAATGGAAAAATTTATAGTGAAGTGATCCTTCACCTTGTAAGCATTTTGTGCATTCTCATGCATGTTGGTAGTAGTTTTTCAGTGGTTGTAGCTAGGTGAGGTCTGCAACTATGGTTTGATGGAGATCAACTCCTTCAAAAGGTTCATCTTTGACAAAGGCAAGCTTCTATTCTTTTCTTTTTATTAGTTTGTGTACATATTGTAAATATTTTCCTTCCATGAAGTGTTTTTTCACACCCTACATTCTCCTTAAGGGAATGTATGCTCTTAGCTTTCATGCTTTCCTCCAAGTGTTGTTGCACATGTTTTTGTTGGCAACACAAGGGTAGACAACTGAGAGGGGGGGGAGTGAATCAGTTGTCTTAGAAATTATACTTATTAAACTTATTCTCAGATCTGATAATTAAACATGAAAGAAAAAACCATCACCAGATTAGAAACACACATAACACCTAGATTTTTGCATGGAAAACCTATTAGGTGAAAAAACACAATGGGGGTTAATCCACAAGTTTATACTCTATTAAAAGTATAGTAAATAGGGAATGCACATGCATTCAGGCACACTGCCTATAGCTCACTACTCAAATACAAAAAGGCTTACTACCCAAAGGAAGACACACTATCTTATAGTTATATTCAGATTAAATTCATTTGAGAGATTTTAAACTGAGAAGATAACATCTACTAATGTCTGATTATAGTTTCAGTTAAGCACATGAACACACTTTCTTCTACTCACTCTTCACACTTTAATTCTGCCTTCGAAATATCTAAAATTTATTTTCACATAGCACTCACACTTCACACATCTCGCATGTCTCAAATGATGTACAAAATATCTCATATATATCTACAACCAAGAATAAAATCAACTACATGTCGACTTCAATAAAATATAAAATGAATACAAACTGTCGGACCAAAACATAAATGATTATCAATGAGAATCAACCAATGTCAGCCACAACATAGTGATGACCCAACACAACATCCTCAAACATGAAACATCTTTAATAATTATTCCTTGAGGATCCACAACATGCTAAAATCACCCTATTAGTCATGAACATGAAAAACATGAACACACAAAATAAAATCACCAATCACAAGCACAATGATCAATGCGAACATATGACACAAACAGAGGATGATCTAGAAAACATCCACAAGCATCATGAATCACCAAAGAATCATCCACAACAACTAAACTTACTATAATTACATCACCCTCTTTCAGGAACACCAATTGAAGCAACAAAAAAATTGTTAGAACACAGATACTCATAACTCGATCAAATCTTCATGCGGATCTTAGAAACTTAATGTGGATAAACTAGATATACTAAAAAAGAACCCTTTAATCCACAACCTTTGATCATCAACATACTGAGCTAGCCAACATATTGAACTTCAATTCACCATTGACAACCTGCAACTTAATTTATTACAAATTTCTCAATATCCTTGACATATACAACTTTTAATACATTAATGTCAATAGTGTTGACATCAATGACAACCACATATCAACAACATCCAAAAATCTCCCCCTTTGACATTGATGGAAACACATGATGTGAAAAACACCATCAAAACAACTTTCTCTTAGCACTTTATCCCCCTTAGATTTTGAATCTTCTCCCCAGATAATTCACAGTTTTTCACATGACTCTTCTCCCCCTTTGACATCAATGAAAAATATAATGTGTATCTTTCTCCACACAAGTTTTGAACCACATTTTTGAACATCTGACTACTCCCCTTGAGTAGCAGCCACCACAACATCAATCCAAATCAAGATATGACTATGAAATACATGGACTGATGCAAGTCAATGCACCTTAGTTATGATTAGGAGGGGTAAGAACATCTAGATTCCCTCTGAGATACTCAAAAGTATCCTTAGGAAAAGGCTTATCTACAATCTATTCCTTAGAGGGTGTCAAGCTCCTTCAATAATTTAATAACTAAGCCTTTACAACCGTGATTCAAAGATTGGACATCTAACCTGAATAGCCATTTGAACCATCATGAAGGTGCATTTAAATTTTCAACCTAGGGACGTGAACTTGAAATGGGTCAACATAGTATGTGCACTAGGAACTCAAAGTAGTCATCTTCATTCTATAACTAAGAAAGATTCAATACTGAAAGTAAATTGCAAGGAAAGGAACAAAGTAAATGTTGAACATCACTCAACAATTAAACTAAGCTAAACATGCATGACAAGAATGGAAATCTGAGCAACAAACAAGAAACTACTCTGTCTTCTTTGGCTGCAGGAACAATCACAAAATGGAATTCTAGTGGCTGGAGGAATAGTCGGTACCAGATTCTTAACTAAGTACTAAACAAAAACTAATAACTAATCTAGCTAAACTAAAGGACGAATACTTACCAACTGACCCCCCTTGGATGAGTATACTCTAAAACTAATATAAACTCAAATTCTCAACTCAAAATTTCATCTTATTCATTGGGAAATGCAAACACAAAAGAGTAGCTTGTTTGGGAATGCTATATTATCAGATCAATAATCAAAAAATTAATTCCTAACTATAGCTTGACTAATTAAAGTAAAAGGGGCCTAATAATTAACAAATTATTAGGTGATTACCTTTTTAATCCAAATATTAGATCATTCATTATCAATTGGTGACTAACTTTGACATGCATACCCATGGTCCACATTCTCTAAATTCTAAAATTCCAAAGCTATTTATTTGATCATTACCATCAAATTAACAAATTATTAGGTGATTAAATTTTTACTCCAAAAAGTAGATCATTCATTATCAATTAGTGACTAAATTTGGCATGCATACCCATAGTCCCCATTCTCTATATTCTAAAATTCCAAAGCTATTTATTTGATCATTACCATCAAATTAACAAATTATTAAGTGATTACCTTTTTACTCCAAAAAGTAGATCATTGATTATCAATTGGTGACTAACTTTGACATGCATATGAGCATAGTCCCCATTCTCTGAATTCTAAAATTGTAAAGCTATTTATTTGATCATTACCATCAAACATTCAAATTTGGCATATTCAATAAGGATAAGATCTATAAACCCAAATGTAAATTCTTGAGTTCCATTTTATTGATTTGTAGTTTAAACCATTACATGAGAGTGTCTTCAACAAGATTAAATTTTCTTAGGATAAATTAGATCATTTATAGCCTTTGTCCATTCCTTGGATCCTATATAAGTTAGCTAGCACTCAACCCTTAAAATAAAGGACACAAATTGAGTATCAATTCATTTTCCATGGGCATCCAAGGTTACAAAACTGACCAAAATAATTCACAATGTTTATCTCCATATTAGCATCATGCAATGACATAGTAGACAACATGAGGATAACAATAGATTCTAGAGAAGTGATAGTGTATTTAATTTTTTTATGGAGTACAACCTCTTCCTCATTTTATATTTTCTAAGGTCACCATTAATTATTTGACCTTAACCCACAAAATCCTTTATGTAAATGAACTAAGAAAATAAATTAGACAAACTATTGAAAATATCATCAATGGGGTTTATTAAGAAAATGAAGGAAGGCTAACCTATAAGCTATTCATTTTAAATTGTGATATCAACTTGATTCAATTCCAATATACATGACTAAGAGATGTGATTATGGAATTCATTATTTCTCACTAGGTTTTGGTGCATGCAACTTAATAAAGACATGCCCATTTTCATATACCATCACTAACAATTTTTTCTAGATTTTTTTGAGAATATCCTCTTTAAAGACCTAGATAAATAATCACAGTGTAAATAAATAGGGGTATAATCTATAATTGAAATGGTTTGGTTTTCAAGAAGGTTTACCTATAAATCAACTATTACTAACCATAAAGCTATAGAGAAAATGAAAAAACTCGTGTCATTGAAATCAACACTAAAATCAAAGGAGAATAAATAATATTTAGTACACATTATTGAAGGTTGTAGAATAAGATGCATGGTAATATAAGATAAAATTGAAGGTTGTAGAATAAGATGCATGGTAATATAAGATAAAATTGTCAAGGATTGTTGTGGATTATACATAGAAGATGCAAATACCATTAGTGATATAATTTGAGATGACATAGTCTCTTAAAGTATAGATAGATTTTCTTGATTTTCTCCTTTTGAACACTTCCTCTTCATTTTTCCTCTTTAATTAAACCTAAATCAATGAAATATAAACCCTTAAATTAGTGAATTGTGAAGATGAAACAACTAATTCTTTTTCCCAATTAATCATGCCAGTCTCTTTTTCTCTCTAACCCCCAAAAAAAAAATATCTTTTGGATTTGTTTGAACTTTTGTGCTATATACTTAAGGATTTTGAATAAGGAAAGGAAGTATATTGGGATTCCTTGAGTAATTTCAGAATACTTGCTTGACTCAATTTTTTTTCCTTCCACCTTGCAAGTTTCCTTTGCAACCTTTCAAGGGATGAGCTACAAAAAGTTTCCTTTGCTCCCAGCAATAGGGGTCAGCTGTGTGTAAACACAGCTGGCCGACCTTGGGGTTTAGTGTGCGGCCCGAGATAGCCGCCCACCCTGAAATCTATGCAGCCCTAGTCCTAAAATGACACATGGCCCAATAATAAAGTGTGCAACCCGAGGGAAAAACGTGCAGCCCAAGGGAAAAATTTGCCCTAAATTTATGTTGACCTTTCTATTTTTAAAATAAAATATGTTTTAATATTTTAATATTATATTTTTATAATATTAAATATTAATATATATTAAATGATAAAATATATATTAATATTTATTATATAATATTAAACATTATTATATATGAAAAATAAATGATTAAATATGTATATTATATTTATATATATATATATGCATATAGTTTAATTATTAATTTTAATATATGTATATATATATTTAAAATATACATATATTAAAATATTGATCAAATGATGGTATGATTTAATATAATTGAGGAGTTTAAAATATTGTGTTTTTAATCAAATTATTGATTTTATTTTAAAATAATATATTTGAAAAGACAAATATTGGATTTGTAAGTAATGCGTTGAATGGCGAAATTAATTTATTTCTTTTAAAATGATATGTTTTGTATTATAGAAGTACATGCTTATTTTATTATTTAAAGGAAATTCAGGAATTAAATGTTGGTTTAAATTTCATATATGTTTGAAAGAGACATTATTAAATTAGTTTTATTATAACAATAAATTACTGAATGTTAATGAGGAAATGGATTTAATAAATCCAAAGTAGATTTAATTCCCATCATCTTGCTCGTCTTGATTGTGAACTGTTTTCATTCTCGTTTGGGGGAAATTGTGTGATAGAGATTAATAAGTCTTCCAGATGGCGTTTTAAATATGTGGGTTGTCATGTCATGTTGTCAACCTATTTTGAATCCCTTGGGTAGTGCATGTTACGTTATCAGTTAATTAACTGGTTTCCATGAACGGGGATGATTTGTGTCTCCTTTGGAAGGAGTGGATTATGTGATTTTTTGCCTCCAGTGTTTGGAGTGAGTTTCATTATATGTTTCCTCCTAGAGTTGGAGTGGTTGTATATCTATTTTGTATGCACTTGGGTTCCCTTGGTATTTGGTTTTGAATGTGTGTTGTCAAGTAGAAGAGTGGCTTCTGTTAGGGGCCAGAGCCCGTTAGAGGTAAGACTAGGTAACCTTCGGAAGTAGTTTAATCAAGTGATAACTAAATCAATGTACTTAGAGCATTAGGTAGTATTTTCAGACTAATCAAGATAATTTCTAGCCTCACTCATAGTCGCAAGTGCTTGTTTAGACTTGGGGTGAGTGGGAAGGCCTGGAATGGAAAGGTTGTCTATTTGGTCTTTATGACAGGTATTTGATCCCACATTAGTAAGTATGAGGGTCAAGGATTGGTTGAGGCCACCAGGATACCCCATTATGGGGTTCGGAGCCTATGAAGATCCGTAGTGGGTAACTCATGATGAGCTATGCGATGACACTTTATCTAGGACAACATTTGGTACTTGATTTTGTGTGTATGGTTCTCTTTACATACTTGATCTGTTTTATGTCTGAAAGCAATGTGACCATGTTAGAGTTGTACTTGTGTGGTGCATGTGAATGGTTGTGTTAGTTTGGTTTAGTTATGTGTTAGCTTGTGTCTAGAGGTAGATGGCCTTGGCTAGGATTCCTTGTTACTATCTCCTAGCACGGTGGGTGGGCCTTTGGGTACCACTTGGTTGGGTGGAACGTGCACCTTACTTCGTTGGGTTTTTCTTCTTGTTCGTATGGACGAGATTTCCAATTGGAGAGCTCGTGGGATCCAGTTTCATTTCATGGTTATTTCATTTATGTTGATCTTGTGATTTATTACCCCTCATTGGTTATCAAGGTGGGAAGTTGTAATTGTAACCATGTTTATTGGACTTGCCTCATTCGGGGAATGAGAGATGTAATCATATTGTTTAATTATGGATAAATGAAATTGAAAGTTATCTCTTATGCTTTGATATAATTTATCATGTATGGAATGTAAATGTTTTAATTTCTTAAGTAAATAATTGATATGGTTTCAATTCATGTTTTTTTGTTGAGGTTCTAAATTAACCTCAATCTCATAACCTTAGAGGTTGTTGGCAATGGGTAGTGAACTTGCATGTTAATTGTACTTAAACAAAAAATAAAATTAGTCCGTTTAAGTAGTTAATTTCAACTTCCTCTAGGGTTACATGGTGGGGCGTTACATCGTCTATGGAGAGAATGTGATCAGAAAAGAATTCTTATATGTGCATGAGCTATATCAAGAAACATAGGATAACCTGAAAGCATGGATCAAGACACATAATGGATTTTCTTTCCCTATGATAGGCTTGATAGATCTCCCTTTAAAAGTGGGATTGAAAACATTAATAGTTTTGAGCATTCTTTAACATCCCACAATTAGACCAATTTCGTGTGAAGCTAGGCTATCCATGGCTTCAATCCATGAATGTCATCCCTCTAGTTGTGCATAAATTTCTAAAATTTCCATTTGGCAATGATATATTCATTGTGTATCATAGTTGATTTCATCCGTCCTCGACAAAAGATAATTTTTCATTAGATTGCTTTTCGCCCGAACCCATGGAACCTATCAAGCTTCATGAAGATTTCTTTTTCAAATCATATCAAAAATTCAAAGAAAATAAAATAGCAGAACTATCCCTTCATAACATGCCTCAACCTATGACTGAACCAACCATCCTTGATGGGACAATGATTGAACCAAAAACACTTCCGAACATACAAGAACAAAATTTAGACAAACCTCCTACAATTTCATACAAGAGACCATGAGATAACACAAGTAATCCCATTGTCCCTTCTAGATTCAAAAAAATTTACAAAGTCAAAGAGATGAGTTGAGCAACCTCCTATTGTAGTTTCTTCTATTTCTCCCAAGGAATAGAAGGAACCTATGATGGAAAAACCCGCTCTTACACAAAAGAAAATTGGCAGTAAACTGAAAAGAAATCAAAGTTCTAGAGAGAGTAGACGTAGACGTTGTGTTATTGCTTGCAGATTACAAACTCAAGAAAACAACAATAAGATAGAAAATCATAATCCAAACCTACCTAAAGCAATGTATGATGAATCTCAACACTCACTACAACATAAACAAAAACATTGCATGGACATTTTTATTCGACCTCCTACTATGATTAATTTAGATGATGACATTGACATTGCAAATATTGATGAACAAGTGCATGATGAGTTGAATGCATTGTTTTCTTCTTTTATGAGCTTAAATGGAAATCTCCTAATAAGAGTGTTGAACTTGGTGTGTGTCCTAGTTTGACACTTGATGTTGTCCCTTTGGCTAGTTTCCCACCTTCCATTTATACTAATCGAGATTGCGAGGCAGACAACTTTCTTTAGGTTGAATTGCTTGTGCCTTACTAGTCTTTTTCTTTTTCACTTTTCTTTATGTGATTTCATGTGTGTAATGTGATCCCCCATGATTTTAGTTTGAAGTATCCTCTCTCTTTTGTTCATTCCTCTATATGTACATTCATTCTTCTATATGTCATATTTTTTTTCATTTTTCTTGTGTTTTCCTTTTGAGGATGACACAAGGCATCGAGACATTCATGTCTCTTCCATGTTGACCCAAAATATTTTCCTTTATATTTTTCATTTGTCCTTTGTTTTCCTTTTGTGGATGACACAAGACATCGAGACATTCATGTCTCTTCCATGTTGACCCAAAAGATTTTCCTTTATCTTTTTCATTTATCTTGTGTTTTCCTTTTGGGGATGATGTAAGGCATTGATACATTCATGTCTCTTCCATGTTGACCCAAAATATTTTCCTTTATCTTTTTTCAATTTGTCTTGTGCTTTCCTTTCGGGGATGACACAACGCATCAAGACATTTATGTCTCTTACATGTTGACCCAAAAGGATGTCTCTTACTGTGAGTATTTGGGGAATGATGGCAATTCCATGCTCTATGACAACATTGTAGCATAGACATACTGACCCCAAATCCATAGATCCCTTATGTGTTTGTGGGGGAAACCCTTCCTTCCTATTTCATGATGCAACTCATTTCATAAACATATGACTTGGCATAGGGTTCTTTGAGAAAAGCTCTCATGTCTTAGGATAATTTTTTCTGGCTAATTTAAAGCAAATGCTCATAGTAATGGCGTATCAACCAATTTAAAGTGGGGGAATACATAGATGACATCTTTTGGCAAAATTTCATGGCATGATTTTTCTTTTTTCTTGTGATGTGTCCTCTTCTTGGTGGTGTCATTGCGTTTGATGTCATCCAAAAGTGTACGATCTATTATCATGGCATGATGAAAATGATGCATCCCATGGGCATTGATCTGACACATTTGACTTGTCCTCTCTTGGAGACATTAGGCACAATTCTCCCTATGATGAATACCATTACATGAACAAAGCGAAATCCCCTTTAACAAAAATTTTACATGAAAAAATAATTTACAAAAGAATTTACATTATGGTTCCTTATTAAAGTTATTAGGAGGATAAATTTGGTATGGTTAGTATTATGGGAAGCTGGTATACTAGCATGAATTTCTCATTATATGGTGAGAAGTTGACACACTGGCATGACTTTCTCATTAAACCAATTCTTTGGGATAACTCACCTAGTAGACAAGCTGAGGTTCCACTACCCCAAAGTGAGCATACATATTTTGGGACAAATCACCTAATGGAAAGACTAAGGTTTCACTACCCTAGAGTGAGAAAAATATGTTATGGACAAACAACCCTGTCTCACATCACGTCGAAATGGTTGTGCTTGATTCTTTGTTTTTCTTTTTCTTTTGGCCTTTGATAGGGTATGATCATTCATCTTTGTTATTGTTGCATACTTAAGTGTCTTTGATGTAGATTAGGGGTGGAGGTTTCCAATTTGATCATAATTTAGCCAACTTCTCAATTTAGAAACCCTAACTTTGTGTATTATTCATAAATCCTTCATATTTCCTAGTAGCCCTCCAAATAGTGAGCTTTTAGCATATATTTTAGAGAAGGCTGTAAATCTAGAAACCAAGTACCATTTTAGATAAATTTTATTCCCTTTAGAAACATATCAAAAACTTGGATATGGTTGTTTTGAAACAACATCCTCAAATCACGTCTGCTACACAACAAATAGGTCTAATTAGGCCTCTTTTACAAAGCAACCTTGATAAATACTCTCCTCCAAATATAAACGTCCAATCTAAGGTTCTCCACAGGTCATATAGTGTCTAATTCTTTCCACAAAAACCTACCTTCTACCTTACATTTTAAGCCTAATACATTGAGATATTAGGCTAGGGCTTGCACAAACAGGGCCCTAACTCCATCCCCTACATCTAAAATCACTACCAACACAAAAAGAACCCTAACTAATCCCATTCCACCGATTTTCAGAATTTTCCATTGGTGGAATGGCCTTTTATTCCATGATTTTGCTCACAAACCCTCAAACCTAGGGTTTTTTGGCTGATTAGAGAGATTTTCTTCTAACTCGCTAAAATCACAATGAAAATCAATGCAACCAAAAAAAAATGAAATATAATTCATGCCTCCAATAATTCCAAAGAATATTATGTCATTTGCAACTAGTACAGAGCCATACAACTGGATCTATAGCAACCAATTTCAATGAAAACATGCAAAAAATGAAGTTATTCTTATTACTTGTGCACCAAAAATGTCTTTAGAACTATCCCTCAAATTTTGTAAGGAATATTTAAACATAAAAAAAAAAAAATGGTTCACAACTACCTTTTGAACTTGTGACCATTCAACTTCCAACAACAAGCCAAAATTGCAAAGTTACATTGCAACTTTTGCAACAATTACAAAAAAATTACAACCTTTTACCAACCAACCCTATATGACTCCAAAAAATTAGAGATGGTCTAAATAGACCTTATTACACCAAAAACATGACTGAAAACATAAAACCCAACATGAGACCCCTAATTACAACATTTGACTAGGTGCCCCTACACCATACACCCGAGGAGGACAAAACCTCAAGCTCCACTTGAGATCAACTCTTGCACTGTGGTACCATGTTTCTTAATGTCTTCCCCTATCATCCATGTTTAATCTTCATGAGGGAGACCTTTCCATTTCACTATGTATTCGTTATACAATTTGTGTTCGGTTCTCTTTGCTTCATTTGTGTCCAAAATTATTTCAGGCTTCAAGGGCTGACTTGGTGGTAAGTCCTTGACCAAATATTCATCTAGAACTCTTGATGTACCTACTTCTTCACCTACAATCATAAATCCTATAAAATGATAATGGTCAGAAACATTGAAAATTAGAGAGATAGCCACTCCATGAGGGAGTTCTATCTCATAGTCATTTTCATCAAATTTGTGGACCACCCTGCATGGCCCAATCTTCTTCATCTACAACTTTGTATATTTCCCCTTTGGTAGCATCTCTTTCCTCAAATGAGCCAATACCAAGTATCCCACTTTGAATTGAACATTTCTCTTCTTCAAATCTGCATGTTACTTGTATTTTTCCACAATCTTTTGAAGATTCTCTTTCAATTGTTGATGTATATCCTTCAATGTAACTGAAAATTCCTCTCCTTGATCACTCCTTCTCTCCATTCCACTCAAATATTTGAGTTAAAAGACTCCCCTAGGCTTCAATCCATAGAAAATTTCAAATGGGCTCTTTCCAATACTTCTATTGACAAATTCATTATAAGAAAACTCAGCTTGTGGAATAATTAGATCCCATTATTGTGAATGCTCTTTTGTCAAACATCCCAAGACTCCTATTGACAACTTCAGTTTTCCCATCTTCTTGTGGATGATAGGAAAAGCTAAATGTCAAGTTTATTCCCAACTTCTTCCAAAGAGTTCTCCAAAAGTGACCTACAAACTTGCTATCTCTATCAGAAACAATTGTCAATGGCAGTCCATGAATTTTGACCACCTCCTTGAAAAATAACCCTGTAATGTAAGAGGCATCACTTGTGCATTTACATGGTATGAAATGTTCCATTTTGCTAAATCAATCAACAACAACAAATACACTATCAAAACCTCTCTGATTTTTGGGAAACCCTAACACAAAATCCATGTTGATCGATTCCCATGGCCTATTTGGAATTGGAAAAGGCTGGTAAGTGGTAAAGACCTACATTTGTACTTGAACCCTTGGCTTTTTGACAAACAACACAATTTTCAACAAAATTTCTGATATCACTTTACATCTTTGGCCAATGATAATATCTTCTTACTTGCTCCAAAATTTTTTCCACAACAAAATGACCCCCTAAGCTACCACAATGCTTCTCTTCAATCATATTAGTCCTCATAGAGAATCTTGAAATACATAACTAAGCACCCTTAAACAATAAGCCATCTTGTATCAGTAAATCAAAAAATTATTCATGGAAAGTGCCATTGAACTCATTACAAACAACATCGACATCTTTGAAATCATCATCTCCTTCATACATACCTTTTAAAGAATCAATACCTACACTTTGGAGTTGAATTTATTGATCCAACATTACCCTTTTGCTCAAAGCATCTACCACCTTGTTTGACTACCCCTTTTTGTGCTTTATGGTGAAAGTGTAGCTTTTTAGGTACTCCACCCACTTCACATGTATGTGGCTAAGTTTGTCTTGGTTTTTCATGAAACTCAAAGCATGATTGTTAGTAAAAACAATAAATTCATTTGGAAGGAGATAATGTCTCCACTTTTTCAATGCTTGAACCATGACATACAATTCTAAGTCATAAGAGGAATACTTCTTCTTTGCTTCATTAATATTTTCACTAAAAAATGCTACAGGTATGCCCTCTTGACTCAAGACTGCTCTAATTGTATACCCACTTGCATCACATTCAATTTTCAACACCTTATTGAAATCATGCAATGCTAAGATGGGTTGTTATGCTATATTTTGTTCCAGAATTTGAAAAAAAATATGCCTCATCAAACCATATAAAATTTCTCCTCTTATCCCATTTAATTGTATCAATAATAGGAGAGAAAATATGACTGAAACTTCTTACAAATTTTTTGTACAAACTAGCAAGACCATGGAAACTTCTTACCTCACTAAATAATTTTGGAGTAGGCTAGTTCAAAATTGCTTCTACCTTATTGGGGTCCATCTTCAAAGAACCTTTTGAGATCACAAAACCAAGGTAGACCAACTCCTCTTTCATGAAATCACACTTCTTCAAGTTAATCATCAACTTTTCTTCATTCAACCTCTTCAACACCATGTCTAAATGTTGCAGGTGTTCCTCTTTAGTCAGAGAAGAATATCATCCAAGTACACAACTACCAAATTTCCTATGAAAGGATTCAAAACTTGGTTCATTAGTCTCATAAAAGTGCTTGGTGCATTTGAAAGCCAAAATGGAATTACCATCCATTTATACAGCTCCTCATTGGTTTTGAAGGTAGTTTTCCACTCATCCCCTTCTCTTATTCTAATTTGGTGGTAGCCACTTTTAAGGTCAATCTTTGAAAAGTAACAAGATCCTCCTAAACAGTCCATCAAATCCTCCATTCTTGGTATGAGAAACCTATACCTTATAGTGATTTTTATTAATCTCCCTTGAATCAGTGCACATTCTCCAATCTGTACCTTTTTTAGGTCCCAAAATAGTAGGAACAACACATGGACTTAAACTTTCCCTTATGAGACCCTTATCAAGCAATTCTTGTATTTGTTTCCTTATATCTTCATTTTGTTGAGGATTCATTTTTTATGCAGCCTTATTGGGTAGGTTTTCTTCTTGTATAAATTATATATGTTGGCTCACATACCTTATAGGTGGTAAAGAAATAGGGATCTCATCTACAACAATATATTGGTACTTGTTCAACAAGGTTTGTACTTCTTTAGGCACATGTTCAAATTTTGTTGTTGTCATAATCAATTTTGGTCTAATTAGGATTGCATAACCTTGTCCACCTTCTTCTTTCATGGTTTTCAAGAATTATTTTTCCCCAACCAACATGACCTTTGACCCAACTTGAGTTTCTTGTTCTTCATCTTGCAATGAGCTAAGGGCGAATGACTTTCCATCCTTCTCAATCATATAAGTATTTTTTTCCCATAATTCTTTGATTTTTTGTCATACTACTAGGGCCTTCCTAAGAGTAGATGACAAACATCCATTGTGATGATGTCACACAATATCTTGTCTTTATACCCCAATATTGAATTCAACCCATGTTTGCTCATTCACTAGAACTTATTGGCCCTTATTCATCTAGGAAACCTTATAAGGAGTGGGGTGAGGGATTCTTTTCATCTTTAACTTTTCAACCATCTCCAAAGAAACCAAATTATCAGTAGAACTAGAATCAACAAAAACCTTACATCCTTTCCTTGAGACTTGCAAGTGGTTCTAAACAATGAATTTATTTGTGGAGGCTCTTTCACCATGGGAACCTTGAGTAGTGTCCTCCTCATCATGAGAGATTCTCCAATTTTTGGATTGAACCATGTTGAAAAGGAGAGTTGACACTCTCACACTCTTCCTCTTGCACCAACTGTGTTCTCCTTTCACCACCATGTAGGGAAAAATTTAGTGGCGAATCTTCACCAATTGACGAATAATTGAAATTGGGACCTCTAGAAATGGCAAATAGTACAAGCTAAAAACAATGCTGAATCACTAGGTTTTTACAAAAAAATAAAATCATCTCGATTAATTCGCCTATGTATTATATTTTAAATGATACCTTATTGGAACTGATTTGCCAACAATTTATACTATAATCACAAATATCGATTATATTCGCTAGTAATATTATATTCCTACCATTAATTTTGGTGAAATATCACCACAATAATAAATTACCATTTAATTTAAGGGATATTTTAGCCTTGAATAGGTCTTATTTATTGCCATCAAATCATCACTTAGATTTTTAATCAGATGACTGCAGGTTGATTTTGTGGCCTATTATGCACATGCCTTTTAAAAGGCTTGTTGAGGCCCAAAATTTGTTTTGGGCCACATGATTAGATTTAATCATGTGGCCCATAACAAATTTCAGGCCTCAACAAGCCTTTTAAAAGGCATATGCATATTAGGCTGGAAAATCAACCTGCAACCATCAGATTAAAAAGCTAAATTTCTAATCGATGGTAACATTTAACTTTTCATTTATTCTTAATTTTAAAGTGAGATTAAAAAAAAAACTTAATTTGTGTGTTCTCTAATGTCGATGTCCTCGAACCCTGTGAGGGGGCATTGCCTCCTCGACTCCCACAAGGGGTTCTGCCCCTTGAACCTACCGATGGCTGCCACCCCTAGGCCCCTACTTCAATATTACAAAAAACAAAAAAATAATGGGGGAACTACGTCGACCAACTATGCACATTTTTAAAGGAGAGATTCGTCATTGTAATTAATATTTTTAGTGAATATTCACTAGGATTCACCACTATGATTATTATTTTTACCAATTATTCATTAAGATTCACCGAGATTTTACACACTTTTCTAATAATGTGCATAGATTCGCCAAAAAAAATAAATAATTTTTTTCAAATAAAAGGAAAGATTCGCCAAGATTTTACACCTTCACCGAGGGGGGGGTTTCTTAAAGTTATCCTTGCCACCATGTGATGTAGAAGGTTGTTTCTCTGGGAATTTCCATGCTTTATGGCCAAATGGATTGCACTGATAGAATCTTCTAGAGAAGGTATTTGACCCCCTACCTTGTCCTCCAAATCTGCCTTTACCACTAGATCTCCTACTTCTAAAACCACCTCTTTATTTTGAGCCTTGCTCTTGATTTCCACTTGTATCACCTTGTGATTTTTGTGATTATCCTCTTCCTTCAAATTTTCCTTTGCCCTTGAAGTTCCTCTGCCTCTACTTTTTTTTTCGTACCTTCTTTTCAACTTCTCTTCTACCCTAACATCCAATTGGAAGCAATCTTCCACCATTCTAGGGGTGGTAAGACTCATCATCTTGTATTTGGAACCTCAATCCATTTATATACCTTACTATCTTCTCAACTTCATCCTCAACATGACTTGCTCTAATGCGCAACTTATTAAACTACTCTATGTAAGCCATGACATCCATCTCTTTTTGTCTGATATTTTGAAGCTTTCTAAATGTTTGAATTGCATAGTCATTGGGCAGAAATTGTCCCTTGACTTCAGAAACCATCCTATCCCTTGAATTGATTTTTTATTTTCCCTTCTTCACTCTCTCTTCCTACACATAATTCCACCAAGTTAGGGTAGGGCCTTTCAACTTAGTTTTTGCAAACTTCACCTTTTGTTCATCTGCTACCTCCTTATATTCAAAAAAATTATCTAGTGCATCAACCAAATATAACACTTCTTCATTATCCATCTTCCCACCATACATGGAAAATTCCATCTTCACCTTAGATGCATCTCTCTTGATATCCTTTAGCATCTTTAGCATCCTCATCTCTTCAAGATCCAACTCTTGCTCATGGGATCCTCTTTGAGGGTTTTCATTCTCACCCTCTTCCTCTTCCTCTCAATCACTCTCATCTGCAGTGGTGTTACCTCTTCTTTGACTTGTTTCCAATGCTGAAATTCTAGCTAAAAGAGCTTCCTGAGACTCCTTCATCAATCTTGATTCCCTAGCAATGACCACACTTCTCTTTGAAGGCATCTTGTTCCCTTCAAATTGCAACTTTTCCTTCTTCCAACTTTAACCTCTTTCCTTTAAATGATCAAGTCCTATGCTCTAATACCAATTTATTTATAGCAAGGGTAGAGGTTTCCAATTTGATCACAATTCAACCAACTTCTCAATTTAGAAACCCTAACTTAGTGTCTTATTCACAAATCCTTCATATTTCCTAGTAGCCCTCTAAATAGTGAATTTTTAGAATATATTTTAGAGAAGGCTACAAATATAGAAACCAAGTACCATTTCAGATACTCTTTATGCCCTTTAGAAACATATCAAAAAATTGGATAGGGTTGTTTTGAAACAACATCCTCAAATAAGGTCTTCTATGCAACAACTAGGTCCAATTAGGCCTCTTTTACAAAGAAACCTTGAGAAATACTCTCCTCCATATAGAAAATTACTCTCCAAGGTTCTCCATAGGTCATATAGGGTCTAATTATGTGATTTCTAATAATTGGTAACACTTCACAATCTTCTTTCCACAAAACCCTACCTTCTACCTTACATTCTAAGCCTAATACATTGAGATATTAGGCTACGACTTGCACAAACAGGGCCCTAACTCCATCCCCTGCATCTAAAACCTCTACCAACACAAAAAACACCCTAGCTACTCCCATTCCACTGATTTGCAGAATTTTTCACCAGTGGAATGGTCTTTTATTCCATGATTTTGCTTACAAACCCTCAAACCTAGGGTTTTTTGGATGATTACAAAGATTTTCTTATAACTTGCTCAAATCACAATAAAAATCAATCAAAATAAAAAAAAATGAAAGATAATTCATGCCTCTAACAATTCCAAATCATATTATGTCATTTGCAGCTAGTATGAAGCCGTACAACTGGCTATAGCAGCCAATTTCAATGAGAACACACAAAAAATGAAGTTATTCTTATTACTTGTGCTCCAAAAATGTCTTCAGAACCATGCCTCAAAGTTTGTAAGAATATTTAAAAATCAACAACCAAAAATCAATAGTTCACAATTTCCTTTTGAACTTGTGACTGTTCAACTTCCAACAACAAGCAAAAATTGTAAAGTTGCATTGCCACTTTTACAAGAATTACAAAAACATGACAACCTTTTACCAACCGACCCTATATGACTAAAAAGAATTAGATATGGTCTAAATAGACCTTATTACACCAAAAACATGACTGAAAACACAAATCCCAACATGAGACCCCTTATTATAACATTTGACTAGGTGCCCCTACACCAGTCTTGAATGTCTACTTTAGTGTGAGTTTGACATGGGGCCATCCTCTCACTAAAGTGGGGGAAAAATATAGTAACAAAAAAAGTAAGCCTTTTTCCTTACTTGGTGTGATAATCTACATTAAAACCGAACTAATTATGTCTTGGAGTGGTGTTGTAATATGTTGTACACATTCACACTATTCTAGGACCTTTATTTGACTAAAACATGCCTTAATTGATCCTTTGTAATGGTGTTGTAAAGTGTTGTGACACACTTTCACACTTTTCTAGGATGTATTTGCTTAATTAAGCCTAATGGACCCCTTTTCTAATAAAATGTGCATAATGTGTACCCTTTTTAAGTGTTGTAAAGTGTTATAAAAGACTTTCACATTTATCTAGGTGGTCATTAATTAATTATGGGTAATTGGAGTAATTAGCCCCATTTTAAGCCTTAATTATGACACCTCTTGAAGATCTAACCTGACACTTATAATCTAATTAACAAAATATTTCATTGGGAAAAGTTTGGTCCTAGAAAATGATGCTAGGACCCATTTTCCCGAGGTGGTGAATGGGCCCTCCCTTAATAGGACCCTCTTTTTTCAGTTGATCTAGAATGGGTTTTTAGCCCTCTTTGAATCCCCTGGGGTTAGGTCCTAGTAAACTGATCCAGGACCCATTTTCCCTAGGTGGGGAATGGGTCCCCCCTTAATGAGATCCCCCTTTTTGAATTTCATTCTGATGGGAATTTAATAAAGTTTCTTTCTAGATCTAGTGTTGGCCTTAATTGTTTGAATTTTAGGGATAATCTCCTAATTTAGTATAAATAAGGGGTTAACGCATATTGTTTCTCCTAGCAAGTTTACAAGAGGTCTAAGCATTCAATTTTACAAGCATTAGATCATTTCAAGAGAGTTAACAAAGCATTTCAAGGTAGATTTCAAGAGTTTATTGCAGCAATTCAAGATCAATTCATCATGCCAAGGGTTTAATGCATTCATGCATGTGGTTGAGCTAAGATAGTCAATGTTTCATTGAGGATCTATTTACAAGCATCATTTCACATCCAAGATCTACATTCTTCATGGCCACTACATGTTACATTATAGATTGGTTTTACAAGACATCATCCAAGGTGATATCATTTGCATATTTCATATTTCATGCTTCATTTCATCATCTGGTTTGATTACCTGCAAGGGGTTTGACTAAGGCAAACCCCCATTCACTAAAAAACAACAAGTTTTTCTTCCCTTGAGTGTTTGATTCCAGATTTATAGGTTGAAGATCAAGTGGAGCAAGTTTGGAGTAAAATTGTCAAAGTTGCAAAGTTGCAAAAGAGTTCATTCAAAGTACAAGATCAAGGAATCAAAGCTATATAATTCCATACAGACTTCCAAAAGTTGATAAACGAGAATTTGAGAGTGTAGACATCAAGGAACAGGATCTTGAAATCAGTTTTTTGAAACCTTTAAAGGACCCATTCTCCATTGTAGGCGAATGAGTCCTTTGTAGCTGAAAAACAACAACTTTTTGACTAGGTACATAGCTTTTTATGCTCTAAATACTTCCCATATAGTTGCTATAACAGTTAGGAAGAATTTTTATTGTTATTTGCATCTTACCATACATATAATTGAGTGTTTAGAATATTATAAAAATTATTGGTCCATCATCTTGTCGATTCATTTTGGTGGATCCCATTTTTCACCTTAAACAACTGTTTTACCTCTCTCCCCTCCTTCCACCATGCCTCCTCCATGAAATTTCACTATTTCAATACCTTCTGTAAGACATAACATGGTGGTGGTAGAAACAAAATTCTCTATATTTGTGAAATATGTCTTATACCCTATTACCATTATTGCATATTTCAATGCAAGGTCTCTAATTTCTTTGATTGTTAAGGCTCTCTTGTCATACCTAGCACCTATCAACTCCATCACCATTTCATTCTTTATTTATTTGAGTGTCTAAACTGGTCTAGTTGAGCATAATCCCATAACAACCCTAATCACCTCCTTACTGATTAGATAAGGAATATGCAACCACATAAACCTATCATGAATTTTTCTCAGGGTGTATCTAATGCACTCATCCATGTACCAAAAGATATAAAAATTATTCCACACATCGAGCTTCTTCTTCACCAAACTCTCAAACTTGGATTTTAGTTCAAATTGATTTATGGTGAATTATTTAAACCACATTTCCCAACTTAGTGTGATTATACTCATCCAATTTAGTATGAATATATATCTTGACATATTTTGTGTTCAACACACCATACAAAATGCTCAAGAAGGCACCATCCAAATCAATCATCATCGACTTATCAAGGTGTCATTCAAATTTCAAACAGGGTCGATCTACAACCTCTACAACTTGTGGGGTGTACATTTTTGCAAAAAATTGAAAGCACTTCTGAAACTTAGGGTAAGGTTAATTGGAAATAGTAAATACCTTTTAATCGCCACCAATTAGGGTTTCATGCATAAGAATTCTGAAATTTTTCTCTTCGCTCCTTCACTTCTCTTCTCTCTTTAAATACTTATTTGAAAATGACTTAGACATATGTTAAATCACTTATAAAACCTTTTTGAAACTTGACCTAATTAGCATTGAATTCTTGATATGATAATGTTGATGAACCCTAATTGTAATGCACAGTCACCTTCAAATGCTTTAAAAACTTCCACATCTTGAAATTTTCCACCCATGTTTTTTCCAATAGATCAAGCAAGTCAACCTATACCTCATATCCATGTGTTGAGGGAATCAACACCATATATTTGGCAAGGGTTTAATGATTGTCTTTAAAAATCCCCTTGATCCAAAGCTCTTAACTTAGTTGATGGAGGAAACATCTATACTAGAAGCTAGCACAAACTCTGTCTAAACTTCAATTTCTTCTTTCTTTCTCTAGATCTTATCCATCTCTTTCTTCATCTCTATTGGATCAACCTTTTTCACTAGACCAACCTTCTTTACCAAATTATTCTTCTTCATATTCTTGCTTTTGTAGAATTTAGCTATATGTCCAATTTTATTGAAATTGCAACAAGTCCCTTCTATCATAATTAAATTGGATATGATGAAGGTCTATGACAAGGTCAACTAGAATTTTTTGAAAAGAGTGTTGCTAAACTTTGGGTTCAGTGCAAGATGGTGCAGATGGATAATAACATACCTTTTAGGGGCTAAATTTTCAATCATTCTTAATTGTTCTCCCATAGGTTTCTTTAGTGCATCACAAGGAGTTCGGCAAAGGGACCCACTCTCACCTTTTCTATTCATAATCATGGTTGAGGCATTGAGAATATTTATTATCAAAAAAATTCTAAGGGATATGGAAAGGAATCTAGATTGAAAATACAGATTTAGTAGTTACACATTCACTTTTCGCCGATGACACCAATTTATTTGGGAAGGCAATGCTATCAGAAGAAAATTAAATAAAATAAGTCCTAAACAAATATTCATCAACATCAGGTCAGAAGATAAACACATACAAATCAAAATTTATATCATCAATAAAAGTGTGGACATTAAGAAGAAGATAGTCAAACTTCTTGGATTTCAAAAAGTTGCCTTGCCATGCTCATATCTAGGGATTCCCTTCTTTTTAGGCCCAAATAGAGCAGCATACTGGGTGAAAGTTATATAAAGACTTAAATCAAGGTTCTTGATATCGAAGGCCAAATGGTTGTCTCTTGCATTGAGAATATTATTAGTAAAGGCAATTTCGTCTTCAATTCCTAATTACTTTCTTGAAGTTCTTAAGGCACCGAAATCTGTCATTGTAGAAATTGAGAAAGTGATTAAAAGTTTTATATGGAAAGGTAACATTGATGAATAGAAGAAGGTGCCTCTAATATCTCTTGAGGCCATGTCATGTGACAAAGATCAAGGTGGAGTGTGCATCCCAAATCTTTAGAAAAGGAACACATCATTTGGTGCAAAACTAGCTTGGAAAATCTATGTTAACCCAAAGTCTAAATGGTTTAGAATGATGCAAGGAAAATACTTGGATAGCATGGACCCATAAAGAATATTGAATATTGCTAATCCTCCAAAAGGATAAGCTATATGGAAATTTATAATTTCATGTAGGAAGTTAATTGCTACATATATTTCTTGGGAGGTAAATGATGGACAAAGTGTCAAATTTTTTTTGGAATGCGTACCCTCCTCTACAAAACATCCTTGATCTAGCACATGCTATGGAAATTTTGAAGGTAGCTTGGGGGGAAAATTTGTTGGATTATGTTCAATCAATTGATTCCATAACAAGAAAATTAATTTGGAAAAGAATAATAAAACCTTCTTTGGCTACCCAGCAGGGGAGTATGATACAAAAAGTTTTAAATGATCGAGTGGTCTTTCTCTCTTCAAAATCGATCAAATTGGTTTGGGACCTTCAAGGGATTGAAACTGTATGATCAAACATGGTTGCAATACTTTAAGCAAGAATTCAAGAAATCATCTTCCCCGAAGGGCCTATTCTTTCTGTTTGGTAGTAAAATATTACCCAAGGCAGGGATTTTGCTTGTTTGTCCCTGAGGAAGAGAATATCAACAAGTGATCAGTTAGAAAAGTTAAAAATTATGGACCCTTTCATGTCCCTGTTGTGCAATGAGGGGATTGAGAAGGTAGATCACTTGTTTGTGAATTGCAAGTTTTCACAACAAAGTTGGGTTTTTATTGTAAACAAGATTAATTTCTTCACCCCTTTGCCAAATTCCTTATGGGATATGTTTCAAAGTTGGCCATTGCTAGTTAAGTCTATTTTATTTTCATGTATATGGAGAGTGGTCCCAACACTAGTGGTATGGAACCTATGGTGGGAGCAAAATCTGCACATCTTTAGGAAGGTAGTTTCAAAAAATGATGGGACAATTACATCCTCTAAAATTGGAAGTATTTGAAGTTGCCTTTCCTAGGTAGTCTCTTGCAATGAAAGGCAGAGAAGTGCAATAGGAAACATGTTAGATGGAAGGCACCATAGGATGGATTCATAAAGTTAAATTTTGATGGGGCCTCAAAAGGGAACCCAAGAGAATCAGGGAAAGGCATTTTTCTTCATGACTCAAGGGGTAAGATAATAACATTTAGTTCAAATTACCTCCCAAAAGGATCTAATAATTTAGCAAAATAGAAAGAATTGTTGATAGGTCTAGAAATCGCTTTGAAGATTGGTATTCAAGAATTACATATCGCAGGAGATTCATTATTGATAATTAATTCTTGTAAAATAAAGAATGTTCAAAACTAGAGCCTCAAATGTGTTCTTCAACGATCCTGGGACTTACTTGATAAATGACAGAATTATCAAATCATGCACACGTATAGAGAAGGAAACAACTTAGCTAAATTTGAAGCTAATATGGGAAGCAACAAGAAGGAGCTATTGGTACTACATGACCTATCTCATGTCAAATATTTTCCTCATTTGATGGAAATGTCTGTCTCTGTGCTTGATGACATAAAAAACACACTTGAGATGCATAGTTTTTGCTACCTACAATCAGATCTAGAAAGAAATGGGGTGGCGATTGGTGGGAACCTTTCAGATGATATCAGAAGGAGGATGAATGATATCCTAACTCTACTCAACCACATGCACCCTGAGCCAATTATTGTGCCTCATCCACCTTCCCAAGTATCTCGAGTGGCTCTTTTGGTGGTTCTCTCAGACTGAGCAAGCTCTACTACTCCTCTACATCAACAAGAGATACCAAATTTAAATATGCCTTTGCAGTTGAATGAACTGGGCAATAAAGATCAAGAGCTCAAAGAAAATCAAGAAGAAAATAATATCATGGAAATGGAGGAATAAGTGGTATTTGTTTTGTAAAGGGTTGATGAAGGGATTTTGAGTATATACATGTAGTATATCTAGGATAAGGGTTTTGTTGTATCTACTTACTTATTTTGTCATACAAGGGTTGATATCTGCAAGAAATCTGAGGGGTTTTTTGTAGTTTGATCTACAAAAATCTATTTTGATATAGTCTGATTTTTCAAGAACCATACAATATAATTTGTAACCTCCTTATTATATATTAATATATATTGGATATTTTCCTTTTGTTGAAAAAAAAACATTTTGAACAAGCTTACTTTCAACCATTTTGGATCCACATTGATTATCTTTCTACCCAAATCCAATGCATGTATAATAGTGTTCATTGAAATATTGAAACATCATACCATTGCTATGACCATTCATCATTTGATTTTTTCATTCACTAGCCTTATGATCGAATATGTTGCATATAAAACACTGACTTGGAAATTATTGAACATTTTGATTAATTCGACTTCTACATTCCATAGCCTTATGTCCAAATTTATTACAAGAATAATAAAAACCATTAAAAGATGGGTAACTTTATGCATTTGGTTTTCTAATTAGTGGTCTTTTGAATTCTTTCCTTTGATTTTGGACCTAATTTCCATTGCTCTTCTTTTTCTCAATCTTCTTTTGTTCATTGTTCTACTTTTCAGTACTTGGTGTCTGATATGCCTTTGAACTTTCTCCTTTTTCAAACCCTAATCCACCTTTATCTTTAGAATTATTTTGATTTACAACCATTTCATCAAGCATTATAGAGATCATCTTGAATCTATCTTCTTGATTTATTTCTCTATCCAAATCTAATCTCAAGGACACAACTTCTTCAAGTTTTGAACATTCTTCATATTTGTCTTTCAACTTAGCATCCAGGAAGTCTTCAACTCTTTTACTTTCTCAATTTTCAATTTCATACTAGGAATGATCTCATTTGATTACTTGAGCTCTTTGATCCTATCTACATCTTTCTTGAGTTTTTGTATCAATATATTAATGCATTCATTTTCATCACTAAGATACTTTTTCAAATCTTTGCTCTCAAATTATACTTTATCCAAATCATCCAGAGCATATTTGAGTTATCCTTCCATATCAACAATGCAGTCTTCTTATGTAAATCCTACAGTAGTAATTTATTTTGGAGTAGGATACTTCCTTGTAGCCATGTGTTTAGTTCCAGGGTCTACCTCAACAATCAAGCCAAATGAAGGAACCAAGCTCTGATACCAATATTTGAATACTCGGAATACTGAGAAGGGGAGTGAACTAGTATTCTTTCGAACCACTTAAAAATTTAAACGTTTATTCCACACACCATATTCAATTTGTAGTAAAGAAAAAAACCATGAAGGAAACCATCAAATCATATAACACATGAACACTATATTTTTATATGGAAAATTCAAAAAGGGAAAAACCACTGTGAGGATTAGATCACAATATATTATAACCAATTATAAGATATTACAAAAAGGCTTGCTATCAAGTGGAAGCATTGTCTAGAGAATAAGAGAAATAAAAGAGAAGGGTGGCTCAATGAAAATATTTGAACTACTACAAATGCATCTACAGTATTGGGGAAATATAGTTCTGCTGAAGCTCAAAATACTAAATCAACACATTTCATGCTGCTCTACTTTGTATTGACATCACATTTGCATTCTCTTCTAGTAATTTGCACACACACTTTTTTTAATCATCACTCTTCAACACCAAAATGAACCTATACTTGTATCCATTCCATCCACAAAAACCAACTTCAATTAGGTCAGCCTAATTAGATGTATTGTGCATAATATGAATTTTCAGCCCAAAACATTCTTCATGCCAAAACTCAAAAATTATAACACATCAAATATGTTGGGGTGGACCTATAATAGCTTCTACATAATGGATCAACACTTATCTAAACTCTGCATAACTCAAAATATATTAGGTCAGCACCATTGGTGACCTAACATTAAAATTCACAAAATGATCATCCTCAAATCGACACACGGAACTTCAAACATCACACCACTTGGAACTTATATGTAGCTAACACTTGTAAACACTTTCACAAATCTACAACTAGACATTCTTCCATGATGAAGTGTATAATTATCAAAAGATACACTCTGCACTGGAAACATTGTCACTGGTAGACCTAATACTTTGTTACTTATAACTTCTACACCAAACACCAAAATAATATGAAAGTTTGGATTTAGAATCCTCTAAAATTGTCAAAATTTTCCTTAGAACTACAAAGTAATATTCTTCAATATGGACCAATGTGGACCAAAAATTGAATAAACAAAGCATAAAAAACTACGTTCTAACACTTAGCCATATAACCAACTCATCTATTCTACACCGAAACAAAACATCTACACCACTATACTAGATTTACATCATTTCAAACACATATGCATATTGGATCAACTGATCAAAAAAGTAGACCTCTCAAACCACAATGTTGACATCAATGACAACATCATATCAACACACAATACATCTCATGCTCATGTTACCAACAAGCATATCAATGAAAAAATCCTCAAACTTCCAACATACTTATGCTAGAAAAAATTAGAACAACTGTAACTAAGGAAAATAAGTTAGGTTAACATGAAAATAAATGCATAAACAAACCATAGTTAAACAATGAAGTACAATGGAGTGAAATATCATAAAACAAAGGAAAAGCTTCACCAAACAACCTTCATGCCCTCGATCATTGACCTTCATTGTTGTTCTCCATTTTTTGCAAAATGATGTTTTCCCTCAGATTTTGATGAGAAACTATTAACCTATGACAAATCCCTAGGAAAATATTGAAGGATTTTACTATTCAACAATAACAAGTATGAAAGTATGAATCAAACCTAAAGTTTGCAACATGGAATCATGAAGTGAAGAGATGTCCAAATGAGGTTCAAATTGTCTTTTTATAGAAAAGCCAATTTTGGATGAATGACCAAGATTGAAAGTTGATAAATCCATAAGATCAAAGGCTAAAATTGCATGTGATAGCTAGAAATTAGGGTTAGGGAAAACCTAGGTCAAATTTGAAATGAAGGGCTGAGATTTGATTTTGTGAAAATTAAATCAATAGCCAAGAATGCATGTGACAAGGAGATATTGGGCACAAAAAAGAGGCAAGTGGAGAATCAAACTAGAAATTTAAAATTATTTGATTTAAAAGGTTGATTTGACCTTTTGAATTAAAAATTAATTTAATTCAAAAGTGGTGGGGTCATGTGACAACAAATAATGATTTTAAATTATTTACTAGGTGGAAAAATAGAAAGTGGGAAATTTAAATAAATGGCTATTTAAATTTAGGGGAAGTTGATGTGGACAATAATTAAATAAATCAAAGAAATTTATTTAATTATAGGAAGACATAAGGAATTAATGACGTATTTAAATAAATAAATAAATTTTATTTATTTAAATAATCAGGAAGAACAATAGACAGATAATAATGAAATAAATTTAGGAATTTATTTAATTATGGAGGGACATAAGAACTTAGCGACACACTTAAATAAAATAAATGTAATTTATTTATTTAAATAGTCTAGAGGAACAAAAGATGTGAATTAATTAAATAATTGAGGATTATTTAATTAATAGTTGAATTTCGACTATAGGACATAATTAAATATTTTAACTATTTTGTGAAGAAATATGGAGATAATAAAGTTTGCAGGCCTAGGTCAATTTTATGTGTCTACATTTTCCCCCTCTTTGTCATAATGTAGTTTATCGCATTGTGACAAAGAAAATTCAATTCAGAACATGCCCCAATGAAGGTACAGAGTATCTATGCCCCCTTGAGAAAATTTGTGAATTTTGGCCGAGTGTAGGAAAAATTTGGAAAGTGTCCTGATAAGTCAATTTGATGACTAGAAAAACAATGGCACAATCGGTTTTGAATTTTGATGAGTTTAAGGAAATCAACAGGGTAATGAAACATGGTCAAATGTGCATCTAGTAATAACCCTTCAAAAAAACCCTAATTTTCATCCTATAAATTGGCTTGATTTCGGTAAAAAGGTAATTCATTTTCACTTTTTCCTTTTGGAGATTCAAAGCTCAGAGAGAGAGGATACTGTGCAAAGATGGTGATTCCAGAGGCAGATCATCGCGGTTATCGATTAAACACCTACCAACAGCCAAAGGGCACATACCCCCTATATGTACCCCATTCCCACTTCATTTTTTTCTTGTTTAGGTCATCAAAGTTGCAGTTGCAAATGCATCACGAAGCATTTTCGTTCGTGAAAGATGAAAATGTCATCACGTTGCACACATTTGATGTGTCGAAACACAAGTGCAAAGAGTAGGCTAGGTTTAGGTTTAGAGTGGCACATTCGTGATTTGTTGTGACGCAAGGGCCTAAGCACACCACAAATGTCAAGTTGTGCGACGCAATCACAATATTGCAATACAAATGCAAGATGATGCAACACAACCACCGAAAAGCGGCATAACTACAGAGGGAATTGATGCAAGTGTGTTAAATTGATGCATCTGAAAATCCAAATGATGCAATTGATGTAGCACAACACAGCTACATGGTGAAGCGACGCATTTGACTGGTGTGATGCAACTGAAAGGCCAAAAGATGCAATAGACTTTAGCTAGGGTTGACCTAGTTTAGACTCAGTTTCCTTGTGTACTTTTGATCAGATAGATGATAATGATTATTTTCAATGATGTGCTAACCTCTATTTTTGTGTATGTAGAAATGATTACCACCCATCTACACTCGAGAGTCTCGACCAGTAACATATGCATTCAAAGATTAGCTGACATAGGGTGAGTAGAGGTGACTGATGTGGCTAGGACTTTCATGTGAACTATATGCCCATTATCTAGGCTAATAGGGGTCTTTTGATAGTGCTTGCAGAGAGATGGCACTCCGAGACCTTCTCATTTCATTTTCTAATAGGAGAGGCCACAGTTACACTTGAGGATGTGTATAAGATCTTATGGATCCCTATCAGAGGAGAGCATGTTGTCTACAATCCTTGACTAGGATTATAAGCCATTACAAAGTACTATGAGCATGAGGACATAACCTAGCTGGGGATTCACAGATATGAGATTAGCTAGGAGTTCATGGCCGAGCATTATAGTAGATGGGATGCTATTTTGTGCACTTTGATTGTCAGGGTGTTGATTCTAGATCACCACGGTCATGGTTTCCTAATTGGATGGGGGGATGTCCTTTTTAGGATGAGGTAGGACTGGATAGTATTTTCTTGGGGGTTGTGCTTGGTAGGAATGTTATATCATTAGTTACATGATGTTTCATACGGGGAGGCAAGTAGTATTAGTTGTGGGATGACACTTTTGATGATCTGGGCATGGGAGCATATTCTCATATTTCAGCCACCAATGTAGAGATAGCTAGCTGAGGGTATGCCTTATATCTACTTATATGTAGGCTCAGTGACACAAAATCATGTGGGAGACACAACATACTATCACCATGCTATTGAAACTTTGATGGGGTTTGTGTGGAGGTCGTACAAAGACTATGGACAATGGCAAGGAGAGGAGGATCATCTTTCCTTTTGTAGACAGTTTAGATATCTGATTGGTTGTATCATACAATCTCAGTTGATCATAGAGATGTACTTGCCCCAATGGGTATTGAGACAGTTCAGAGACAACAAGGTGTACCAGTGGGAACTGCATAGTATGCTCAATCCTCATGGGAGACAATGTGGGGACCACCCATAGCAGTTATAGTGGTTGAGCAACAAATTGATGGTTTAGTTGCATAGGAGTGGGTATGAATTAGGGTTCCAACTGATGCAAGGACCACCCCAGATTATGATGCATGGTGGAAAACTCATAGGCCAATTTCATTGATAGATCTAGATCAGCCGATGTTGGTTGATCAACGGGCATTATTACCACGGGTTCACCGAGAAGGGCAAGGAGGCAAAGGAGATAGTGATGGTGATGGAGGAGATGGGGGAGATAGAGGGGGTGGTGGGAGAGGTTAGAGACAAGGGAGGAGAGTTTGACAGCAAGTCGAGCAATCATCACTACCACCCATATGTGAGGTGGGAGAGGAGGAGGAGAGGGAGTAGGGCTGAAAAGAGGAGGTTTGAAAGGAGGAGGTCGAGGAAGAGGTAGAGAAGCCAATAGAGTAGCCAGAGGGACCTCATCCAATGGAGGTAGAGGTGGAGTTGGCTAGGGAGGAGGTGTTGGATGTCGATGGGGGAGGATGGTATAGATATTGGTGGAGAGGAGGACATAGATGATGAGGAGAGGTGGATTAGAGAGAAGATGGTGGAGGGTGAGGAGGATATAGCTGGTATACCACCATTACCTTGAGATGCTATAGTCAATCAATGAATGACTGACATGTAGAGAAGGCTAGATGAGGCTCTAGCTAGAATCAAGACTTTAGAGGGCCACTTGGAGGTGACTCGGGTGGAGAGGGACGAGGCCATGGTGAGACAATAGGAGGCCCAACAATGTTGTTCTGATTTTGCAAAGTTATGCTTTGGGCTAGTCGGAGAGGTGGTGAGAGAGCTGGCAAGGGTGAGTGTTAGTTGAGGGCATTACTGGATCTTTAATGAGAGGGAAGTGCCAATAGAGAAGCGAGGTCCTAGCCTTTCATGATCTCAAATTGGGACAAGTAGTGGGTCTAAAAATAGGACTCACAACAGTCAAAGCCACAATAGTGTCAACCCTTACTCCTCATCAGGGTAGTCTTCAGGACACATAACCCACCATAGTCATAAACATTCATTAGGGCATAGGTCTAGCCATAGGCATGCATCATCATCATCAGGTCACAAGTCTCATCACAACCAGCCATAGGTCACCATTCCTAGATCCTCACAACATTAGTCTGCAGTGTCAGAGCATGTGTCATCAAAGCCTATGAGAGAGCATCGGTCACCCCATTCTTCACCTCGAGGGGATGAGGAGAGTACAATTTAGGGCATATTATATTGACATTGTGTTGAGACATTTATATATTGACCATCGAGCCTTCGAGCTCTATTTTTGGGATTCCTCAAGAATCTATCCTATGCATTATTTTGAGATATATATATGATGCAATTTTGGTGTGGATTTTATGCTATATGCTATGTTATGATGCATTATGGTTTTATTATGTTTATGTGATGTGATGTATGTGATGATTCCTATGATGATGCATTTTTATGTTATGTGATATATGTATTTATGATAAGATGCAATGATGATCTATATATGCTTAATGTGTTGGACACTAACCGATGCCATGCTTATGCTTATGTATGTGATAATGTATGATTATGTATGGATTATGTGATATGTGATGTTTTATTTTATGATCCTAAATTTCTATGAATTAATGATGTGGATGATGTATGGAAAATGTTTAATGTGCTCATATGTTATGGTAATGAAAATGGGTAAATGAAAAATATGTATGTATGCTAAGGATGTAAATGCTACTATGTAAATGAAAATATGAAAATGGATTTATGTAAATGTAGATGTGAAAATACAATTCCTATATATGAGTGTGTATGCGATAATTTTTTTGTATGTCATAGGATATCATCATGATATGAAAGAAGAGAAATTATCACATAGAAGAAAATGTATGTTAGGGAATAGAAAGAATCCTTCAATATATCACCAAAGTACTAATAGGTGTTACTTTAATCATCATTAGACAGATTATTGTATTGGCCAACAAACACCATGATATGACCTAGATCAATGGTGTGCACGCTCGCACCATCACATAGAACAAGCGGTCATAGACAAGGATGATCATGACTCATACGAGGAACTCATTTTCCCCGGTATTTTTTGTCACAACCAACCACAAACAATAAAGACAAGCCATGAAACATCGTTGCTCCTCTAAATCCTATGCAAGACATTCTCGAGGAACTAGTAACATGATAGTCTAGAAAGACAAGATAATCACCATGATACATTATTGCTCCTCTAAATCCTGATGCTAGGACATCCTCGAGGAACTAGTAGCATGACGAAAAATCAAATAACAAATTCCAATATTAAAGATAGTGTTTTCCAAGTATGTTCACATGTCATATATTTTGATGTCAAAATGTCAAGTTTGATGACATCTAGGTTTGGTGTATGAATAATTCTAGGTAATGCCAAAATCAAGAAGGGTACATCTTGAATGATGTCAATGTGGAGAGGATTGATCCTCAAATGTCAAGATAATCCCTCAAAATTCTAGATGATAGAGTCAATGCTTTAGAAAGACATATCATAAAGCATAAATAAATGACAAGAGTTTTTCTTCAGAGAGATGTATCTGGAGAATGACCAAGATTTGACATGTTGACTTGTTATGACAATTTGACCAAAGTTGACTAGGTGACTGAATTGAACGCATGTCGGGATTGACATGCCAATTTAGGTAAAATGTCGATTAAATGATTGTCAAGATTTGTTTAAGAGTTTTTTGATTTAGGACATTCATAGGAAAATATTGATTGATTTAACAAACCCTAAGGGACTGAATCTAGGGGGCCTCAAGGGCACATCAATTGATGGCCTTGCCTATGTAGCAATGCGTAGAGAACTTGTAGTTCGATGTGACTTGACTTTTCCTTATTTGGCAAAAGATGGAGTCATGATTTTATTTTTCCAACCTAAAAGGACTAACCTAATTCCTCAAGGGCACATTGGCAGATGGCCTTGCCTACATCCATTCATAGAGGCAACACAATTTGATGATGGCAAAGATTGACATGACTAACAGGATAGACTGACTCTATTTTTGGAAAAAAAATTAGTGTTATTTGGATGTTTCGTGTTTTTTCCATGTTTTGATTTTTTTGGTTTTTGAAGTTTTATGATTTTTTTGGATTTTGAAGTTTTATGATGTTTTTGTATTTTTAAGTTCTATGATTTTTTTTGGATTTTTTCAGGACATTTTCTAATTTTTATGGATTTTTCAAGACATTTTGTGATTTTCGGGACCATGTACAAAATCCACTGCAGTCAAGTGATAAGGGTATTTCCCCCAGTCAGGTCTAGGACAAAACAAGTTTGGATGAGATGGAGAGGGACATGTGTAGTATGAAAGGTGGAGGATATGTGAGGCATGATGTCAACATTGTTAGCCATGGAAAGGAATAGAAAGACTTATGACGACTGTTGTGAGGGTGTTGGATGATTGGATATTTATTATGGTCAAAGGTAGATGGAGTGATCATAGATGGTGAAGCAATGACTTACTATGCATGGCACCTTTTTACTAGGTTTTCAGCATGGTACTTATCCAAAGCACCACTGAAGTGGTTATCACTATTGGATGGATTATTTCTGTTTACTATTTTTGATATTTTATGATTTTTTTGGTGTCACTAAGATGCTTGTTTGCCAGGTTTTCATTAGGGTGACGATTTTTTGTATTTTTCATTTTTTTTGTATTTTTGTATTTTTGTATTTTTGTGATTTTCAACCAAGATCTTTGATGCTACGTGTAGAATTTTTGAAGATGTAAATTGTTGATGGGTTTTCTCAATTGCTCCCCATCTGGGGTAACTAATTGGTAAGTGAAAGAACCGAATGCAGTAATGATGATGTAAGGACCCAACCAATTAGGCTCGAAATTTCCAGGTTTCTCATAGTCATATTGATTCTTTGGATTTTGCATCAAGACGAAGTCACCAATTTCAAAATTTTAGACCATAACTCTCTTATTATAACTGCAAAAAAAGTAATTTTCATATGCTTGTAAGTGATTCAAGGCATTTTTTCTTCATTCTTTTAACAATTCCAACTCATGCAGTTGAGACTGTCAATATTATTTGTCATCAATCAATCCCTTCATGGAGACTCTGGGAGACGGGATTTCAACCTCGATGGGCAAGATAACTTCATATACAAAGACCAAAGCGAAGGGGGTGGCTCCAGTAGGCATGCAGATGCTGGTGCAGTAGGCCCATAGAGCAGGATTAAGCTGCAGGTTCTAGTCATGACCAACACCATTTCTAGTTTATTAAGAATCTTGATAATGGTTTTGTTAGACGGCTCAAATTGATCATTCCCTTGTGGGTAATAGGGCATGGAGAAATGGTGTTTAATTTTGAAGCATTCACAAAGCTCACAGACATCCTAGTTTTTGAAAGGATGACCATTGTTTGTGATGATGGATTGTGGAACACCATACCGGTAGATAATGTAGTTAAGGATGAATTTAGAAATCTACTTACTAGTTATGTAAGTGAGAGGAATGGCTCCTATCCATGTGGTGAAATATTTAGTGGTGGTAATAATGAATTTATGGGCTTTGGATGAGGTGGGATGGATTTTACCCATGATGTCGAGTCCGCATTGTGTGAAGGGCCAAGGAGAAGTGATTGGCCGATGTTCTTACATGGGCACATGAATTAGATCACTGTGCACTTGAAATTGACGATATATTCTCACAAATTGAAGGGAATCCTCTTCCATGGTCGGCCAGTAATACCCAAGTCTCATAAATTTCTTAGCTAAGGTTAGGCCACTCGAATGACATATGCATATACCCTCATCTACCTCATGTAAGGTTGTTCATGCTTCATCTATGTTGAGACATCAAAGAAGGGTATTGTCAAAGTTGCGTGTGTAACGAATGATTTTGTGGATAAAGGACTTACGTTGGTTGTTAGAAAGGTTTGGTGGGAGGGTCTAGGACTGAAGGTAATCATATATGTCTTGATACCATGGAGAGTTTTGACCTACAAGTTCACAAACCATTTCTAACTCTGGAATATCATAACCAAGAACCAAAAGATGTTCCACTAAGAACTCAATTTGTGACACGTTACTAGGAATATCTAAGAGTGATCCAAACATAGCGATAACATCCGTTGCCTTGTTTTGTATCCTATGAATCTACTCAAAAGTGATGTTATGGAAATATGTTATGAAACTATCCACCATGCATTCATAGGGCATCAACTTTTTTTCTTTGGTGTCATAATCATTGTTGACTTGGTTGATAGCTAACTGAGAGTCTCCAAAGACCAAAAGTGTCTTGATTTTCCATTTGATGGCCATTAAAAGTCCTATTACTAGTGCTTCATATTCATCTACATTATTAGTGCAGGGGAAGGTGATTCAGAATGACTTAGGGATAAAATCTCCTTGTGGTGTAATGAGCAATATGCCTACTCTTGAGCCATGACTTATATGGGACCCATCAAAATAGAGTTTCCATGGTAACTTAGGGCCTACATGGAAGATAGATTCATCTAGGAATTTGGCTACCAAAGGGTGATCACCATGGATGGGTGCATCAATGAGTTGATCCATGATAAGCTATCCTTTCATTGCCTTGTGTTCCATGTATTGTATGTCATACTCACTAAGTATCATTACCCACTTCGCCAACCGTCTTGTCAATGTTGCACGACTGACAAGATACTTTAATGGATCTATTTTTTCCACTAATTATGTCTTATGATTTGGCATATAATGTTTGAACTTTTGAGTAGTAAAGACCATTGCGAGGTAGGCACGTTCAATGGAAGTGTAGTTAATTTCATACCCAATCAAGGTGTGACTGATGTAGTATATGGCTCTTTCTTTTTCCTCATTGTAATTTTTTGTAAGTAATTCCCCCAACATTGAAGTGATCATAGAGATATACAAGATCAATGGTTTTCCATCAATGGGCAACATTAGGACTAGTGGTGTTAGAAGATAGTTCTTGATTTTTTCAAAATCCATTTGACATTTGTCAATCCACACAAAAGGGATGCCTTTTTGTAGAAGATAATGAAAGGGTTGACATTTGTCAGCTAACTATGCGATGAAGCATCTGATGGAGTGAAGTCTTCCTTATAATGTTTTGAGTTCACTGATTCCCTTCAAAGGGGGCATTTCCAAGATTTCTTTCACTATAGCCAAGTCAACTTTGATAGCCCGACAAGAAACTATATATCCTAGGAGCTTACCCAAAGTCGTATTGAAAACACACTCTTAGGGTTGAGATGCACTTTATACTCTTCTAACCTTTTAAAGATCTTATGCAACACTTTTAGGTTATCTTGATGTGTAAAGGACTTTTCCAAAAGGTCATCAATGTAATCTTCCATCAAGGTATGCATGAGATCATGAAATATTGTAGTCATGGCTTGTTGATACATAGCTCCTACACTTTTCAACCCAAAAGGCATGACGTTCCAGCAATAGGTACCCTAGGGACAAGTGAATTTTGTTTTATGTTGATCTTCTGAGGTGATACGAATCTAATTGTATCCCAAGAAACCATCCATGAGGGACATCATCTCATACCCAGCTGTGAGATCTACTATGATGTCTATGTTTGGAAATGAAAAATCATCTTTTAGACATGTCTTATTCAAATCTTTTAAATCTATACATATGTGTATTTGGCCATTTGGTTTCATGACTGCTACCATATTGGAGATCCATTCTGCATAATCTATTGATCTTATGAATCCTACATCTAGTAACTTCTTGAGTTCGTCTTTGACAAGTAAGGAAATTTGTGGGTACATCTTGCATAAATTTTGTTTGACAAGTTTGACCTTGGGAAGCAAAGGTAGATGGTGCAATACTAACGATTGATCTAATCCCATCATGTTAGCATAAGACCATGCGAAGTTGATTTTTTATTTTTTGAAGAACTCTTTGAACTTAGACTTCTCCTCTTCAGTCAATGATGCTGCAAAGAGAATCGTCTTAGGGTTTTTAAGTATGGCTACATTAAATTCTATGGTATCCTCAATGAGCATGGATTATTTCTCTTGTGTCACAGGAATAAAATCCAATCCTCCATCTTTGGGTCCCTCAGAGAAGTTTTCACCCTTAGATATGTCCTTTCTTTTTACTTTTGTATCATCAAAAGGTGCCTTGTAGTATTCACCTAAAGACATGTCTTTTTTTGTTTTATTTTTACTTTTGCGACTAGAGGATTGGACAGTCTCCCCAAAGTATGCCACAATATCAAGGTCTATAGTGAAGCTAGCTTTATGGTCTCCACTTGTTATTCCTTCACAGAGTCCCATGAATTCTGCAATAGCTTCATCATTCTGAAAAATATCCATAATAGGTGAGTCCTGCTTGTCCCAATCAACAAGTTGTGGGTATATAAGGGAAATTCCATCATCAGTGTTGGTGAAAGGTGGGGGTGAATCTGAAAGCATGTAGAAGGAGGATGTGTCTTGAAAGTCCCAGGAGGATTCTATCCAATCGTCCTCTTCATACTCAGGCAAGTTGGATTCATGGTCAAAATAAGGGACAAACGCTGGCATACTAGACTCTTGGTCAAAATAGGTAGTAGATAGGTTAGAATAATGAAAAATAGGTTTTAGTGGCGGTTTAGGTTTCTCATCATCACAAGGCCAGAAGAGTTGTACCCAGGCTTCCCTTTGTAGTGGGTTGTACCCAGGCTTCCCTTTGTAGTGGGACTTTAGGAGGATCTCTAGAAAGTTCAACATTAAACATTTGTTTGAATCTTTCATCAAAAGGAGGTTTACCTAGTTCTTGAAACATTTCATCAAGCTCATAGTCACTTAGGGATCTTTTAGAACCATATTCCCACTTGTGGGAGTCACTCTTGGTATGGGAATCTTTGATGGTCTTGACACTTTCAGAAGCATTTATGTCCTCACCCGAAGTACATGGGTATGTGGACCGTCAATCTTGAGTGGATCAAACCCTAACCCTAGATTCTTTGATCTTCTGGATGGAACTATAGGTTCTCTTCTTCCAGTCTAGTTTATACCAAGGCCACTAGTTCCATAATAGCCTTTTTCTTTCATCATCTCATAGCCTTTTCCATACTGTTGTACTAGAAGTAGAGGTAAGTCTTTTGTGTCTTTGTAAATCTAGGCCAAAATATCTTCAATATCTTCATTATTCATATCTCCCCATTTTATGAAAGTCATTGTTGGAGGAACTTTAAAGATCACTTTTGGCTCTATTCTGAAACAAGGCCTACCATGAGATTTTGGAGACTTGGGTATTGTAGTGATGTAGTAGGTAGTGTGTAATTTGTACATGCCAAAACCTTCATCCCGGATCTTGATGTTCGGGTCGATACTTGGAGTAGTGGAAGTAGATGGTGTGATGGAGGTTGAAGGTGTGGACATGGATAGCTTGGAAAGTGTGGATGGATCAATGTATTTGGAAGAAGTGGATGTTGAAGCTTCGTGATTAATGGGCACTTGCTTTTCAATAATGCCTTTCAAGTTGGTGTAGTACTAGAAGGGATCAAGATCTCTAGGTATGGTAATTTTGGTTCCTTCGAAAGGAAACTTGAAACATTGGTGGTAAGTGGATGACATGACCTTTAAGGCATGGATCCAAGGTAGACCAAGTAGGATGTTGTAAGGTAGCTCAAGATCTAGGACTTGACATGTGGCATCTATAATGACTAGCCCCACATGGATGGGAAGTGTGATAATGCCCCTAGAAGAGTGTTCCTCATCATCGTATGCCTTTATGACAATGCTTTTGGTGGCATCCACACACGCATCAGAGAAGCCTAGTGCTTTGACCAGTTTTAGGGAGCATGTATTCAATCCTACTCTTCCATCTACTAAGACTCATCTAAATTTGTGTTTATGGATGAAGACTTCAATGTGCAATGCATCATTGTGAGATGGTTTAGGTGAGGAATAATCTTGGTCTAAAAAGGTGATGTGATGATTAGTGGTCAAGTATCCGACCATGGCTTCAAAGTGGTTGAAATCAATGTCAGTAGGTATAGAAGACTCATGTAAGGCCTTATCAAGTATGGATTTGTGTGCAGGCGAGGTGTGTAGTAGCTCGAGTATGGATATTTGAGCAGGAATTTTACCCAATTGGTCAATGAGATTGAATTATCCTTTGGATTGTGACTACTTGGTAGAGGGACCGGGTATTGTGATCTTTGGATGTCTAGTAGGAGGACCAACTATTGTGACCTTGCCTTGATAGGTGGTGATATTACACTTTGGAGTCTTCTTGATGGTGATAGTATTAACGTGTTCATTAGCAGCTTAGAGGTTATTAATTATAGGTCCACCAGAATAGTCAAAAGCAGTGTGAGTGTAATTGGCTCGATTGTTAGTCTTTGGACCTGATGTAGCGGGGTTATTGGGATCATGATCTTGCAGTGGGTTTTTATGAATGGTATGGTTTGAGTTTGAAGAAAATTGTTGACCATATATTTCAATGGTATGACTTTCAATAACATCCTATATGAGATTTCTCAATTATCTACAAGAAGAAGATTTATGCCCTTTTACGTAATGATAGTCATAGAAGGCATTATCATCCTACCATGATGGTTTAAACTACCCTGGGTTGTATGGTTTAGGGTCATGCAATGTTATGAAATTTTTTTGGATGAGCTTCTTGAGGACAACTTCAATTGGTTTGCCCAAGGGGGTGTATGTGCGTCTTTTGGGAAATTGTCTAGTTTGTTGTGGTTGCCCTTGGTCTTGATTGTTTTGGATGGTGTTTTCTATAGGCATTGGTGTGGTCAAGGGATGATTTTGCAGTTGAGATACTCTAAGCATAATTGTAGGACCTGACGCATTCATTTCTTTACCGTCAACAATGCCATCATTGGTGATATATTTTTTCTTCACCCAATATTTGTTTTTATCATTAGGTGGCTTTGGGTTTTTGTTCTTGTTTGTATATTTGTGTTCTCCTTTGGAAATAAGGGATTTTTTGATTTGAACTCCTTTTTATACAAGTTCCATGAAAGTGGTGCAAAAATGGACTTGCAAATTGTATATCAATGGGCCAACAAGGTTTTGAATGAACATGTTTACATTCTATTTTTTTGGTATTTCAATTGAACATCGACTTGCTAGACCCCTCCATCTTTGGAAAAATGGAATGAATGTTTCACTAGTGTCTTCTTGAGTAGTCTTACATAAAGTGGCAATGGTAATGTTTGTGTTGATGTTCTAGGAATAATTTTCTACAAATTTATTAGCAAGTTCATCCCATGAATTTATCCCATTGGGCAAGAGAGTGAACCAGTCATGTGTAGGACCTACGAGACTTCTAGGGAAGAGTCTCATTAGATAGGTGTGTTCATATGTAACATCCACACAATTGGTCATAAATTCTCTTAAGTGCTCAAGGGGATTAGTCTTGCCTTTGTATTTGGAAAATTTGGGTACCACATATCCTGGAGGGAACAGTGGCATTTGTAAGTTTGTTTTAGATGGGTATGGACATAAATTATAATATGTGTGGGTCTTCTTGTTTGTCAATTTCATGTCCACTTGTTTTTGTAGAGAAACAAGTTGAGCCATGGGTTATAGGGTTGTTTGTGGTGTCACACATGCTGGTGATGGGTATTCCTTGAGTTCCCATTTGATGTGATGGTATGTTTTGATTTGAGTTGTATTGGTGTGGAACGTATGATGCATTTTGGGTTTGAATTTCTTGGTATTGATTGTTTTGAGTGGGAACATGTTGCATATGGATATGAGATACATATGTGGGAATGTGTGCTCCAATAGTGTTAGATTGTATCTATGGAATTTTTTGTCCTTGATAGTTTTGATGACTTAATGGAGCCATGTGTTGTGTTACTTGGTTTCCTTGTCCAAATTGGTAGATGTGGCCATGTGGGATATTTGCATTTTTCCTTTGGGGAAAATTAGTGTTGGTGATGACTTGTGATGGGATATGGACATTGGGTTGAGGGTCTTGAATAGTAACTTGTCTTTTGTTCCTCCCAAAGGGGTTTGATGATTTTTTTCCCATGGCATTAGTTGAGGACCCAAGTAAGAGGTTTGATGATGTCATTCCCATAGTACTAGATGAAGATCCAAATTAAAGGTTTGATGAATTTTTCCCCATTGTATTGGTTGAAGACCCAAATGTAGTCCCAAAAGTTTGTGATAGAATACTTGATATTTGTGGGATTGATTGTGATATGGAGTGTGCTATGGTTGATGTTGCCACAATAGATGTTGTGTTGACCATGTTAGATGTGTTTTGAGTGGAGGTTCCAACAGAAGTAGGGTTGATGATGCTGGTTTCATTTTGTGTTGTGGCACCAATGGAGGTATTGTTTGCATTATGTTGTGGTTTTGATCGAGGTTAAATAGTTTGTGTAGTATAATTAGGAGATGTTGCTCTCTAGGTATTAACATCGAATCCTCATGGAAATTTAGCCCCTTAGTGTAGAAGCATGGCTAGATATCATTTTGAATCTTGTAAGAGTAATTCTTCTACAAAGGAAGCCACTTCGGGGTTTTGGGCAGTGGCTTATACATCTTCCATGAATACTTGTCCATTTTCGTCTCTTTGTATAAATTGTTCAAAGTGGTTACACGAGGAAGATGCTATGTTCATGTCACTAAAGAGGTTGATGAAAGATGTCCCCATATTTTTGTTTAAGTTCATTTCATTAGGAAGGTTGTAAGGGTTGTTGTATTGTCCAAAGGAGTCCATTTTTATTCTCTTTGTTTGTAGCCTAGTCTCAACCATATAAGATTTTCTCAAATGAGGGAGAATGGAAGATAACCAAATCAATGTATGGAAATGATATGCCACTATGCTTATTTATTTATTTTGAAATAAGGAATGCAATAGTGACAAGGTTGTTTAAAGGGGATGTCAAATATAAAGTGATAATGAGGAATACAAATGAATGATGGAACACTAAAATTCTTTGAGGTATGAAAATTCATATGCAAGGTATAAGGAAACTCTAAGGTGCAATCAATTTTGCTAGACTTTTATGAAATTTTTACTAACCATTTAAATTTGGTCAATGTCTCAATTTGGATTTTCAAAGGACTATTTGTAGGACTAAGTGGAATGAAAAAGTGACAAGGTGAGGTTTACAGACTAGACTTATGAGCTAGAAATATCTCACATAAAAGGACAAAGACTAAAGGAGTGATTTTGGCTTAGTCCAATGACAATATTCTTTTCAAGGAAAAGGTTTCACAAAGTATGGAAAGTTTTCCTATTCTAAAGTCTGCAAAATGAGGACCTAAGAGTTTGTCTATGCTGAAAATGGTTGTGGAGGTTAAGATGCAACTAAAACTTGCAATGGTAAACCTATGGTAAAAGATAAATACAAACTAAAAGGTGCAAAGATGGATGATTTGAGCAAATATTTTTCTAGTTTTTGAACAAAAGCCACTAAGGAAGCATGTTTAGAAATAGATTCACAATTTTTAGTTTTAGATTTGTACAATGACAATGATTTTCCTAAATAATAGGAAAATGCATTATTTTAGGTTGCAATTGCACTATAGTGTAAAAATGTGTTGTTTCAGATGGTGACTGCATTGCAGGATTAGAAAATTTGTTGTTTCATATGGTGACTATGGATCACTATGTAAAATGTTTTGCAAAGTAGTCAAATACATTTCACAAAGGCTCAGTTGTGTCTTAGTTTCAATAGAGTCTGGTTGTCTTGCAATTTTGGAAAATTTGTGAGGTTGTTTCAATTCGACTATGTTTTTCCAAATTTGTAAAAGGTGTCTTATGTGTTTATTATTTCAGAAAACACTTGGCAAACACATGATTTGTCTTGCATTTTTGGAAACAAGCACATTGAAAGAAATCACAATCCTATGGATGGAAAGGAATATATTAATTGGATTCCCACTTGGATTACTCCAGCCATGATTATTCTTAGCATATGACTTAGAAGCTTGGCCACATTGGCTCCCCCTTACACATCACTCACTTCTCAGTTCGACCAAGCTTTGATTTCTCATGAATATCCCATGAAAAAATCTTCATCTCTACTAAGAACCATGAAAATGTGGGATGACTTGAAAAAGTAATACAAAAATCTGCAAAAAAGTGTTTTTGGTGTTGGGTTCACTAATGTAACTAAGTTAAAAAAGATTAGGTTAGCATGAAAACAAATGCATAAAAAAAACCCTAGCTAAACAATGAAGTACAATTGAGTGAAATAGCATAAAACAAAGGAAAAGCTTCACCAAACAACCTTCATGCCCTCCATCATTGACCTTCATTGCCCTTCTCCATTTGCTGTAAAATGATGTTTTCCCTCAAATTTTGATGAGAAAATATTAACCTATGACAAAGCCCTAAGCAAATATTGAATTATTTCACTATTCAACAATAGCAAGTATGCAAGTATGAATCAAGCCTAAATTTTCTAGCATGAAGTCATGAAGTGAAGAGATGTCCAAATGAGGCTCAAATTTCCTTTTTATAGAAAAGCCAATTTTGGATGAATGGCCAAGATTGAAAGTTGACAAAGCCCTAAGATCAAAGTCTGAAATTACATGTGACAATTGTATGCACATAAAAAAGGTCTGGAGCACAATTAATTAAATATTTGATATTTAATTAATAAATTCTAATTCTTCTACTAATATGAATAAATTGATAAATTTATTTATATGGTTCATTACCTTAATTCCTCTTTTTTAAAAATCACTTTCCTCTTAAATTAATAAAATGCATAAATTTAAATAATTTGTCATTTAGTTTATTTCCCTCCTCCATTTAAATTTGAATTTTTAATTCAAATTTAGCACATTTCTCCATAATCTTCTAACCACGTCCAACTCATCCTCCACCTCATCACATGTCAAACAATTTCATTTATTTATAATTTTTAAATTATGAATATCCTCTCCAACCTCTCAACCTCCTAACTTCCTAGGAGACACATCGCTCCGTCTTTCAAATGATGCTCTTGGACACTTGGATGATTTTCTCTTCCAAATGGAGCAGCCTCCATGAATTCCTCTAAACTCTTTATGCTCCACCATTGATGCCTCAGGATCACAATCTCAACCATCCATCTTTGCCACCTCAACCCAAGCTTGGAAAAATCTATAAATAGAAGGCATTTCTACAAATTTTCATATAGAGAATTGTATTACGAACTTATGCTAAAAAAATATTAGGGAAATTTGAAAGAATTTGGAGAGTATTGTAGTTAGTATTTAGCATTTTAGTCCATAGTTACATTATCATGGAATTTTAGTAGTAACATCTTAGCTTCTTGTTGTTGGCTTTCAGTTGTTTTGTGGTTTGTCCTTGATGTCAAATTGTTTTGTGATTTATATCCTTGATGTCAACAATATGAACATTGATAGAATGCAGTGCTTTGGAATTCACATTGTTTTCTCAGTTATTTTACAATCACATGTTATAGTTACATGTATATGGCATTATACAGGTTAATGACACTTTACGACAGAGTTTTGTTTGTAGTATGAGTAGATCAAGGCATACAAGGAAATTTTTTTATATCATTACAATAATGCATTAGTTGACTTATCATGGTTTAGTGTATAAGGTGGAATAATTTGATACAAGGCTCTTTGTATTTGATCACATTGTCTCCAAGGCCTTGATGGTTCAGGTTTAGGTATATTCAACAAATATATTATTTCAGTTTGATTTTGGTTTCATTAATTGTTATCAAGATGATCTTGGCATAAGATGTCATTATCTGGTTTCATATTTCCATGTATGAATTTGTCTTACATTTGATGGTAATCATGTTACTCAAATTACACATGGCTTTTAATTGGTGTTGTTAGTAATTGGGTTCTTCATATTTCAAATGAGATATGGTTTTCATTATATATCATATAGTGTAGTTTGGCTTACACTCGAGCCGATCATATTTTATATAGTTCATTTGAACTTTATTGTTATTGTCTTAAGCATTGGGAGACTTGGAAAGTCGATGACATATTTCACTTTGGCATTATTTATTTGCATTGGTCTATTTCATAACACTTGGACAGTCGACAAGTTATTGCAATTTGTTATCTTTGCGATTGATGACTCAATTCAATGAGTCACGTGGACAGTATAATACATGTGGGTAAGATGAGTGGCAATTGAGTGGGTCATTATTATGTCGGTGGTATGGGTTTCAAATGATGTTTATCATTGTTTTGTTTGTCGGCTTTCAAATGTTATTCTATTTTGTTAAGTCTTTGAAAGACTTGAAAAGGAAAAGGAGAAACTAGGGTTAATTTTTTCATCTCAACAAGCAAGTTCTTTCTTAACCTAGCTGCCATTGAAAATGTATAGAATTTCTCTCTTCACCTAGCTGCCATGGTTAGCATGTTTTTTTGTACATTTTGGTCTTCTCTAGCCGACACATTGTGTATTGTGAGCTCACTAGAAGTAAAAAGGGCTCAATTTTGTTATTCTGATTTTTTGTTTGCGCTGCTAACTAAGAGCGAGTATGAGTTGCGTAGCTCAGTAGTTATGGTTCCTCCCGATAGAATTTTATGGTATTTTTTTTCCTTCTTCCATCGTGATCAAGTAAAAGAAAAAAAATTACATTCTTTCAGTTCTTCCAATGGTTGATTAAACAATATCAAGAGAATCTTATAGTGTTTATTGTTGAAAAATAGAAAATGAGATTGTTTTTATGCTCTATGTTTCAACAGTTTGGTTTTTAGTTATTGGGTGGTTTTCGATAGTTTTTCTTGGAAAATTTGTTATCTGAAGGTTACATTTAATGTTCAATCTGAACAGTGTTAGTTAAGAGCTTGGGTAACTCTAACCCTAGCCTAAGATAATACAGTTGTTGAAACTACTTAGTTACAGTGCTTTTAAAGTGATTGCTTTTAGACATTTTTTGGAAGTTACACATATGAAAGGCATATGATATTCTAGAAATTTTTGGGATAGATGTTGTATTACATTGAATATCTTGAACAGTGACTCTCAGATTGTTGTATTTGAGAATTATGTCATTATTCTCTTACAATGTTGTTCAATGGGCTTATTGAAAATCTTTCAGTCTTCTATTGTAATTCTAGAGTTACAAAATCTACACTTCTAGGGTTCTGATAGGATGCTATAACTATGATATGTTAAAATGGTTTGGTGCTCCTTGGAATGGGTGCTCCTATTGAAGTTGGTGCTTCAGAATTTTTGGTGTTGGGCTGGTGCTCCACCATTGTTACAGAGTTGGCGCTCTTTGAATGAATAAAAGGAGGATTTTACGAGTGGTTTTTTATACCCCATGAGGGTTTTTCCACTCAGGAAAATAATGTGTTATGTGGTGAAATCTGTGAATTTGAGTTTCATCCCATGTGGTTAAGTGTTAATGTTTTTCATTTTGTCATTTGTCAATACAATTCATGCAATGCTCTGATACTTTACTAAATATTTTATTATGTTATAAAAGTGTTCAAAATATACATGAAGTCTTGTGGAAATAAATAATTAAAAGGAATTGTTCAATCAAGTTTACATGAACAATCAATATCATGCTTTGAAATTTTTATGTAATTCTTTTATCAATCCATCATTCTGCTAAAAGTTCCTTGATGTGTTAAAGTTCACTTTGCAAGTTAAGAGGTTTCATAAAGTTATCTCAAGGTCGTTTAATTTTCTCATGAAGTTAAAAGTTTGAAAAATTATACATTACTTTGATTCACCCCCCCTCTCAGAGTAATTCATCTTCTAACAGTTGTATCATTTTACTTCAGTTTATTTAGAATTGCATCTCTCATCACAATCATCTTAGTATCATTTGAACACAGCAGCACCATAATCTTAGAGAATTTAGCATTTCAATCAAGAAAATACCAAAAACATGTAGATGTAGGCATATAGCTATGCATTTTCATATAGCACCTCATTTCTTAGGTTGTCATTTCACAGATTCATGTGCAATGCTAATTTTGAGAGCATGAATTGAGAGATCACCAAGAATAGAGGACAATGGAATGATTTCAAATGAAGGGTCATAATAGTTTTCTTTATTATTTTCTCTTTCATTAGATGTAATACATTTCATTGATGTGTGTAAGTTTAATTAACTATTTCACTCATTTTTACCAACACACAACAAGTAGCAATTAGGGTTAGGGAAAACCTAGGTCAAATTTAAAATGAAGGGTTGAGATTTGATTTTGTGAAAATCAAATCAATGGCCAAGAATGCATATGACAAGGAGATATTGGGCACAAAAAAAGAGGCAAGTGGAGAATCAAAATAGAAATTTAAAATTATTTGATTTAAAAGGTTGAGTTGACCTTTTGAATTAAAAATTATATTCAAAAGTGGTGGGGTCATGTGATAGTAAATAATGATTTTAAATTATTTACTTGGTGGGAAAATAGAAAGTGGGAAATTTATATAAATGACTTTATTTAAATTTAGAGAAAGTTGATGTGGACAATAAATAAATAAATCAAAGAAATTTATTTAATTATAGGAAGACATAAAGAATTAATGACGTATTTAAATAAATAAATAAAGTTTATTTATTTAAATAATCAGGAAGAACAATAGATAGATAATAATTAAATAAATTTAGGAATTTATTTAATTATGGAGGGACATAAGAACTTAGCGATGCATTTAAATAAAATAAATGCAATTTATTTATTTAAATAGTCTAGAGGAATAAAAGATGTGAATTAATTAAATAATTGAGGATTATTTAATTAATAGTTGAATTTGGACTATAGGACATAATTAAATATTTTAATTATGTTGAGAAGAAATATGGAGAAAATAAAGTTTGCAGGTCTAGGTCAATTTTATGTGTCTACAACAACAACGCCAAATCCAATTTATGTCATATTTCTTTTATTACTAAAGCAAAATTCTATTATGACAAATTCTCAAAAAGATTAGAAAATAATATTTCCAATGAATCATAGTTCTAATACTAATTGTATACCATATTATGAACCTACACAAAATAATAGAAATAAATTTCATAATATATTTAAAACTAGATCAAACCCTCGAAGTAGGGAAACACCATATAGTGTTCCTTATTGGAAGAAGTCACTTCACACTATATCTCTATATGAGATATAAGACATCCAATAATCTTCATATATCCTCTATTTTAAGTCTGATGATATACAACACTAAACTACCTACCACCATCACTTCTCCATACATGTAGGATAAATGCTTGTATTTTAATTAACTAGTAAGATGACTTATAAATTATATGCACCCACACTTTTATTTACCACTTTCCAATATTAAACCATACCCTTAGACATATGATATTTTTCTCCTCTTCACAAATCTAACTAATTTTTCAATAACTAGTGTTATAGTCACAAGTTTTTTATGTTGGCAAGTAAAAAGAATGTGGGTCATTATACTATAAGACGATAACACAATTAGAGGAGGCTACCATGTCGCACATGACACTACTACAACCTATATTACACTATCACACTCCATAAGGTTTTGTACCACACTAGAAAATAAATTAGTAAGCATTATAAATAATATAGGGTGATCCCACAATAGTGGTTTACAATTTTTGGCCAAACTAAACATTGAAATTATTATTTTTAACTAAATATTCACATTTGGGCACCTATACCGGCTAAACCATGAGGAATTTGAAGTATATGCAAAATAAAGTCTCGTCACAGTTTGTCTGTAGATTCTAAAAAAAAAAAATTCAAAAATTTTGGAATCAGATTGCACTTCTTTTTCCATCTCCCACGAAAACTAGTTTTTTTTTAAATTAAAAAGTGATGCACACCGTATAACACATAAATTTTTTTCCATGAAGGAAAAAATTCTAATTCTTTCGAATTTAGATTTGTAACTCCGATATCTACTGCATCCACTTTGTTAGATAGTTTTTTATTGAATATTTTTTCTTTAATCAAGTTTCGAAGTCAAACCAATTACAATTCAGACATAGTGCAACTGTATAACGCATAATTTTTTTTGTATATATCGAAATTCTTTTTTTTTTTTGTTGGATCAAGGACTTCAATATATGGTGCACTCATATTTTTAAATTTTTTGATTTGATAATCTACTATTTTTCCACATGTGTAGAACAAAGACCTTCATTTTTTATGAAATACCTATGTTTAATAAAACTAAAAAGACAAATACATAATAAAACCAGAACATATTAAAATTATATTCGTTGGATAGCTCATTCTAAGAACTACCCGATTCTAGTTGGGTTTGTGAATATTCCTCCATTTTCATCCTCAACCCGATCTCCAAAGTGCCAAAATTTAGGGTTTTTTTGTGTCTCAAGGGGAGGATGAGGGATAAGGGGGATTCATACGAACCCATAGGGGTTCAAGCGAACCCTTTCAAAGGGGTTCACTCGAACCACTTTCCAATGCATTTTTTTTTTGTTTTTGGCAGCCAAGATTCAAAGAGTGTCGCGCGAACCTTGGTTCGAGCAAACCCCTTATGGGTTCAGTCAAACCAGTAGGTTCGTACGAACCCCCAAAATCATATTTTTTGCCTTGGGGTCATTTTTTATGAGTTTTCCTTCCTCACTTGAATTTTAAACCACTATTTTGGCTTCACCCATAGATTTCCATAAATTGATTACAACTAGCCAATGCCTCATATCTTCTTAGATCAATCATCTATGCTTATCCAATTTCAAAACTCAAACAAGCCTTCTCTAACTCCATCTTCCTTTCTTTTCTAATACTAATACAATATCAACTCAATATTTTTTATATAGTTAAATATAATATTTAATAAATACTATTTAATTAATATTTAAAATCAAATGATTAAATACATACAACTAACAATTAAAAGTAAAATTATAATTTATATCATTATTTTTAATTACATTTTTTTAATAAAGGCCAAAGGCCTGAACTATTTTATATTAATATAATAGAAAAATTATAGTCTTATAAATTCTATTGCAAGTAAAGGAGGGAAATACGATCATCCCTCAAACCAGAAATTTTATACTGAAAACCCAAAAATAACCTTTGTTGTAACCAAAAGCCTTCAATGGCTACTTCAAAATTACATCAAAAACTACAATCCCCTAACCATACAACCCGACTCAACCACATAGAACCAAGGTACCAAAACAAACATCATAGCTTAAAGTCGACTTTGAAAATTCAGCTATTCCATTATCAAACTACCAGTACCCCAAAAATAACCCTACAACCCTACATCAAACAAATTTCCAACTAGGGAAAAAAATTCTACACATCACAGACAACAAAAACATAGTGCAGACCTTATAGAAAAGATAGCCTAATCATCACAAAATTCTTTCACATAGTTGATGAAGTTATTTACCCATTAAAAGTCTTGGACTAGCTCAAGATGTAGTATCTTCTTTAGGAAGCTTAATCCCACTATAGCCTGCTCCCTTTACCTAATCAATGTCACACCTTTGATATCTAGAATAAAAGGGTAAAATTTTACCACCTCACCCAGAATAGAAAGAAGTTCTAGATCACAAGGCCTCAATATTCCAAGACCTAGAGGGGTAGATTCCAACACCTCCTCTAGCCCACTCAAGATTTCATGTTTGAATAGATTTTGAGCCATCACCACCATAACCACCTTCAAGGTTTGTAGGTCAAGGAGAGACGCCATGAACCATGACAAGATATCTGAATCCACTCTATATCACTCACCCAATAACATAAAATCTTGACCCAAAATGAATTTAACCACACCAATCAATAAGAAATCCATTTACAACATAATTCTCTTTAGTCAACGCTCTGAAATCTCACTAAGGAAGGCCATTTTCCTATGGGTACTCACCAACCTAATGGGCATACATCCATACCACTACACAGAACACATTCAATAAACATGCACACAATAAATTTAGACTTCTTAGCCATTTTAAAATGCACTACTAGACGATATTAATCTTGTCTAAAGAAACATCTAGACACGATTGTACTAATAGCCACTAATAATCAATTAACCATGTGATCATTTGATATATGAGAGTGGCCTTTGGCCCTCTCACATGCACAACTCTAACCTAGGTAATTATGCTAATAACATGTGTTGGCACATGCTCATAATGTTATTAAATATGGTTGTTTTTCCTTGATTTAGCAATAACATCTTCGAGGTAGATTAATTAATCATTGGAACCCATCAAATCAAGAAATTTAGATACAAGTGTAGCGTGACAAATATTACCACCACCTTTGGTTGAGATGATACAATGACCCAAACATAGAATTAAATAAAATTTAGAAATATTCACTAACAACAACAATAACACCTCTGAGAGGTACTCCATAAATAAATTTAGTGTCATCAACGATGTCCCGGAATTGATTCAGATTTGAAATTGACCAATAGCACACCATTTAGCATCATCTAGGCACAAAACATTCTTGAGCTTGCGCTCATCTAATACATTGAGCTAGAGGATGTCAAGATCATAATATAAACTTTTCAGATCCTCCCTCAAGGGCATGTCATGTAGAGCATGTGTTATTATCGTGTAGGAATTAAACCAACATCATAGTGATGCTTGATAGCCTAATGAGCCTCAATAACACCTTTGAGAGGTAATACCCATGACTGATCTAGTTATGAAATGGACCAATGATGCATATTTTAGAATCATTTAGGCTCAAATAATTCTTGAACTTGCACCCATTTGACATGTGGTACTGTGTGTGAGAATAAGTGGTCGAACTAAAAAGATAAACTAATACACCAATGAAACATTAAATTGAAGGAAACTAGTTAGAAAGACAAAGAAAACTCTAAATAACAACAACTCCTTCAAATGTGTCCCATTGTTCTTTATCTCCAAGGATTTGATACAAGTTACTAGCTCTCAGTTGGTGTAAGCAGCAACTTGTTGAAATGACAAATTAGGAGAACGAGATTTTATGCAACACGCATGTCTATTTTCTAAATGATTTAAAATATGAAGTTGAAGAACTAAAATTTTGTGAACTTAAAAATGATTATGCTAAGATGCTGATTTGAATGAAACTATAATAATTATGCTAAATTCACAAAATCTAGGATCCTTTTCAACTGACAAGAGGGTTGTATTTATAGATTTTCGAAGGTAAGAATCTAGTTGGCCAAGATCAACAGTTGAGTTCAAACCTGTTAAGATGACTGGTGAGAGATTGAGAAGTTGAGAAAAATATGGAAGGTTGAGAGAAAAATGGGAGATGTTTCCTCCTATACAACCTTTTTCATTAAAAAATGAAGGAAAGTTTCCATTTGTGCACTTCATTTATGAAGTGTTAGTTGATAGTTGAGGAAAAATCCATAATTAAATAAATAAATTTACTTAATTACATGTGACAAAGAATTAGAAGCTTCCATAATTTAAATAAATAATATTTAATTATGTGTGAGAGATGAAAAAAACACTTTAATTAAATATATAAAATACTTAATTAAATATGAAAAAGAAGAAAGTTTCTAATTAAATATTTTAGAATATTTAATTATGTTAAGACAAAGAAAGCTTCTAATTAAATATTGTAGAATATTTAATTAAGTGGAGAGAAGAATTATCATTTAAATTGTAAATTTAAACTTATGATAATTAATATAAATAAATTAAGAAATTTATTTAATTAATTTAGAGGAAGATGATAATAATTAAATAAACTTATTTAATTAATTAAATTAGAAGAATATAGACAGTGAACGATATAAATAAATAATTAAATTTATTTATAGGTAGATGAATTTAGAAGATTATTAATTAAATAAATCATATTTAATTAATTAACAGGCTTGATTAACTGTGACCATTTTTGGATGCGTACATTTTGCCCCTCTTTGAAGTGATGTGTTTTATGCATTGCTTCAAAGAATTTTGTCCCTGACTTTGAAAATTGACTGATGCTATATGCCCCCTCAAGAGATAAATCACATGATTTGAATGATGATGATGATGATTTAAAATAATTGAGATTATTTGTGGCAAGAAATTGTCGATTAAGCTCTCGAAATAACATGTTGCATAGTAAAAATAAGAATAACCTCCCTTTTTTACCCCCTTAAAAGGTGGAAAATGTGAAAAGTCATTGTCATTTGAATAGTATCCTTTTATAGTTTTCAGAGCTTTGAAAGGAATTTCCGAGATGCCGATCCACTATAAGCACCACCGATTTGAGCAAGCCTGCCATCATCAGAGACCAGCTATGTATGGACCTCCAGTAAGTTGATTTGATCCTCCTTCATGAATTTAAATCACATTTTTAAAGATTTTTTCAATTTTTAGGATTTTTGAAGTTCTTCTTTAGCACATGCAAGCCATAGTTTAGTGCATAGATTAGGTACTTTAGCGCATCCATCCATGCAAAAATAAATTATGTTTTAGCGCATAGGTTCATAAATTAGTGCATCAATGGATAGATTAGCGCATCGGCTAGAATGGTGGATTGAACCTAATAGAATAGCACATTCATTGTTCAAATAGCGCATAGGCTTGAATAACGCATAGGTGTAATAGAGTAGTGCATAGACTTGATAGATTAGAATTTTGATGAAATAGCACATTTAACCTCTATTTTAGCGCATCCATGGATAAAGCAGTGCATTGATGATTTAGCACATTGATGAACTATTTTAGTGCATCCATGAAATTTTGCCAATTTTGAGTTTTTGAAATGAATTTGATGATTGCTTGATGTTTGCTTCTATATTAGACAATTGATTGTATGATTTTGAATAACATCAAGGATAGATTAGCCTATTTTGATAAAATTTTCTTCGTGCTTGAAGAAAAAATAGTAGTAATTCTAATAAATTTGCTTTCTTGCTTGAAAGACAAATAGTAGTGATGCTGATAAATTTGCTTTCCTGATTGAAAGACAAATAGTAAATCATGTTGATGTTAAGTCGATTGGCTGTTAAATTTGTTTCCATGTTTGAATGAAAAACAAATAGTAGAAAATGATGAATTTTCCTTTGTGCTTGAAGAACAAATAGTAAAATGATTTGACAAATTTTCTTTCCTGCTTGAAAGACAAATAGTATAGATAGATTTGATATTGATTTGATTCAGTTTATTTAATATGAGTTGCTTGATGTGTTTTCTCTTGATTCCTTGCTGATTGATGTGATTTTTATGTGCTTGATGTTATAGGAGGATTTTAATATCCTCCAATTTAGAGAGCGATTTCCCCATACATGGGATGTGATACCTAGACTATATTAGCCATAGATAGGGGTGATTGTGAGATGTGGGTTGGGTTCTCTGCTTAGGATCCCACAGTAGAGGGTCAACAGGGAACTGTTGACCACACTAGCTGAGAGATGGCATAGTGAGCATAATACCTTTCACTTTTCGATGGGAGAGATTACAGTGACACTCGAGGATGTCTATAGGATTTTGGGCATCACATTAGTTGGTGAGCTTGTGATCTATGATCACAAGAAGATTGGGGGGATAAATGCCTTGCAAAGATTTTTTCAGGATCCTCATGCAAGTGGGTATGAGATTGCATGGAGGGATATGGTACATAGATATGCCCCTCTTCCATCAGTTCTAGCAGGTTTCATTGGTGGATTTCTTTGTCTTGATCATAGGTCAAAGGGACTATCAGTAGGCTGGGGTCAGATTCTAGAGGACATGCTCCTCCATCAGACTAGATATGCATGGGGATCATGCATGCTTGCCCATATGTACCACGATATTCATTAGGTGGCGTACATGGATGGGAAGAGTATCTCAGTTGGAGTTACTCTTCTATAGATTTGGACATGGGAGCACTTTTCCATCACTCGACCCATTATTTAGAGAGATTGCCCACTGGGTTATCCATATGTATATGCTTACACAGGTCCCATTATCTAGCCAATGTTGGGAAAGTTAGAGTACTTGCGGAGGATATTGGATGACATGGATACCATATCTTGACTGCAAGGCATGTGATGAGGATGAGATAGAGATTCCTTACTGCGAGATAGCTAGATATATGATTGGTTGCACCCCTTTTATTATTGAGCGGTTTTTGGTCCTGAGAGTACTGAGGCAGTACGATCTGGTGTAGATGATGTTGCAGGGTGTGGCACACTATGCTAGGCATCATGAGGATGTTGTCGAGTGGGGGCCATTTATTACTTTTGAGGTGGCTAGGGTTGAGTATATGGATTTGCAGCTAGAGTTTTGGGCTATTCATCTTGAGGTTATAGATGAACACATGAAAAATGACTATGCCACCTACTTCTATGCACATCCATTTCCGAGGTTGACCAGTCCAGATGAGCCTGCCCCACCATTAGGTGGACCAATTATACGAGAACCACGATGGTAGCCATAGGCATAGGCATAGGTAGGGCCGCTATAGGCAGAGAATATAGGTGGGTTGGCGATGGAGGTAGATGATGAGGATGATGAGTTAGACAACTTTGATGATAGTGATGATGACAAGGATGAGGGATGTGGTGGGGGTGGACATAGATTCTTCTTTGATGTTCCTTTCAAGATGAGCCCTCAGACATCTAGAGTGGTTGACTAGCTGAGTACTTTGGCTCCACGTATTATGATTAGGGCTCCTTCTCAGGGACATGCAGACAACTTGTAGGTAGAGGTTCAGACTCTTTGGAGTCAGCTAGATTAGGCACAGGTCACCATCAGCTAGCTACAGGGACAGGTTACACAACCACCACCTCCTGACCTAGAGGTTGCTCAGCTCACAATAGAGCAAGACTATTTCAGGGGGTGGTGTATTTAGGCAGAGGGAGTAGCAGAGAGACTCCTTAGGTCAGTGGAGAGCACTTCTATTGGAGAGTTTGTGGGAGAGGGACTGGAGACTGCTCGGGAGGCCAAGTACTACTAGATGAGATATTTTGAGGCAGTGCCACCCAAGCAAGGGATTGCTTACACACAGTCAGGTACTCGGTCACAGAATCACTCAAACAGTCATACCAAGAGTGCCACCAAGAGTGTGGGACATCTGGTCAGACGAGAGATCAAGGTTTCTGGCAGTAGATATCCAGTGAGACGTACCACCTCATGAGGTAATAGTAGCCATGTTCCATGTCCGGATGCCCCTCAGTGATGAGTGATTGATGCATCTTGCCATTGTATTTTATATATCGTGTTTAAACATTTGATATCCTTGTACACCTGGATATTTTTTTTGATGAGATTTATGATATGTAGGGGTGATTCGATATGTATGTGCTATGTATTCATGTATGCATTTTATTTCTATATGCTTTGTTGTTTGATGATTGCTATGATGATGATTATATGCACTTTGATATGAACTGCAAATGATGATGTTTTTATTTTATGCAATGTATGATTTTGATGATGATATGATGTAGTATGTTTTATGATGAAAATGATTTCTAACATGATGATATGATGCCATATGATTGATGTTGTAATATGTAATGAATGAAATTGATGCATCTTTCTTTTATCAATGTATGTTTATGTAAATGATGTGAAAATGAATGATAATGAAAATGTTGTGAAATGATATAAATGAAATGAATAATTAATGAATGGTATGCATGTGATATGATATAAAATAAAGATGGATAATGATCATGATGAACTAAATAAGACCTAATAATGATGATAATGATGATAATGATAATAATGATAATGAAATGAATTGATGTGAGAATGAAAATATGCAAATGAAATGATAATGATAACCTAACTGAATAGTTGGGATGAAATGACATGCAACAAATGATAATGTAATGAGATGCAATAAATGTCCAAGTGTACTCAATTTTTTTTTAAAAAGATATATGAAAAGTTTTCCAACCTCCAAAAATCTACTTAGACAGCCCCCAAATGGAAATCTAAATGAATCATGCAATCCTAGAATGTAGTAATGAACCATTCTCCTATTTTTCATTCCATGAGCCAATGTTGCACGTGATTTTTCATCATTGAGCCTTTTGATATGTTGAAAGTTAGTACAAGCATCAAAGGGGATATTAGCACCAATGGTGACCTGAGTACTACTTTCATGATGTTTGATATAGCAAGTTAATACAAGCATCGAGGTATAATTGAACTAAGATGACCTAAGTATTATTTGCAGAAACAAACAAAAGTTAACCATTTTCCTATGAAAATTCTGAAATGTCATCAATGATACATTGTAGAGCATGTCCCACAACAAATTCTGTACACTACTAGTGATTAGCTTACAGACAACAAGAAAAGAAAAATCATACTCCTTCCTTGTGATTCTAGTTCAGTACATCATTGAACCACTCCCAAGATATGATGCCATCAAATGTCAAAACAATAGTTCAACGTATGCTTTAAGTTTTTCATTCATTTTATTCAGATTAAGATCATCCAATTTGTTTCAATTTTCTGTCAAACAGTCATTTAGACCCAGCTTTGAATAGATAAGTTTGTTGTTTTTAATATTCCAATGCTTGACACATGTTGTGGTTTGTCTGCCAGAAAGCTCTAAGAAGCGAATTGCCCCCAATGACCCTGCACTCTTACTCTTTTTTAGATACAACTACTGCTAAGGATAACATTAATCATCAAGCCATGATGAAATCCTTGTCATTTCAAGGAAATGTTCGGATGCATGATGTAAATGTGATGGCAAAGCATGTATGTGATGCCGATGAAAGATGGATATGCAGAATGTATCCTAATAGATGAGAAAGCCAAATGAATCACAAATAATGCCTATTTTCCAGGTTTTCACCATTTGTTTTTATTGCACTTTTTCCTAATTTTATGATTTTTTTTGTTGTTACCAAAATGCCTATTTGCCAGGTTTTCATCAAGGCAATGGTTTTTTTTCTCTTTTTCCTTTTTTTTGTATTTTTTCTCTCTTTTTTTTTGTATTTTTCCAAGACTTTTTATATTGTTTTGGATATTTTTCAGGACTTTTTATATTGTTTTTGATATTTTTTAGGACTTTTAATATTGTTTTTTATATTTTTAGGCATAAAAATTCTTCAAGTAAATGTTGTTGGTTGGGTCTTCAAACAGGTCCCCTTCTGATGTTGAAAAATGATATGACCCCGATCCATATGCTACAATGATAATGAATGGGCCTAACCAATTAGGCTTGAACTTCCCTTTCTTTTCCCGATCCTGCTGATTATGAGGGTTTTCTTTGAGAACCAAGTCACCCACTTAGAAAGCTCATGGTTTGACTCTATGATTGTAGCTACGGTACACAACTTGTTGATATCCCTTTAAATGATTAAATGCAGTTTGACGTCGTTCATCAAGTAGCTCCAGCTCTTGCAACCTTGATACTTTGTAGTCTTCATCATTTATTAGCCCATTTAGTGATACTCGAAGTAAGGGAATCTCAACTTCTAATTGAAAAATAACTTCTGCTCCATAAACCAAAGCATATGAGGTAGCACATGTTGGTGTGCGAATACTAGTTCTATATGCTCATAATGCTGGATTTAATTGGACATGCCAATCACGGCCTTCCTCATTCACTTTTTTCTTCAAAATATTCATAATTGTTTTGTTTGAAGCCTCTACTTAACCATTTCCCTATGGATAATAAGGTGTAGAGAACTTGTGTTGGATGCAAAATCTTTCACAAAGTTCATCAACATCCTGATTTTTAAAAGGTCTTGTTATGCCTTTCATAACCACCCCATCTTTTGCCTTGGTCAAAATGGGTCCCCCCTTTGTGTGTTTTTACCTTATGTTGTTTTTCAAACAAAGTTTGGAGTCTTTTTCTTCCAACACTTTGTTTTATTTTTGATTTAGCATGTCGGAATCAGACCTAGAACCAAATTGGGTTCTGAAACTTCAATCAAAACTCGTTATAGGCCCTATCCCGATAGTATTGCTTTTTGATCTTTTGTTTTGTCTTTAGCGGAGCCGGAACTGGAGTGGGCATTAAGTTAGTCTTTATTGAAAATTGCAAAATCATAATCCATTCCGCCTCCACCTCCACTTTTCAAATTTTGGTTTTAGTTTAAGTCCTTATGTTAAGTTTTATTATGTCGGTCTTTTGTTTACGTTTTGTGTTTGGTTTCATTTTGTGCTTTGTCAGCAGACCTGAACCCGGAACAGGAATGAAGATAGGAAATTTCTTAGGTTTCCGAATCAGTTTCCATTCCAATTTCACCCTCACCGCTTTTTGGGTCACTGACTTTTTGACTGAAGTCACAGTCTAGTGAACGACTAGTTCTCTTTCAATTCTAACTCTACCTAAGTGCATTTAATGCATTAATAACAACTGCTCGCATAGGTAGAAATTCTCATTTTTTACCTTCACTAAGGATTAAATGTATCATTATTATCATTGTTAAGGGATTAAAGAGCAAGGAAGAGCAGCGACAAAGTTCATTTGAGTGAATCGATTGAAGGAGTAGAAGATTATTGCTTGCGAATTAGTTCAGAAGGTTAGCTAGGTTCTTTTGTGTTTGAGGTAGGGTTTCTTATCATTGTTGTTCTTCTTTTATTTATTGTTGCATTTTTTATGTTTTCTCGTGCTTTGAATCATGTCGTTTTAAACGAATTCGTGGTTCTTGCTTTATTTTGTTTGTCTGGTTAATTCTTCATTTCTTTTTCTTTTGTTTTTGGTTCTTTGTGTTTTAGGGCATGGTCGCTTTCACGTTTTAGTCGTAATCGCGTCGTGCTATTTTGATTTGCAGTAAGTTAGGTTTTAAATGGTGTTAGTTAAAATTAGGGATTTACAGTGAGGTAGATTAAATTTGTGTTTTTACATTCAGTTAGGGTTAGTTGAATGTCATTTTTACTCAGGGTTTTGTCACGCATTCAATCTGGTAAAATGGCAAGGGTTAAATCCATGCCCTATTTTAATTGTGTTTTCTAGATTAGGGTTTCGTGTATTTCTATGATCACATTTAAAAGATTAAAGTATGATGCCCTAGAATACAGTCGTTCGCCATGGTCATATGAGTATAGTCTTTTTAAAGCCTCTTTTCATTTGAATATGACCTTAGTTTTAGTCATGGAGTTATGCATTAAGTTGTGAAAAAATCTTTGATGACATCATGGTCAATTTAGCTAGAAGCGAGATCAGAAATTATTTGGAGTTTTGGATGTGGTTTTAGGTTTAGTGTCAATTCCATGTTCCATCCTGTCTCTGACTCCACTTATGGTAAGGAGTTTTACTTTATAAAAATGTTTACCTAGCGGAAACGGGAGCGAAACCGAACCCGAATACAAAAATAGAAAATCTGAAGGAAGTTGAATCAGTTTCCATTCCAATTCTGGTTCTGGTCACTATTTCAGTTACGACTCTGAGCCCACTTCTTGTTAGTAGAGTTACCATTCCACTTTCAACTCTGATCCTGACAATATGTTAAAAGAGACTGTTTAGAATATGTTTCTCCCTGGTTCTGCCTCCGATGTGTGTTGGAAAGGTTTGGTTTTAGAGCATGTTTTATGATGATATTCAAAGATCTAATTAGAGGTTTATGTGGCAGGAAAGCCAGAAAATGTCAGGAACATCAGGAGAAGATTGTCAAAGAAACCGGCCTGCAGGGACATCAAAGGAAACGCCTAAACCAAAGAAAATCAAACCTGAACAATTGGCTTATACCTTGAGGTATAATCACAGGATTCCTATTATCAAAGTCAGCAAAGTGGAATCTGACTGGTCAGACATCACTGACACAAACTTGGGCCAGTACAACTTTGAGGAGGCATATGCTGAAACATTCAATGAGGATGCAATGCCTAGAATGAAGAGGATTGTTGAGTCTAGTTTGGCTCATATCACTTTTTTTCCCTTGTCAATCCAATGCCCATAATTGATCTTAACAATAGCTAGTGCCTACAATCCTATTACCAGATAGTGCATGGATTCCTAGAACAATGTGATCATTGATCTTACTCCTCAAGCATTGCAAAGTATATTCAATGTCCCGGATCCTAAGAGCTTGGTGCAGTTGGATGAGGCAGAGGCCTTGGAGAAATATAGTTAGTATAAGCACTCCAATAAGTCTCACTTGAACAAGAACTGGTTGAAGATAGAAAATAAATCCTTAAGCAAGCTTGCAGACCAGCCAAAGAGGGTAGATTTCTACAAAGAGGTATCAAATATAATTATGATGTTGTCTAGAGTTTTTGGGAAGAGAGATACATTTCCGTTCAAGGAGTGGATGTTTCCTTTCATCCAGACAATCTTAAATGGAGCCCAACAGTTTGATTGGCCTATGATTGTGTCAAGTGCTATTCATGATCAACTAACCAACATCAGGTAGACTAAGTGTTTCTTTATGACCTCTTATATTGTGTATGCAGTAGCAAGGTTGGGTATATTCCTAGGTTTAAACAAAGTGGGAATAATTAGAGCATTGGATGGACAGAAGAAAGTCCGGGAGCACTATGACCAGTTGTCTCTACAAGTTTCTAAGACTCAATTCAGAAGAGTCAATGATGCATTTGTATATGTAGTCATTAATCAATTGAATGGAGATGCAGGGTATAGGCTAAGTCAAGAGGCCATGGCATTTATTGCTGAATGGGAATGTTGGTACATTCAATACCCCAAATTCACATATTTCAGGTTAGCTATTTTTGAAGGCCATCCACATTTTCTTCCAAGGTGCTGCAATAATAGGATAGTACTAATGGAGCTTGTGTATCAGGCTCTTGGAGTTAACACTCGGTTTGGAATAAAGCATAAAACAGGATGTCACAAGTTCCCCATGAAGTTGGGTGAGTATGGTTTTCAACACTTGGTAGGAGCAAAGGTGGTCTATAGTGAATTGATACAATTGAAGTTAGGTTTATACATAGCTCGTAGGCACTTTGATCTGAAGGGTAAGATGTATGCTTTGTTACCTTCTATGTTTGAAAAGCATTTTAATTTGTTAGAAGAGTTTTGGAGTGACTGACAAGATGAGTATGATCTAAGAAAGAGGAATTATGAAAGATTGTCTATCTCACTCATGTCAGAGCTTGGTGTTAAACATAATATTCCTGACACATTGGTGGATCATGGAATTATATTGGATCCTATCCTATGAAGCTTTGAACATTGGCACCAAGAGGCTGGATCCAATTGACTGGGATGCAAAAGAAACCATTGAGATTAAGCAGATTGGAAGGACAGTCTTGGATCGAAGTGTTAACTGGTTGGTGTCAAGAACCAAAGCACCTCAAGGACCCGCTCCTAAAAAGGGTAAGGGATACAAAAGGATCAAAAGGAAGACACCTCCCAAAGATCCATTGGAGTTCTTTCCCCCAGAAATTGAAGAGATAGAACTTGATGTGATAGATGATGAAGAGGAAACACGAGAAGGGGATATTCAAAAGGGATCGACTATTTCAACATCTACATTAGGTGAATCATCTGCACAAGTCCCACTTACAAGGAAGAAGAGTAAAGAAGTTCAAAAGGGAGCTCTTCATCGTATGGTTGAAGCTAGAAAGGGCAAAGAAGTGGAAAAGGAAATTCATGATGTTGGGACAGATTCAAATAAGATTGAGTCAGAAAAAGATATGCAAGAAAATATGCCTCTAGAGGAGGATACTGAGTAGGTTTTGACACCAGAGGATCAATCGAAGTTGTTTGAAGAGGCGAAAAAGGATTCTGATGCAAGGGCTACAGCCTTACAGAAACAAAAGGAAATTGATGCCAAGGTACACATTGATGGTATACTGTGCCAGCAACAATTAAAAGCCAAACAAATTGAAGCTAAGGTAGCAGCTGATGAAGTAGAGAGACAGAAAAGGCAACAAGAATATGAACTCAAGGTTAAAGAAGAGAATGACAAGTTGGAACTAATACAAAAGAGTCATGAACTTGAAGAAGAGAAGGCCAGATACCGGAGGGAGAAAGAAATCTTGGTTGCTAAGTTAAAACTTGTAGAGGAAGCTCACCAAAAAGAAGGAGAAGTAGAACAATTATGAAAGGAAAAGGATGCCAAAGGGCTGGTTAAGAAGCAACAAGAAGAAGAAGCAAAGGAAGAAAAACTTAAGGCTTTAGAGGTGGAAAGATTAGAGAAAGAAGGACTAGAGGCTTTAGAAAAAGAGAAACAAGAAAAAGAAGCTCTAGCGAAGGATAGATTGGAAAAGGAAAGAATAGAAAGGGAAAAAGTGGAGAGAGATCGATTGGAGGAAGAGAGGTTGAAGAAAGAAGAGGAAGATAAAAAGATACAAAAAAAAAGGATAGGGAAGAGGCTAAAAGGCTTGTGAAGATGCATATAGTGCAAGAACAACAAGAGAAATTAAGGGTTGATTCTCAACCCCAAGATCATGTGCAGCCACCTTCTACTACCATTACTTCTTCTTCCTCTATGATGACAACTGCTCCATGTGCTCCCACTTGGCTAAAACTGGACCTGCAGAAAAGGGCAGTAACACCTTCACAACCTCTGAATTGGGAGGATATGATGAAGGAGATCTAACAAGAGAGGCCTAAAAAGAAGGCCAAGATCCTACACTCTACTAGACTCACAGACAAAGGAGAAATTGTTGTCGAGTGTGCCATGCCAATTACAGAAAAGGAGGTAGGTGACATGCAGTTAACAAATTATCAGTTGAGTACTACCAACTTGGGAAGGCCCACTAGGAATCAATAGATGAACCTAATTGATGTAGTGGCTTCAACAACCAAGTCAAGAATGATAAAAGATAAATAGAAGAAGGATGATATTAAGGCTCAATTGGATCAATTACATTGATTTTTGAAAAGTGTTTCCTCTCCGAGATCACAACAGGTAACGACCATTGAGACTCTTATTTTGTTAAGCAAAAAGGAGGTAGATGATTTGGTGTAGGTAAGAGGCAAAGCGAAGATGGTAGAAAGATGGGTAGACAAGTTGAATCAGGAAGTAGGTGAATTTTTGGTTGAAGGTTTTGAGGTTATTAAAGGGATAGAAGAGTTAATAGGAGAAATGCAACAATATATTGAAGCATTGGAGAAACAAGAAGAGGAGTATAAAGAGTATAGTCAGAAATTGGAGAAGGTTAGTACATTTCCTTTGACTACTCTTCCGGAACAATCAATACTTGAGGAGGATAATAAGGATATTGTGGAGAAGAACTCTCGTATACTCCGATTTAGGATAGATTTCTTGTGTAAACATAGGAATGAGGTCCAAGATATTATTAATAATCTGAATGAACAATTTGAGGAGCTAGAAGTAGTCATTGCTATCATTGTGGATGTAAATGTATTAACAAAGGAAGGTATGTCTTTGAGTCAAATAAAAGAGAAATGGGATAAAAGATTTAGAGGACTCATGCAGAAAGGAGATGATGGAGAAGATCTGATGATAGATCAATTAATGGATGTCAAAGAAGAAATAAAAGCTGCCAGATGATAGATCCTCTACCAACCCTGGACCTTTACAAGAATTACAAACCTAGGTTAGACCCAGACCTCATGCTCGTAGGGTTTTGATACCTACCTTGCCACAACCACTTACTCTGCCTGGATTTCTACCAATTCCACCTACACCACCACCAAGTAGGCCTGAGTCTCCACTAATTCAACCTATATCACCACCTGCCTAGCCAATTCCACTGATGGCTTACTTTGTGAATAATCCCTCCCCATTAGGGACTATTCCTGGGGGATTCCATGATTTACCAAAGAAACCAGAGACATTTTGTCCTAAGTACAGGCATGGCGAATCAAGAAGCGCTGAGGAGCATATATAGGAATTCAAAGATGCTTGCGCATGAGCTCAAGTTTCTCATCAAGATGTGGTATGTAGATTGTTTCCTTACTATTTGGGAGATATGGCATATAATTGGTATTTAAATCTGCCCCAGGGATCTATTCTGGGTTGGAAAGATTTAAAAAATTCTTTTATTAATTAATTCAGGGTTTATGTAGACCCTACAATATTATATCACCAATTTTCCACCATAAGAAAGGAACATCATGAACCACTGCCTTTGTTCAACACTAGGTTCCAAAGGATGTATCATAGGCTACAAGAGCATTACTTAGTGCTAGAGGGTATGGCCATACAGGTGTATCTGAGAGCTGTTGATCCTTTGATTGGCCTGTTCTTGCAAAGAACTTATCAACCTAATGAGATTGACTCTCTGCCTAAAATTTATCATCTGGCTATCAAATTGGAACAATAGATAAATCTGCAATCCAAACATTTAGGAGTGGTTCTTCCTCCCATGAATTATCAGATGCCTAATCCACCCTTATACAACACTGTCCTTGGGATGTCTTATTCCCAATATGGACCTGCATCTTAGTTGCAAGCTCCACCCATCGTGCCCTTCTTTGGCAATGGCATACAATATTCCTCCCATCAACCTCAACAACAACAACCTCAAAATCAACCACAACAATTGGGAGGATCAAGCCATGTCCACTCCCCATCCATAGTCCAAAATGTGCAGAATGAACAAACTATTCAACTCACAATTGAGTTAGAGACTCTAAAAAGACTCTTTCTCAGATGTTAAATGACATGGCATAGCTCAGGGAAAACCCTCCCCATAATGAAAACCAAAATTACAACAATCAGAGAGGTTATAACTATGAGGGAAATTAATCTAATCAGAACCAAAATCAGAACACCAATAGGAACTTCCAGAGTCAGAACTCCTCAAACCAAAATTATCAAAATGAGAATAGAAGATATAATCAAAGGTTCAACAACAACAACAATAATAGGCGATGGAATACTGGACCTAACAATGGGGGAGTTCCTCATAGTTATCAAATAGGTGAGGAAAGACCACATACTGCTAATGTTGCTGATTTGAATTTTATGACCAATTGTTGTAGGCTGCATGATATAGCAGCACATTCTGAGGTCAATTGCCCATAAATGGAGAAAATTGTGAAAATTCCATAGGCTGATGCCCATCCTCCAACAAGAAGTTCCAATCAGGATAATGAGCTAGTCAGCACTGCCATGACTTATGAAACTATCGTAGAGAAATACCAATTTCCCATGGAAGGGGATAATGAGCTAGAGGAAGATGTCTATGATGCTCAAGCTTTCCAATCTAGGGTGGTCACTTTATAAGGAATCAGAATAAAGGGCCATTCACTACATCTGCACCCTCGAATAGCATGGTTCCACCAAATCAGAATGCAGATAAAAATCCACCACCACCAAAGGGACCTTCTGATTCTCAGAATAGAGGTAATCCGCCTCCTTTTCCTAAATATCAAGTTAGGAATGATTCAGAGTTTGATTTTGTTGTAGAATTATAGAGGCAGAAGACATCACTTTCTTTCTTTGACATTATGAAGTGGTGCCCAGCTCAACAGGAGGTGGTATTAAAAGCTTTGGAAGAGGTAGATCACCTAAAAGGGAAAGGTAAGGTGACTCCAGCAAAGGAGACATATGCAGTTATGTATAAAGGTAAGACCAATACCCCACCTTTTCTGTTAAGTTTAAGAATATTTGGAAAGAATTTGCACAATTTTTTATTGGATTCTGGAGCATCGAGAAATGTCATGCCTTTTTTGATATGTAAAAAGTTAGGATTAAGTCCTATCCCAACCAATAAGAAGGTGATTCAATTGGATAAAACTGAAGTCAATGTTGTAGGTGAGTTGAAGAATATGCATGTGTAGGTTGGATCAGATCCAAGGATCCAAACCTATATAGATATCCAAGTAGCTGATATCCTAGAAACTTATGGTATGCTCCTAAGTCGAGAGCTAATGAAAAGCATAGGGGGATATCTATCCATGGATTTCTCTCACATGTAGTTACCATGGAAAGGAGTTGCAACCCAGATAAGAATTGAAAGTGAACCTAGACTCAAGCACATGATCACTGAATATGATGCTTCAAATGAAGTAGCATTCTTTGAGACTGAGATAGGTGTTTACAAATAGGAGGAAGTTCTTACTTTCTTTGTATTTAGTCCTGATGATACATTACCCTTAGATCATAGTGACCCGATGATTCACATCAACCAACAGGTTCTAATAAGGAAATTGCAACAAGATAGGTTGGTTTTAGGAGAAAAAACTGATTTGAGTAGTTTTTTGCTTCCTAATTAGTGTAGGATTCACTATCATAATCATTCAGAGTTAACATGTTAGTCATGCCTAGATATTCTAGGTCATATAGATCAGCCCCAACAAAAATGTCAGGTGGAATTTGAGACTCCCATCAATGAGTTTTCCTTCCAAGTTAAGGATGCAACTATTCTTACATGGGCTAGTCTTTCTCAATAGGAAGGCCTTTCACTAGAAGAACAGACTCAAGTTGTTTGTTCTGAAGTTCAAAAGGAAATTGAGATGTCCCAGTTCCTATTTGATACACCTGCCCCACATACTTTTCCAATACCCAAGGAAATTATAAGAAGTGAGTTGGATTGTAATTTGACTCAAGAGGGTGTTCAGGAAGTAATTCCTTGACAGGCTGAAAACATAGAAAAATCCTCAACTCAACTCTATCCCAAGTTACATTCTGATAAACAGAAAAAGTTTGAGCCGCCACACATCTCAAGTCAGTCATCCCCTATTATACCTAAGAAGAAGGAACTTCCAGCCAAAGACCAATTATGGACTCTTAAATTTGATGGTTCTAAATCTAAAGCAAGAAGTGGAGCAGGGATTGAACTAACTAATCAAAAAGGAAATGCTTACTTTGCTTCTTATAGATTGCAGTTTGGATGCACGAATAATGTGGCAGAGTATGAAGCACTTGCTCATGGGCTTATGTTTGCTCATAAGAAGAAGGTTACTGCTCTTATAGTGATAGGAGATTCTGAGGTGATTGTGAAATAGGTACGTAGCCAATACACATGCCATAACAAAAGATTGGCTGCATATAGAAATAGGGTTTGAAATTTAATTGAAGATTTTGATGCCTTTGGGATTACTCTCATCCCAAGGGAGGGTAATCAAATTGTAGATGCTCTTGCTATTGCTGCTATTACGTTAGAGCCTATGCAAGAATCAAATCTTAAGAGGTTTTCAGTGGAGTTGATTTCGGTCCCAACTATTCCCGATAATGTCAAACACTTTCAGGTATTTAATGATGACCAGCATATATTGGCCTTTTTCGAAAATTATGATGTTTTTGAAGGGCAAATATTGATGAATCTGACAGAGATCAGGGAGATTGAGATTTGGAAAATAACGGTCCAGAAGGGATATTGGATTTAAAGAGCAATAACATCCCAAAAGGGATGATAGCATTAGAAAGAATATTTGATTCAGATCCACAAGCTTATCAAAGAGTGCCTAGAAAGAGTGAGGGAGGCCCAGAAAGGAATGTTCTTATAGGGAAGACTTGTCCTTAGGAAATTAAGGATGAAATGATCAAAGTCTTGAAGCAGAATATTGAAGCTATTGCTTGGAGCTATGATGACTTGAAAACTTTTGATACATCTGTGATCACACATACAATTCCTCTCAAGCTAGAAGCTAAGCCGTTTCACCAAAAGCAATGCCCGGTCAATGCATTAATTGAGCCTTTAATTCAGAAAGAATTGCAAAAAATTTTGGCTACAAGAATAATCTTTCTAGTTAGACACTCTACTTGGTTGGCTAATCTAGTTCCTGTAAGGAAGAAGAATGGTGAAACCAGGTTATGTGTGGATTTCAAAAATTTAAACAAGGCCTCTAAGAAGGACAACTATCCATTACCTTCCCTTGATGAAGTATCACAAAAGGTTAATGGATCTCAGATGATGTCATTCTTGGATGGGTATTCAGGATACAATCAGGTCCTTGTAAGTCATGAGGATAGGATGAAGACTGCTTTCACTATAAAATGGGGTACATTTTCCTACAGAAGAATGCCTTTTGGTCTCATCAATGTTGGTGCTACTTTTCAAAGGGCGATGGATGTAGCTTTTAAAGATCTAATAGGAAAATGTATAATCATTTATGTAGATGATTTGACCATCTTCCCTAAGAATAGAGAAGATCATGCTGCAGACCTTGAAAAGGTTCTAAAGAAATATATAAGTTATGGTGTTTCTCTCAACCCAAAGAAGTGTGTATTTGGAGTATCTGAAGGGAAGCTCTTGGGCCACATTATTTATGAGGAGGGGATATCCATAGATCTTGATCGAGTAGAGGCCATCTTGAAACTGACAAAGCTAGGTAGCAAGAAGGAAAATGAGATCTTTCTTTGGAAGGATCAATTTTTTTAGGAATTTTATAACAGGGTTTGCAGAGATTGTCAAACCCCTCAATGAAATGATGAAGAAGGATGCGAAGATTGAGTGGAGTGAAGAGGCTAAGTCTGCTTTCATGCAGATCAAACAATCTATATCTAAGGCACCTATTTTGACAAGCCCGTATTATTTAGAACCCTTATACATTTATTCTTTTGCTTTTGAACATTCATGTGCAATGGTTTCGACACAGAGAAGAGAAGAGAATGAGGAGGGGCCTATTGCTTTTATGAGCTCTCCATTTAAGAATGAAAAAGTAAGATATTCACGAATAGAAAAACAAGCCTTTGCATTGGTACAAGCAATGAAGAAGTTTAGGAATTATATAATTTGAAGTCAAGTGATGGCCATAGTTCCAGATCCAGCTGTGAAATCTCTTCTGATGCAAAGTGAATTAGGGGAATGAAGAGGAAAATGGATGGCAATTTTATAAAAATTTGACCTAGAGATTCACCCAATGAAACTTGTTCGAGGCCAAGGTTTGTCAAAAGCGATGGAAGAAGTGGACAAAAGTATTACTTGTGAACAATACATGATTCAATCATTCACTAAGGACCCCTGGTATACAGATTTAGTTTTCTTCCTCCTCAATAAAAAATGTCTAGAAGGAATGAATGCTACTCAAAGGAGAGCATTGAGGATGAAGAGCATCCATTATATGGTCAAAGGAGGATCCATTTACAGAAATAATTTTCAAGGAATCTATTTATGCTATTTGGATCAACAAGAAGCTAAGCATGCCATAAGTGAATTTCATGGAAGGCATGGAATAGGACATGGATCTGCTGATGCTTTGGCTCATCAAATTTTAAGATCAGGCTATTATTGGCCTTATGTGTTTAGAGATGCACATCAACACTACAAGACTTGTCATGTATGCCAAACTTCGACATCTAGAGAAAGGAATCCTACAATGCCCCTACAACTGGTATATGAGGTAAGGCCATTTGCTCAATGGGCACTTGATTTTGTAGGTGTAATTAGTCGAAATTCTTCTGCAAGTCATAAATTCATCTTGATTGTGACTGACTACTACACACGATGGACTGAGGCACAACCTTGCAAGAATAGTACCATGGAGTTGGTCATCAAGTTTCTAACTGAGAACATCACAACCAGGTTTGGAGTTCCATTTGCTCTGGTATGTGATAATGGCCCTGCTTTTTCTTCTGCTGAGTTGATTTCATGGGCCTATGAACATAAGATTGTGTTGAAATATTCTTCCAATTATTACCTTCAAGGGAATGGAGTGGCCGAGTCCACAAATAAGAACTTGTTGGAATTTATAATAAAGTTGTTAGAAAGTAACCCTAGGGACTAGCACACCCAGTTGAGATTTGCCTTATGGGCAGATCGAACCAGAATTAAAGCAACCCTAGGGAATTCACCTTTTAAGTTAGTCTATGGCCAAGATCCAATCTTCCCCATTCATTTACAAATACCTATTCTGAAGTTTATGCAGGAGTTTTACTCCAAGGATGATAGGATTGAGGTTAGACTACTTAATTTATTAAACATGGAAGAACAAAGAGATGCTGCTCTGCAGCAATTCTCTAAACATTAGGTTGTTATCATAAAATGGTTTGATAAAAGAGCCAAAATAAAAGCCTTTAAAATATCAGATCTTGTATTATTATGGGATAAGGCTAGAGAAAAAAAGGGAGATCACCAGAAGTTTGATAGACTTTGGTTAGGTCCTTCTCAAGTGGCTGAAATATTAGGCGAGAATGCTTTTCGTTTGAGTACCCTAACAGGAGAGCCTGTTCCATTACAAGTTAATGGTCAGTTTCTCAAGCACTATTTTGGTGCATAGAAGGTTTGATGTTTTGGAAAAGAATGTACTATACTGTATCATATGTAATTAAGTTTCTATTTAGGTTTTTGTTTTTCATTTTTAGTTTTAGTTTTTAGTTTTTTTTGTTTTGTTTCTGTTTTCTTTCTTTGTTTTGTTTGTTTGTTTTATTTTGTCTTGTTTCATTGGGAATCCTCATTTTACTCATCTCAAGTTAGGGGGTTGTTATTCAAAGTATACTATTGGTACTAGGAGAGAAATTGGTTTAGGTATTCTCATCATAATCATTGAAAAGGATTTCATTCTGAAACTTATGTTTTATGATCATTCTAGTTTGGGTTTGAAAAGTTATTAAGGATAGAAGATTTATTGTGAATATCTCATAAATTGTGATCAAAGATCTATCACCAAATTAGAAGAAACATCTGCATGAGTAGGTACCTATATGTTCTAAAATGACTCTAACCTTTGATTCAAGTGAAAAATCCAATTCCAAAACTATCATGAAATCCATAGTAGTTCTCAACCCATGTTTCAGATTCATTATGTCTAGAGTATTGAGCAAGGTGCATACAAATTTTCCACAAGCAAGGTTTAAAAAAAAAAAGAAAGAGAAGAAGAAAGAAAGAAATGGAAAGCTCAATATCAAATGGGTCATCAAGTATCTCTATCGAGGCTATGGACACCTGGCTAGAAGTAGAGCAATGCTTTGAGAGAACTAGAGGCATCTCCATCGGGGCTATGGATGCCTATCTGGTAGCGGAGCAATACCCAGGATTTTACTGCACGATAGTTAAAGGACTCAACCTATGTAGCTTGAATCTTAGGTATAGTGGTTCACCAACAAAGAAAGTATCTACAAAGAATGATGCAAAATATAAGCGCACACTCAGATTCAGAAATAACTCATGAGCACATATATCTGAGATTCTAGCTCAAACTTATCCTACATATATATGATCTTACTCAAGTTAAAGTGTTCATAAGCCAAGTAGTTTTGGGGTGACTGAAATTTTCTTTGGGTATCTTGAAAATGGGTAAGCCATTTTTCCAGCCAAGTCACCATTTGTTATGCCTTGGTCAAAATGGGTCCCCCCTTTGTGTGTTTTTACCTTATGTTTTTTTTCAATCAAAGTTTGGAGTCTTTTGCTTCCAACACTTTGTTTTATTTTTGATTTAGTCTGTCGGAATCAGAGCCGAAACCAAATCGAGTTTTGAAACTTCAATCAAAACTCCTTCCGAGCCCCATCCCAACAGTCTTTCTTTTTGATCTTTTGTTTTGTCTTTAGCAAAGCCGAAACCGGAGTGGGCATTAACTTAGTCTTTATTGAAAATTGCAAAATCATAATCCATTCCGCCTCCACCTCCGCTTTTCAACTTTTGGTTTTAGTCTAAGTCCTTATGTTAAGTTTTATTATGTCGTTCTTTTCTTTACTTTTTGTGTTTGGTTTCATTTTGTGCTTTGTCGGCGGACCCGGACCCGGGATGTGAATGAAGTTAGGAAATTTTTTAAGTTTCTGAATCAGTTTCCATTCCGATTCCACCCTCGCCGCTTTTTGGGTCATTGACTTTTTGACTGAACTCGCACTATAGTGAACTGCTAGTTCTCTTTCAGTTCTGACTCTACTTAAGTGCATTTAATGCATTAATGACAGTTGCTTGTGTAGGTAGAAATTCTCATTTTTTACCTTCATTAAGGATTAAACGTATCATTATTATCATTGTTAAGGGATTAAAGAGCAAGGAAGAGCAGCGACGAAGTTCATTTGAGTGAATCGATTGAAGGAGGAGAAGATTATTGCTTGCGAATCAGTTCAGAAGGTTAGCTGGGTTCTTTTGTGTTCGATGTAGGGTTTCTTATCGTTGTTTTTCTTCTTTCATTTACTGTTGCATTTTTTATGTTTGCTTGTGCTTTGAATCATGTCATTTTAAATGAATTCATGGTTCTTGCTTTATTTTGTTTGTTTGGTTAATTCTTCGTTTCTTTTGCTTTTGTTTTTGGTTCTTTGTGTTTTAGGGCATGATCACTTTCATGTTTTAGTCGTAATCGCGTCGTGCTATTTTGATTTGCAGAAAGTTAGGTTTAAATGGCATTAGTTAAAATTAGGGATTTACAATGAGGTAGATTAAATTTATGTTTTTACAGTGAGTTAGGGTTAGTTGAATCTCATTTTTACTTAGGGTTTTGTCGTGCATTCAATCTGGTAAAATGGCAAGGGTTGAATCTGTGCCCTAGTTTTATGGTGTTTTGTAGATTAGGGTTTCGTATGTTTCTATGATCACATTGAAAAGATTAAAGTATGATGCCCTAGAATACAGTCGTTCCCCATGGTCATATGAGTATAGTATTTTTAAAGCCTCTTTTCATTTGAATATGACCTTAGTTTTAGTCATGGAGTTATGTGCTAAGTTGTGAAAAAATCTTTGATGACATCATGGTCAATTTAGCCAGAAGCGGGATCAGAATTAATTTGGAGTTTGGGATTTTTTTTTAGGTTTAGTGTCAATTCCATGTTCCATACCATCTTCAACTCCACTTATGGTAAGGAGTTTTACTTTATAAAAAAATTTACCTAGCAGAAGCGGGAGCGAAACAGAACCCGAATCAATTTCCATTCCAGTTCCGGTTCTGGTCACTATTTCAGTTTCGACTCCAAGCCCACTTCTTGTTAGTAGAGTTACCATTCCAGTTTCGACTCCGATCTTGGTAGTATGTTAAAAGAGACTGTTTAGATTATGTTTTTTCCTGGTTTCGCCTCCGATGTGTGTTTGAAAGGTATGGTTTTAAAGCATGTTTCATGATGATATTCAGAGATCTAATTAGAGGTTTTTGTGGCAGGAAAGCTGGAAAATGTCAGGAACATTAGGAGAAGCTTCTCAAAGAAATTGGCCTGAAGGGACATCAAAGGTAGCACCTAAACCAAATATAATCAAGCCTAAACAATTGCCTTATAACTTGAGGTATAATCATAGGAATCTTTGGTATCAAAGTTAGCAAAGTGGAATCCGACTAGTCAGACATCACTGACACAAACTTGGGCCAGTACAACTTTGAGGAGGCATATGCTAAAACATTCAATGAGGATGCAACACCTAGAATGAAGAGGATTGTTGAGTCTGGTTTGGCTCATATCACTTTGTTTCCTTTGTCAATCCAATGCCCAGAATTGATCTTAATAGCAGCTAGTGCCTAATTATGATGTTGTCTAGAGTTTTTGGGAAGAGAGATACATTTCGATTCAAGGAGTGGATGTTTCCTTTCATCCAAAAAATCTTAAATGTAGCCCAATAGTTTGATTGGCCAATGATTGTGTCAAGTGTTATTCATGATCACTTGATCAACATCAGGCAGACTAAGTGTTTCTTTATGACCTCTTATATTGTGTATGCAACAGCAAGGTTGGGTATCTTCCCAAGTTTAAATAGAGTGGGAATAATGGGCGCATTAGATGGACAGAAGAAAGTGTAGGAGCACTATGACTAGTTGTCTCTACAAGTTTCTAAGACTCAATTCAGAAGAGTCAATGGTGCATTTAGATATGTAGTCATTAATCAATTGAATGGAGATGCAGGGTATAGGTTGATTCAAGAGGCCATGGCATTTATTGCTGAATGGGGATGTTGGTACATTCAATACCCCAAATTCACATATTTTAGGTTAGCTGGTTTTTAAGGCCATCCACATCTGCTTCCAACGTGCTGCAATAACATGATAGTACTAATGGAGTTTGTGTATTATGCTCTTGGAGTTAATGCTCGGTTTGGAATAAAGCATAAAATAGGATGTCACAAGTTCCCCATGAAGTTGGGTGAGTATGGCTATCAGCACTTGGTAGGAGCAAAGGTGGTCTGTAGTGAATTGATACAATTCAAGTTAGGTTTATACATAGCTTGTAGGCACTTTGATCCTAAGGGTAAGATGTATGCTTTGTTACCTTTTGTGTTTGAAAAGCATTTTAATTTGTTAGCATACTTTTGGAGTGACTAACAAGATGAGTATGATCTAAGAAAGAGGAATTATGAAAGATTATTTGTCTCACTCATGTCAGAGCTTGGTGTTAAGGATAATATTATTGACACATTGGTGGATGATGGAATTGTATTGGATCCATTCTATGAAACTTTGAACATTGGCACCAAGAGGCTGGATCCAATTGACTGGGATGCTGAAGAAACTATTAAGATTAAACAGATTGGAAGGACAATCTTGGATCAAAGTATTAATTGTTTGGTGTTAAGAACCAAAGCACATCAAGGACCCGCTCCTAAAAAGGGTAAGGGATACAAAAGGATCAAAAGGAAGACACCTCCCAAAGAGCCATTGGAGTTCTTTCCCCCAAACATTGAAGAGATAGAACTTGAGGCCATAGATGATGAAGAGGAAATACAAGAAGGGGATGTTCAAAAGGGATCGATTGTTTCAACACCTACATTAGGTGAATCATCCACACAAGTCCCACTTACAAGGAAGAAGAGTAAAGAAGTTCAAAAGGGAGCTCTTCATAGTATGGTTGAAGCTGGAAAGGGAAAAAAAGTGGAAAAGAAAATTCATGATTTTGGGACAAATTCAGATAAGACTGAGTCAGAAAAGGATATGCAAGAAAATATGCCTCTAGAAGAGGATATCGAGCAGGTTTTGAGACCAAAGGATCAATGGAAGTTGTTTGAAGAGGTGAAAAAGGATTTTGATGCAAGCACTGCAGCCTTACAAAAACAAAAGGAAATTGATGCCAAGGTACAAACTGATGCTATACTATGCTAGCAACAATTAAAAGCCAAAAAAATTGAAGCTAAGGTAGTAGCTGATGAAGTAGAGAGACAGGAAAGGCGACAAGAATATGAACTCAAGGTTAAAGAAGGGAATGACAAGTTGGAACTAATACAAAAGATTCATGACCTTGAAGAAGAGAAGGCAAGAAACCAGAGGGATAAAGAAATCTTGGTTGATAAGTTAAAACTTGCAGAGGATGCTCGCCAAAAAGAAGGAGAAGCAGAACAATTATGAAATGAAAAGGATGTTGAAGAGCTGGTTAAGAAGCAGCAAGAAGAAGAAGCAAAGGAAGAAACACTTAAGGCTTTAGAGGAAGAAATATTAGAGAAAGAAAGACTGAAGGATTTAGAAAAAGAGAAAAAAGAAGAGAGGTTGAAGAAAGAAGAGGAAGATAAAAAGATACAAGAAAAAAAGTATAGGGAAGAGGCTGAAAGGCTTGTGTAGATGCATATAGTGCAAGAACAACAAGAGAAATTAAGGGTTGATTGTCAACCCCAAGATCATGTGTAGCCACCTTCTACTACCATTACTTCTTCTTCCTCTATGGTGACAACTGCTCCATGTTCTCCCACTTGGCTAAAATTGGACCTACGGAAAAGGGCAGTAACACCTTCACAACCTCTGAATTGGGAAGATATGATGAAGGAGATCGAACAAGAGAGGCCTAAAAAGAAGGCCAAGATCCTACACTCTACCAAACTCATAGACAAAGGATAAATTGTTGCTGAGTGTGCCATGCCAATGACAGAAAAGGAGGTAGGGGACATGCAGTTAACAGATTATCAGTTGAGTACTGTCAACTTGGGAAGGCCCACTAGCATTCGGCAGATGAACCTAATTGATGTAGTGGCTTCAATAGCCAAGTCAAGAATGATAAAAGATAAACAGAAGAAGGATGAGCTTAAGGCTCAATTGGATCAATTACTTTATTTTTGAAAAGTGTTTCCTCTCCGAGATCACAACAGGTAACGACCATTGAGACTCCTATTTTTTTAAGCAAAAAGGAGGTAGATGATTTGGTACAGGTAACAGGCAAAGTGGAGATGGCAGACAGATGGGTAGACAAGTTGAATTAGGAAGTAGGTGAATTTTTGGTTGAAGGTTTTGAGATTATTAAAGGGACAAAAGAGTTAATAGGATAAATGCAGCAATATATTGAAGCATCAGAGAACCAAGAAGAGGAGTATAAAGAGTATAGTAAAAAATTGGAGATAGTTAGTACATTGCCTTTGAATACTCTTCTGGAATAATCAATACTTGAGGAGGATAATAAGGATTTTGTGGAGAACACCTCTCGTATACTCTGATTCAAGACAAATTTCTTGTGTAAACATAGGAATGAGGTCCAAGATGCTGTTAATAATCTGACTAAACAGTTTGAGCCAGAAGCAGTCATTGCTATCATTGTGGATGTAAATGTATTAACAAAGTAAGGTATGTCTTTCAGTCAGATAAAAGAGAAATGGGATGAAATATTTAGAGGACTCATGCAAAAAGGAGATGATGGAGAAGATCTGATGATAGATCAATTAATGGATGTCAGAGAAGAAATAAAAGATTCCAAAAGAGAGTTGACAAAGATAAAAGATATGAAAGGTTTTGTTGCAGCAGAATTGGAGGGGATTAAATTTGAAGATAGCTGGGTTGACGGGCCAGAAATAGATAGATTACAGCAAGTCTTCGCCAGTTATGATGAGTTCATTGCAGATCCATCTTCACATACATAAATCTCCTACATGCATGATTTTCTTCTTCTTTGTATGTTGCATGCAACACTGATAGTTTTGAAGCACATGACCTTATTTCTCTTCTATTTTCTATTCTCTAGTTTAACTGAATGTCTAATGTAAGAACTCAAGATCAAATTGATCTAAGTTTCCAGGAGAGTTTTAGTTCCTAAAAAGGTAGATGACCTAAAATAAAATTGGAGTTCAAATTTTTGTATATCTATAAATACCCTGTGAGTATCATATTGTAAGGGTTGGCTAATTGAGAATAGAATTGGCTTACCTGATATTAGGAGATAGAATTTTGTAGTGATTACTGAGATACATTGTTACTAGATACTTTATAGTTAATGAAATTACAAGTTTAGGCAATATGGTGTTAGAATGGAGTTGTTTTACTTGATAAGGCTGATAAGTTATAATCTATCTAAATGCTAGTGATTGTACTGAAGCATGCTAGTTTCTTATGTGATGAAAATCATTAGAAGAAACCATATTTAAGGATTATCTTGTTAGATTATCATTGAATTGAAGTTATTAAAGTCTGTTGATCTATGACCTTGGTAATGAATGGATGTGTGTTCTTTTGAAATCTTGGAAATAATTGTGATGTGTGATTGCGAAGTTAATTAAAGCACCTTAGATGCATGCAATGGTATAGTTTATTCTATAAATTGTGTCATTGTTTGGTGATCTATTAGAAAAAATTCATTGTTGAAGGTATATGTCTGGATGCTAGATAAATTTGATTCATACTTACTAGTTTACCCTTTGATCTATCTTTTTCTTTTGTTTGAAACCCCCTTTATTTACAAGAACGGTTTGATAAAATGAGTCATTGCTTGAATCTTTTGTTACCAGTGCATGCCCCTTGAATATCACAGTTGCATGAACTGATTGAGTGACACCAGATAGTTGAGAACCAACTACCAGGACCTTGGGAGTTAGGCTACTATATGTTGTCTTTCTTTTTCAGGAGAAATAGAGTAGAAATATTTTGTTTTAACATTGTTTGTGTCATTTTCACCATCAACAGGTCTTCCATCATCTTTAATAATGGAGTTGGGAATACCATACCGACATATGATATAGTTCAAAATGAATGAGGAGATTTATTTCCCAGTAACAGTTATTAGGGGAACAACTTCAATCCACTTAGTAAAATACTCGGTGGTTGTGATAATGAACTTGTGTCCATTTGAAGATGATGGATGTATCTTGCTAGCTAGATCCAATCCCCACTGAGTGAAAGGCCATGTTGTGGTGTAGGGTTGTAATTCTTGAGAAGGAGCATGAATGAGATTCCCATGAATTTGACATTTTGCACATTTCTTAACAAAGGTGAATGATTCTTTTTCCATGGTTGGCTAGTAATAACCCAGTCTAACAAATTTCTTTGCTAAGGTTAGTCCAGTTTAGTGTGTCCCACAAATGCCACCATGTACCTCTTGTAAGGCCTTTTCTGATTCATCACGTTCGATTATCTAAGGAGGGTACCATCAAGACCACGCCGATATAAGACATCAACAATTAAGGTGTAATGAGAAGATTGATGTATGAAATTCCTTTTTTGATTTCAAGACAAGTCTAAAGGTAAAATAGTATTCTTTAGGTAAGTATAGATTTGGCCATACAAGGGAGAATCATAACTGGTTAAGTGGAAAATGATTTGGGTTTCTAGATTGTCATAGGTGGGAGAAAACAATTGTTTCACCAGGAAGTCGTATCATGCTTGATTCTTTGACAACTGGAGTAGTGATGTGATTGTAGCCATGGCATCCATGGCTTTATTATTAGTACGTGGAATTTGCGCGAACTTGATATCAACAAAGTATTTATTGAAATCGTCCACCATCCTTTTGTAAGGTATTAACTTGTCATCCTTAGTTTGATATTCGTCATTGATTTGATTGATTACCAGTTGTGAATCACCAAAAACTTGTAGTTCTATGATTTTCCAGTCTACTTCAATTCTCATGCCAATTAACACCGCCTCATATTCAGCTATGTTGTTTGTGCAAGGAAATATTAGCCGATAAAATTTTGGAATTGTATGTCCTTGAGGTGTAATGAAAAGAATCCCTACCCCAGAGCCATGTTGAGTGTAGGAACCATCAAAATAGAGTGCCAATGACTGCATAATAGCTATTGTGAATACATTAGAATCAAGAAAATCAATGTGTATTGGATGTTCTGCTGGCATTGGTGCTTCTGCTAACTGATCTGCAATTACTTGTCCCTTTATAGCTTTCCAATCCACATAATGAGTTTCAAACTCACTCAAGATCATGACCCATTTAGCCAATCTGCCAGTTAAAGTTGCCTTAGAAGATATTTGAGTGGATCAATCTTAGCCACAAGCTTTATTGTATGAGCTAGCATGTAGTGTCACAACTTTTGAGAAGTGAACCCTACTGCTAAGAAAGAAATTTTAATGAAGGTATAATTTAGTTCATGGCTTGTCAAATTTTGGCTGATGTAATATATTGCTCGCTCCTTTCTAGAGTTGTCTTCATGTGCCAATAATTCTCTTAAGGACACCGTCGTGGAAAAAATATACAATATGACGGATTCACCTTGCACTGTGTTGGAACTGTAAAAATTTGGAAATTTAATTCACCCTTCATGACTATTAGTCTCCCAAAAGGTTCATAATATAGACACAAAAAATCCTCACATAACATCTTTTACCTAAATCCAATTTAAAATTTTGTCATAAAACCCGATAAAATTCATATGGCATTAAATCTTTAACATATGAAAATATCGGCATAAGTTGATGCAGGTCTCATCGATATAAATATACACATCCTTAGTATATCGGAAGGACATTAGAAGGGTCACACCAATAAAATTATATACCAAAAGAATACAGGTTTGTATTTCTTATTGGCAAGACAAAAGGTATCGGCATGACGATGAAAAGTCATATCGAGCTAACTTACCTTTTACCGATTGGAGAAAATGAAGTCTATCGGAGAGACTTTGGTCATCGAAGAGAGATTTCAAAACACTAGACAAGGCGCTATTAGTCTTGCCGATAAAACAAAGGGAGGACTCACTCGGTAAGACAAATGATGTTGGGAAAATTCCAGAAAGTCTTATCAACCCCTTGAGTTACGCCAAAAAAACAAAGCATAAAAAGATAAAGGGTGTCGAGAAGATGATGCACATTGTCTTGCTGAAGAAGAGGTGTATCGGTGAGACATGTCACCATAGGGAGATCTAAGAGACATCACGGAGAATATTTTCTGTCGGTGGAACAATATTTGGAAATTTGGCACCATAAGTTAACAAAAAAAACATCTTGGTAAGACAAAAGGCTTTCAGAGTAAGGTGAAGAACCATTGGCCCGATTCATTAAGTCTGGGTGATAGATGCTTTGGTGAAGGTCATGGCAATATAAAAGGAAAAAGGAAAGAAACTATCGGGGAGACTTGTGATATCAGAGAAATTGCAAAATGTCTTAGCAAATGGGTGAATTTTGAACAAGCGGATCGGCCAAATATTTGAAATGTCTTGCCGATATAAGCCCTGATGTGACAGTGATAATTTTGAAAAAACTTGTAGCATTCATGTCTCAGTAAAGACATTAATGGTGCCATGAAGAGTAGAAGATTTTTCATATCAGGGTATGATCAATTGAAATCATTGTCTCATAGAATTCAAAGTGAAGGAGAGCAAGGGAACTAGCAGAGCAATTAAGGCATTCACCTAGCTTGAATTTGCAAGAAAGTTATAGTAAGTTTCTCATCCTCTCAGAATTCGTAAAAAAATGAATTATGGAAGGCACTGGTTCAGGAAAACTAAAGGGAAGAATACCCGAGGAGAGTAGCCAATCAAAAGCAAAAAAGAAAAAGATTGAGTTGCAACTAGAAGGTACTGAAAGGAAGCTAAATCAAGACCTCATAGACTAGTTACCTGGTTCTAGACCTAGAGCTAGGCATTCTGCACAGCTCAAAGCGGAAGTTGACAAATTGGACGACAAATGCAAATTTATAGGGGATGTTTGGACTCTGATTAGAGGCTATGAGTTATTCAATTTCCATTACCACAGGAGAAATCGCATTGAGCCAATATGCAATCCATGGAGGTTCAATTTAGGGAAATTAGTGTGCCCTAATGTTTTTGTTGATGTTGAACTCGTAAAATTGGTGGCCAGACACTATGACTCAAAAAAAAAAGCTATATGTGATTTGTCAGGGAATCCATTGATACATGTATCTGAGAATGCAATTGTTGAGGGTTTCAGGATGAAGGGAATATGCAGTGAGAAAGTAGTAAGTGAGGAGATCCATACTGAGTTTAGAAGGATGGACACAATTTATAAAGGGTGGAGGTTACCTCTGCACAAAATTAGGTGTCATGGAAAACCTATTCCAATCGAAGAAAGTGAGGGGCAACCCTTTCATGTAGATCTCTTTGAACCTTACCTGAAATATACTTACTACTTAGTGAGAAAAGTATTAGGGATGAACGTACCAAAGCATATGGAGGTTGTGCCCATGGTGATTGCTGCAGAGATTTAGTATCATAATTCCAGATCATTTGATTATGTTGCACATGTTTTTAAGGAGTTGGATGTAGGTTTGATGGTGATAAAGAGTGGTGCTTCTGTTCTCCATCTCAGAAATTACTCACTACTGATGCACTTCGTGTTGTATTTAGGATAACAATTAGGTTTATGGCTCTAGGAGTTGAAGAGTTCACAATCCGACAAGGAAGGTAGGCCATTTCCTGTTCAATTATGGACTACTATTTGGGACAACAGGTTTTCCAATTCCAAATTCCTGCATTTTGAAGAATTCCTTTTGAAACCCTTGTATAGATTTTTCAACCATCCTTGTGATTATTCTTTATTTGAAGAAGTAAAAAGGTTTCTTAGGCCTAGAGATTACAATGGAAAATTTAAAAACAACTGGGGGGATTGGTATTGCTTAGAGAATGCCACAATGATTAGGGTTTATGGCTTTGAGGATACATCTTTCATGCTACCTAGAATTGTCCCAGATAGAATTGCATACCTAGAAATTGTTAGGAAAATGGATTACTCCACTGTTATGAACTTAAGTTCATATGGGAAACATGCATTTATGCCTAGTACATTGTGTTTTAGTGATTTCACTATATTAGCCAAGGAGGGTTATGATTTGATTCTTGATAGGTTATTGCACTACAACATGAGAAGAGCACCAATGAGAAAGAACTTTGATCCAAAAGGGTATATCCACTCTGCCAGATAAAAAATAAATTTTGGAGGGTACCATCATGTGCCGTATAAATTTGATGACATAATCAAAAACTTGGAGGTAGAGAAAGCTCAAATTATGATTGAGAAACATGATCAGGAGTTGGTGGATGCTGAGTTGTTATCCTCCATTAAAGAGATACTAGAAGTAGACAAGCCACAAATCTCATCTAGGAAGGTTTCAAGAATGAGGACTCAGGACTATGCCTGTGTTGCCAAAGAAAAAAATGTTGAGGAAACCATGGATGTAGATACAAGACATGAAGACTATAGGTCTTTTATATCAGATGATGAATTAATAAACACCTTGGATTTTAAGATATTTTTATATAAGCAAAAAGGGAAAGAGATAAGAGGACAGGTTGACAATTTCACTCCAAGAAATGAGGATCAATTGTTAAAAAGCTTAAAGGATGAGGTAGACAAAGAGATGATTAACATGACCCCTAAAAAGGGAAGGGAGATGCTAGAAAAGGGAGGTGTTATGATTTTTCCAAGTTTGGATTTGAATTATGCATTAGTTTTTGATAGTTTCTTAAAAGATAACAATGCTACCCACAAGCTTAGTATAGAGAAGGTGACGGAGGTATACACAGGATCAAGATACAATCCTGATGATGAAAAATTGATGATTCGGGCCTTGTATCCTCCTCACAAGAAATCAATTGTTATTGATACTGAAAAGGCATTTAGACATGTCATGACCTTAAAGGCTGAGGAGGTTGATCCCATAGCAACTGCTGATATTGGGATAAATATAGCCAAGTTAAATAAAGCCCAAATCCAAGCATTGATAATGGAAAGGGAGATGTATAAAACCAATAATGAGAGGATTTTGATAGAGAATGAATGCTTGAAGGACTTGGTAGGTGTTGTAACAGAGCCAACAAAGATGCTCACCCAAGGTGAGAGTTCATAGAAAAGGGAAAATTGGGAAGGATCAACTACATACTATCAAGGGAAAATGGATGCACTTGCTAAAATAATCAAAAGAAGGTAGGTCATTTTAACCACTTGGTTAAATAAGCTCTGGGGAAAACATTCACAATTTGTGGATGCAATAAAGGAGCAAAGGAAAGTGGATAGTAGAATCCAAGAAAAAATTGAGGAATTAGAGCAAAAAGATAATCCTAGTAGTATAGAGATTGAAAATGGTAATTGTATCATGGATAGGCACAACGATTTCTTTGAGGAGTTACAAGTAGATGTGCAAGGATTGATAGAGGCTGCCGAAGATAGATTGACCAAGTTATGTGATGATGAAGGGAAACTGAAAGAAGCGACTACGTGGAAAAGTGTGTGTGAAACAATACTCCAAGAGATGTTGAAGACAACCACTATGGAGGATTTGACATTGGATGAAGCATGTGAGAAAAATGAGTGAATGATAATGATGGAGATTGTGATCCATGATGTGCTAGGAGATGCTGACACTCATGAGCACCAAGATTATATGGAGCATATGTCTGCAGTCCATTTGTGGATTAACAAAAATTAGGTAAAAAGAGAATTTATTAATCTTTTTATGCTTTAAACCTTTTCGAAAAGGCACATCCTTTTGCAAACTGATGTATAAGTATCCATTGTTGGATAAATAATTAGGGGTAGAAGATAGAATTAGAATAGAATAGACTGTTGTAAGCACTACATTTTCAGAATGATATTCAAGGAAGATAATGAAATACTGTTAATTTGGTGATTTCATCCTGGCATCAATTGTTTGTTGGACTCTTGTGTTTATTTGATTGTCTCCAATCTGATATTTCTTGATTGTTTAAATTGAAGTATCAATTATATATTTGATTTATCAATACACATTTGTTGTTTCTGTGAGATTTGGTTCAGTGGATTCTTTAGAAAAGAATTAAAATTCCTTTAAATCAATTACAGTAATCTAGGAATGTCATTCGGATCAGTAAGAAGAATTAAATAGTTAGATTTGATATTCTACCTCAAGTAGGGTTTATCAAGTACATTCTTGCATGTTTATACCAGTTGTAAACTTATAGTTATATGCCAAAAAATTAGAGAATCTGCTAGATAAGAAACCATTCATTAAAGGCTTTCACTTGACTCTGTTTTTACCCAATAAGGCACTGGTCTCCTGTATTTATATTACATTAGTTTTATTCATCTCATTTGACATCTCTTAATTGAACATATCAATTCATATACCTTGATATTGCATATACAATTTATACCAAAGTAGGATCTTGTCTCTCCACTATTGAATTGCCATTTGTGGATAGTTAGATCAACTAGGAAGCATAAAATTCAGAATCTGTACTGTTCATATAGGTGCACTCGCCTAGGTCTAGTAGAGCCTAAAGAGTAGAGGGTTCAACCATACTGGTTGGCCTTGTTAGTTGACCAATAACGCAGTGAGAGTTTGGCAACCTCTCGTGGTACATTCAAAACCAGCATTTTTGAGACCCGACAAATTGGCGACTTCGTTGGGGAAAACTATAGAATTCTCTAGTAGTAGACAACTTTTTTATATAAAGTCACTAAAGAAAACCATAATTGCAATTTGAAAGAAATCGACTCCACTGGGTAAGATAACCACAAAATATTTTCTCACTTTTAGAAAAAATTGGGTGGCGACTCTGAATGAATAAAAACATTGAGACTAATTGAGACTAACACAATAAGATACAAATCAGAAAGGAATCAACCTAGAGTTCAGACCATCATATTTTCTCACAACATGCAAGGAAGGAGATCTTTGTACAAAGAGGGGGATGGTCCTGATAATAAAGGAAAGTCAAATTACAAAAACAATCAGGGCAAGAAAGTGTTTAACGACTTGGACACAACAACAAAAAACAAAGCATCAAAGTTGTTGCTAGAAACACATAATTCATATGATACGCTTGCAAATGAAGAGATCCCATCTAAAGAGCTCCATACTCTTGAGGGGAGGAGAAATCCTTCCCACCCAGTGGACCTTGGGAAAGCTGATGAGCACATAGCTGAGTTTGAAGCTAGAAAAAGGAGAGAATATGAAGATGAACAAGGAGTAGCACTCTATGAAGGAGGTCTTGAGTATGATGAGACATTCAAAGAAAATCATGAATTTACGGTACGAGATGAAGAAGATACACAGTGGGAATAAATGAGGCAACATGCAGAAAGATTAAGGGTAGAGTATGAGCAACAACTTCAAGCAATGGAAGAATTGAGAAAGATAAAGTTACACAAAGCTCAAAACAAAACATCAGTAATTGAATCACCCAAATATACACCCCCCATAAAAGCAACAATATGAAGCCATCAAGTCCCCCTCAAGCCCACTGAAATCAGCCTAGAAATCAATATAGAAACATTAATGCTCCACCACAACACCAAAATATTCAACCACCTCCTCATCAACAGTATGCACCCCCACAAGGCCCACAATATATGGCAAACAACAACCCACTCTACCAACACCAGCATTTTCAAAATCCCCCCCCACAATGCACAACTATTATTAGACAATTCAATCTTGTTAGGATTCAAATCTATCCTTACCCCCTAGACAAAAATTGGAGGAACTTAGTCCCTAAATTCACAGGAAGTAATGCAGTTACAGCTAAGGAACATCTGAGAAATCTTAAGGCAGTCATTTAGGACTCGGACATGCAGTATGACGATGTACAAATGAGACTATTAATGATGTCATTGATTGAGGATGCCTGAGATTGGTTTAAAGGTTTACCAACTACATCCATTTACTCCATTCAGGTGTTCCATGAACAATTTCTTTAACAATATGGAAATCAGTGTGCATCAAATTTTTCCTTACATGAGTTAGTGACAATTCGAAAACACTAGAATGAGTCAGCCTTTGATTTTAACCAAAGGTTTGTTAAATTACATAATAAAATACCTCAAGCATCCAAGTTGGCTGACCTTGCTGCCTTGAGTATCTATTTGAAGGCCTTTGAACCCAAGACAGGATATGAATTGAGAAATAGAAGTCCTAGGAATCTGGCGGAGGCCCAAAAGATAGCCTTAACCATTGAAAATAATAGGAAAGTTGTAGAGATGTTTTCTAAAAGGGAAAACCCTAGGGTTCCTCAATATGTTCCCCCAAACATACAAGAGAACACATATAGGAATGAAAGACCAAGGTTGCATGACATGCCTTATAATACCAATTGGAAAGATGGGAAACCAATGAATGATAGACCTAGAAATAAAGAGACACCAAATCCATTTAAAAGAAAAGGGGCATACATGGTAGATATAATTCCCTAGTGTTCAGTCTGTTATGCACCACATTCCCCTGAACACTTTGTAACAAATTAGTCAATACCAGAGGAAGATACACAGGAAGATGAAGGTTGTGAAGACCAGAATGTCTACCTAACTTCCCACACTCTTAACCCTTTGGAGCAGGAGTATGCATCTTCAAAGGAGGAAGGATATGAATAAAATATGGATCACCAAAAATAAAATGTTCACATGGTGGAGAGCATGTTTTCTCTGATCATGAGGAAAATGAAAATGAGCAAGAACCCCCTATTGCATCAAGTTAGACTGATAGATGCAATATAAGAAGACCAAGTGAAGAGGAGATTAAAAGATTGACGATTGCAGTAGTGGAGGATGCCAGAAACAAATATTGTTTGAGAAACAGAACGGTAAATAGAGATGAGGGTGTCTCGAGGTGGATATTTATCAAAAATAAAAAGGCATTAGATGAGACATTAAAAGGAACTAATGATAAACAATCAGACAAAAGAGAACATAAAGGATCCCCTAAGGAGGAAAGTAAGAAACCTCCCATTGAAAAGAAAAAGCTAGATCAAACATCAAAAAAGGAAAAGGAAGAAAACAAAGGGGAATGCATTGAACCTATAAGGGCAATCAAAACTGAAGGTACATCCTTTGATTTTATACAAGCTTTATCTCAATTGAAAATGTATGTACCATTAATTGAAATGATGAAAATCAAGGAATATAGGGAAAGTACCATACAATTAATTTCTAATGGAAATCAAAGTATAAGCCCTAGAAACAAAGAGGTCTTTGAGATAAATAATAAAAGGAAGGAGGTAAAAATCCCAGAAGCCTGCCTAATGAACACACCACAAATTGACCCATTTTTCACCACTTTACTCATAAGTGGCAAACTAGTAAGAAATTGCATGATAGACTCGGGTGCTTCTATGAATATCATGCCAGTAGGGGTAATGAAGTAGCTTGGTTTATGGATAGATGTGGAGGGAGGTAAATGCTATGCCATGGATAGCAGGCATGTCCTAGTTGTGGGAATCATGAAAAATGTGGAAGAAAGGTTAGCAACTTACCCACAAGCCGCTTACACTTGACATAACTGTAATTGACACACCACCCCAGTTTGGGATGCTTCTATCAAGACAATGGACTATTGTAGTAGGAGGCAATATACAGTTTGACTTATCATATGCCACCATACCAGTGATTGGAGAAGAGGTAAAATTGTATAGAGAACCTAGAGTGAATCAAATTGTTGAATATGCTCCTCAAGAGCCACTGAATTGCTTCTATGATGTTGATTTGGGAAGTTTTAGAATTGAACTATCTCAACCTAAGTTGGAAAGCAAAGATCCAATTGATCATAATATTTCTAAAAATCAACAAGGAATATGGAAAATGTACTTTGATGGAGCTTGCAGCCAAGAGGGTAATGGAGCTGGTATAGTTTTTATATCTCTTGATGGTTCAACTTATATTTTTTTTTTTGTTAGCATTTGAATGTACAAAAAATGTAGTAGAATATGAAGTTTGTTGACTAGATTGAGTTTAGCAGTTAAACACAAGATCAAAATCTTAACATTTCTTAGAGATTCGGAATTGGTTGTATCTGAGATCAGATCAAAATATATAGCAAAAAATAAAAGACTGAAACAATACAAAAATGCGAAATGGGATACAATTGAACTATTTGATGCTTTTTCCATTGATTGGGTGGACAGATCAAAAAACATAATGGCAGATTTCTTGCAAAATGTAGCATTAAAACAAGATGATATCACATTAGTAGGAGTGTCCCAAGTGGAATTCAAAACAAGACCTACAGTACCTGACAATGTATATAGTTGGCAGGCTTTCAATGATGACACTGACCTTTTGAAATTCCTTCAATGTATAGACCAGTATGAGGCTCAAGAAATTGATTTCAATGCCTTTGTGGAAGAAATAAATGGAGAAGAGACAGTGTTTGGAAAGAAGGTCTTGCAACTTAAGACTAATAAACTTCCCAAGGGGTTGGTAGCTTTGGAAAGAGTATACGATGGAAGTGATCGATCCCTTATGACACAAACACCAGTCAAAAGGGAAGATATTGAAGAAGTAAACTTGGGGACCGAACTATCACCAAGGAAGGTATATATTGGAAAAACAATAAGCCCTACTGTCCAAAGAATTTTGATTTCACTGTTAAGAAAGTATAAACATGTGTTCACATGGTCTTATGAAGACCTCAAGGAATATAGGGAGGATTTATTTCAGCATGAAATTCCATTAAAAGTAGATGCAAAGCCATTTAGATAGAAACAAAGGCCCATTAACCCCACTCTAGAACCAAAAATTTAGGAAGAATTGACCAAGCTTAGAGATGGAGGTATTATCAAACTTGTGAGGCACTTAGCATGGGTGTCAAACCTTGTTCCTATTAGAAAGAAAAATGGAGATATAAAACTGTGTGTAGATTTCAGAAATTTGAATGTAGCATCTCTTAAAGATAACTACCCACTACCTAACATGGAAGCCATATTGCATAAGGTAACTGGGTGTGAGTTGTTGTCTATGATGGATGGTTTTTGTGGTTACAACTAGGTTAAAGTCAAAGAATGTGAGTAGTACAAAATAGCTTTCACAACCCCATGGGGAACATATGTATATGTGAGAATGCCTTTTGGTCTCACTAATGTGGGAGCAACCTTTCAAAGGGCTATGGACTTAGCATTTGCTGACCTGATCAATGCTATAATGGTGATGTATCAAGATGACCTCACGAATTACTCAAAAAGGGTTGAAGATCATATAGGGCACCTTGAAAAAATATTCATTAAAGCTTCAGAATATGGCATTCATTTGAACCCTAAGAAATTCCATTTTGCTGTTATAGAGGGAAAGCTCTTAGGACAAATTGTATCAAAAGAGGGAGTTAGGATAGATCTTGAGAGAGTTGAGGCTAAAGATAAGGTTCCTATCCCTAAAAATGTGAAATCCATCTAGTCATTCTTTGGGCAGATTAATTTTGTTAGGAGGTTTGTATCCAACTTTGCTGAGATTGTCAAACCCATATCAAAATTTTTAAAGAAAGGACAAAAGATTGAATGGACCCCAGAAGCATTAGAAGCCTTTGTATCCATTAAAAGAGCCATTAAGGAAGCCCCTATCCTCAAGTCTCCTGATTTCACAAAACCTTTTCAGATATTTTCATTTGCTTCCCTGCATACAATAGTTGTTGTCATGTTACAAAAAAATGAGGATGGTCATGAGCAACCTATATCTTTCTTTAGTAAATATTTACAAGGATCAAAATTGAAGTATGACATAATGGAAAAACAAGCCTTTGCATTGGTAAAGGCCACAAAATCTTTTAGGCCGTATCTTGTTGGAGCCAAAGTAATTGCATATGTCCCTCATGCATCAGTCAAAAACATCTTGACACAATCAGAAGTGACAGGGAAAAGATGCAAGTGGATTAACAAAATTCAGGAATTTGATATGGAAATATAGATTACTAAATTGGTAAGAGGCCAAGGATTGGCCAAATTGATGGCAGAAATAAACATTAAGGCAAATCAAATTTGCAATGTACAAGGAGAAGGAAATGCAATTGCAAGCATTGAGCATACACCCTGGTACACAGACATCATGCATTACCTTAGGAACACAAAATTCCCAGAAGGACTCAGTGATAACCAGAAAAGAACTTTAAAACTGCAGGCTTCTAAATATGTATTTATAGAAGGAGATCTATTCTAGAAAAACATAGATGCAATACTATTGTTATGTTTGGATGAATCACAAGCTGATCATGTTCTAAAAGAAATGCATGAAGGAGTTTATGGAGGACATTATTCAGCAAAGACAACTGCACATAAAATCCTCAGGGCAGGTTATTACTGGCCAAAAGTTTTCAATGATTCATTTTCATATGTAAGGAAGTGTGAGGCATGCCAAAAGTTCTCAGGGAAAATGAAGTATCAGGGAGCTCTACCACTCAAATCTATGCAGGTTGAAGCCCCTTTTCACCAATGGGGGATTGATTTCATTGGAGAAATACAAGAGAATTCAAGTGGAGGACATAGGTGGATACTAGTGGCCATTGATTACTTCACCAAATGGGTGGAGACAATCCCAACCAAGCAAGCAACAAGTAAAGTTGTGATCAAATTTCTAATGGATAATATTATTACTAGATTCGGTACACCATTAAGAGTGATTACAGATAATGGCATGTGTTTCAGGTTTGATGAGTTCAAAGAGTTTTGTAAGACATATGGTGTCAATGTTTCTTATTCTACCCCATATCATCCACAAGCTAATGGTTAGGCAGAATCTAGCAAAAAGAGTCTTTTAAAGATCATAAAAAGGATGCTCGGTAAGAACAAAAAATCTTGGGATTCAAAGTTAAGATTGGCTGTATGGGTAGAAATTGGGAAATCCCCATATGAATTAGTCTATGGAACATAAGCTAGGATGCCTTTGCAAAATTTATTGCCAATTTACAAATGTATCCTTCAAGAAGATATAGATGTTCCTGAACCAATGGAGGAGAGAATGGAGCAACTTGCAGAACTTGATGAAATAAGGAGAATAGCTCAAAACTAGAACATGAAATTGCAAGCACAAACAAAATATTTGTTTGACAAAAGAGAAAAAAGTAGAAAATTTGAAAAGGATGATCTAGTATTGATGTGGAACGCTAGATGCCAAGAGAAGGGAAAACATGGAAAATTTGAGGCACTGTGGTTAGGACCTTTTGTTATTATTGGCAAGTAAGGAGAGGATTCATACTATTTACAAAATATGAGTGGTGAAAAACAGGAGTTGCTTGTACATGGGCAATTTCTAGAAAAAAAAAATCTTAAAAGTCACAGAGGATCAAGGGTTGCCAGTGCATGGACAACTTTTGAAGAAAAATTTCTCATAAAAATTTCCATGCACAGTAGAATAGGAAGTAAAGGATACAGGAAATTGCTAGTACATGGACAATCTTGGAAATCCTTATTTGATCTTTTTCCACATATAGTAGTTTAGGATCATTTTCCATCTCCACTTGCTCTCATCCATAATTTTTGGTCTGCTCTCCCAGAGATCTGGATCCTTGCAATGATCTCACAATCATTCATCCCCAGATGAAGCCCCTGTTGGAACTATAAAAATTTGGCAATTTCATTCACCCTTCATGACTATTAGTCTCCCAAAAGGTTCATAATATAGACACAAAAAATCCTCACATAACATCTTTTACCTAAATCCAATTTAAAATTTTGTCATAAAACCCCATAAAATTCATATGGCATTAAATCTTTAACATATGAAAATATCAGCATAAGTTGATGCAGGTCTCATCGATGAAAATATACACATCCTTAGTATATCGGTAGGACATCAGAAGGGTCACACCAATAAAATTATATATTGAAAGAATACGGGTTTGTATTTCTAATCAGCAAGACAAATGGTATTAGCATGATGATGAAAAGTCATATCGAGCTAAGTTACCTTTTACCGATTGGAGAAAATGAAGTCTATCAGAGAGACTTTGGTCATCAAAGAGAGATTTCAAAACATTGGCTAAGGTGCTATTGGTCTTGCTGATAAAGCAAAGGGAGGACTCACTTGGTAAGACAAATGATGTTGGGGAAAGTCTAGAAAGTCTTACCAACCCCTTGGGTTACACCAAAAAAACTAAGCATATGAAGATAAAGGGTGTCGAGAAGACGATGCGCATTATCTTGCTGAAGAAGATGCATATCGGTGAGACATGTCACCACGGGGAGATCTAAGAGACATCACGATGAATATTTTATGTCGGAAGAACAATATTTGGATCTTGGCGACATAAGTTAACAAAACAAACATCTCGATAAGACAAAAGGCTTTCGGAGTAAGGTGAAGAACCGTTAGCCTGATTCATTAAGTTTGGGTGATAGTTGCTTCAGTGAAGGTCATGGTGATCTAAAAGGAAAAAGGAAAGAAACTATTGGGGAGACTCGTGATATCGGAGAAACCGCAAGACGTCTTAGCGAATGGGTGAATGTTGAATAGGCAGATCGGCCAGAGATTTGAAATGTCTTGTTGATATGAGCCTTGATGTGATAAAGAGAATTTCAAAAAAACTTGCAGCACTCATGTCTCAGTAAAGACATTAATGGCCCCATGAAGCATAGAAGATTTTTGCATATCAAGGTATGATCAATTGAAATCATTGTCTCATAGAATTCAAAGCGAAGGAGAGTAAGGGAACCAGCAGAGCAATTAATCCATTCACCTAGCTTGAATTTGCAAGAAAGTTATGGTAAGTTTCTCATCCTCTCAGAATTTGTAAAAAATTGAATTATGGAAGGCACTGGTTTAGGAAAACTAAAGGGAAGAAAACCCGGGTAGGGTAGCCAATCAAAAGAAAAAAAGAAAAAGATTGAGTTGCAACCAGAAGGTACTGAAAGGAAGCTAAATCAAGACCTCATAGACCAGTTACCTAGTTTTGGACCTAGAGCTAGGTGTTCTACACAACTCAAAGAGGAAGTTGACAAATTGGACGACAAATGCAAATTTATAGGGGATGTTTGGACTCCAATTAGAGGCTATGAGTTATTCAATTTCCATTACCACAGGAGAAATTTCTTTGAACCAGTATGCAATCCATGGAGGCTCAATTTAGGGAAATTAGTGTGCCCTAATGTTTTTGTTGATGTCGAACTCATAAAATTGGTGGCCAGACCCTATGACTCGAAAAACAAAGCTATATGTGATTTTTCAGGGAATTCATCGATACATGTATCTGAGAATGCAATTGCCAAGGTTTTCAGGATGGAGGAAATATGTAGTGAGAAAGTAGTAAGTGAGGAGCTCGATAGTGAGTTTAGAAGGATGGACACCATTTATAAAGGGTGGAGGTTACCTGTGCATAGAATTCGGTGTCATGAAAAACCTACTCCAATGGAAGAATGTGAGGGGCCACCCTTTCATGTAGATCTCTTTGAACCTTACTTGAAATATACTTACTACTCAGTGGGATAGGTATTAGGAATGGAGGTACTTGAGCATATGGTGGTTGTGCCCATGGTGATTTCAGCAGACATTCAGTATCATAATTCCAGATCATTTGATTATATTGCACATATTTTTAAGGAGTTGGATGTAGGTTTGATGGCGATAAAGAGTGGTGCTTTTGTTCTCCATCTTAGAAATTACTCACTACTGATGCACTTAGTGTTGTATTTTGGACAAGAGCCGAGGATTTCACAATCCGACAAGGAAGGTAGGCCATTGCCTATTCAATTATGGACTTCTGTTTGGGATAGCAGGTTTGCCAATTCAAAATTCCCATATTTTGAAGAATTCTTTGTGAAACCCTTGTATAGATTTTCAACCATCCTTGTGATTATTCTTAATCTAAAGAAGTAAAAAGGTTTCTTAGGCCTAGAGATGACAATGGACCAATTAACCACAACTGGGGGGATTGGTATTGCTTAGAGAATGCCACAATGATTAGGGTTTATGGCTTTGAGGATACACCTTTCATGCTGCCCAGAACTATCCCGGATAGAATTGCATAACTAGAAATTGTTAGGAAAATGGATTAATCCACTGTTATGAACTTAAGTTCATATGGGAAATAAGCCTTTATGCCCAGTACATTGTGTTTTATGATTTCACTATATTAGCCAAGGAGGGTTATGATCTAATTCTAGATAAGTTATTGCACTACAACATGAGAAGAGCCCCAGTGAGAAAGAAATTTGATCCAAAAGGGTATATCCACTTTGCTAGACAAAAAATAAATTTCAGAGGGTACCATCATGTGCCCTATAAATTTGAAGATATAATCAGAAACCTAGAGGCAGAGGAAGCTAAAATTGTGATTGAGAAACATGATCAGGAGTTGGTGAATGCTGAGTTGTTATCCTCCATTAAAGGGATATCAAAAGTAGACAAGCTACAAAGCTCATCTGGGAAGGTTTCAAGAATGAAGACTTAGGACTATGCCTATGTTGCAGGAGAAATAGATGTTGAGGAAACCATGGATGTAGATACAAGACATGAAGACTATAGGTCTTTTATATTAGATGATGAATTTATAAAGACCTTGGTGTTTAAGACATTTTTATATAAGCAAAAAGGGAAAGATATAAGAGGACAGGTTGACAATGTCACTCCAGGAAATGAGGATCAAATGATAAAAAGCTTAAAGGATGAGGTAGACAAAGAGATGATTAACATAACCCCTGAAAAGGGAAGGGAGATGCTAGAAAAGGTAGGTGTTATGATTTTTCCAGGTTTGGATCTGAATTATGCATTAGTTTTTGATAGTTTCTTAAAAGATAAAAATGCTACCCACAAGCTTAGTATAGAAAAGGTGACGAAGGTATACAAAACATCAAGATACAATCCTGATGATGAAACATTGATCATTCAGGCCTTGTATCCTCCTCACAAGAAATCAATTGTTATTGATACTGAAAAGGAATTCAGACATGTCATGAGCCTGAAGGCTAGGGAGGTGTATCCCGTAGCAACTACTGATATTGGGATAAATATAGCCAAGTTAAATAAAGCCCAAATACAAGCATTGATAAGGGAAAGGGAGATGTATAAAACCAATAATGAGAGGATGTTGAGAGAGAATGAACACTTGAAGGACTTGTTAGGTGTTGTAACAGAGCCAACAAAGATGCTCACCCAAGGTGAGAGTTCATAGAAAAGGGACCATTAGGAAGGATCAACTGCATACTATCAAGGGAAAATGGATGCACTTGCTACAATAATCAAAAGAAGGTAGGTCATTTTAACCACTTGGTTAAATAAGCTTTGGGAAAAACATTCACAATTTTTGGAAGCAATAAAGGAGCATAGGAGAGTGGATAGCAGAATCAAGGAAAAAATTGAGGAATTAGAGCAAAAAGATAATCCTAGTAGTATAGAGATTGAAAATGGTAATTGTATCATGTATAGGCACAATAATTTCTTTGAGGAGTTACAAGGAGATGTGCAAGGATTGACAGAGGCTGTTGAAGATAGATTGACCAAGTTATGTGATGATGAAGGGAAACTGAAAGAATTGACTGTGTGGAAAAGTGAGTGTGAAACAATACTCCAAGAGATGTTGAAGACAACCACTATGGAGGATGTGACATTGGATGAGGCATGTGAGCAAAATGAGTGAATGATAATGATGGAGATTGTGATCCATGATGCGTTGGGAGATGCTGACACTCATGAGCGCTAGGATTATATGGAGCATATATCTGCAGTCCATTTGTGGCTTAACAAAAATTAGTTAAAAAGAGAATTTATTAAGCTTTTTATGCTTTAAAACTTTTCGAAAAGGCACATCCTTTTGCAAATTGATGTATAAGTATCTGTTGTTGGATAAATAGTTAGGGGTAGAACATAGAATTAGAATAGAATAGACTGCTGTAAGCACTACATTTTCAGAATGATATTTAAGGAGACTATGCTGCATGTATGAATTTCAAGGAAGATAATGAAAGACTATTAATTTGGTGATTTCATCCTGGCATCAATTGTTTGTTGGATTCTTGTGATTATCTGATTGTCTCCAATCTGATATTTCTTGATTGTTTAAATTGAAGTATCAAGTATATATTCGATTTATCAGTACACATTTGTTGTTTCTGTGTGATTTGGTTCAGTGGATTCTTTAAAAAAGAATTAAAATTCCTTTAAATCAATTACAGTAATCTGGGAATGTCATTTGGATCAGTAAGAAGAATTAGATAGTTAGATTTGATATTCTACCTCAAGTAGGGTTTATCAAGTACATTCTTGCATGTTTATACTAGTTGTAAACTTATAGTTATATGGCGAACAATTAGAGAACCTGCTAGATAAGAAACCATTCATTAAAGGATTTTACTTTGTTTTTACCCAATAAGGCACTGGTCTCCCGTATTTATATTACATTAGTTTTATTCATTTCATTTGACATCTCTTAATTGAACATATTAATTAATATACCTTGATATTGCATATACAATTTATACCAAAGTAGGATCTTGTCTCTCCACTGGTTAAATTCCATTTGTGGATAGTTAGATCAAGTAGGAAGCATAAAATTCAGAATCTCTACTGTTGATATATGTGCACCCACCTAGGTCTAGCAGAGCCTAAGGAGTAGAGGGTTCAACCATACTGGTTGGCCCTATTAGTTGACCAATAATGGAGTGAGAGTTTGGCAACCTCTCGTGGTACATTCAAAACCAACATTTTTGAGACCCAACACACTGGTGGAATCAATACTAGTGGAATCATTAGGTAAATCTTTATTTGATCAAATGTCGTTTCACATCTATTTTTCCATTTAAATGGAACATTATTATTTAAGAGATGACTGAATGGTAGACTCTTATCCACACATCTCCTGGTGGATTGTAACCATCCCTGTAATGAGGGTAATTGACTAATGTTCCTTAGTGGTGGCATATCGAGAATTTCTTATACCTTTGTTGGATCCACTTCAATTCACTTTTCTGACACAATATATCCTAGAAGATTTCCAAATTTCACCCCAAAGACACATTTATTTGGATTAAGTCTCACTTTGAATCTGTCCATCCTGTTAAATTTTTTAGATAGGATATCTAAATGTTATTCTCTTGTGTGTGATTTCACTAAATGATGGGTGACATAATCCTCCATAAATGTGTGAATCGTGTCATGAAAAATTTTAGTCATTTCTCATTTATAGGCAGCTCCTACATTCTTGAGTCCAAATGACATTACATTGCAACAATATGTACCCCAAGGACATGTGAACATTGTTTTATCCTGATCTTTAGGCGCAATATTTATCTGGTTGTATCCCAAAAATCCATCCATTAGCAAATACATAGCATGGCCAATAGTCAAATCTACAATCATATCTATATTTGGTAGAAGAAAATCGTCCTTAGGGAATGCCTTATTCAAATCCCTGAAATCTGTACAAATTCTGATTCTTCCATCTGGCTTTGATATAGGTACAATATTGGAGATCCATTCTGCATAGTTGATAGACCGAATGAATCCGACATCTAAAATCTTCTTTAACTCCTCCTTAACCAACAATGCAACATGTGGATGCATTTTTTTGAGTTTCTGCTTCACAGGTTTTTCCCCTGATATGATAGATAGATGATGCATGATGAGATTTGGGTGTAATCCAGGCATATCTGCATAGGACCATGCAAAATTGATTTGATTTTTCTTGAGAAAATCTGTGAACCCCGAGATTTCCTCTTCTATTAATGATGCGGCCAATTGCAAGATTTTGGGTTTCTCTACAATACCTAAATTGATAGTTCTTGTCAGTTCTATTAGAATAGAAGACCTTTCCTGATAATGTTTTGGAAGAGTGTCAAGTTTCCCATCTTCCAGTGCCTTTGATAGGTTTTCACTGTTAGATACGCTTTTTATTTTTCTCTTTCCATGATCTAATACTGCCTTTGTTAGGTTTTCACCATTAGATCTTTCTTTTATGTTATTAATTTCATAGATGAGAAACTTGGCACTTTCCTATTGAAAACTTTGATCTTGTGATTCTCTAGTGGAACTTGTTTCTGATTGGGATGAAGAAAGGAAGTTTATGATGGTTTTGTCATTTGGAAAAGTTGGGATATCAATTGGTGCAATTTGCTCCCAATCAATGAGTTCGAGATGGACCAAAGGAAATGGATCATTAGGATGAGTAAGGTCACTGGTTGTTAGGGTCATGATGCTATCATCAACTTCATTATGGGAAAGGTCTATGATGGTATCCTCTTGTTGATGATCTATCTCACTTTGAATTGAATCATCCTCACTCGAGTCATGATCACTTAGTAGAATGTAATCAAGCGGAGGCATTGAGCTTTCCCCTTATATGAATTTAGGTGTGAATTTTTGTATGACATCCACCAGTTTATCTCTCCAAAATTTATCATCAAAGATGGTGTCCCATTCATATTCATTAGAGTCAGTGTCAGAATTGTTTTCTTGAATTCGTAGAATTGTTTCAGCTAACTCCTCATTGGATATTCTTTGTACTACTTCTTCTTTTGTATCCTCACCATATCCTAACCCAGTTTTATCCTTTGGGTGCATTGTTTTTAGTTGGATAGGTTCAACAATACCCTCCTTTCTTTTGTCTATAGGGCCATTTCCTTCATAACCCATTTGCTGCATTTTTGCATAACCTTTTCCATATTGCTCTGTGGGTAACATGACATGTTGTACTGATTCTTCTTTATCTTTATAGAGCCAATCAAGGATAGCTCTATCTTCCATTTCATTTTCTTTGATAAATATTTTGTCAAACTTGGTGGTAGGAACTGAAGCTGAGGCTGATGCAGACCCAGGAGGCTCAATTATGCTGATTAGGCCTATTTTACAAAGCAACATGCCTTTAAACCTATCAAAGGACAATGAAACCTTGGGGCAGAAATTCATATACCTTCAAACCTCCAAAATCACAAAAATATTCCATTGGTACGGACAAATACATGCCAAACTTGAAAAACCTTGTTTTAGGCACAATTCATGAGGGTTTATTGAAAATATGGGTTCCAAGACTTATCATAACATTCCACTGCATTATACCTTCATAAAATGACCTGCAAAAACTCAAAACACTATCACATGTAGAGTTCCAATCATATTTTTCCAAAACCTTACTTTAGTTCCTCAATTTCACTTGGAAAACTCATGAAAATACCCTAGGGCATGCCCCTAAAACCATACAACTTGTATTTTATGCCTCCCAAACCATTGGTACATCTAAAATTCCATGAAACAAGTCATTCCACCGAGTTACAGGGCTGGACAGCAAGTGGAATGACTAGAACATCATTTTTTTACACCAATCAAACCTTCAAATTAGTTAGAAACAGGCAGTCCCAGAAAAATGAAGAGATTTATCTCAAAACTCAATATTAGAACCTCTAATTGGATTCATATGAAAGCTATTTCATTCCCCTACAAGATTATATAAGTCTCAGATCATATGGTGGTGGTACAGATCCGTACAATGCTTGCAAAGTTCAGGAAAACAGGAAAAACATGGGATTTGAGACCACCCGGCAGTAAAACAAGGATATCTCACTCAATTTTTAATGAAATCACACCATTCCAATGCCAAAAGAAATTTTATTCAATTATATATCCAACCATAATAGGATTTTAGTGTAAAACAATACGTACAGGTCGTACAATGCACAGGATCAGCAATTTCTTAATGGAAAACACAAAAAAATAGCAAATTTCTTATTAGAAACTCATTCCAAACTTCTCCAACAGCCTCTCTTCAAGATATTCCAACAATATATCATGTAATCACATACAAACCACCCCTTGAACCGACCAACTACCATAACCACCTTTTTTTAGAGTCTAAGATGAGAATTTTTGCCAATTTTGCTCTTAATCACTATCCCATTACAACTTGATCAACTTGATTTTGCAAATACCACCTAACTGACCTATTAAGCCCTCCAATACATTTAAAATGGTCATTGAGACCTTATTTAACATGGAATAAGACCCTACTCCCCATATCCCTTAAAACTCATGATTTCACATGGCTTTTGCATTATGAATCAAACTGACAAATTCAACTAAATGATTCAAAACCTTTTCAAATTACATTATGACTGGTCCTTCAGACCTTATTAAGCATAAATGAACACAAGACACACCTAGCTATCAACTTAGACTTCACAAGGTGTAGGTGCTCTTGCACCATACACCCCCCCATAAAAAAGACTCTTGCCCCAAGAGTGGAAACTTGTTCTTGGCCTTCTCATTGTTGTTTCAAGCATCTTCAGACCTGGTACTGATCTCTTTAGTCCTAGATCAAAATGTGGTGTTGTTCTACGCCTTAGACCTGTAGACAAACAAACATTAGAATCATATAAACCTGCATTCTTCCTTGCTCCACCCATACATGGATAGCTCCTCACCATTCCTTGCACATTCTGCCTTACTGGCTCTGTGATCAGACCTGCATGCCTTTGCTTAATTTGTTCCTTTTGTAATGCCCCTAGACCTGCCATGTCACCATCCTCTTGTGCCCCTGCACTAACAACTCTATCCTCTTTTTCATTACCAAATTTCACTTGGCTTGCAGCAACCTTCATAGTAATGGGACACACCATGGTCCCAACAACAATTTCACCCTGTCCTTCATACTCCCTTGCACACTTAGCACTTACCTTGATCAAATCAGACTTAGGCTTGAGTTCTCTCTCTGCCCTTTGTAAAAACAAACTCCATAGTGTCTTAACATCATTTGTGGGTGCCTTCCTTGCTGTCACAACACCACCAATCTGTTCTAAACCTGCAATCATATCAGACTTACTGTCCTCAGGCCTTAAAGGCTCCTTCTTGCCAAACAACACTACCTTAGACTTACCCTTATCCCTTACACTTGTTTTCAAGGGAAGCAACTTAAAAGTTTTGTCCTCCTCCTTGATGGTGTATGTGTTCTCCCAGCCATCATATATAGACCTCCTATCAAATTGCCAAGGCCTCCCTAAGAGCACATGACAACAATCCATTGGCAAAATATCACATAGAACCCTATCCTTATACTCTCCAATCTGAAAATCAACATATGCTTGCTCTTTTACCACCAAAGATTGATTATCATTGACCCAAGAAACTCTATAAGGTGATTCATGAGGTAACTTTTCCAAACTCAACTTATCCACCATCTCCCTAGACACTAGATTATCTTGAGAACCAGAATCAATGACAACTTGACACACTTTACCTTTGCTTTTGCATGTAGTTCTGAATAGGCTCCTTCTTTGATTCGAATCTTCCTCCTTGGATGCTTGCAACATAGTTCTCTTTATCATGAGTGCCTCTCCTTCTTTTGATGTAAGGTTGACTATAGGTGAATTCCCACTCTCTTCATCTTCATGCACTAATTGATTCCTCCTTTCTCCACCATAAGAGCTTGAGGCTTGCTTTTCAGGACACTTGAAGGCTGGGTGTCCAGGTTGGTTACAATTGTAGCATCTTCCTGAGAATTGATAGGAACCTCTTCCTCCACCAAATCTGCCTCTTGAACCTCTCCATCCACCTCTAGAATCAGATTGATCTTGGTCCTTCTTATCACCTCCTTGACTCTCATTGTTTTCCTTGAAATTAGGATTGAATCCTCTTCCTCTAGAAGTGTTGCCTCTTCCTCTTGCTGCTTTGTCTTGCCTTCTCTTCATTTTCTCCTCCACCCTGATAGCCATTTGATAACAATCCTCTACACTCCTAGGGTTAGCCAAAACCAATTCATCTTGTATGTTAAGCCTTAAACCACCAACATATCTAGCAATCTTTTCATCTTCATTCTCATGATGACCAGATCTTAAACTCAATTTATAAAACTCCTCAGTATAAGACTTAATATCCATTTCCCTTTGTCTTAAGTTTTGCAATCTCTTAAACAATTGAACTTGGTGATCCTTGGGTAAGAATTTACCTTTGAGTTTTGATATCATCTTATCCCATGATGTGATCTTAGACTTTCCTTGCTTCCTCCTCTCAGATTGAAGGTAATCCCACCATACCAAAGCATGACCCTGCAACTTAGTTTTTGCAATCTTGACCCTTTGTTCTTCAGGAACCTCATCACATTCAAAATGGTTATCAATTGCAGCAATCCAATCCAATAGTTCTTCATCATTTAAACTACCACCATACTTAGGAACATCAAGTTTTACCTTAGGCTTGTCAGTCTTCACTGCTTTCAGCAACCTTGCAATTCTTTGATCCTCTGGAGTAAGCTCTTCTTCCACATCTTCAAACTCCTCATCTTCCTCATCTTCAGTCTCAGTCTCTTCCACTTCCCTTCTTTTGTTTGTCTCCAAGGCTATGACTCTCTCTTCCAACTCTCTGAGTTCTCTTGCATGCCTATCTTTCATCTCCTTCATCTCTTTAGCCATATCATTCTTCTTTGGAGGCATCTTGTCAACCTTGCCTCTTCTTCAACCCTGCAAAATGAAAATAGATCTACTTCCTGATGCTCTGGTACCACTATGATGCAGACCCAGGAGGCTCAATTATGCTGATTAGGCCTATTTTACAAAGCAACATGCCTTTAAACCTATCAAAGGACAATGAAACCTTGGGGCAGAAATTCATATACCTTCAAACCTCCAAAATCACAAAAATATTCCATTGGTACGGACAAATACATGCCAAACTTGAAAAACCTTGTTTTAGGCACAATTCATGAGGGTTTATTGAAAATATGGGTTCCAAGACTTATCATAACATTCCACTGCATTATACCTTCATTAAATGACCTGCAAAAACTCAAAACACTATCACATATAGAGTTCCAATCATATTTTTCCAAAACCTTACTTTAGTTCCTCAATTTCACTTGGAAAACTCATGAAAATACCCTAGGGCATGCCCCTAAAACCATACAACTTGTATTTTATGCCTCCCAAACCATTGGTACATCTAAAATTCCATGAAACAAGTCATTCCACTGAGTTACAAGGCTGGACAGCAAGTGGAATGACTAGAACATCATTTTTTTACACCAATCAAACCTTCAAATTAGTTAGAAACAGGCAGTCCCAGAAAAATGAAGAGATCTCTCTCAAAACTCAATATTAGAACCTCTAATTGGATTCATATGAAAGCTATTTCATTCCCCTACAAGATTATATAAGTCTCAGATCATATGGTGGTGGTACAGATCCGTACAATGCTTGCAAAGTTCAGGAAAATAGGAAAAACATGGGATTTGAGACCACCCGGCAGTAAAACAAGGATATCTCACTCAAATTTTAATTAAATCACACCATTCTAACGCCAAAAGAAAGGTTATTCAATTATATATCCAATAATAATAGGCTTGTAGTGTAAAAAAATATGTATAGGTCGTACAATGCACGGGATCAGCAATTTCTTAATGGAAAACACAAAAAAACAGCAAATTTCTTATTAGAAACTCATTCCAAACTTCTCCAACAGCCTCTCTTCGAGATATTCCAACAATATATCATGTAATCACATCCAAACCACCCCTTGAACTGACCAACTACCATAACCACCTTTTGTTAGAGTCTAAGATGAGAATTTTTGCCAATTTTGCTCTTAATCACTATCCCATTACAACTTGATCAACTTGATTTTGTAAATACCACCTAACTGACCTATTAAGCCCTCCAATACATTTAAAATGGTCATTGAGACCTTATTTAACATGGAATAAGACCCTACTCCCCATATCCCTTAAAACTCATGATTTCACATGGCTTTTGCATTATGAATCAAACTGACAAATTCAACTAAATGATTCAAAACCTTTTCAAATTACATTATGACTGGTCCTTCAGACCTTATTAAGCATAAATGAACACAAGACACACCTAGCTATCAACTTAGACTTCACAAGGTGTAGGTGCTCTTGCACCAGAGGCTAAAGCTGTTGTAGCTTGTTGTATGGATGTTGATGGTTGACCATGAGATCTTGGAGATATGGGTAGATTAGAGAGACATAAGGAATATTCTCCCACCCCATTATCTTTCAATTTTATCTTGGTGCCAAAATTACTTATCATTTCTCTTGCTTGTTCATTGTATTTGGAGGTAGAAATGGCCAAATCCTTTCTATTATCTAGGACGAATGTGTCCTGAGTTGCTCTTAGATTAGAACAAGTTTGACTACTAATGTGATCAATCGGTATTGTTACTTCATGTGCATCATATGGAAACTTCAAGCATTGATGATAAGTGGATGGCACTGCTTGCATCTCATGGATCCATGGGTGATCGAAGAGTATGTTATACGATAGATCCCGATCTAGAACCTGAGAAAAGGTATTCTTCACAACAGGTCCCACTCTGATTGGTAACATGATGAGGCCTTTGGAATCTCTTTCCTCATCATCATATGCCTTGATTGTAATTTTCCTTCGTGGATCTATAGATTCTTCTAAATATCCCAAATCAAGGACCAATTTCAAAGTACAAATGTTTAATCCGGCTCCCCCATCTATTATGACACGTCTAATTCAGACTTTATGAACCATGACCTCTAGGTAAAGCGATGAATTATGAGGATGGGTCATGGATGAGTCATCCTTCTTAGTAAAGGATAAACATGTGGATGAAGACAAGTGTCCCACCATGGCTTGAAATTTATTGATATCCAGATCAGGAGACATAGTTGTGTCGACAAGTGCTCTTTCCAGAATGTCCTTATGTGCGAGTGATAATTTTAAGAGCTTCAAGATAGAAATTTGTGCCGATGTTTTTCGTACTTGATCAACCAAATTGTATTGACTTGGAGGGGAATTTTTGCCTTATACGAACTTCCTTTTACAATGATTTTGGCTTGTCCCCTTGTCGTAGCATTGACCTCTTGATATTCTTGTTTACCTTTGATCCTAATAGCATTGATTTTTTGATCGTCCATATAAATATGATTGATAATGGTGTCATAGAAATGATTAACATTCTTTCCTTTGTCACCCGAAGATTCTCATTTTTGATAATTGGGGAGAGGGTCCTTGAATTATTGATGGTCATCATTGGCATTATGTCCCTCAACCATGATGGTATGGTTATCAATCAAATCTTGAACAAGATTCTTTAACCCTTTGCAATTATTTGTCTTATGACCTTTACACCTATGATATTCACAAAAGTGTGAGTCATTCCACAATGGTGGTTTAACTCAAGGCTCATAATATATTTTTGGCGGCAATATGATAGCATTTTGATTTAACAGTTCTTTAAGAATGGATTCCAAAGACTGGCCCAAGGGAGTAAAACTCCGTTGATTTAAGAAAGATTGAGATATGGGCGCATTCGAATTTTGATTATTTCCAAGATTATTCCCATGATTATTGGTCACATTTCCTTGATTGGAATTATTGCCTTGGGTACTATAATTTCCAGCATTATTGCTACATTGAACCCCCAATATATTGAGAGCGGTAGGCTTTATATTCACGTTGTTAGCATCTACTACCCCGTCGTTCACAACATTTGTATTTCGAGTCCAAAATCATGAATTGTCATTGTTGTTACTATTGGTGTTGTTGTTGTTGTATGAATTTGGACCTTCTTTATCAAGTTTTAGAACTCCATGCTTGACCAAGGAACCTTCAACGGTAATTGCATTTTCAATCAATTTTTCAAATGATTGAGGACAGTGGAGGTTTAGCCTATAACTCATCTCTTGATTCAAACTGTTGATAAATATCTCCATCTTTTCCATTTTAGGAATAGGACAGGAGTATCTGGCAAACACCCTTCTCCATCTTTGTAAATATGTGGTGAAGGATTCCCCTACCTTTTGTTTCACTTTACACAAATCAAGCATGGTTATCTGGTGTTAGATATTGTAGGAGTATTGTGATATGAATTTATTTATTAACTCCTCAAATGTTCTAATGGGGGGAGTGATCTTGGAAATCCACTCCATATATTTCCCACCCAAACTTTGTGGAAACAATTGCATTGAGTAGGTATCTTCATGAGCAAATTCTAAACTGATATTTTTGAAATCCCTCAATGTTCAATGGGGTCTTTTTTCCATTATACCTATCAAACTTAGGGATTTCAGAATATTTTGGAAAAGGAATCATTTGAAGACTCCTGTCAAATGGATATGGACAGATATCATCGAAAACATACTTCTTTGTTGTACCCCCTTGGATTTCCTTTATTTGCACTTGCAATGCTTTTATCTATTGAGTAAGAGCACTAAAATCATTAAGAGGGGTTTTAGGATTTTCTCTAAGCCCTTCCATGTTGAAATCAGTAGGTAACTTAGCTCCTTGATTAGCTAGTGAAAGAAAAAAAAATTCCTTGTTTTCTTCTAAAACTCTTTCCATGAGAGTATGGAATTGGGGATCCTATTCTTCTTCTTGGAGCTTTTCTTCCGTTATATCATCAATATTCAAATTATGAAAGGGCTTTTCTTCCCTATCACTATTATCACCCATTTTTCTTAATGTACTTTCCCTTTCATCTCCTTCTATGTGCTTTCAAGATCTTGTGACAACAGGCATAAAATTTTGCCAAATTTCCACTAACTTTGATCAAAAGAATGAAATAGCACAATTTTGATGGATATCAAAGTCGAAATAGAATGAAGATTCTATGACTTATGAGATTTCTAATCTTTAGCTCATGATTCCCTGATTGAAAGGATGATGATCCTATTTGTGGGAATTAAACCAAAGATTAAAAATAACGATGATTTTGCACTTTGTGAGGTTTGATCGTATCTTTAAAAAAATAAGGATTTTGATAAATTCCTAATGTCCCCTAAGCTCTCTATTGTAGAATTTGATTTGGATTAGTAGCGTACACAATTGCAGGTTGGGGAATGTAAGAGGAATGAATATGTTGACTATGATTATGTCATTGAGAAAGAGCTCTTCTTTGAAAGAAATCTCATGAGTATAATGGTTCTACAGCATAATCATCAGTGAAACCTCTAACAAAGTCGTGATATTGATGAATAAAGGTTACGTGTTCAAGAAAGACCTTTCGAATTTGGTACAAAAATTTCCACTTTTTCAATAACTTCTTATAACTAAGAGATTTCTTTGGCTTCCTAATCTTCTTCTCTAGGGACTTCTTGATAAAAGTTATAGACTTTCAAACGCTGAGCATAGAAAAAGACTAGACTGAGATGGCAGATTCTCAAGTGTCAGAAAATTACCCAAGTTCAGAATACAGACGCGCTAAAGTTTTCAGCAGATGCGCTAAAATATCCAACCTATGCACTAGAATGTTGTAGGTATGCGCTAAAATAGAGCACAAATGCGCTAAAATAGAGCATGAATGCATTGAAATAGAGCATAAATGCAGTAAAATAGAGCATGAATGTGCTGAAACAGAGCACAAATGCGCTAAAACAGAGCATAAATGTGTCGAAACAGAGCACAAATGCGCCAAAACAGACCAAGGATGCACTAAACTATCGAATTATTGTTCTAAGACAAACATGTTTTGACAATTTGATGTTTTTGGACGATCTTTATCTGATTTAAATGTGAAAAACATGGCATACAGTAGAAAATAGTTGTTTTGCAAATCCTAAAATCTAAACAAAGAGTGTATGTTCTTGAGATTTTCATGGGTATTGAACAAAATAAGAACTTCAAACATGCTCGCTCTTATTTTTCAAATAGGTCATCATAGGAACCACAACCCACATCTTAAAATTGTGTTAACTCACACAACTGTGTCACCCCCTAGAGGGTGCCCGTGTTTTTTTCTTTTCCAAGTGCGTACTCAAGGTTAGATTTCTCGATCCCTTGAGCAAAAAATCCATGGAAATTATATGGTGAGTGTCCTGGGGGCAGATTCTTCCCTCCCCTTGCATTGTGATTAAAATGATGTTTGGATACTAACACGGTTGGATTTCTACACTATGGTTCATAGTAAAGGTATCCGTTTGGCATGTCAATAGATAAACTCCCTTAGGAGACCTCCCAATATTTAGAACAAATATTTTGGGGATGGTTATCTTGCTCACTTCCATTGAATATGGGTTTCCCCAAAATTCACTTTTGATTAGAGTGGGTTGGAAAACCTAGCTTTGGTTGTTCCCGTAGGGTGAGTACTTTTTCCCACTACGACAGGCCTTCTAAAGGATGTAACAAAGCATGAATTGCATAAAATGAAAAAGGTAAGTCTGGTGTTTTGGTCACCCAGTAAAGGGGAGAGCATAAACCTATTACCCAACAATCACATCAAACAAATAGTTAATTTTAGATCCAAATGACAATTTTCTATGCTAAGTGAAGATTTTGCTTCACAACAAACATTGGATTCATTTTAACCAAGCAAAAATGGTGTTTGGTGACTATCCTAGGATTGGTTAATTCCAAATTTATGTGACTAGCCTAGGATTGCTTCATTTTACTTTAAAACTGAATTGAAAAATCTCTATCTGCGGATGGCGTCGGAATCAGGATTTGTTCTGTTACACTTTTGTATGCACTAAAAAAACCTGCAAATGCACTAAAAGATCCTACAAATGCACAAAAATATCAAACACAAATGCACTAAAATAGTCAGTAAATGCGCTAAAACAAACTGCAAATGTGCTAAAACATACTGCAAATGCGCTAAAACAGACTGCAAATGTGCTAAAACAGACTGCAAATGCGTCAATCCACGACTCATATGCGCTAAACCGAAGCTCCAGTCTGTGACCTATTAGAAAACCTACAATAAAAAGATTAAAAATGGGGCAAGGCCCCATGGTGGGCACCAAAAATGTGTGTGAAAATAAGTGGTCTAACTAAAAAGATAAACTAACACACCAATGGAACATTAAATTGAAGGAAACTAATTAAAAAGACAAAGAAAACTCTAAATAACAACAACTCCTTCAAATTCCTCCCATTGTCCTCTATCTCCAAGAATTCGATACAAGTTATTGGCTCTCAATTGGTGTAAGCAACAACTTGTTGAAATGACAGCTTAGGAGAACGTGATTTTATGCAGCATGCATGTCTATTTGCTAAATGATTTAAGCTAAAATTTTGAAGAACTAAAATGCTATGAACTTGAAAATGATTATGCCTTCATGCTGATTTGAATGAAACTATAATGATTATGCTAAATTCACAAAATCTAGGATCCTTTTCAACTCACAAGAGGGATTTATTTATAGATTTTCGAAGGCAAGAATCTAGTTGGCCAAGATCAACGGTTGAGTTCAAACCTGTCAAGATGAATGGTGAGAGATTGAGAAGTTGAGAAAAAGATGGAAGGTTGAGAGAAAAATGGGAGATGTTTCCTCCTATAAAACCTTTTCCATTAAAAATGAAGGAAAGTTGCCATTTGTGCACTTCATTTATAAAGAGTTAGTTGATAGTTGAGGAAAAATCCATAATTAAATAAATAAAATTATTTAATTACATGAGACAAAGAATTAGAAGCTTCCATAATTTAAATAAATAATATTTAATTATGTGCGAGAGATGATAAAAGCGCTTTAATTAAATATATAAAATACTTAATTAAATATGAAAAAGAAGAAAGTTTCTAATGAAATATTTTAGAATATTTAATTATGTTGAGAAAAAGAAAGCTTCTAATTAAATATTTTAGAATATTTAATTAAGTGGAGAGAAGAATTATCATTTAAATTGTAAATTTGAACTTATGATAATTAATATAAATAAATTATGAAATCTATTTAATTAATTTAGAGGAAGATGATAATAATTAAATAAACTTATATATTTAATTAAATTAGAAGAATATAGAAAGTGAATGATATAAATAAATAATTAAATTTATTTATATGTAGATGAATTTAGAAGATTATTAATTAAATAAATCATATTTAATTAATTAACAAGCTTGATTAACTGTGACCATTTTTGGATGCCTACAAGTACTATCGGACATCAAGCACAAAATATAAGCTTTTTGGATCCTCCTTCATGGGTATCCGACACAAAGCATGTGATATTATCTTGTAAGCCTTAAACCAACATCACAACCACCCTAAAAACTAAACAAAAATATTTCCACACCAAAGATGTGAAAAGAAAGATTGTTTAGTCATTAACAAATCAATTAGCCAGAGACCCCAGAGACACCACTCCCTTGGCCTTCTTTGTAGATTATTTGTGCAAAATCCTCCAAATTAAGAAAATTGGATGAATCAATTTGGAGGAATTTTGTTTCCTTTTTACAAGAATGATTTGCGAAGACATCTCCTGCTAAATTGGCTTCCCTATAGCAATGTGAAATTGTTACTGAAATAAAACCATAAAGAAGTTCTCAAATTGGTCTCATAATGTAAGAAATGAACCAATTGCTTGCTTGCATGTTTCTGTAGGCATTAATATTTAATGAATCTCCTTCAATGTGAATATTTTTGAATTACATATTATGTTCTAGCTTAATTCCTACTAACAAACCATGAGCCTTTGCTACATTATTAATACCTATAGCTAACTTCAAGGATAATCCTTTTAATAATTCTCCTTTTTATTATAGATTACACATCTTACCCTTGATATACTTGGATTTCCTTTAGATGCTCCATCAAGATTTAGTTTCACAAAATTTGGAGGTGGAGCACACAATTTGATTATGCTTCTATCAACTTTCTAGACATTAGAATATGCACCCTGATTTGCAACCTTGAGGAGAGACCAAAGATTTAACATTTCACCATCCTATCTTGAGAATGAGTTATATGGATTTGATTTCTTCAAAACATCTGACATCACTACTTCAGATATATTCCTTTCTAGCTTATTGAAGAAATTTTCAAAATTTCAAATCTATTTCTAAAAATATTTATGTTTCATTCAAGCCATATATTCCAAACTAATAATGTATAAATCACCACCCATAATGCATCAAAGAGAGATCCTTTATATAATAACAACCAACTTTGAAATAACTCCAATATAGTGTTAGGTAGGGGGGAAACCAATGTAGTTTTTATGGATCCAATTCCAACATGTTCGAGTAAAAATACAATTAAGAAAAAGAATATTCACTTATTCTTGATAGGAACCTATTGAATAATCAAGATACTGATAGGGGGGTGAATCAGTATCCTCGAAAAATTATTGAACAAACACCTTTAATTACTTTGCAATATAGAACAGATAAGAGCAATAATAGAACATGAAATTCTACAACACAAGAACACCATATTTTTCATGGAAAACCCAATGAGGGAAAAACCTCGGTAAGGATTAGCTCACACTATATAGTTATTTCAATACTGGTTACAAGGAGGCTCACTACTAGATAGAAAAAATCTCACTACTTACAAGGACTCACTATCCAAACATGGAGGCTCACTGCCTACAAAAATGGCTAACCACCAGAGTTGAACTAATGAAGTTACACTACTAGTGTTGATTCAGTTCCTTTAATGCTCAGAGTATTTGCTCCAATGAAAATAGACTGACCTTCAACCTTCTATTCACATACTTCACTTACCACGTACACTTATTATTTTCTTTTTCTTTTTCACATTCCATCCATCTTCTTCTTCTAACCATCTTGCATATATACACACATTCATCAATTAGGTTAGCCTAATTGGATGCAATTCATATATTCCAAAAAGGATAACTTGTTGGATTCATAGATAAATATTTTCCAAATGTAATTCACCTATGTCATGCAACATCATGTCAGATAGGACCAAATCTAGGTCTCACATATAATGAAAAATTAAGTAGAGCAATAAATGAAATATTAGGTCAGCCATGATTAACCTAATATCGAAATGCAATCACAAAAATTGATGCCTATGTATCACCCAAACATATGAACATCTAAGAATAAATGCTTCCAATAATCATAATCCTTTTCCCAAAACCTTAGATCATGTTGATTACCAGAGAGAATATGTGGACCAAAATACTAGATCAAATACTGGATGAGATAAGCTTGATCTGCACACCAGTATAGGGTACCAGAAAAACATGGTGACATGAATGACAATATAGGTCATACTTCCAACAATATCCCCCTTTGGCATTGATGGCAACATGTGTAGAAATTCCAATTCAAAACTCTTCTTCAATCTCCAAAAAATCACCTCTAAATCTCCAAATCTCTCCCCCTTTGACATCAATGGAAAAGGGTGCCGAAAAAGATGTAAACATGGTGACATCCAATATTGAAAAAATATTATATTTCATCAAATTTTCAAAACCTCAAAACTTTCAAGCATCCAATCTTTCAGATTTCTTTCAAACTAGAATGGCACTTTTCACCTTAAATACCTTTTTGTACCTTTCTTTGATAACAGGGTATAATTTATTCTATTCAAGTATTGCAGAGTCCATTCTTGTACACATACTTTCTAATAGAGACAACAATGTGAAAGAGGATGACCAATCTATGGATGAACATTGTTTTTCACAATCTTCTACATCAAAGAGTATTCTGGAAAGATGATCTAGTCGGACCTCAACAATTTCCTTAAGAAGCCAAAAGGTCTTCACTAAATCATCCCTTTTTCTTTGCACAATGATCATTTCAGATTGTAGTTCACCAACTCTTAGCTTTTGCTTTCCTTATTTGTCTTCAAAAATATCAAACTTCTTTCCAATGTTGTTCACTTTAGATTCAATTGCTTCAATTCTACTTTTGAAATTATCAAATGCAATAGGCCACCAGAGACAATACTTGTATATGTCTTAACATTTATTTTATGCATTTCTTTTTTTCAATGATTAGTTCAGATAGCCTTTTCTTTTCTTTAGAAAACCTCTTTTCAACCAAGGTTTCTAGCTTGTGTCCTTTTGGACCTTCAAGCAACATTCTTTCTTCAACTATTTCAACTAAATTTTTAGGTAAGGGATCAAATATTATAGATACATCAATACCTTTATGAAGTAGATTTAAAACTAAGGCATCATCAATTTTAAAGTGTGTCAACAAGAGAGATCCTACTCCATAAATCACCAATTTTCTTCATTTTCCCTTTTATTAACATAGTCTGGATGTCATATGGATTAGAAGATTCTGGTCCAGCTAGAGATTCTTCTTCTTCTTCCTTCTCTTCATGAATAACAACAATCTCAAATACAATTTTCCTTTTCTTCGATTCTGTAGGGGAATCATTAGTGACCATTTCCAATTCTTTTGTTCCAAAGGAAGAACCTTCCTCAAATCGACTCGACGTGACTTCACCGAAGCTCATTAATTTTTGTAAGGATAAGAATTTTTTTTTACACGTACTTACTTTATCCTCTAAACTTTCCATGTGTCTACATATCTAGCTTGCAATGCGAATCTCGAATTCCCACTTAACTTCTTTCTTTCCTGGTAGCAAGTTCAAAAAATAGAGTATCAGGCATGTAAGCAAGGATCCAAAACGAAAAGGGTATCCTTCTTCTAGTGTCATCTGTATGTTCTCAGTGATATTCTCAAGAATTAGTCTACACAAATCAAATTTCTTGTTCTCTTTTACCATTTTATGCGCCAAATACACAACAATAGCCGAAGTAGAACTTTCTCGATTTCTGAAATAGATTTTATAAGAAATTCCATATGTAACATACCTAACCAAGAAATCAAAAATAGTGTCAATCAATAGTGCCTAGGGATCCTTTTCAACTCCCGTCATTTCCTCTACTTCCCTATATTTTATATTCTTCCCTCGAGGAAGTTCTCCAACACTACAAAATATGGTAATGACTTTGATTGCTTCCTTCGTAATAGGGTAAGATTTATCCAATACAATGCTACCATCCTTGAATTTTCTTAAGAAGAACAAGATAAAATCTCTATCACCAATCCAAGGGAATACTCCCCATAAATCCAAACCTAGGGTTTGTAAGTTTTGTAAGTCACTCGGTTCGTAATAGGGTAAGATTTATCCAATACAATGCTACCATCCTTGAATTTGCTTAAGAAGAAAAAGATAAACTCTCTATCACCAATCCAAGGGAATTCTCCCCATAAATCCAAACCTAGGGTTTGTAAGTTGCTCGGTTCGTAATAGGGTAAGATTTATCCAATACAATGCTACCATCCTTGAATTTTCTTAAGAAGAACAAGATAAACTCTCTATCACCAATCCAAGGGAATTCTCCCCATAAATCGAAACATAGGGTTTGTAAGTTTTGTAAGTTGCTCAGTTCCAACCCTAATTTCATATTCTTTAATCTATGATGATTGAATTCATCTAGCTCAACTCCCTTTAGTTTCAGTGAGATATTTTTGCTTGATCCTTTGTTAGAAGGTTCCATTAAATCTCTTAAATTCAAAAAATTCAAAAAATATTTCTTCTATTACCTTCCTCTGCAATTGTGAGAGAGAGAAACATTCATTGCTTGCTTTCGAATGTCCACAAAAATCTCTCAAATGGATTTCAATAACTTCAAGAATGCTCCAAGAAGGTTCCAAGTCACTCTCCAAATCCTTCAAATGCATTTGATAATCAAAATTATTTGTAAAATTTCCTTTATACACCATCATTTTTCCCTAACTCACATTAATTACAAAAAGTTGATAATTTTTTCTTTCATTTTCAGAGAAACCCTAATTTACTCCGCAAAAGAACATGCTCACTCTTTTTCTTCTAGTTTCCATTGTATTACCTTTGTTATGTCATTCCTTACAAAATATCCATGTGCTAGCACTTGACACACCGTATTTTTGGGGGTTCAATTTATTTTATGATAAAGCTTCCCCTAAGACCATGCTAGGTCTAATTCTCGGAGGATTCATCTACACCAGATGAGGGTACATACGCATCGATAGTCTCTGATTCTTTATTTTTCTCCCATATCTTGCTCATTTCTTGCTTAACCTCTTCCTTATCAATCTTTTTCACTGTTTCATCATCTTCCATTAGAGCAGACTACTTTCCCTTTCTACTTCTGCACAATTTTGAAATATGTCTTAGTTTCTTGCAATGGCAATAGACAATATTTCTCTGTCTTGTCTGACTTCCATTAATCCCTATTCTGTATTGATTTTCTTTATGTCCAAACATGTTAGAGGTATAGAAATAGCCATCAAATGATTGATTTATCCTTTTTCCATTGAACCTATTCATCATCACCTGACTAATCATCCTTACCAAAGATCTGCACTTAGTAGCTTTATGTCTGATCTTCTTGCATGTATAACATTGTTTGGAGAAGGGACCAATAAACTGATTCATCCTACTCCTACACTCAGTTTAATTATGACCAAATTTATTAAATGAAAACAAACACCATTGAATGATGAGTACCTTTGTGCATTTGGTTGTCTGATGGGTGATCTCCTTCCAAAGTTTCTTTTATGTTTTCCTTTATCCTGAGTCTTTTGATTGTTTACTGGATTTCAGATCTATATTTTTTCACCAGCTTCATTACCTAATCCACCTTTGTCTTTAGAATTATTTTTTCCTACTATTAATTCATCAAGCTTGGTGGAGCTTGTCTTGAAATCATCTTCACAGTTTTTTTTATTTTTCAAGTTCTTCTTTCAAATTCATCACTTCCTATTCAAGCCTAGAGAAAACATCAACTTTTCTTTGTATTACTATTTTCAATCATTCTTCAACTCTATTATTTTCACCTATTTCAACCATAGTCCTATATTCTCTTCATTTTATTGTTTCAATTCCTCACTCACTTCTCTATATCTTTCTTTGAATTTCTTTAACTACTCTTTCAATTTTTGGATGCATTCATTTTCTTCATCAAGATTTTATTTCAGCCTTGTCAAGGTCTTTTTTTTCAATTTCAGCCTTGTCAAGATCTTCAAGGGAAGTATGGAGCTCTTCTTTACCCATTTGTTCAATCTACACGATCTCCCTCAAGTTGTTAGACTTCTCTAGAGGAACCAAATCTCTGATACCAATTGTTGAATAATTAGGATACTGAGAGGGGGGATGAATCAATATCCTCTAAAACTTATTGAACAAACACCTTTAATTAATTTACAACATAGAATAGATAAGAGAAATAACAGAACATAAAATTCGACAACACAAGAACACCAGGATTTTCATGGAAAACTCAAAGAGAAAAAAACCATGGTGAGGATTAGCTCACAATATATAGTTATTTAAATACTGGTTACAAGGAGGTTCACTGCCAAATAGAAAAAATCTCACTACTTGCAAGGACTCACTGTCCAAACATGGAGTCTCACTGGCTACAAAAATTATGTAAACAAAAATGGCTAGCTGCCAGAGTTGAACTAATGAAGCTACACCACTAGTGTTGATTCAGTTCCTTTGATGCTTAGAGTATTTTCTCCCATGACAGAGGACTGGTCTTCAATCTTCTATTTGCACACTTCACTTACCACTTACACTTCTTATTTTATTTTTTCATTCGGATTCCATCCATCTTCTTCTAACCATATTACATATATACCCACATGCATCAATTAGATCGGCCTAATTAAATGCCATTCATATAGTCCAAAAAGGATAACTTTTCGGCTTCATATATAAATATTTTCGAATGTAATTCTACCTATGTCATGCAACATCATGTTGGCTAGGACCAAAGCTAGGCCTCACATATAATAGAAAATTATGTAGATCATTTAGCTGAATAGTAGTTCAACCATGATTAACCTAATATTGAGATACAATCACAAAAACTGATGCCAGCATATCACCCAAACATATGAACATCTGATAATACATGCTTCCAAAAATCATAATCCTTTTCCCAAAACCTTAGATCATGTTGATTACTAGAGAGAATATGCGGACCAAAATACTAGATCAATATCAGATGAGATAAGCTTGATCTACACATGGGTACAGGGTACCAAACCAACATGGTGACATCAATGACAATATAGGAAATACTTCCAATAGAGCCACATATAATATAGTTGAATGGATGAGCTATACCCAACCTAGAAAACCTTCAAGTTATGATAACCTTCTTATGAAGAGCTAGCCAAGAAAAAAAACATGATTTAGGAAGAACTGAGGAGTGCCAACAAAGCTTATAAGGCCATTTTCACAATTTAATTTTTTCTTCAAAGGTCAAAGATTTATAACCTTGTTTGAAATTATAGTGACTTGATTTAGATAGGGCCCAAATAATTTTATCCTCAGAATCTGAAAGTAAAACAATTCTTGTATCCAATATTGACTATAGCTTCTGCTTCTAGTGTTGGGGGAATGAAAGGTTGTGAAAATTCTTCCATGAAACATTTGGATTTAAAATTTGAATTTTGGGCCCCAAATTGCTTTTAGACAATCTTGAGCCTCATGTAAACCATCAACTAAAGATAAAGGAAGATTCCCATTCCATGAGTCTTCCCAAAAATTAACCTTTTCTCCATTGTTGAAAGTACATGATAGAAAGGGGGAGATTACATCTTGGCATGTGATGATAAAATTCCACGTTTTTTAACCTTCCAATTGGTTTTTCAGAGTGAAGACTCTTTCAAAAGATACCGAGTCTAGGTATTTAGATCTCATAATTCAACTTCATTTTGTTGAGGGGTTTTCCTAAAATTTCCAAGTTAGCTTTATAGCTATAGATAATTTTCTCAATTCTGAGTTTTGTAAACCAACACCTCCAAAAAATTTATCTTTGCATAGTTTCTCCCAAGAGACTAAAGGTATTTTCCTAGAATCATTTAAACTGTCTTTCCAAAGAAACTACGTAGTAGCTTTAACAATGTTCTCATGAACCCATTTTGGCATTTTCAGCACTAATAAGAAGTAATTTGGGATGGTAGATAAGATTGATCTAATCATAATAAATCTCCCTACCAATGACAACCATCTACCCCTCCAGGATGCTACTCTTCTTTGAAAACCTATAAAGATCTTACCCCAAAATGAAGCTTTTTGCGCCCCTACAAAGAGGGAAATACCTAGATAGCTACAAGGTGGATTATTTTGTCTTAATTTTAAGACAAAGAGAATGTGACCAATTACCAATGCGCTAGTAATTTTTTTGGAAAAATAAGAATAGACAACTGAGAGGGGGGACTGAATCATTTATCACAAAATTTAAAACTTATTCAACCTTATTAACCTTTAATCTCAAATCTATTAATTAACAGTGAAAGCATGAATCAACAACACATAAAAAATACAAGAACACCAAGATTTTATACGTGGAAACCCTGCTAGGGGAAAAACCATGGTGGATGTTAGTCCACAAGATTATACCCTATTAAAAGTATAAAGATGAATAATGGGAATGCATATGTATTCAGGAACACTGCCTAGAGCTCACTACTCAAATAGGAAGGCTCATTGCCTCACAAAAAAAGTCAAATTAAAACCATCTGAAGAATATGAACTGATAAATTAGCTTATGTAAAATCTTGATTACAGTTCTGGTTAAGCACAAAAACACTTCTTCACACTTCACTCAATCTTCTTCACACTCTACTTTGCAATTGAATGATCTGATCTTTATTCACATATTTCGCATACTCATTTCTCATACACACAAAACACATACTTTAAAATAAAGAAACAATCACTCTTATATATCCACTTCATGGAATTTCATCAACAAGTTTGTCGGCTAGAGATAAAAGAATAAATTACAAATTGTCGGCCCAATTCATGAACAAATCTCAATGCACACCAGTTGAAGTTGGTCACAACATAATGAAGACCTAAAAAAACTTCCTTGAATTGTGAAGGGTAAGATGTCCTGTAAATGCTACTTAACTTTTCAAAAACATTAAAATATTAATCCACAAGGATCAGCAACATGCTACAACCATCATGTCAGCCAAGAACATGAAAACCTAAACACATAAAGGAAAAATATTTGATCATGATCACTCTGATCAATTAGGACATGAAACAAAGATAGAGAATGATCTAGAAACATCAACAAACATTGCATGAGCATATGCAACAACTCAAATTACCAGAATCACATTCTCTCCTTGCAAAAAAATCAGCTATAGTACTAGAATAATTGTAGAAACACAAAAACTCATAACTTGCACAAATCTTGATGCGCACCTCAGAAAATTCTAGAGTATAAACTAGATAGGTTTAGCAAAAAACCCTTTAAAGTGCAACTTTTGAATAGAAACATACTAAATTTTCCACCATACTGAACTTCACAATTTCACAGATAGCCTTCAACATGTTTATTATAATTTTTTCAATATCCTCGACATATACAACCTTCAAGACATCAATGCTAATAGTGTTGACATCAATGACAATGACATATCAGCAACACAACCATAACATCCAACAATCTCCCCCTTCGACATTGATGGCAACACATGATGTGAAAATACCATCAACACAACTAACTCTTCTTTCAACAAACTTCCCTTCTTCTCATACTGTTCTTCTCCTCCTTACATCTCTCTTCTCCCATTTTTGTTCTACTCCCCAAGGTTCTTACAAAGTTTTTTACATTACTCTTCTCCCCCTTTAACATTAATGGAAAATTTAAACAAGCTCTGTGTTAGCTCTCAAAAACGCAGGTTTGAACCATGAAAGGTTGCCAAGCTTCCATGATGTTTTAGGGTAACAAAACAAGGTTTTGGAATAATTAAACCTTCTACTCTTTAGATACTGCTAGACCTAGGTGGGTATACCTATTTGAATTAAGCAGATTTGACTTTTGAACTTCCCCTATTGCCCTAATTTATCCAAGATGGCAATTTGAAATGGATAAAATAAAACAATTTTGGTACAACTAGCACAATAATATTTAAAACTAAAACCTAAAATGCTCAAAAATGACAGATAAAAGATTGTGAGTGAAACTAAAGGATGAAAATGAAAAGACCAGTGCCTTATAGGGTTTACGGAGTCAAGAAAATCTAAAACAAGTTTACATGTTCTGGTAGACATTCAAGTTGTTTAGCATTTTACTTGGTTTATAACTTGTATAAACATGCAATATTGTGATTACTGAGTTCTTCTTAATAATCCAATTGATATTCCCTAATTACTATGATCAATTCAGAGAATTTAATCTTTACTGGAAAGAGACAATTAATTGATCATACAAGTACAACAAATGTGCATCGATGAACTATGTAAAAACTTGTTTACACTAATTCAAATAACCAGGAAACACCATTACGGAGACACCTTCAATAATACCCTTCGATAAATATCATATACAACTAATACCAGAAACACCGCACCATCATATTAAATTTTCATTGATATCTCCATGATTTACATATGCTACCAGTCTCATCCTTTTTCAAAAATTGTATTTTGTTGTGTCTTCTCTATTCTCTATCTAATTCTACTTTGCTCTCTTTACATTGTTTTCAAAACGGTCATTTATACATTGAGAAAATGAAAGGATGCGTCCCTTCAGAAATAGAAGAAAACAAGAATATAAAACAAAGATAGAGAATATTAAGCTCTAGTTAACCATAAGTGAGTCATAGCAAGGTAATCCAAATAGTTTTGGCAGTTAAAAGTATCTGCATCTTCAACGACATTTCAGATCATGGTTTCCATCTTGATCATTCCCTCAATCTGTTCGCTCACTTCCTCTAATGTTGTATCCTCTGTAGAAGTTGTCTTCATGATTTCCTTCAGCACTGTATCGCATTCATTTGTCCACCTAGTGGCATCTTTCAATTCCCCTTTATTATCAGAGAATGAAATCGTAGTTGTCTTGGCAGCTTCAACCAATCCTTGTTTATCCCCGAGCAAATCATCATAGAATTTTTGATGATGAGTGATAATATGATCTACAACTTCAATTGCAGTACTGCCAGCCTCATCATGTGTGGTCAATTCATGAAATTTATCCATAACCCACTCATTCATCCTTTCATGCTCCTTCACCGCATCCAGAGTAGAAGAATACTTCCCCCATAATTGATTTAAACAGGATGTTAAATTGACCTATCTTTTCTTAACAATGGCTACAATGGCATCATCTTCCCCTAATTATAAGCACTTGACCCAGTCCAATGATCTTTTGTCTGATAGCTTTCTCCCTGAGTGAGCATTTTGGTTGAAACTACTGGAACACCAACCAAGTCTTTCAATCTATCATTTTCTCTTAACAGTCTCTCATTATTTGCCTTATACATTTCTCTTTCCCTTATCAACGCCTGGATCTGTGCTTTATTCAGTTTTGCAATATCTATAGCAATCTCTGTAGTTACCACAAGATCAGCTTCTCCAACCTTTAAGGTCATAGCATGACCAAATGCCTTTTCTGGATCAATCACTATTGACTTCCTCTAGGGTGGGTACAAAGCCCATATCATCAATGATCCCTCATCAGTGTTAAAATTAGAGCCTACACACACCTCTGTCACCTTATCCTTATCCAATTTGTGTGCAGTATTACTATCCTTTAAGAAGTTATCAAATACCAATGCAGAATTCAAATCAAGTCCAGGAAAGATCATTACACCAGCATTCTCCAACATTTTTCTCCCCTTTTCAGGAGTCATATGTATCATTTCATCATCCACACATCTTCTTAATTGATCCTATAGTTGCTCTTCATTCCCAGAAGTGATGGCACCAACACCTTCTCTTATTTCTTTCCCCTTCTATTTGTACAAGAATGCTTTGAATTCTGGAGAGTTTATAAATTCATCGTCTGAGACAAATGATTTGTATTCCATATGCCTTGCATCAACATCACCACTTTCAAGACTCTATTCTCTAATCAGGCAAACATACCTCTGAGTCCTCAACCTAGATACTTTCTCTATTCCGCTATGTGGCACTTTATTCATTGGAGTTTCCTCACTCCCAGAAGACAATTTTCTTGTATCTTGCAATCCCTGGTTATAGTTTTCAACCACTGCCTCTGCTTCCTCTTCATCCAAATTTCTGATCATATCATCAAAAGGATAAGGTACATGCTGGTACCTTTCAAAGTTAATCCTTTCTTTGGCTGAATTGATGTATCCTTTAGGGTCAAAGTTTTTCCTGGGTGGTCCACTTTTCATATTATAATGCAATAACCTATCATGGAGTGACTTATATCCCTCCTTGGCCAACACAGTGAAATCACCAAAGCATAATGTACTAGGCATAAAAGCCTACTTCCCATAAGAACTGAAAATCATGACACTATTGTAATCCATTTGCCTAACAATTTCCAAATATGCAATTCTGTTTGGAACTGTCCTTGGTAAAATAAAAGGGGTACCTTCAAATCCATACACCCTGATCATTGTAGCTCCTTCCAAATAGTACCAATCACCCTAGTTATGATCAATTGGCCCATTAAAATATTTGGGATGAAGAAACCTTTTAATCTCATCAGTTAATGAATAATTATAGGGATACTTATACAGTTTATACAAGGTTTTCACAAAATACTCTTCAAAATGTATGAAACTAGAATTAGCAAACCTGCTATCCCAAATAGCAGTCCACAACTGAATAGGAAATGCTTCACCTTCCTTACCAACTTGAGAAATTCTCACCTCTGGAGGCCATACTCCCAACTCCTGACCAAAGTACAACACCAAATGCATCAACAACGAATAGTGTCTGAGATGAACAATAGAAGCTCCATTCTTTATGGCCACCAATCCTAAATCAAGCTCCCTAGCAATATATGAAGCATAATCAAATGGCTTGAAGTTATGATATTGAATATCCACTATGATAATCATTGGAACAATTGACATGAGTTCCGGGGCATCCATCCCTAAGACTTGACACACTGAGAAATATGTGTACTTGATGTAAGGTTCAAACAAATCTACATGATAAGGAGGCCCTTCACTATCTTTCAAAGGTTCTGACTTGTTACCCTGCTTAATTCTATGGATAGGCAACCTCCAACCCTTATAGATTGTGTCCATTCTTGAAAATTCCTTTTCCAACTCTTCACAACTGATCTCCTCATTGCAAAACCCTTCCAATTTGAAAACCTCACCTATTGCTTCTTTAGACACATATATTTGTGGTTTTCTAGATGGGTCACATATAGCCCTCTGCTTTGGATCATAATTATCTGCAAGCAATTTTACTAACACTGCATTTACAAAAACATTAGGGCACACCAGTTTCCCTACATTCAATTTCCATGGGTTACAAACTGGTTCAAAATGGTTTCTTCTATGGTAGTGGAAATTGAAAAGCTCATAACCTCTTATGGCAGTAGAGACATCACCTATGAATTTACACTTGTCATCTAATTTATCAACTTCTTCCCTAAGCTATGCAGACCTTCTCGCCTTAGGGCCCGAGCCAGGTAACTGATCAATAAGGTCCTGATTTAACCTCCTTTTAGTGCCCTCTTGCTCTGTATCAACCTTTTGTTTCTTACCCTTTGAAAAATTACTCACAGCAAACTTTCTACCCTTACCCTTTCCAAAACCAGAGGACTCCATTCTCAAGCTTTATAGAATCAAAATGCAAAAGCCAAGGAATAGTCACTTACAGTTTTCTGCTCGAGCTCTTCAGACTGAAAATCATCCTGGTTCTTTGTTCAACATGCCAATTCACCTGTAATCAACTCAAAACTAAATAATTGATTCAATCTTTACTGTGATATCCCATTGCACCATTAATGAAGCATGAATGAACACCAATTTGAATTTGGCACTATTGCATCAAGTGTCCTTTTGATAAGAGATTTTTAAATCTGGGGTGAAATCCCTTTTCAATGTCTATTACACCTTTCACCAGGACAGAATGCAGTCTTATCGACACCTGGGATCCAAAAAATGATGACTGTTGCTCATGTTTTCTAAGTCGCTGTAACATTCTAAGTCTGGGAGACGTCACATAGACCTTATTGTGTCACATCGATATGCATTTCTTTCAAGTTATAGTCGCTGAGACAAAACTACCCTTTCATCGATGAATTATCACTTCGGCATGTCCATCAAGTTGTCTCACCGAAAAATCTACAAATGAAGTCACACTTTTGGCAAGACAGTAAATCTTCGGGAAGACTCATACCGATACGAAATGTCTTACTGAAAACATCTCTACAGATTACTCCCATTTGGTGAGACTCACCCCGAACTACTTGTCAGTATAACACTCAAACTTCGGTGAGGCTTATGCCGAAAGATTCATCTCTTGGAAATATATATCTCTGTCAGCATATCTTCTGAATTGGCAAGACCCCAATGCTTTCTCCAATAGTCTTTTGAATCCCCTTGCATTAAGTTCGGCAAGACAAAAGTAACCTCGCCAAGACCTTCCCCGAAGACATAAGTCTTACTGAAACACTTTGCTTACAAGTCAATCAGCAAGACACAATGATGTTGCTATGACTTCATGTCGATACCCATTAGTTTGGCCAAAATGACCCCTCCACATTACTAGTCAGCAAGTCCAACTGAATTCGCTGTGACATGATGACGACACCCCAACATATGCCGATATGAATCTTCTTAATCGTCGAAACAAAAGGAAAAGTCCTGCCGACTATCTGTAACCAATACATGTTAATGAAAATATATCTTGGGGAGAATTTTACCATGTCTTGCTGATATTGTTTTTTAATGGAATAAGAAAAGTTAAATGGATCCAAAATGGGTCATATGACATAGAATACACAAGACAATACAAAGAGGGGACTTAATGCTGGAAACTCATGAATGCAATAGACTGTAAAAATTCAAAATTTTATAATTCTAACACTCTGAATCACATATATGAATCATCTGACTACTCCCCCTAAGTAGAAACCACCACAACATCAATCTAGATCAAGATATGACTATGAATGCACAAACTGATGCAAAGAATTGCATCTTAGTTCAAATTAGGAGGGGAAATCACCCCTAACTTCCCTCTGAGATAATCAAAAGTATCCCTAGGCAACGACTTAGTAAAGATGTTTGCAATCTGTTCCTTAGTAGGCACATACTCCAATCTGACTTCTTTATCACTCACTTTCTCTCTCAAAAAATGATATTTTATAGATATATGTTTTGTCTTGGAATGCAGCACCAGATTCTTAGAAATGTTTATGGCACTAGAATTATCACAAAATATAGAAATAGGCTCATCATACTCAATTTTGATATCTCTCAGCATTTGCTTCATCCATATTACTTGAGTGCAATTGTTTAAAACAAAAATATATTTTGCCTCAGCAGAAGATAAGGAAATGGGATTCCATTTTTTTACTTAACCAAGATACCAACTTATTCCCCAAGAAGAATGCACCACCACTAGTACTTTTTCTTTCATCCACATCTCTTGCCCAATCTGCATCAATAAAGGTGCTCAAAGTAAGATCATTTTTAGGATACCAAAGTAATCCACTGATCATTGACTTGTATCTTTTTTTATTTTCTTTAGGATAATCATCATTATGTGTTAAATTTCATTTGGTTACCATGGGTGTACCAGCTAGCTTTGAGTCTTCCATGCCAAAAAAATTCAGTAACTCTGTTACATATTTGTACTAAGATGCAAAGATTTCATTGTCTAACTGAGTAATTTGCAATCCTATAAATAATTTCATCTCTCCAATCATTAACATCTCAAACTCACTTTTCATTTCATTAACAAACTTCATACATAATTCATCATCACCTTCAAAAATGATGTCATCAAAAAAGACTTCAATAATCAACTCTTTATCCCAATCCATCTTAAAATATAGATTACTACCAACAATACCTTTATTGAATCCAAGCTTCAACAAGTATTTATCCAGTCTAGCATATGAGTCTCTAGGGGCTTGTTTGAGTCCATACAATGCTTTCTTCAATCAAAAAACCATATCTCCTTTATCAATCAGTTGAAATCCATCTGGTTGTTCAACATATACTTCTTTTTCTTTATCACCATTCAGAAATGTTGACTTTACATCCATTTGATAGACTTTGTAGTTCTTAAAAGCAACATAAGCAAGAAATAATATTACAGCTTCAATTCTAGCAACAGGGGCAAAGGTTTCTTCAAAATCAATACCTTCCATCTGTGAGTACCCTTTACATACTAGTCTTTCTTTATCCCTGACCACTTCACCTTGTTTATTCAACCTATTTTGAAAGACCCATTTGGTTCCAATCACATTTTTATCTTGAGGTTTGGGAACAAGAATCCATGTATCATTTTTCTCTATCTGCGTCAGTTCTTCCTTCATTGCTTCCATCCAATATTCGTCTTTACATGCTTCATTGACATTGTTGGGATCAATCTTGGAAATTAGACAATACTCTTCTACAATTCTTCTTCTAGTCTACAAACCTTTGTTCTTTTCTCCTATAATCTAATTTTTAGAATGATTTAGCTTTACATACCTCAAAACTTTATGATTCTCTTGAACTTCTGGTTCTTTTGTTCTTTCTTCTGCACTTCGACTAGCTTCTCCTTATTGATTCTCTTGATTCACCGGAACAATTTGAACTTGATTATGTGCTTGATAATTCTTTCCATTATTAGTACTATCATGTTGGTTATCTAAATCATATCCATAGTATCTAGATGATCTAGCAGTGCCCTCATCAACTTTGACATTTTCACTTTCAACCATTTTCTTTAATCTTCTATTATAGCACCAGTATGCCTTGCTCTTAGTAGAGTAACCTAGAAAGATTCCTTCATCACTCCTAGCATCAAACTTGCCAATATCATCATCTCTCTTGATATAACATCTACTTCCAAAGATTTTGAAATATTTAACAATAGGCTTATAACCAAACCATAGCTCAAAAGGAGTCTTACCAGAATTACCATTGACATTTACCCGATTGATAGTATATACAATAGTGCTTAGAACTTCTCTCCAATAGATATGAGGTACATTACCTTCCAACATCATAGCTCTAGTAGCATCTAGAATTGTTCTATTCTTTCTCTTAACAACTTCATTCTATTGAGGGGTCCGTGGAGTAGATAACTGTCTTTTGATTCCATGCTCTTCATAGAATGAATTGAACTCTTGAGAAGTGAATTCACCACCTCTTTCTGACCTTAATCATTTAATCTTCAAACCTATCTCATTCTTGGCCATAGCTTTGAAAATTATGAAATTTTCTAATGCCTCATGTTTTTCTCTCAAGAAAGCAACCCATATCATCATAGATTAATCATCAATAAGAAACATAAAGTACCTTTCTCCTTGTAGACTTCTGATTCTGGAGGGACCACATAGATTAGTATGCACCAGCTCCAGATTCCATTAGAATGATGTTGTTTTCTTTGAAAATAAATTCTACTCTGATTTCCCATCTAACATTCCTTGCATATGGTGTTGGTAGGATTGACTAACTTAGGAAGATCTCTAACTACTTGAGTGAATCTTGACATTGTTATCAAAATTCACAGGACACAACCTCTTATGCCATAGCCAACTTAAATCAACTTGAGCAATTAAACAACTTTCACTAGCAAAACTCAGGTGAAAAATATTACCTCTTGTCTTTGTACCTAAAGCAATTACATTTCCAGAACTTCCCAGTATCCTAAATTTTCCATCTTTGAAATGAAGATTGTATCCCTTGTCTACCATCTGTCCAAAACTCAATAGGTTATGGTTCAATACTTCAACATAAATGACATCATCAGTATTATATTTACCACCAAGAGAAATAGTGTCTCTGCCATAAATCACACCAACATTGTTATCTTCAAATCTTACAACACCACTGTCATATTTCTCCAAGCTTAGAAACTTGCTTTTGTCACCATTCATATGATGTGAGCATCCATTGTCAATCACCCATTCATCCTTTTCTTCAATTTTGGTTGCAAGAGCTTTCTCAATATTCTTATCACTCACAGATTTAGTGGACACCGTACCATTTTCCTTGATAGCAATAACTACCCATCCATCTTCATTTCCATTTTCTTTATTAGATTCATCATCAGTAACACCTTCTTCAACATAGTATCATTTCTTTTAAAATCTAGGCTTATTAGGTTTGAACCTAGGAACTCTTTTAGGACACCTTGATGCAAAATGACCTATCTTATTGCAAGAGAAACATTTAATAGGAAATTTTCCTTTATACTTACCTTGTCCTCTGGCTTCTCTTTTCATAATCAATGCTTCCAGATCTTCTAACTCTCTTTCTTCATCTTCAATCCGTTTCATCTCATCTTCAGACTTGAATTTATTTCTAGAAATTTCTCCCGGATCATATCTCTATTGGTTTCTTCCAGATACAATAGCCTTGAATGCAGATTTTGTCTTAGGAGTAGAATCACCAAATTCACTCAATTCAAAGGCAGCAAGCTTACCAATTAGCATATCTCTTGTTGCATTTGTTACTTTCTTGAGATCTTCAATAACACGAGCTTTCATTTTTTAAGAATTAGGAAATGATCTGAGTACTTTAGCCACAATCTCTTCTTCATCCAATATTCCACCGGTACATCTGATACCCATCACTAGTTCATTCAATTTTGGCATGAAAGAAATAATGTTTTCATCTTCACTCATCTTCAAATTTTCCCACGTGCCTTCAGACTTTGAAACTTAGAAACTTTCACTTGTGCATCTCCTTCATACAATGTTTCCATCTTCTTCTAGATCTCATATGTTGTTCTCAGACCCATTACATTTGTCATCTCTGAATCTTTCAGAGCACTCAATAATGCTTTTATAGCCCTGATATTTGTTTTAGCTTCTTTGATCTCATCAGGAGTAGAGGGACCATTCTGAGGAATAACATATCTATTCTTTGTAATCTTCCAAAAGGGATCACCAATGCACTTCAAATGACACTCCATTCTAGCCTTCCATAGAGAGTAGTTTGTTCCATCAAATCTAGGACTATCCTTGTATGATTCCATCTTGGATCACCTCAAGCTATTAAACTTCTTTAGAGGAACCTGCTCTGATACCAATTTTTGGAAAAAAAAGAATAGAAAACTAAGAGGGGGGTGAATTAGTTGTCACATAATTTAAAACTTATTCAACCTTATTAACCTTTAATCTTAGCTTTGATAATCTATAGTGAAACCATGAATCAACAACACATCAGAAACATAGGAACACAAATATTTTATACGTGGAAACCCTATTAGGGGAATAACCAAGGTGGATGTTAGTCCACAAGATTATACCCTATTAAAATGATAAAGATGAATAAAGGGAATGCACATGCATTCAAGCACACTACGTAGAGCTCACTACTCAAATAGGAAGGCTCACTGCCTTACAAAAATATTCAGATTAAAACCATCTGAAAAATATGAAGTAATAAATTAGCTTATGCAAAAGCCTGATTACAGTTCAAGTTAAGCACATAAACACTTCTTCACACTTCACTCAATCTTCTTCACACTCTACTTTGCAATCGAATGATCTGATCTTTATTCACATATTTTTCATACACAATTCTCATACACACACTACACATACTTCAAAATTATGAAACAATTTCTCTTATATATATCCGCTTCATGGAATTACATCAACAAATTTGTCGGCCAAAGATAAAAGAATAAATTACAAACTGTCGGCCCAATTCATGAAAAATCCTCAATGTGCACCAACCGAAGCTGGTCACAACATAATGAAGACCTAAAAAAAATTCCTCAAACATGCCAAACATTAAAATATTAATCCACAAGGATCCACAACACGCTACAACCGTCATGTCGGCCAAGAACATGAAAAATCAAACACACAAAGGAAAAATCTATGATCACGATCACTCTGATGAATGTGGACGTATAACAAGGATAGAGAATGATCTAGAAACATCAAAAAACATCACATGAGCATACAAAACAACTCAAATTATCATAATCACATTCTCTCCTTCCAGAAACATTAGCTACAGTACCAGAATAACTTTAGGAACACATAAACTCATAACTTGCACAAATCTTGATGCGCACCTCAAAAAAAATCTGCAGTATAAACTAGATAGGTTTAGCAACAACTTCTAAATAGCAACATACTAAATTTCTCACCATACTAAACTTCACAGCTTCACAGATAGCCTTCAACATGTTTATTATAATTTTCTCAATATCCTCAACATATAAAGCCTTCAACACATTAATGCTAATAGTGTTGACATCAGTGAAAACCAAATATCAGTAACACAACCATAACATCCAGCAATTTCATCTGAAAAATAAGGAATGTGTGCAAGAGATGTCTGATCTTGGTATTTTTATACTTTTCCATTTACTTGATGCATGAAAGGCTAAAATTTCCCTACTCAAATATTTTTTTATCAAAATGAAGAGAAAAGGGAGAGGGAGGATCCCCTTTTCTTACTCCTTGAGAGGTAGAGAAAAATTTAGTAAGAGATCCATTTATGAGGACTAAAAACTTTGCTGACTTGAGATAAGAAAGAATTCATTTGCACCACTTTGTAGCAAAACCTGGCCTTGCTAAGACATTTGAGAAGAGATCCCAATTTACTTTATTGTAGGCCTTCATCATATCTAATTTTATGATCATAGATGTAATTTTTCCTTGATGGATTGAATGCAATACTTCATGAGCCATTATTTCCCCTTTAGCAGTCTCTTTTCATGAGACAAAACCACCTTGTTCCTCTAAAATTATACCCAGAATAAATTTGGCAAGACTTAAAGTAATAGATTTTGAAAATATTTTATAAATGGTGTTGCAAAGGGATATAGTTCAAAAATCTGCAAATGAGGAAAACAAATTTCTTTTTGGAATAAGGGTAATGTGAGCATTATTGAGCTCTTTTAACATTGTCATTTTTACAAGATTCCTCTAAAGCCAGTCAAATATCTCACCCCACATAATCCCCGCATTTCTAATAAAATACTACAATAAATCCATCTGAACCTGGAGCTTTATCTGGAGAAACTACAAAAATTATAGTTTTAACCTCTTCCAAAATAAATGGAGCCAAGAGAAAATTGTTATCATCTAAACTAAGAACCCTTTAAATGAAATTTAATTTTTTTTGCTCCTTTCCTTCCAAATCAAAATCCTGATTCACTGGTTTAGATAGGAGGTTAGAAAAAATAGGGCAACCTCATTTTGAATCTGTAGCTCATTAGAGGAAAATTTAATAGAGAAGATTGTATTTACATTTCATCTAACCTTAGTTGAAGTGCGAAATAACTTCGTGTTTATATCTCCCTCTTTTATCCAAGTTTCTCTTGATTTTTTTTCCAATATATTTCTTCTCTAGCAATAAATTCTTCTTGTTCATTTTGAAGTTAATTATAATGCTAGAAGGATTCATTAGTCATACCCAATTGAATGAACTATTCATTGAGCTCATGGATTTGCTATAGTAGGATATTTTTTTATTCAAAAATATTTTTGAAGTGGAGATGATTCCATTGTGTAATTTGTCCTTTTATAAATTGATTCTTTTTGACAATTTGAAAAAGGATGGAGCCTACTACAAATGGTGAATTCTCCCACAATTGTTTGAGGAGAAGAAGAAATTTATCAGCCCTAAATCACATGTGTTCAAAGTTTACAGATGATTTAAATTTACTTGATGCATAATTCCAAACTATATCCAATTGGATTGGATAGTGATATGATCCAAGAAATGTGAGAATGGAATAAGCATATGTAAAATTATTGTTGGACCAGATTATAGAGAGGGGGAACCTTTCGAATCTTTCTAAAATGAGACAAAAATGTTTCCTTCTATTTGTCCAAGTAAATTTTCCATTCATTGGTGTAATGGCATAAATTTACACCCTAGGAAAATTTACCATTTATGTACCCTTACTTTAGAATTGTAGGTACATTAATGCATAAACCTACCTCCATCTTCCTAATCTTCCCATGTGTCATATTTTTGCATCAGTGGAGAAATATTTGTCGAGAACAAATGTGTGTCATGCAGAGTTTTCACATCATGCTACCATCCTAACAAATTCTTGCCTCTAAAACCTACAAAAGCATTATATTTCCTAGTTGATCATGAAGGTAAATTTTTTTGCTAAGTCTTGAATGACAAAAAATGACTCGCCTCCATTTTTCTCATTATTTCACTTTATCATGTTGCTTCTTTGATTCTCTCATTCTCTATTACTTCTTGATCATTCTTTCTTCTCCATAGCTCTATCTTGTTGCTACCAACTTTCTACTTGGTTTCTATAGGCTCTTCTTGATTCAACACCACTGTCATTGCAAGTTTACAAAGCTCTACCTCCTTGGTGTGGTGGTGTCATATTTTCCCTTCCTCTATCAACCTTGAGTGCTTATAGTAGGGAAGGTAAAATTGTTTCTTTTCATTTTATTTCCATCTACTATCTTGTAGAGTATCATTCAGGTTAACATTGCTCTCTACCTTATTGTGCCAACTCCATTCTTTCCTTTATCACTTTTTCTCTATATCATTGCATATCTGGTTGTCTATTGAGGTGGGAACACCGAAACTATTGGCAACACAAGGGAAGATAACTAAGAGGGAGAGGTGAATAATTTATCACATAATTTCAAAATTATTAGCTTTTTTAACCCTTATTCTCAAATTTGATTAATAACCATGAAAACATAACTCAAAAACACATCAAAAATACACATAACACCAAGATTTTTTGTGTGGAATCCCTATTAGGGGAAAAACCACCATGGAGGTTAATCCAAAAGTTTATACTTTGTTAAAAGTATAAGAAGAATAAATGGGAATGCACATGCATTCAGGGACACTACCTAGAGCTCACTACTCAAATACAAGGGAAGACTCACTATCTTATAGAAACATTTAGATTAAATCCATCTGAAGAATTTGAACTAAGAAAGTAGCATCTGCTAATGCCTGATTATAGTTTTGGTTAAGCACATGGACACTAATTTACTTTTCTTCACTCTTCTTCACACTCTTCTCTGACTTCAAATGATCTGATTTTTATTCGCTCATAGTACTCGCATACTTCACATCTTTCATACATAAAATGAGATAAAAAATTTATCATATATATCCAAAACAAGTAATTACATTGCTTCATGTCAGCTTGAACAAAATACTAGAATGAATGCAAACTATCAACCCAGAACAATAAATATTATTAATAAAAATCAACCAAGGTCAGCCACAACATAGTAGAGACCCAAAACAATGTCCTCAAACACAAAAAACCTTCAAATATTTTTCCTTGAGGATCCACAACATGCTATAATCACCATGTCGGCCATGAACATGAAAAACATTAACACACAAGAGAAAATCATGGATGACAAGTACACCGATCAATGTGAATGTGCAATGCAGATAGAGCACAATCTAGAAACATCCACAAACACAAGACGAACATACACAACAACTCATATTACCATAATCACATTATCTTCTTTCAAGAGCACCAACTATAGTAACAGAATAACTGTTGGAACACAAAAACTCATAACTTGCTCAAGTCTTCATGCGTACCTTTGAAAAATTTGGTGGATAAACTAGATAGGATTGAAAAAAACCCTTTAATCTACAACTTCTCACTGTCAAAATATTGAACTTTCCATCACACTGATCTTCACTGCTTCACAGACAACCTGAAACTTAGTTTATTACAATTTTCTCAATATCCTCGACATATACAATCTTAAAGACATTAATGCTAATAGTGTTCATATCAATGACAACCACATATCAGAAACACAATGACAACATCCAAAAATCTCCCCCTTTAGCATTGATGGCAACACATGATTTGAAAAACACCATCAACACAACTAACTTCAACACTTACTCCCCCTTAGGTTCTGACTTCTTCTAGAGTTTTTCACATTATTCTTCTCCTCCTCTGAAATCAATGACAAAGATACACAAGCTCTGAACCACATATATTAATCTTCTGACTACTCCCCCTGAGTAGCAGCCACCACAACATCAATCTGAATCAAGATATGACTATGAAATTATTGGACTGATGCAATATCTTGCATCTTAGTTATGATTAGGAGGGTTAATCACCCCTAAATTCCCTCTGAGATAATCAAAAGTATCCTTAGGCAATAGCCTAGTAAAGATGTCTACAATTTGTTCCTTAGTAGGCACATACTCTAATATGACTTCCTTATCACTCACCTTGTCTCTCAAAAAGTGGTATTTGATATATATATGCTTGGTCTTTGAATGTAGCACCGAATTCTTGGAAATGTTAATTGCACTTGAATTATCACAAAATATAGCAATAGGTTCATCATACCCAACTCTAATATATTTCAACATCTGCTTCATCCATAATACTTCAGTATAATTTTTAGCAGAAACAATGTATTATGTCTCTGTAGTAGATAAAGAAATGGCATTCTTCTTTTTACTTAACCATGAAATCAACTTCTTTCCCAAGAAAAATGCACCATCATTGGTACTTCTCCTATCATTCACATCTCCTTCCCAATCAGCATCAATAAAGGCACTTAAAGTAAGATCATCATCTTTAGTATACCACAGGCCAAAATCAATTGTTCCCTTCAAGTATCTAAAAAATATTTTTATAGCAGTCACATGAGGTTCCTTAGGATCGGCTTGAAATCTTGCAACAATACATACAACATTCATGATATCAGGTCTAGTTTGATTCAAATAAATAAATCCACCAATTATTGATTTGTATCTAGTCTAATTTTCCTTTAAAGAATCATCATTTGTTGTCAACTTACATCTAGTCACCATGGGTGTATCGACTGGCTTTGAATCTTCCATGCCAAACTTATTTAGCAATTCTTTCACATATTTGGATTGAGATATAAAGATCCCTTTATCTAACTGAGTAATTTTCAATACCAAAAATAATTTCATCTCTCCAATCATTGACATCTCAAACTCATTATGCATCTCATTAGCAAACTTGATGCACAAACCATCATCTCCTCCAAAAATGATATCATCAACAAAGACTTCCACAAAAAAATATTTATCATCATCAATATTGAAATATAAATTACTATCAGTAGTACCTTTGTTAAATCCAAGCTTCAACAAATACTTGTCCAATCTAGCATACCAAGCTCTGGGGGCTTGCTTGAGTCCATACAATTCTTTCTTCAACCGACACACCATATCTCCTTGATCAGTCAATTGAAATCCATTAGGTTTCTCAATGTGCACATCTTCTTCCAAATCGCCATTTATAAATGTTGACTTGGCATCGATTTGATAAACCTTGAAGTTTTTGTAAGAAACATAAGCAAGAAACAATCTCACAGCTTCAATTCTAGCAACAGGGAGAAAATTCTCTTCAAAGTCAATTCCTTCCATCTGAGAATATCCTTTACATACCAGTCTTGCTTTATTTTTGATAATTTCACCTTGCTCATTCAATTTGTTTCTAAAGACCCATTTAGTTCCAATTACATCTTTATCCTTAGGTCTAGGAACAAGAGTCCATGTATTATTCTTCTCAATTTTTTGTAGTTCTTCTTTCATTGCTTCAATCAAATGTTCATCTTTGCATGCTTCATTTACATTACTTTGCTCAGTCTTTGATATCAAATAGTATTCTTCTATAATTCTTCTCCTAGTTTGGACACCTTTGTTCTTATCACCTATAATCTGATTTTTTGAATGATTTAATCTCATATACCTTGGAGTCTTAGGTTGTTCTTGAAATTTAGGCTCTTGTGATCTCTCTTTTGTACTTTCACTAGTTTCTCCTTCTTCTTGATCTTCTTGATCTTCTTGATTCACCAGAACAATCTAAACTTGATTTGAGGTTTGACCTTTGTTTGTACTATCATTTTGATCATCAAAATCATATCCATAGGTTTTGGATGGTCTAGAAATGTCTTCATCAACCTTAACATTTCACTTTCAACGATTTTCTTCAATCTCTTGTTGTAGCACCGGTAGGCCTTTCTCTTAGTAGAATAACCAAGAAAGATTCCTTCATCAATTCTAGCATCAAAACTTCCTATATCTTCATCTCTTCTAATGTAGCATTTACTCCCAAATATTTTGAAATATCTAACAGTAGGCTTATGACCAAACCATAGCTCAAAAGGGGTCTTACCAATATCACCTTTGATTTGTACCCGATTGAGGATATAAACAACAGTACTCACAACTTCTCTCCAATAGATATAAGGAGAATTTCCTTCTAGTATCGTAGTTCTAGCAGCATATTTAACTATCTTGTTCTTCCTTTCCACAACTCCATTTTTCTGAGGGGTTCATAATGCAGGTAATTGTCTCTTTATCCCATGTTCTTCATAGAAGGAATTAAACTCACCAAAAGTGAATTCACCACCTCTTTCTGATCTTAGACACTTAATATTTAGACCTATCTCTTTCTCAACCATAGCCTTAAAGATATTGAACTTCTCTAGAGCTTCATATTTTTCCCTTAAGAAAGTGACCCACATCATCCTAGAATAATCATCAAAAAGCAACATGAAATACATGTAACCTTGCAGACTTTTGATTGTAGCAAGACAACACAAGTCAGTATGCACAAGCTCCAACAATTCATTTGAACAATTTTGTTTGCTCTGAAAATAAATTCTAGTTTGCTTTCCTAACTAGCATTCTTTGCATATGGCATTATTAGGCTTTACCAAATTAAGAAGGTGTCTCGCTGCCCGAGTATAAATTATCTTGATAATACTGTCAAAGTTTACATGACACATTATCCTATTCCACAACCGACTTTCATCAACTTGAACAATCAAAAATAATTTACTAGCAAGATTTAGGTGAAAAATGTTACCTTTTTTTTTTGTACCTGAATCAATCACATTTCAAGAACTTCCCAATATTCTATACTTTCTATCCTTGAATTGAAAACTGTATCCCTTATCAATGATCTATCCAACACTTAAATGATTATGCTTCAAACCTTCAACATAAAAAACATCATTAGTATTATGCTTACCATCAAAAGAAATACATCCTTTGCCATGGATTATACCACCATTGTTATCACCAAATCTTACAATATCACCATCATACTTTTCCAAGCTCACAAATTTTATTTTATCACCTATCATGTGATGTGAACATCCACTATCAATTACCCATTCATCCTTTTCTTCAACTCAAGTAGCTAGGGATTTCTCCACATTTGTACAACTAGTAGATTTAGTAGACATAGGTTTATTTTCCTTGATAGGAATAAACGCGAATTCATCTTCACTTGCATTCCCTTTATCAGATTCATCATCTGTCACACCTTCATCAACATCATAATAACGCTTCTTTTGAAATCTAGGCTTGTTATATCTTGGCTTAGGGACTCTTTCTGGACACCTTGATGCAAAATGACCTATCTTATTGTAGGAAAAACATTTAATAGGAAAATTTCCTTTATACTTACCTTCTCCTCTGGCTTCTCTTTTGAAAATAAGTGCTTCAAGCTCATTCAGTTCTCTTTCTTCTTCTTCAATCTATCTCATTTCTTCTTCATACTTGAATACCTTTCTAGTAGAACTTTCACCTGGATCATATATTTTCTTTTCTCTTCCAGAGGTAGTAGCTTTGAATTCAGATTTTATCTTAGGAAGGGCATCACCGAATTCACTCAACTCAAAAGCAATAAGTTTACCAATCAACATATCTCTGGTTACATTTGTCACAATCCTGAGCTCATCAATAGTTGTAGCTTTAACTTTGTATGCATTAGGCAAGGATCTAAGAACTTTAGAAACAATCTCTGATTCATCCAAATATCCACCAAAAAATATGATGCCACACACATGTCCGTTCACTCTTTGCATGAAAGTATTAATATTCTCATCATTACCCATTTTCAATAGTTCATATTTCCCTTTCAGACTCTATAGCTTAGCAATATTCCCATTAGCATCACCTTCATACAAAGTTTCCAATTTTTTCCAGATCTCATAAGAAGTCTTCAGATCGATAACATTCATCATCTTAGAATCAGTCAAAGCACTCAACAATGCTTCCTTAGCACTGATATTGTATTCAACATCCCTAATATCAGTAATAGTAGTAGGACTATTTTGAGGAATAGCATACCTATTACTTGTAATGTTCCAGTACGATTCACCAATGCATCTCAGATGAAACTCCATTTGAGTCTTCCATAAAGAATAGTTTGTTCCATCAAATCTCAGACTATCCTTCTTATATGTTGCCATCTTAGATCACTTCAAGTTGTTAAAATTCTTCCAAGGAACCTGCTCTGATACCAATTGTTGGAAAGACAAGGGTAGACAACTGAGGGAGGGGCAGCGTGAATCAATTTTCATATAATTTCAAACTTATTAACTTTGTTAACCCTTATTTTCAAATCTAATTAATAACCATGAAAGCATAAATAAACAACACATCAGATATACACATAACACCAATATTTTTTGTGTGGAAACCCTGTTAGGGGAAAAACCACGGTGGAGGTTAATCCACAAGTTTATATTCTATTAAAAGTATAATATGAATAAATGGGAATGCACATGCATTCAGGCACACTACCTAGAGCTCGCTGCTCATAGACAAGGGAAGACTCACTATCTTATAGAAACATTTAGATTAAATCCATCTGAAGAATTTGAACTGAGAAAGTAGCATCTGCTAATGGCTAATTATAGTTCTGGTTAAGCACATGAACACTTCTTCACTTTTCTTCACTCTTCTTCACACTTTGTTCTACCTTTGAATGATCTGATCTTTATTCGCTCATAGCACTCACACAATTTTCATATTTCATACATCAAGTGAGATAAACAATCGCTCATATATATCTGCAACAAGTAATTACATTGTTACATGCCAACTTGAACAAAATAATAGAATGAATGCAAACTGTCAGCCCAAAACAATAAAGATTATTAATGGGAATCAACCATGGTCGGCCACAACATAGTAGAGACCGATTTTTTTTTCCTCGAACACAAAACACCTTCAAATATTTTTCCTCGAAGATCCACACATGCTATAATCACCTTGTTGGCCATGAACATGAAAAAAATGAAAACACAAGAGAAAATCATGGATCACGAACACAACGATCAATGCACATGTGCAACACAAATAAAGCAAGATCTAGAAACATCAACAAACACAACAAGAACATACACAACAACTTAGATTACCAAAATCACATTATCTTCTTCCAGGAGCACTAGTTAGAGTAACAAAATAACTATCAGAACACATAAACTCATAACATGCTCGAATATTCATGTGTATCTCTGAAAATTTTGGCGGATAAACGAGATAGACTTGAAAATAAACCCTTTAATCCACAACTTCTCACTATGAAAATATTGAACTTTCCATCACACTGATCTTCACTGCTTCACAGACAACCTGTAACTTATTTTATTATAATTTTCTAAATATCCTCAACACATATAGTCTTAACGACATTAATGCTAATAGTGTTGACATCAGTGACAACCACATATTAGGAAAGCAACCACAACATCCAACAGAAATAGGGGTCTGGCTAAGGTAGACCTCAAAACATAGCCCAACACTTTTCCTATTTACATATGTGTAAGTGTAGGTCCATCCGCTCAAGGCTAGCTGGAGAACTAGACTATGTGTGACTGATATCTTTTCCTACTCTTTCCTTATCATTTTTGTCACTAGAATATTTTTTATAGTGTTCTTCTTGTTGCACTATTTATTTCTACATTTTCATATTAAACTGTCAAACTATAAAACTCTCTTATTTGGGTTGCAAGTAGACCTTGAGTGTCTTTGAATGTTATTCAACTCATTGTCTGTATAGGATGCCAAAACTTTCATCCTCAAACAAAGAGCTATTTGAGTTGCAGTCTGAGACCCTTGTAGTCTACTCACTCGATTTTCGAAAACACCTCTCTCCTTTCTTTATCATTTGATCAACTTGAGGTAGTTTAGGGAAATTCATTCCTTGGGGGTGACAAATCCCCCTACTCTACATTTTTGGTGAACCTAACATGAACATCCTTGTTTACGTTTCTTGGTATTGAGGAATTTGTCTCTCTCTTGTGTCCTAGGTGATTTATAGATTTGTGTGTCGTGAAGTGTGCAGCTTTGCAACCCAATCTGTGACCCCTAGATACATAGCTAAAAGGACTCTTTGATATTTGGAAATGGAGGGTGATCTCACAATACTGGTTTACAATTTTTGGCCAAACTAAACACTGAACTAATTTTTTCTATTTAAATCTTCACTTTCGGGCACCTATAGTGGCTAAATTGTGAGGAATTTGAAGATGATGCAAACTAGTGATTTGTGAGATTTTGTCTATAGATTCTAAATATATTTTTTCAAAATTTTTGGAATCAAATTGCACTTCTTTTTCCATCTCCTTTGAAAACTAGTTTTTTTCAGTAAACACCATTTTTAAGGAGTGGTGCTCACCGTATACAACATAATTTTTTTTGCATGAAGGATAATTTTTAGTTTTTTTTAAATTTAGATTTGTAACTATGATACTTATTACTTTCATTTTGTTTCATAGTGCTTTATTGAATATTTTTTCCTTAATCAAGTTTCGAAGTCAAACCAATTACAATCCATACATAGGCAGACTGTATAAAAGATAACTTTTTTCTATGTATCAAAATTCAATTTTTATTTGTTTTTGTTGGATCAAGGATTTCAATATCTAGTGCACTAATATTTTTTAGAATTTATTTTTGATAATCTGCTATTTTTCCACATGTGTTGAACAAAGAGCTTGATTCTCAGTGAACAACCTACATTCACAAGAAATAAAAAATAAATATAATAATTAAATTAAATTTATTTAAAATTATACTTTTTGGGAAGCTTTTAATAAGGACTACATAATTACAAAAAATAAATTTTAAATGAATTCATTTTATCCCCCAAAAGGTAAATCAAAAGTGGTTTTTTATTAACATTTTGATAGGTGTAAAGGAGACTCCATTATAGGTATGGTTTAGTACTAGCAGGTTTCTATCCAAGGGGGTTTGATCTAAGGTGGTTTGATCAAACCATCTTCAATTGGAATCCTTAAAATATAACTTTTTAAGGCTTAAATCATTATATTTTTAAAAAATATGTAATTTCAGCAAAAATCAGAATCTCCCAGAAATTGTAAACCAACATTGTGGGTTCACCCTATATGTAGGTCACAGTATACTAAACATAATCATGTATATCTTCTTAGTTAGTTCCATTGGATTACATTAACATGGATTCATTTGCACATATCTCTCCTGAAAACGCGAGTGTAATGCCTAATATAAATTTCACCTCGCATGATGAGACTCTAAACAAGGAGCCTTCCTCACTATACATTCCTTCCCAAATTAATGGAAATGTCCTAACTAGTATCTTAGTTGATTTGACAAGTCAGGTTAATGTGATAGTGGAGGAAACTCTATTTATAAATAGTACGAAGAGTCGGTGACTACTCTCCATACCCATGATGGACTCTCTATGGCCCATATGGGTACTATTTCTTTATCAGCATTTGTAGGACCCAAGGTTGTTGACGTCTCATTTTTTATCATTCTAGAGTTTGATCTATTCAAAGTTAGGTTGGGCATTCCGTGGCTAGCTTCTTTGAAATATTTCACCTTTGTAGTCCATAAATTCTTAAAATTCCCTCATGAAGGAACGATGCACATGGTGCATGACACTGGCTATAAATCACTAGTGTTGCATGGGGGCTTCTCACTAGATAACTTTTGGCCTACCTCAATTGGACCTCTCCCTCCTAGGGGAGATTTTTTATATAATAATTATGTTAAATATAAGACTGGGGGCTTAGTGCCAAAGGTTAGTTATCCAGTGTCTCCTTATGCTATCTCTGTAAAAGGCTCTATGGTAGCGCAACAACAAGTTGCCTCTTCTGCCCCATTCAAGGGAAAGGGGAAGCTTTCTCTCACTCTAGAGCCTTCTCCTTATATATATGGTTCTATATTATTTTTCTTCTCATCTTGTTGTGACACCTTTGAATTCCACTCATGTTCCTTGCATGGGAAGTGAGATGGTACCCACATGATGAAAAGAGAAGCATAGGGTTTTTGAGCTACCTGTGCTACCCACAGTTCTATGACCCACTATTTATGGTAGGGGGAAGTCTTCTCATGGGGTTGTTTTTTTTTCAACCTCTACAACCTCCTACTATTCCTCTACCTGTGCCTAAGGTAGAGAAAAGGAAGAGGCTTTCAACTAAGGCACTTGTTTCTACTTCTCCTCTTGTGGTTGTTTCTGCCCCTATGCTTCTTCCTCCCATTCCTACCCAATATACCATACTTCCACTAGAAACATGCTGGAAGAATGAAGAAGATCAGACTTTGTGTCCTTGTTTGGACAGTGAGTCCTACTTTTAAGTAGTGATCTTTTGTATCTGGCAGTGAGCCTCTTTTGTATCTAGTTTTGGAACTACTATATGCTGTGTAGTTTTTCACACATGCCCCACTAAAAGTAGGGACCCTCTTTGCTTGGATTTTGGTTCTTCTCTTTTGCATGCTCTTTTTGTCTTTGGTGCTTTGGTCATGGGATTTGGTCACTTTTAAATGTTCCTTGATGCTCATCTTTCTAATGCAAATACCCTTGCTGAATAATGCTTAGAAAATCTTGAGTTTTGGGTCAATTTCGGGTTTTTACCTAGTTTCAGGATTTTCCTCCTCTAGTGGATTTCCCCAATTGCCTTGAAAACCCAACGGAGGCTGGTTTCACTCTGTCTTCAGAGATTTTAGTCCTTTGCGGAATTCCGTGTCGATTGGATTCCCTCGAAATTCCTTTTCTACCTCGAATCCTCGAACTCATCTTGAGTCATCTTGTCATTGCATTAACAGTTCACGTAAGGACTCTGTAGTTGTGTTTAATGAGGTTTGGGATAGTTTTTATGCTATGAGTCGATCTTATTTTTCCTTAATTGAATTTGGAGGAGCTCGGTTATGATTTTTTGGAGTGATTGGTGCTTGGACTTGCGAATCTTTGAGCTTAGTCATGGTTTTCTTGGCATTTTTGCTGTTGTTGCTTGCTCGCGCATCCAGGCTTGCTTTCCATTGTTGATTATTACCCATTTCACCTCATCAATGGTATGTATTGGTCTATCTACCTTTGATTGATGACTATGAATGTTTCTTTGGCGTGCTAGGCATGCTTGAGATTTAGATTTCAGTATTTTGGGGGTTTGCATTTTGACTTCCCTTTGAAATTCATGTTGCCTCCTTTGCTCATCTTGTGATCGAGTGCACCATGTCATGCTTGGATGATATTTATTACCTCCCTTTGAATTTGATCTTGTGAGCAAGTGGATTGAAGCTATAATCATGTGCTCATCTTGAAACCCTAGGGTTCGATTTTTGAATTCATTATCAATACTGTTAGATCACCTTTGGGAGAATTAGAAAGTTAAATCATCGATGAATGATTTAAAGAATGGTAAATATGAATTTGAAATCCCCAAAATCATAACCATTTGATTGATTTGGGCGAAATCCTGATGAAGTCAAAGATTTTGTGTTTTTTGTGTCTTCGTAGATTTCCACTGCCTTAGGATTTCCCGAAATTTCCAGCCTTTGGTCATTTTCCTGAAGGCAAAATAAAACGTGGAAACTGGACTTATTTCACGAAAATTATTCGCCTTAGGATTTCCTCGGATTCTATCACCTCTTCATTTCTATGAAAAATATTTAGTCTTGCTAACTTCATGGATTTTTGTCCCTAACGGAAATCCCTCGAAATTTGTTAGGTATGAAGAATCAAGGGGGGGTGCATGAGTTAATTAGTAATGAATTTGCATTGTGTGATTGATTTGGGATAATTTAAGGATATGTGCAAATTTTTCTTGAGTTTTTCATGATGATTGAAATGCTTATGAATGGTATTTTGGGCTTCCATCGCTAAACTCCACCTGTCTCGAAATTCCCCGAAATTCCTTTCTAGCTTGAATTCCTCAAAGGGGTGAAAATCCTAAACTTTAAGAAAGGATGCTTAATGTTAGTTTCAGGGGATTCTAATTGATTGTTTGGATTCTTTGGTGATTGGCGTGCATTTATGATGGACTAACTTGGATTCTTATGCTATGATAGATATTTATTATGGTCTCTTGAATGCAGGTTGAATCAAGCAAAGCTGTAGCTGGAAGAGCTAAAGGCAAGGCAGTGGATCCTAGTGATGAGGGAGCATCTGTCATCTCAAAAGCAGAAAGGATCAAGATAGATATAAAAGGAAAATTTCTTGAGACCAAGTTGTCTTCCATGTGGTCAAAAGTCACTGATACTAATGTGGGAAAATGGGACTATGAAGAATTCAAGGAAAGGATGGTGATACAGGATCCCCCATTGTTGGCCAGAAGATTGGTGGAATCAGGGTTAGCTCATGTTGCTTGTTTTCCTCCCAAAGTGCAATGTTATGATAGGGGCACACAAAGGGTGATTGGTCCATAGGGAAAGGTGCTGGCTAACTTCTCCCCTCCTTCGATGGCTCAGACCTTTGACATGCTTGACAGATCCCATGTGGTTGGCTTAGATATAGATGTAGCCAGAAAATACTATGCAGATGATACAAATAAGGCTTTGTAGGTTATCAACTCTTGGTTGCAGAATCCTAAGCCCCACATTTCTAAGCTACCAAAATAGTTATTCAGGGAAAAATTTAAAGCAGAATACTATGATGCAATCACACTCCTTAGCAAAGTGTTGGGCCTAAAAAGTGCAGGCGTCTTTGAGGGCTAGATGTTCTATGTTATAGTAAGGATGGAGCAAAAAATTTATTATCATTGGGAAAGTATAATTAGTGAGATCATACACAATACATGAGAAATTGTGTAATGTGTTGTAGACCAAGAGTTTTACCATGAATTCTTATCTAGTCTATGCCTTGGCTAGATTTCATCCATATAAGGGATTAAGTACTCAAGGGGTATTTGGACAAGATGTGATCTATCAAGTGTACCCACAGCTGCATCTGGGTGGATCAAGCTACAAAAGGGTGAATGATGCATTCACCATGTATATCACAAGGCTACTACAGGGAGCAGAGCATGTAAGGATTTCTGATACAGCCAAGGAGTTGATACAAAAGTATGGAGGGTGGTTTATCCAGTTCCCTGCCTTTTCATATATCAGAATTGATGGTTGTCAAAGGGCTCCTTATAGGTTGCCAAGGTATCCAACATATCACATCATACTTCTAGAAGTCACTAGACATATTTCAGCCTTTGATGATATTTTGAAGGACATGCATAAAACTGGCTTTGGGAATGACTTTCCTTTGAGGATAGGAACTAATGAGGTTTGTCCCTCTTTGATGTCATCCCACTCCTCTGAGGAAGAGATAAGTACTTTGGGTTTGGAATTCCATTCTAAAAGGCTCAGGTTTGATAGGACAAGGGGAGCTCAAAAGAAGGCAAGTAGGGATTTCAGGCATAGAGATGACATTGAAGATTATTGGGTGAATTGCAAGGATGATTTCAAGGTCATAAAGAAGAAATAATCCAGGTTACTTGCCCACTTAATTAGGTTGTTCAATGTTAAAGTCATTCCTGATCAGTTGGATGATGATGGAGAATTGATACAAAATCATGACTATGAGCCCATCAAGGATAAACCAATAGGAGGAATCGATTGGTTGGAGGAAGAGAAAACTGAATTGGAGAAAATTAATGCTCTTGTGATCAAATATACCAAGTTATGGATCAAACATAAGGTATGGGAGTTGTACAGAAAAGGCATACAATATACATATGATCTGATGGGAAACATGGAGTCCCAATCTACCTTTGAAGATGATGAACAAGATTCAAAGGATAAGGAGAAGGTGGGGTCTCCCTTCAAAATCAAAATTAAGGGTGCTCAGGCAGAGACAAAAGGAAAAGAGAAAAGGAAACCAATTGCCAAAAGGAGGAAGAATGTCCTTAAGAAAGATAAGTTTATTGAGGAGGAACCAGATGAAGAGGGTGAAAAGGATGATGCCCTTGTGCCTAAGAAAATAAAATTGATCAAGACTTCAAAGAAGAAGGGTGAACCTTCCAAGGAGGTAAGAAATACAGACCCTCAAGTGATAGAATTAGATAGCTCTAAAGGAAAGATGCAAGTTTATACAAGGATATCAAGGACTCCTTCTCTAAAGGATAGTGTATTGAAAGAAAAGGTCCCCATGGATGCTCCTGTGATGGAACAACAAAAAGATGCCTCTCCCCTTCCTAAATCATATGATGTGCAACATGAGCCTAAGGATGTAAAGATTGGTGATCATCAGGATAAATATATAGAAAGGTTCAAAGAGGGAGAACTCTATAGAATTGAGGCAGAGATAGAAAATATCATACAGTCTCCTTTGGTAAGTTATGAAGATTCACCTATTAAGAATAAGTGAGACAAGTCTATGGAAAAAGAAGAAGTGCCTACAAGGAATCCTCCATCAGTGCATGAGAAGGATGAACATAATGTGGAAAATAATGAGAATTTGGAGCAGGATAAGGAGGAAAAGTTGAGGAGGTTCCCTTAGAGCACAATATGAATGCTTATTCCTTCATAGATAAAACTAGGAAAGGAATACAAAATGAATAGAAAATTGATGCTCCTATCCCTAGCTGGTTGGATGAGAGATTGAAGAGTAAGCAGATTATTTTGGATGATCTATTAGCCATCATAGGAAAGGGAAAAGAAAATAAAAAGGCTAAGGTTATCACTAGGATTGAGAGAGATGAGGCAAGTAACCGGGTGATCCACATTGCCACTCCTGCACCTGGTAAGAACAAAGATGAGGTAACTGTCTAGGATTATAGTATTCAAACCATAAATCTTGGGCCTCCCTCCATGATACAAGAAGTTGAAGAGTTCCAAGGGTCCAGTGCTACAATTTTAGGCAAATTGAACAATGAGATACAAGATAAGAAAGAATTGAAGAAAGAAAATGAGAGATTGAAGAGATATTTGTAGGATCTCATGAAGCCTTTGCAATCTATCTCCTCATCATCTATAGTAGGCCTTCTACCTAGGGAGAGCATCACTGACTTGGAAAATATGAAAGCCATCACACAAGTTACCCATGAATGGCTACAAGAAGTGAGGAACAAAGGAGATAAAATGATTACATTCTATCCACTTGTGGTGATGCCCATAGATCTTTTGGTTGGTTGCAGAATGTGCTAGGGAAAAAAAAAACTAATATAGACCTCCTCCTATAGAATTCGAAGATAATCATGGATACATAGAAGAAAAGTTGGTGAGTGATAAAATCCTACCTTCTTCAAAGGCTTCAAAACCTTGGGAAAGGTATGAATTGCTGCAAATTAATCAAAAGGTTTTGAAGAAAATTCACAAACAAGGGCAGCAGATTGGGAACACATTGAAAGATTTTTCTAGTAAGTGTATTCCATTTTTTGAGATTATGACTAGGAGAAAGAAGTTTGCACCAAAAAACCTAAGTTTGGAGCAGCTAAGGAATGGTGGCATGCGATGAATGATTCAACTAATGGTGCTCTAGTTACTGCACACCAACTTGATGATGCAGCCACATATGTTGCAGTCATGAAGAAATATCAAACCCTAAAGGTGGAATAGGGTGAATTCATCAAGAAATTGAGGGAATAAATTAATTCTCTTGATAGAAGGCTCAAAATATTAAATACCCCACCCTTAGCCAACCTAGAAAAGGTTTTCCTTGACACGCAAGATAAAATAGGTCCAGGGAAGGATAAAGGGCTGACCAATGGGTGAATGCCTCAAAAATTTTGCTTCCCATTATTACTTCGCCAGCCTTCACATGCATTGGATCAGATATAGGGAGATTCTAGGCCAACCTAGAGAGGAGCCTCAGGCATTTAATAAAGTTTTATATTTTAATTTAGGGGGTTTTCTTTCTTTGGCCAACCTTCTTTGTAACCCTAAATTGGGATGACATTCTCTATAAATATGGCATTTCACCTCATTTGTAAGGGTTCAAAGTTAGACAATTAGATCTTGAAGAAAGTTAATCAATAGAGCAATAAGCTAGAATTAGGAGTTAGTTGTATTTTGAAGCAAGTGATGTAACATAGAATATTGGAATTGTTGCTATTATTGGTTATTCAATACAAGTGAAGAAATTGTGCTTTGGTGGCCTCTCTTGGATTGATTTATCTTCCATGGTTCTTATTCTATCTTTGAAATTGCTTGAAAATATTTGAATGCATTTTAGATTTTAGAGTTAAATGGTTGAATGGTACCTATGATTTGATACTTGGGATTTTGTAGTGATTCCTGATCCATACTTTTAGCAAATTATTGATTATGGGTTGTTGTGTAAAGTTAGCCTGGATCTTATATTTGTCTGTTTAGCTCAATTGTGGGAATTTATTCATTTCAATTGCAAATAAGGGTTGGTTTGAATGAATGTTCATGATCGGAAAATCCTTAATTCCTTAGAATATTACACTATTTCTATAAAATTACAGGATAAATCTTGGTTAAGAAGAAGTTAGTTTTGAGGGATTGATTTGTTTCAAGTATCTTGTCATTGATAATGTTGATCTTATGAGTGATTTTAATCTTAGGATTTCTAAAACCCTTGTCTTTTTTCATTTCTTTGAATTTGAGTTAGGGTTGGATTTAAGAATTCAGAGTGTCAATATATTGAAAAATCTAATAAATTTATAGTATTTGTTTTGTAAGGTCCCTTTGTGATTACAAACATTTTCACATTTATCACTGAGTTATTTTATTGCATTGTCAAGACCTGACATTACAGACCTTGGGGTTATCTCTTTTCCAATAGAGATTGACCTTTCAAGAGAGATAGGATATTATATTCTGTTTGAGTTGTTTTTGTGTAGTAAACACCATCAACAGTATATATAGTGAGCTAATCCTCACTGTGGTTTTTCCCTCATTGGGTTTTCTACCTAAAATTTTGGTGTTTATGTTTTGTGTAGTTTCATGTTATGTTACTGCTTTTTCTCATCTTTACTATTTGATGCATTGAAGTAATTGTATGGTGTTTGTTCAATAATTTTAAGAAGATACTAATTCACTACCCCCTCTCAATATCTTAGATATTCAACAATTGGTATCAGAGATTTGCTTCCTCTGAAGAAGCCTAACAGCTTGAGGAAGATCTTGCAAATTGAACAATGGATAAAGAAGAGCTTTGGGCTGCTCTTGAAGATCTTGACAAGGCTGAAAAATGAAAACTGAGATTTGAAAGAAAAATTTGATGAGGAAAATGAATGCATATGGAAATTGAAATAAAAATTGAAGAAATTCAAAGAAAGACATAGAGAAGTGAGTGATCAATTTAAACAAGAAAATGAGTAGATTACCAGATTAAAGGTGAAAGTGGAAGAAAAGAAGAGAATTCAAGAGTGTTTGAATACAGTGGTATAAAGTAAGTCTGATGTATGCTCAATCCTAGAACAAGAAGTGATGAACTTGAAAGAAGATGTAGAGAAAGCAAAAATTTGAAGACAATTTCAAGATGAGCTCCACCAAGCTTGATGAATTGATAGTAGGACAAAGAACTTCTAAAGATAAAGGTAGTTTGGGAAATGAAGCTGGTGAAAACTCTAAGAATGTGCAGAACTCAAATCCAGTGGACAATCAAAAGACACAAGATAAAGGGAAGGAAAAAAGAAATCCAAGAAGAAGATCGCCTATCAGACAGCCAAATGCTCAAAAGTACTCATATTTCAATGATGTTTTATTTTCATGTAATAAATTTGGTCATAAGGAAACTGAGTGTAGAAGTAGGATAAATCAGTTTCCTAGTCCCTTCTCTAAACAATGTTATGCATGCAAGAAAGTTGAACATAGAGCTAGTGAATGCAAAACTCAAATGATGAACTAGTTTAATGGAGGTAAGATGAATCAATCCCTTGTTGGCTACTGCTATACCTGTAACAAGTTTAGACACAAAGAAAATTAGTGTAGATTAAGGGTTAATGAAGTCAAACAAATCAGAGAAATTTTTTTGCTACTATTGCAACAAACCGGGACATATTTAAAAAGTTTACAGAAGTAAAAAGAGAAAGAGGTCTACTCTGGTAAAGGAGAATGAACCTATAAAGAAGATTGAAAAAGATGAGATCAAGAAAGAAATGAACAAGATATGGAAGAAGAAAGAAGAACTGGAGATGATAGATGTGTATGTGCCCTCATCCGATATAGATAATTCCTCCAAGAATTAGACCTAGCATGGTCTTAGGGGCAACTCTAACAAAAAAATGTCCAAACCCCTTGGAAACATGACATGTAAAATGTTGGCACGAGGATATGTTGTGAGGAATGAATGGGTAGAGGTTATTCAAAAGAAACCTAAAGAAAAAGTTTTATCATGATCATTTACATACTATTGTTGATCCCACTGTAAGGTATGTTGTGTATGCCATTTCTTTTAAAATCCATTTTATAAATTGTGGCAGTTCCACTTCGGCTATTGCTATATATCTCACGCACAAAATGGTGAAGGAAAACAAGAAATTTGATCTACATAGCTTAATTTTAGAAAACCTAACTGAAAAAGCACAAATGTCTTTGGTCAAGGGTTATCCCTTCCAGTTCGGTTCTTTGCTTACATGTCTGGCATTTTAATTTTTGAGCTCACTACTGGGAAAAGAAAATGTTAAGTGGGAATCTGGGGTCCCTTTTGGAAAACAAGTATATAGATATTTGGAAAGTATGGAGGAGAATTAAAGTGTCTGCAAAGTTTTTTTCTTATCCTTGGAGAAGGATCTATGATCTGGTATACTTGTTTCTAGTCCATTTGAGGAGGGCTCATCCTCTGATACAATGGAATTGGAAGTTTTTATTGGTGATTCCCTTCCAGAATATAAAAAGAGGAAAGTTATCATAAAATACATCATCACTATCTTGGAAGAAAAGGAGAATGAACAAGAATCCTTGCCTTGATCTAAATATTTTGATCTAGATGATATCTGAACAATGTTAGATAAAAGAGAATATTGGTGAATTTTGGAGTGCGTGCTCTCTGATGGATAGAATAAAAATCAATGATGCTTTGGTTGAGCATCTTCTCAAGAAAGGTATTGACATTTCAAGTTTTTTTGATTCACCACCGGATAATCTAGTTGAAGTTGTTGAAGAGAGAATATTTTTGGAAGGTTCGGAAGGACATAATTTTGAAGCCATGGTTGAGAAAATATGTGTTAAAGCTAAGAATAAGCTATCTGAACACATTAATGAGACAAGGAAATGCATTAAAGAGATGTTAGACATCTACAAGTATTGTCTTTGGTCGCTTGTTGCAGTTGACAATTTTAGAAGAAAAATTGAAGCAATTGAATCTGAAATGAATAGTATTGGAAAGAATTTTGGTTTCTTTAAAGAAAAAGAAGGAAAAAAAAATTAAGAGTTGGATAATTTCAAGAAGATTTTTTAACCATCCAAATACAGAGGGAAGATGTGGTGAGAACTTTGTGGCTTGTTAAATAAATTGTTGAGGTCTAGTTGGATCATCTCTCTGGAATACTCTATGATGCAAAACATTGTGAATGATAATGCTCATCCACAAATTGGTCATCCTCATTTACTCTGTTGTCTTTGTTGGAAAACATGTGTACTAGAATGGATTCTTCTATGTTAGCTTGGAAGCGGATTCTTCCAACTATTAGAGAGAGATACAAGAACTTTTTTCAGGTGAAAAGTGTTATTTTTACTTGAGTTTCTAAGTGCTCAAATTTCTATTATTTTTCTTTTTGGAAAAATGATGAGAGAAAAAGAAGAAATAAATGAACAAAAACAAGAAGATAAATTGAATTGATGAACAAAGGGGGATTTTTTGGAAGTTTTTGAGTTTTTGAAGTTTTTGAAGTCTTGAAGTTTTGGAGTTAGAATTTACTTTTATATGCAATGTCACCATGTACATATGTTACATCCTATTTTTGGTTGCCCTTTTATATTGATGTCGAAGGGGGAGAAATTTGGAGAGATTTGGAGAAATTGTGATACATTCTTTTGGAAAAAAATTCCATCAATGACAAAGGGGGAGATTTTTGGAAGAATGAAGAAGATCAGACTTTGTGTTTTCATTGATGTCACCATGTTGATTAAGGTGTTAGGTTGGTCCAGTACTCTGAACCGGTATGAAGAATAAGTTTACATCCTCCGATGTTCATCATTGCTTGTTGTTTTGGGAAATGGTTTATGGATATTGGAAGCCTATAATCATATAATCTAGTGTGCTCATATGACTATATGGGGATTTGGCATTGGTTTGGTGTTGCATTTTGTTATTAGGTCTATCCATGGCTGACCTAATAAATAGTTGGTGGTATAATGGTTTAATTTTTGTTGCGGATATATGAGCTACCTATCTTTGGTCCATGCCGACATGATATATCTTGCTACACACTTGAATTGATTTTTGAAATATTTTTTATATGCCTGAAGTCGATCATTAACCTTTTTGGTGGATAAAGATTGCATCTAATTAGGCTGACCTAATTGATGCTTGCATATAATTTAGATATATATACAGGATAGCTTGGAGATTGAAAGAGTTAGTGGAATGTGTGGTGAATGTGAATGTGAATAAGAGCGAATATTATTCTACTGGAATGTGAATTCTCTAAGCATCAAAGGAACTGAATCTACACTTGTGATGTATAACTTCATCAATTCATTCTTTGGCTATAATCCATTTTCTTACTATAATATTTTGTAGGCAATGAGCCTCCTTGTTTGGACAATGATTCCTACTCATAAGAAGTGAGATTTTTTATATAGAAATGAGCCTCTTTTGTATCTATTTTTGGAACTACTATATATAGTGAGCTAATCCTCACCATGGTTTCTCCCTCATTGGGTTTTCCACATAAAATTCTAGTGTTTATGTGTTGTGTAGTTTCATGTTCTATTATTTCTTTTTCTCATCTTTATTGTTTGATGTATTGAAGTAATTGGATGGTGTTTGTTCAATAAGTTTAAGAAGATACTGATTCACCCTCCCTCTCAATATCTTGGATATTCAACAAAACACTTGTGAAGGATACTCCTACGACTAAGAAACAACCTTTGATCTCTTCTCAAGCTGATTCTTCTAGTTCCTATAGATAATATAACTAGCTTGTGCATGAGTTCAAGCATAGGTGAAAGGCTCTGGTCGCAAAACAAGTCACCTTGCAAAAGATGGAGGGGGAGCCAATGGTGTCCATCTATGTATCTTTTGATTTCTCTTATTGTTTCTACCTCAATTCCCATCGCCTCTATTTTTTATTCTGGCTCCTCTTATGAGTCCCAATGATGCTCACCCCAAGATGGTGCAAGTTTCATCACTCCCTCCATGGATCCCCCTCTCTTGATGTCCCTCTCGAACATACCTCCTTTCTCACAACCCATAGACATGTTGAATATAATGGTGGTGTTTATTGTAGATTTATCTTCTTCCTCCTCTGTTTCCACTTCTTCTATGGGGATTCCACATCCTCTACTAAAATGCAAGCTGGAGGATGACCTTGCTGCGAGTGGATGTTGGAAGAAGGGTTCACCTTCTTCGAAAGCTATTTTATTTTCCTATGCCATCTTCATAATGGACACAGCCCCAACTTCCCCAAATTTTTTCACTACTCCTCTTGATGAGGTTGGTAGTGGCTCTCGATTGCTTCCTTCTCCCACCTGATTGATACATGGCACTTTGATAAAGTGCATGTTCAATTTGGTGAATGATATCCTGGCTTTTTCTTGAATCTTTGCAAGATCGATGACTTTTGTTTCACAAGAGCTTGGTGAAGAAGACCTTGAGGGGCCTTTTCTTTGGCCCTTGTTTCAAGTGATTTAGAGGGTTCTTCCCTCGCTATCTTGTCCTTGTAGGCTCATCTTCCCTCCCCATACAATGATCTAGATTGGGAGAAGGATGACCTGCTAGTTGATGAGTACTAGCATGGTACCTCTTCTTTATCTGTAGATTATATTTGTTTATTCTTTTGTGTTCCCTCATGCTTGTCTTTTTATGTTTGTTATCTTTCCTAGAGGAACCTTACTACCCTTGTAGGTACTTGGATACAAGCACAAAAATAAATTGTACACTTATTTTGTTTGTATCATCATTATTCTATGTGTCATAAAATTTATTTTTCAATATTGGGGATCATGCAAAGCATTGAGGGCATTTAGGCCTTCTTTCATGTTGACCCAATTTTTATTTTTACTTTGTATTCATGTTCTCTTCTTCACGATTTGATAAATTTTGGGGTTAATGACTATTCTTTCATACACCATATTATATCTATTTGTATTTATGAACAAATCTAACCCTAAATTATCAGATCCTTGTGTCTCTTGATTTTTTGTCTCTATTTTCTTCTTGATGTTGTGGTTCTTATGTTTTTTCCCTTGTATGTGTGACAACATACCACAAATACATCTCATCATGTGTTGTGTTCCACATCTTTGCCTCTCCTTTCTCTCCTTAGGATGTCATGTGCTCCTTTGCATAGCATATACCATCCTAAGGAGAGGCTACCATGTTGTTCTAATTTTCAATAAAGTGAATTCTTTTAAAAGGATTCATTAGTGTTAAATTTTATTTAAAATGAATTCCTTCATGAAAGAATCCCTATTGAATTTCTCATTTTCCTAAGTGTTGTATTCTCTCAGGACTCCTAGATGAAATTTTCTTTAAAAAAGGATCTCATATGTGAAAGAGTCTGAAATTTTTCCTTTGAGAAAGGAACACTTTTTCTAAAATAAAAGAGTTTGAAAACTTTCCTTTGAAAAGGATCATTCTTTCCAATGGGTTATTTGACAAAAAATGTTTCAAAAGAATTCCTTGATGATAGAATAACTTGAAACAAAATGTGGTGTCTTTCAATTGGAGTGTTCCTTTGAATGAACCCCTTAGTGTCTTGAAAGGTTCCTTGCAAAAGGAACCACAAGGAATCCCCTCTGAAAGCTTTCTTCTCAAAATATCTCTTTGATGTCTTGTAATGTGTGTCTTTTATCTGATATTTGATGTCACGTGTCTCGGTGTCAAACATCTTATATATTAGCATCTAGCTTGGGAGTAGCCTGACTAGACCCATCTTTTCTGTGACTATCTTGCAACGTAGTTTATAGCAGCCATAGGCTTATCTATCTGATTAGTTTATGTCTTGTGTCTATGTAGTCAGATTGTGTCTTATCATGCCAACTTGTGTCTTATGATTATATTTTTCTCTAAACATATTTTTTCTACAACCTAACATGTTTGTGGTGAGATCATAGCTTGCATTATAGGACAAAGAACCTATGGAGCTCCCTTTTTTGCATCCAGGTATGTTGGATCAAATATTTTCTTCCTTGACATTATTGGTATATTCTTATATAGGCGTGAATTTGTACCCCCCCTTGCAAGTTACCCTTTTACACCCTTCACCTTAGAAAAATCAAACCCAACAATGTAATTCCACATCCTTCGTTCATAATCCATCCACTTGGTGCTTGTTTATAGTGTCGGTGGGGGAATTTCTGTCAGGGATGTGTGCACAGTGTGTAGACTTTTGTGCAGCACACTACCATCCTAACATGATTCCTGCCTCTAGAATCTACATAAGTGTTACATTCACCATTGCGAATGAATTATAATGTATCTACACCCTTCAATCAACCTTTGAACGACTCTTTCCTTCCCAAAATCACTTAGAAATTCATATTCTCTATTCTCATTCACTTCTTCACACTCTACACTTTCTTGAACAGGTTTTGGAAAACTCACACACTCTCTCACACCTCTTGAGCTACTTGTTGCACTATAAATTATTCCAACATCATAGCATTATTCACATCTACCATAGAAGTTGCAATTAGGTGTCTTACGAGACTTCCTTTAGTGTCACTACGGCCACATCAACTTTTCCATGATTGTAGAATTGCATTCCTCTCTCATTGGCCTTGAGTGCCTTTGGTTGAGGGTGGTATTATTTTCTTACTATCGTATTGTTGTTGGATTTTAGTAGCATAGTGTTTCTTGTAGTGTTCAATATTCTCTCTTTAAAGTACTTTCTTTATCGTACTTCTATTTCTCTATCTATCTGGTTTTCCATGGAGGTGGAAACACCAAACCTTGGGTTTCACTACGAAAAGCCTTGAAATAGGCCTAACATTTTTCCCTCCTTTTTTTTTTGTTTAGATATTTGTTCATGTGGATTTTGTGGGATAACTGGGCCTTTCATAAGTTTATTTCTCACCACCTTTGTTCTCCTCTCTTTCATAACATTCCTTGTGTTATCTCAATCTCTTTTTTATTTCCTACTTTTGTCAGCGCAATAAACCTCTAGCTAAGATGTTTAATAGGTTTTTTGTTATTCTATCTATGTCTTTTCACTATCTTTCCATACAAATGCCTGAGCACCTATAGGATTCAAGTGTGCCATCTTGTCATCCTTGTTGTGTGATGTTGTCCTCTAGTAGAGAGATGATAAAGCCATACTCTGAGTTCTAGAAACCTGCTCGCTAAGTCCAAACCTAACTCTTGAGTTAATAGAGTGACAAAAGAACAAAAGGGCTCTTCATTCTCTACCCTTAAACATCAAACAATTCCCTAAACACCTATGTGGTTGAGGTAGATCAAGATATCCTTCAACTCTCAGCTCTCCATGACCTAGATTCATTGAGTGGTCGGTCCCTCTACTCTACATTTTGGTGAACCTGACGTGAACAACATCTATACATTTCTTTGTGTTGAGACTCTTTCCCTCAAAATTGGTGACCATTGCAGACTTGGGTGTTGTGGAGTTTTATGAGCATCACAACCTAGTTTGTGACCTTTGAGTACATTGTAAAAGAATTGTGTGACACTTAAAAATGGATATGATGAAGGTCACTATTGGCTTTATTGCAGGCTTTACAATTTTCTTTACTACCGGTCATTTTTCTCAAGAGGAGGTTTCGGCAGCCAAGATGGGTTTCATTGATGAGATCACTTGTGTTCCCAATCCTCCAAAATCCCCTACAACCTCATCTATGCATGAGGATGATGTTGTACACATTCCCATAGAACACCTTTTGGCATTAGACAAAAGACTATTAGATCTCAAAAATCACTTGGAGAAAGTACCAAATATTATAAGAGTCACTAGGCTTTTTAACGAGGTGAGATACATGTTAGAAAAATATCGGATGGGAATAGAATTCTTACATGTCCTCACTAATCTAAATAAATCATACATCCCTTTGTATAACACTAGATTAGGTACTACCTGAGGGATAGTACTTAATTCCTATGAGAGATAGATAGGTGTATTGATGCCTACAATTTTTGTATGAATGGCCAAAATAGGCCCTTCAATCATTGTTTCCTCTGCTCCTCAAACATCCCACACAATCAAGGCAAGTAGAATAACCCTTGGCTTTAGCTTCAATCCTCTTGGTGCCCTTGGTGGTGGGGGCTTTGGTGGAGTGAGTGGTAGTTGTTTTGGTAGTGGTGGTGGCACTGGTAGTGGTGATGGTGGTGGTCATATTGGTGGCTTTGGCAATGGTCATGGTAGTGGCACCAGTGGTGGATCCTATGGGGGCAACGGTGGTGGGTATGGTGGTGTTCATGGTGGAGGCTCCAGTGGGGGATTAGGGGGTGATTTTGGAGGAATTTTCAGAGGTGGGTACAGTGGAAACCTTGGTGGTGGCTCTACTATTCCTACATCATCTAATGACCCTATTTTGAAAACCTTGCTTCAAACCATGGGTCAGATGCAAAACTTGTTAGCAAGCCTCTCCCAAGCTTCTACTCAACCCATCTTCTAGCCTTTCTTCAAACATAGCCCCCTATATGTAGCAATCTTAAACACTCCTTTCCCTTAGAGAATGGAAATTCCTAAGTTTGAGAAATATGGTGGTAAAGGGGATCCTCAAACACACATATCCTCTTTCAATGTGATGTGTATGGATCCCTTTCACCACAATGCTCTGATGTCTAAAAATTTTCCTAGATCTCTCAAGGATACAACACTAGACTGGTACTATTCCTTGCTTGATAATTGTATATTCTCACTCGATCAACTGGATAATTAATTTATTCGTCAATTCTAGGCTAACATCGTTCCAAAGATGACCTTATCAAATTTTTTTGATGTAAGTAGGGACAACATGAGAAGATTACTAATTTCATTGTGTGATAACAAATACTCTTTTCAAAAATCTCATACCTACTGCTTGACTCGAATGTACATAAGGTATTCATTGGCAACTTGCAACAATTTTGGAAAGAGAAAATTTCCCTAATGAAATATTCTACTTTTACACATTTGTGTGTTGTGCTATGGGAGTATTAGCAGATGAATGTTTAGTTTAGGGGATCCTCCTCGTGCTCCTATTTCGAAGTAAGATCTATACTGTCAATTTCAAGAAAAGGTAAATCTATTGCAAATGTAGTCATTGTGACTAATGATCATGGCCTCAAATGAAACATATTTTTTCCTAAACTATTTGAATCTTATTCTTCTATTCTGTAAAAGTTACTGAAGGATAAGATTATAACATTGGAAGACCCTCAACCTTCGAGGGAGAATTATCTAGAATGGTATGATGGAAACACATTTTTCTAGTACCATCATGTTTATAGGCATGATACTAAATGTTGCATGCGCCTAAATCATGAGATACAAGACCACACTGACAACGGTATCATCTATCTCAACAGCAAAAAAAAAAATGAACAAGTCAATGGCAAAGGAAAATAGTGAGTTGCAGATTTATATAGACCCATTTTTGTCTCACTTTACAAACTTAATTATTGATCCTTCTAATGCTTCTCGTAAGGCCTCTACATACATAAATGTGGTCTTTTTACTCCTACTCCTCCCCCTCAGCTTGTGATTGGCTCACCAGATATGACTTTCACCTCGTAGGACTTACCCATGAATAACAAAGCCTCTCCCCTATATATTCTTGCTTGCCTCAATGGAAACATTGTAACATAAGTCCTAATCGACCCCACGAGTCACATGAATCTTATCATAGAAGTGACTCTTTTGCTAAATTATTTATAGAGGGAAGAATATGAGAAGATAAAAACTAATATATGTACACACAACAATCTTTCTTCTTTTTTTGTATAGTTCTATAACCCTTTCCATCCTAGCAGAACCTAGGGCCATGGATACTAATTTTGATGTCATTTTGGAATCCAATCTATTCAAGGTGAAGTTGGGAATCCCTTGGTTGGATTCTATGAATGGAATTGCTTCTGTTATTCACAAATGTTTGAAGTTCTCTCATGGAGGTTCCCTACACGTTGTGCATGATATTGGGTATCAACCATTGGTATTCCATGGGGGTTATTCCTTGGATCATTTTTGGACCACCTCAGTTGGTCCACTTCCTCCTAGAATGGACCTACTTTATCAAAATTATGTTAAGTTCAAAACCGGGGGCAAGGGATAGCTAAAAGTGACTCACCTTATAGCGTAGTAGTAATCTACCTCTTCCTCTCAAAAGGGGAAGGGAAGGCCTTCATGCAATCAAGGCTCTTCCACTTCTTATTTCATTGTACCACCTACTACTTCCTCTTTCCCTATTATAGCACCATCCACTTCCACTCCTATGCGCTTGTTGGGGAGTCTGATGGTGCCTTCTTGGTGAAAGCCCAAGCTTCGAGTGTTTGAAATTTCTATCTTACCCACGATGCCTTGGCCTATTTTTTATGGTAAGGGGAAGGGTCCCCATGGAGCATCCTCTATGTCTCAGTATCCACAGCCTCCTACTACTCCTACCTCTAAGGTAATGAATAGAAAGAGGCCCACCGCTGAGGTGCTAGATCCTACTTCCCTCGTTGTTGTTCCATCATCCTCTCAATCTCTTCCTCTTGTTCTCATCTAGGAGTCCCTCCCTCTACTGAAAATGATTGTGATGGATACTCTGATGGTTGAACAAGATTCTTTCATCCTTTTTTAGGTCATGGCCTCTAGTTCTCAAAGTCATAGAATCCACCTTGCACATGAGCACAAGCATTGAAGGAAGGCTCTAGCCACTAAGTAGGTTTCCTTGCAAAATAAGGAAGGGGAACAAATATCTCCCACTTCAACATATTCTACTGTGTCCTCCTCTTTCACTCTTCCTACTTCAGTTCCCTTCACCTTAGTCTTGCTTCTAACTCCCCCTATGAGCATGAATGATCCTCACTTGAAAAGGGTGCAAGTATTCATTGCTGCTTCAATTGAGCCTCCCCTTTTGATGTTCCTTCCAGACATCTTGCCCTTTTTTAAAACTGGTGGAAATGTCAAATACCTTGGTGGTGTTTGTCATGGTTTTCTCCTCTTCCTCTGCACCCTCTACTTCATCCTTGTGTATTTTACATCCTTCAATGAAACGAAAGATGGAGGATGACCCTGCTAGCAATGGGGATTAGAAGAAGGGTTCACCTTCTTCGGAGGGTGGTTTTGTGTTGGCTTGCACTGTCCTAGAGGTGGAGGAAGCCTTGGTGTCCTCGAATTTTTTCACTACTCTTGAATCTTTCAGTGAGCTTAGTAGTGGATCTCAAGAATCAGCTCCATCACCCACTGAGTTGATGCATGGAACTCCTATAAAGTGCATGTTCAACTTTGTAGATGATGTCTCGACCTTATTAACAATTTTTGTGAGATCCTTGGTGTTCACCTCATAGGAATTGAGTGGAGAAGACCTTGAGGGGTATTCTTCATTGGATCTTGTTTCAAGAGGGTTGGAGGGTAGCCCCCTTGATATTTTTCCCTTGTAGGATTGTTTTCCCTCCCCTTATGATGATCTAGACTAGGATAATGATGACCTCTTGGTTGATGAGGACTAGGGGGGACCTCTTCTTTATCTATAGATTAGATTGTGTGTGTGTATGTATTGTGTTCCCTTGTAATTTTTTTATATGTTCCTTGATGACCCTTTTCACCCTAGTAGGTGCTTTGATATAGGAGGGTTTTTGTGTTGTAATTTTTTTCTATTTGTCACATTATTCTTCTCTTTGTCATGTATTGTTTTTCAACAATTGGGGAGGATGCAAAGTGTTTAGGGCCATGTTGACCCATTTTTTATTTTCATTTTTTCTTCATGTGCCTTCTTCACATGGTCTAATATAGTAGGGGTTGATGATAATTCATTTATATATATTATTATATCTATTTATCTATATTTATGAGCACCTCTGACCCCAAAATATTAGATCCCTTATCTCTTGTTTAGTATGTTATTGTCTTTCCTTTATTTTCATATTTGTCTCTTCTTTTCTTGCTTTGTGATGTTGTGGTGCTTACGTGTTGTCCCTCCTCTGTGTGAAAACATTACCATGGTTACATATCACCATGTTCTGTAGGACACAACATCACTTTTATTCTTTATTTTCTCTCCTTTGTATGTCAGTTTCATTTGTGCTTGGCATGTACCATCTTAATGGGGGCTATCATACTGCTTTGATTTTCAAAAGGCGTATTTGGTGGCCAACGAATCCCTTCTTGAAAATCTCTATTTTTCAAAAAATCACATTCCTCAACAAGGATCCCTAGCAGAATGCTTTTCCTTCATCATGGGTTCATAAAGAAAGAATTTGAGAAATTACTTCCCTTTGAGGAGGTTGAACCTTCTCCTGCGGGTGAAGTTATGACCTTACCCTTGCGAGGGGGATTTATTCCTTTCAAATTCCTTGATGAAGTGAAATCTTTCAAAAAGATTCCTTTATGTTGAATTGATTTGTGATAAATACTATTTCACTTTCAAATTGAGTGTCCCTTGAGTGGACCCCTTTTCTTTTGAAGGGTTCCTGAGGGATCCATTTGAATTCTCTTCCATCAATTTTTGACTATTTGTGTTACTATCTTCTTGTCCACATGCATGGCTTGTTTTTGATGTCTACATTTTTTATCTATGGATTAACATGTTCCTTTGCAGTTGTACTTATCAAGTTGCTTTCCAATCTGACTTTATAGAGTCCCTCTTACATCCAGCCTCCTTCAAGACTGAGCACTTGGAGAATGTCTTCTTTGCAAGTCTGAGGACTTGTGAAGTGCTTTCATCCTACGAGATGTGTTCATTGTTGGTCTATAGGCCTTTGGTGCACTTTTTTCAATACTCCTTAAGAGAGAGTACCTATGGAGCTATTTTCCTTCGCTATTATTTTGAGCATGCTAGATTGCAATCTACTTCCTTGGTGGTTTAGGTATATTTTCTTGGAACTCTTTCGACCTACTTTACATAACACTCATTGGCACTCATGTTCGCTAAAGTGGAAGAAAAATGTATAGGCATGAATTAGCACCCCATTGCAAGTTCCCCTTTTACACCCTGCACCTTAGAAAAATCAAACCTGACAATCTAATTCCATATCCTTCATCCATACTGCATCCACTTGGTGCTTGTTTATAGTGTCAGTGGAGGAATTTTTGTCGAGGATGTGTGTGCGACATGTGAATATTTGTGTGACGTGCTATCATCTTGACAAGATTCTTGCCTCTAGAATATGCAAAAGCATTGCATTTTCCATTGGGGCCAAAGTGTAACATATATGCACCCTTCAACCTATCTTTGAATGACTCTTTCCCTCCCAAAATCACCTAGAAATTTCTATTCTCTATTCTTATAAATCTTCTTCACACTCTACGCATACTTGAATAAATTCTAGATAATTTACACACTCTCTCACACCTCTTGACCTACTTGCTGCACTATCAACTATTCCAACATCATAGAATTCTTCACATCTACTATTAAAGTTGTAACTAGGTGTCTTGTGAGACTTCCTTCAACATCACTGCAGCTACATCGAATTTTCCACAATTGTAGACTTGCACTCATGGGTAAGTGCATGGATCTGTGACACAATTTTGATGCCAAATTGGAAAAAAAGGAAAAAAAATGCCAAAAGAGAGCATTTGGCACATGCCAAATTTGGTGAATGCCAAATGATTAAGTCATTTTTCATGCACCAAATTTGGTGTGTGCCAAATTCAAAAATTCAATTCAAACCAAATCTTGTATTCTAAATCTCATTTTCTTTTCAACCCATAACTTAGCCTGGAGGTTTCCAGCTCTACAACTCGCTCTCGCCAAATCTCTTCCATTTTTTACACTCTTAGCTTGCAATTCTTCATGAGGATGCTGCCAACACATCAAAGAGGTAAAGTATTGTGAAGAGGTATGTATTTTAATTGTTTTTATTTTAGAATTTGATTTAGAATTTAGATTGAAATAGGTTTTTTAATAAAATTTTGTTCTAATTCTTAGGGAATGAATCTCCACCTCCAAACATTGAGAATTCACAATCACCCCCTCATGAAGAGCCTCCTATATAAGAGCAACCTAAAACCCCTCCATCAGTTCATAGGCATCCTCAAGGAACACAATAAAATATCATAAATCAAATTGAAAATAATAAAAGAGATATTGCATAATTAATTAGAAGATTAATTGAGCATGTTGAAACCCACCCTTCTAGGAGAGGAATTACCAAATCGTTGAAGTCAATTGTACCTCATGTAGGAGAAATGAGTGAGAAAATATTTTTTGGTGAAATAAGAGGCATGAGTTGAGATAATTCTATGCTATTGGTTTGTCATATAGAGATGTGAAAAAAAAAATAGCAAAGCCAACTTGTGTGCCCTATTTACAAACTCGAGGAGGTTCCCCAACTATTGGTGCCACCATGAATTAATGAAAAATAAATTTTGGGAGTGGTGGTGGATGGTATTTGACCAACCTCTGTGCAATAACCATAAGGTACAACAATAATTTTTGAGGAAAATCTATTGTGATTTTGTCCTCAATAAGATGAAAAATTATTTTGGCATCTTAGACTTTCAGGGTAGAGGTGGGGGATCCACACATGATAGACTTGGTGCACAATGTAATCCATAGTTGGCACCAATAACCTTGTCCAAACCCATGGTGGAGTATTTTTTCATTCATTCCATTATTAAGGATAGTGTAGAGGTGGACACGCTAGATTCGATTAGCTCGCTCACCCAAACCATTATATAGTGTGCAAGGCCTCTAGTAGAGCCTGATGTGGAGGAGACATGTAGGCCCCGAGCTCCACCCCATCATTGTGGAGCTTGAAGTGTTGTTTGCATGTATGATTATCAAAGTGCTTGGGATGCAGCTACACAACCTACACCAGTTGCAGAGATGATGGCTATGATAGATGAATTGTTTAATAATACAAACAACTTTGATACTTAGGTAAAATTTAGCAAGTTCATTTAATTTTTTTTATTAAATTATATTTTGAAATTTAAGAATAACTAAATTAGTAGAATCAATATGATGAAATTTCAGGGTTGAATTGTCCATGAGACATGCTCCATTCCTATAGACCCTTATTCATTCTCGATGTTGATTTCATAGGTATGCAACTAGTATTAAAGATATTATTATTGCATTTGAACAATTGAATGGTATATTTGAATGTTTGTCTCATAACATGCTTTAGATTTCAAACACTTTCCTTGTGGAACTTTGACTTCCACACCTCATAATTCATGTCCTCAAACAAATTTCACTCAGGTAACCTTTATTCATTAATGGTGTTATAAAACAATGTTAGCAAGTTTTCATAATTTTGCATATACAAATATAAAAAATTGATGATAAACACAAACATTAGTTAGTCTTGTGAGATCCTAATTATATTTACCATTCAAAATCCATCTCATTCTTCTATTCCTTTCATCACACATATTTTAACCATTTTATATCACATATCTCAATATTTAACACCTTATATATTATACCACCTTCCTCCATATTTCATCTTATAAACATATCGTTACAAGAAAACTTTCCTTCTACTCATTATTGACCAAATATCTTATACATTATTACTACACACCTCAAGTTCCCAATTCATGTCCTATATTCAAACCTTAGAACCTGCCTAATTCACTTTATGGTATAATATTCCCTCCTAATTACTTCCCATTAACCTCTAGTATAGCTCACCTTAAAAATGTTTTATTATCCCATCCTATCTCATCCAATTAATCTCTACTAGTCCATTCTATGTTCCATCATCCCCTCTTGATCGTGTCACATTATGTTCTCCTAATTCACTTTTTGTTCATTTATTCCTTCCTAATCCCATCCCATTAACATTTAATAGTTTACCCTATTTTTCATGATCCCCTCCTAGCCCATCCCACTAATATCTACTAGTCCATCCTATGTTTCATTATTCCCTTCTACTCCCATCTTATTGTACCCTTTGTTATTTCACCCTATGTTCCATCATCCCTTATGTTCCACCCTATGTTCCTTTACCCATTATATGTTATGCCATATTTATCAACATTTCATCCTATAACTCTTCTCTATTATTACTACACACAGGTCAAGTTCCCACTTCATGTGCTATATTCAAACCCTATACACCTCCTAATTCACCCTATGTTCCATTATTCCCTACTAATACCATCCCATTAACCTCTAATTGGTCACCCTATATTTTTTTATCCCATCCTATCTCATCCCATCAATCTATACTAGTCCATCCTATGTTCCATTAACCCCTTCCATTCCCATCCCATTACCCTTTCTTATTTCACCATAAGTTTCATTATCCCTTCTTGGTCTTGTCCCATTATCTTCCCCTAATTAATCTTATGTTCCATTATTCCCTACTAATCTCATCCCATTAATCTCTAGTAGTTCACCCTACATTCTACGATCCACTCTTAGACCATCCCACTTATCTCTACTAGTCCATTCTATGTTTCATTATCGCATTTGACTCCTATCCCATTGTAACCTCTATTATTTCACCATATGTTCCATTATCCCCTCTTGGTCTTGTCTCTTTATCCCTTCTATGCTATAGCACCTCCATCCAAGTTTTATCCTATACACATGTATCATTACAAGATATCTTTCCTTCCACTCATTATTGTGTAAATTGTATGCTTGAATGTTGTAGGCATGGGTTTTGTTTACATCTAATGCTTAAATATTTTTTTCAATTCCTCAATAAGCTCCATTCTTGGTGGTTTGTATCCTTTGCAATGCTTCAATTACTTGTGCCTCATTTATTCACATGTATGCTTCACTTATTCACATGTATACTTCACATATATTGTGTGTATTCACATGTATGATTCATGCTTTAACTGTATAATTCATCTATTCACATGAATTCTTCATGATTCATGTGTATACTTCATGTATTTGCATGTATGCTTCATGCTTCTTGAGTTCTATTGTTTCCTAGTGGCAAGTATTTTAACACCAAAAGTTTTTAAATGAACTATAAGAGCTCCTTCCCATAAAAAATTATCATAGAAAATGTATTTCTTTTAATTCATGGTTGAGATTGGCATCTAACAACTAATGGTTCTGATTCTAAAGCTTAGCAATCATTGCATTTGTATCTATAGAATAAGTGTATGTTTCAAACCTCACAGGCATGTATATATACCTCTATGAACTTGTATGAACGTGCATCAAAACACATGATAGCTGTTGATCCAACCAACAAAATTTATTTGCATCTACTTATATCACAACACTTGACATCTCATTAAATGAAATCAATGCACAGGTCAGTTTTAATGATATTTTGAAGATATTATATGTGTATGAACAACAATATAATCTTGATTTCTAGATGCATCACCCATGTGTAGTTATTGCATTTCTCCCATATTCATCATTTAAATAAGTTAAAAAACCTCCTTCCATTTTCTATGCGTGAAATAACATGCCAAATGATTGGGAAACATAGTCCTATAACTTCTACCACGTCATGTTTTATAACTCTAGAGCACAAAAAACCATACGTCATGGATATTGAATATCCAGATCCAATGTTTCACTAGTAGGTTGAGATTTGCATCTCAACAAGGGTGCACTATTTGGTGACAACAACTACAGTTCAAAATCTTAAGGGATTTTCTAGTTGAACGTAGATAGGAGTGATTTAACATGTTTTGGTGCAAAAAAATACCATGCCTAGCGTAAATGTACCCTTTCATATGCATTTGAATAGTTTGTTTGGTCACAAGAGTTGCAAAATGAAAGTTACACCTTTTTGCAACTTTACATTACTTGCATTTGACAAATTTTTCCCCAAGTGAAAAGTCACCACCATGGGGAAACACCTCTAAGTTAGCGAATAATAAGAGAGGTTATTGTATAGGGGCCCAATGTGTTCCTATAGGCTTAGACGAGAATTTTTTGTGTTGTGGTATCCAAGTAACAACCCATCTAAGATTGTAACCATTTTCCACTTTGGACTCTTAAAGGATTTTATCGGTTGAAGGTAGCTCAGAGTGATTCGGCATGTTTGTGTGTGAAAGAGGGCCATGCTTAGTATAAATGTATCCATTTAGATGCAATGGAACAACTCATTTGGTCACATGAGTTGCAAAACGAGAGTTACATTACTTCGCAACTTTACACTACTTGCATTTGCCAACTTTTTCTTCAAGTGAAAAGTCACCACCATGAGAAAATGCTTTCGAGATTGTGAAAACAAAGAATGGTTATTGTAGAGGGGACCAACATGATCCAATATTATTATATGAGAATTTTCTAAGCATCACAGTGTCCAAGTAACAACCCGTTGAATATTGCAGCCATTTTGCACTTTGGACTCATAAGGGATTATGCCGGTTGAACGTAGCTTGAAGCGATTCGACATGTTTGGGTGCTAAAGAGGACCATTACTAGTGTAAATATACCTACTCAGACATTTTGGAATAATTTGTTTGGTCACTTGAGTTTCAAAATGAATGTTGCACCACTTTACAATGTTACACTACTTGCATTTGACAAGTTTTTTCCCAAGTGAAAAGTCACCACCACATGAAAATGCCTCTGAGATAGCAAAAACCAAGAGAGATTATTGTAAATGGGTCTAAGACAATCCCATAGGCTCAGATGAGAAGTTTCTAAGCCTCATGGTATCCGAGTAACAACTTGTCAAAGATTACAACCATTTTGTACTTTGGACTCATAAGGGATTATGTGGGTTGAACATAGCTTTGAGTGATTCAACATGTTTGGGTATGAAAGAGGACCATGCCTAGCATAAAAATACCCACCCAAATGCATTGGAATAGTTCATTTAGTCACTTGAGTTGTAAAACAAAAGTTGCACCACTTTATAACTTTACACTACTTGTATTTGACAACTTTTTCCCCAAGTGAAAAGTTGCCACCATGGGAAAATGCCTACAAGATAGTGAAAATAGAGAGAGGCTATTGTAGAGGGGTCCAACACAATACCATAGGCTCAGATGTGAAGTTTCTAAGAATCACGGTGTCCGAGTAATAGCCCATGAAAGATTATAGCCATTTTGCACTTTGGACTCATAAGGGATTATGTCGGTTGAATGTAGCTTAGAGTGATTCAGCATGTTTGGGTGAAAAAGAGGACCATGCCTAGCATAAAATACCCATCTGAATGTATTGGAATAGTTTGTTTGGTCACCCAAGTTGCAGAATGAAAGTTGCACCACTTTGTAACTTTACCCTACAAGTTTGCATTTGACAACTTTTTCCCCAAGTGAGAAGTCACCACCACCGAAAAACGCCTCTAAGATAGAAAAAATTGAGAGATTTTATTGTAGAGGGGTCCAAAATTATTTCATAGGCTTAGAAAAGAAGTTTCTAAGCCTCACGGTGTCTGAGTAACAACCTGTCAAAGATTGCAGTCATTTTGCACTTTGGACTCATAAGGTATTTTGTCGATTGAACGTAACTCAGAGCTATTCAGCGTGTTTGGGTGTGAAAGAGGACTATGCCTAGTGTAAATATACCAATATAGATGCATTGGATAATTTTTTTTGTTCACTCGAGTTGCAGAATAAAAGTTGCACCACTTTGTAACTTTACACTACTTGCATTTGACAACTTTTTTTCTAAGTGAAAAGTTGCCACCACAGGATAACACCTCTGAAATAGAAATAAATGAGATATTTTATCATAGAGGGTTCCAACATGATCCCATAGGCTCATACAAAAAAAAATTAAGCCTCACGGTGTTTGAGTAACAACCCGTCAAAGATTGCAGCCATTTTTCACGTTGGACTCATAAGGGATTTTGTCGATTGAACGTAGCTCAGAGTGATTTAGCATGTTTGGGTGAAAAATAGGACCATTCCTAGCGTAAATGTAACCATGTAAATGTGTTTTAATATTTTTTTTGGTCACTCAAGTTGCAAAATGAAGGTTGCACCACTTTGCAAATTTACACTACTTCCATTTGACAACTTTTTCCCCAAGTGAAAAATTTTCACCACGGGAAAAAGCCTCCAAGAGAAAAAACTAAGAGAGGCTATTATAGAGGGGTCCAACACAATCCCATAGGCTTAGACGAGAATTTTCTAACTCTCTTGGTGTCCAAGTAACAACCTATCAAAGATTGCAGCCATTTTGCACTTTGGACTCATAAGGGATTATGTCGGTTGAATGTAGCTTAGAGCGATTCAACATGTTTGGGTGAAAAAGAGGACCATGCCTAGCATAAACGTACCAACCCAAATGCATTGAAATATTTTTTTTGGGTACTCGAGTTGCAAAACAAAATTTGAACCACTGTGCAACTTTACACTACTTGCATTTAACAAAAAATTTCTCAAGTGAAAAGTCATCACCACAGGAAATCGCCTCCAAAATAGAAAAAAATCAAGAGAGATTATTATAGAGGGGTCCAACATGATCCCATAGGCTCGTATGAGAATTTTCTAAGCCTCATAGTGTGTAAGTAATAGCCTGGTGAAGATTATAGCCATTTTACACTTTGGACTCATAAGGGATTATGTCAATTGAACGTCATAGCGATTCAACGTGTTTGGGTGTGAAAGAGGACCATATCTAGTATTTACGTACCCACCGAGACACATTAGAATAGTTCATTTGGTCATTCGAATTGTAGAATGAAAGTTGCACCACTTTGCAAGTTTACACTACTTGCATTTGACAACTCTTTCCCCAAGTGAAAATTGGCCACCACGAGAAAAAACCTCTGAGATAGCAAAAACTAAGAGAGGTTATTGTAGAGGGCTCCAACATGATCCCATAGTCTTAGATAAAAAATTTATAAGCTTGGCGGTGTCTGAGAAACAGCTTGTCAAAGATTGCATCCATTTTGCACTTTAGACTCATAAGGGATTATGTCGGTTAAACATAGCTCAGAGTGATTCATTGTGTTTGGTTGTAAAAGAGGACCATTCCTAATGTAAACTTACCCACCTAGATGCGTTGAAACAGTTTGTTTTGTCACATGAGTTGCAGAATGAAAGTTGCACCACTTTGCACTACTTGCATTTGACAACTTTTTCCGAAAGTTCAAATTCGCCTCCAAGATAATGAAAACTGAGAAAGGTTATTGTAGATGAGTCCAACACAATCCCATATATTTAGACAAGAATTTTCTAAAGCTAACAATATTCAAGTAATAGCATGTCGAAGATTGCAGTCATTTTGAACTTTTGACTCATAAGGGATTCTACCCGTTGAACGCAGCTCAGAGCGATTCAGTGTGTTCAGGTGCAAAAGAGGACCATGCCTAGCATAAATGTACCCACCCTAACATGGGCATTTGCAGGATCATGATGGGCCAAAAAGTGGCAATATGTAAGTCATATGATGGCCCAAGTGGTTGAGGACATTTTTTTTACCCAAAACTAATGAAATGAAAAGGGTTTTTAAAGGAGATTCTCAACTTTCCACCAATATAAATTATACTTTACTTTGGATTTAATAAATAATTATTATTCATTTTTTTTGAATTATGACTAAAGTCCTAATTGATAGGCTGATTGAAAAACATCTATAGCTTTCAAATGATATCTCATTTTTTGAATCCAAAACATGCATCACATTCTATGTTTTACATACTATAGGATTAAAAAAAAGAAAATTGAATTTCATGAAGTTTTGACCAAGTTAAGGTGGTCAGACATACGAGTTTTTATATTTTTCAAAATTTGTACTAAAAAAATCATAATTAATTATTTACTTGGAAAAAAATTACAAAAAAAGTATGCATCACGTAGGGACATGAGTCCCCTACTTATATATAAAATCATATAAAAAAATATTATCATTTATTTGTGGTTAGGGTGGTTAGACAAACACCTACTTCTTATTTTTCCTTGAAATTCAAGTACTACTACATTGAAATTTCAAATTTTCACCAAATAGATTTATTTATTTTTTAAATAAACCTAGTAGTTTAGAAACTACATTCAATTTGCTACAAATTCTATTGTTACATATTTTTGAAATAATATAGATAACTTATTCAAACTTTTACGTCAAGTTGCCTAACTCTGATTTTTTGAATTTTTATTGCCACTTAAGGGCCTATTTTTTCCATGATGATCCTGCACATACCCACACATTGGAATAGTTCATTTTGTCACTTTATTTATAAAATAAAATTTGCACCACTTTTCAACTTTACACTACTTGCATTTGACAATTTTTTCTCCAACTAAGAAGTCGTCACCATGACAAAAAAACCTCTAAGATATTGAAAATAGAGATATTTTATTGTAGAGAGGCCCAACAAAATCTCATAGGCTCAAATGAGAAGTTTCTAAGCCTCATGGTGTTTGAGTAACAACTCGTCGAAGATTGTAGCCATTTTGCACTTTGGACTTATAAGGGATTTTGTCGGTTGAATGTATCTTGGAGTGATTTGGTGTGTTTGGGTGTGAAAGAGGACCATTACTAGTGTAAACATACCCACCAAGATGCATTGGAATAGTTTGTTTGGTCACTCAAGTTGCAGAAAAAAAGTTGTACCACTTTACAACTTTACACCTCTTACATTTGATGACTTTTTTTCCAAGTGAAAAGTCACCACCATGGGAAAAATGCCAAGCTGAAATAGAAAAAACTGAGAGAGGTTATTTTAGAGGGGTCCAACATGATCCCATAGGCTCAAATGAGAAGTTTTTAAGAATCATGGTATCCAAGTAACAAACCGTCAAAGATTGCAGCTATTTTTCACTTTGGAGTCTTAAGGGATTTTGAATCTTGATGGTTGAACGTAGCTCGAAGCGATTCAAAATGACTCGGCATAGCTCAGAGCGATTTAGCATAGCTTAGAGAAATTTGGTACTTTTAGTGACTACCACTTTTTCATCACTTAAGTTTGTTTTTTCAACTTCACTTTAACAAACACATTTCAGTGGAGAGCAATCAAAGGCAATAAATAGACAACCACCATAAGTTAACTTTTCCATCACTTATTTTTTGTTGTTTGAAGTTTTTTGTTTCAAATTCACTTTTAATGACAATAAATAGACAACCACCATAAACTATGTAAAGGATCATCAAAATATACACAAAGGAAAATGCAATACTTAGAGAAAAACCATAAATTATTTAACTCAAAGGTCTTTTTCTTTATGAAAAAACCATTGAGAAGGTGTTTTAATTATTTAATGGGGCTTATTTTCATGATATTCATGTGCCAAGTGAAAAGGGATTAAGTTTCATCTTTGATTTATGATTTTGGATTGGTAATAGTGCATCATTTATGCATTGTGTCAATAAACCATAATGTTGATTTGTGTCTTGGAATGTTGTATCATGGAATTCTGAGTCCAAAAAGGGTTGAGAATCATCGTGATATGTTTTTAATAACCCAAGACAACCCAAGGTATGTGCTCATGCTATTCCATTCTTTGTTTTTTCTATTGGCCATGTGACTATGTTACCAAAGTTTACAAAAGCATCAAATGTCAAGTGACTGTTTGGAGAGATTGGTTGGTTGAAGAATGTTTGAGAGTTGTCAAAGGTGTTGGAGGGAATTGAAACATTGCTTCCCCCACTGTTCATGTTGTTCTACCCTTGTTGGTGTGTTTTTCCTTCCTTGGATGCCCACTAGGCTAGGTTGTCAATGATGGCAAGGTGTATTAAGATGTCTTGTGCATTTCTTTTCAATGAATCCCTTGAAGGGTGAATGAGACTATGTAAAGTGATGAATCATGATGACAGTGACTCTAAAACTCATCCAAGATTAGAGAAGATTTTGGAAATCCAAACATAGAAAACTTGAGAGTAGATAAGCTTGGCAATGATGGATTCCCTTTTATTGGTTTAGACTTATATATAGTGGGGACATATTAACTGGAAAGGTGAGTTCATAGACTTGTGATGCAAACTTTAGCCTTGAGTTGAAGCATACTGAATTAGGAAGGGTTGATCAAGTTTTAATGTCAAATAATGATGACGAAAGGAGTTCTAGGGTTTATAGAAGAGCAAGAAAATATGCCTTTGTATAATAGAAGGCATGGTTTTAGATTTTGTCATAATCCACTTGCTTTTCCTTCAAGACAACATAAAATGTAAACCATAAACCATTAAAACTAACTTTAAATCTAATATACACATTTAATTGAGGCATATATTAAGGAATATACACATTTGCATGTTTTCATTTTTTATAATTTTTATATATCAAAAAATACATTAAGTCAATAATAAATATTACAATAGTGATGGAAGAGCATCTTAAAAATCCTCCCATTTCTCAATACTTATAGCAATACATCCAGGGAAATAATCCTCTCATTTGCAACCCAGATCATGAAATATATTGTACAAGAAGAAACAAAGGAGTTGTTGCCTAGTTTGTTTTCTCCAATCCACCTCAAGTGGCCCAATTATTTTCATTTCAAAATTATTCAAAACATGTACATCCCTTGGTCCCTTGGAAACACATGGGTAGTAGACTCTCTGTGGTTATGTACTCTCACTAAAATTTGGTCCACAAAAAAACCTATAAAAAACTATCAATTTCAGACATGGACTCACATAAAAATCATTGAAAGATCAATAACTGGATAATGTCAAACATACACCATCTGACCAGACCTATTATCACCTTCATGCATGCTATAAGTAGATCGATTGAAGGTACCACAATGGTGATGTGGCCCATCTTTTGCTACTTTCTCATCTCTCAATGATCCTACACATAAATTTCAAATACATATAAACATAAAACATGTAGCATATACAAATTCAAGAAATATATGAAATGGAAAAGAAAGAGAAGATTGAAAACCAAAAAATGCACCAGGAACTGATGTTCTTTTCTTAAGTTGATAATCTTTAATGAAGCCTTCCCATTTGTTCTCCTTCACCAGCCTTGCATATCTCTTCACTAAAGAAAACATATAATTAATAAGTCAGTTAAAAGTGTTGAAATTCACAAGACAACTAAGAGGGGAGGTGAATCAGTTGTATCTAAAAACATTCACCACAGATCTTAAACAATTCCACATTCACTTTAATTTGTTATTAATTATAAGCATGAAGTGTAGATAATAGAAATTAAAACACCAGAGACACTATATTTACATGGAAAAACCAATAAGGGAAAAACCATGGTGAGGATTAACTCACAATATAAGAGTAATTGCAAAACTAGATATAAAGAGGCTCACTGCCAAAGGGCTCACTACCCAAGATAGGACTCATTGTCCAAATAGGAAGCTTGCAGCCTATAGATAAAGAACCATATAAATAAGAATGTTACATAGAGAACATTATCTCAATGTAATAGAAGATCCACCACAACAACTAGTACACATCCGCAACCTTGATCAAAGAATTGCAGACACCATCTACTCACTACTTTTAGGAGTCTAACAAATTAAATTCCTCACTGACTCATTTAACTTTCACACAATATTTCACATCTATCTTGCTTCTCACACTTTCATCTTGCAATCCATAACATCTTGACTTGTATTTATACCATCTTCAATCTTAGAAACTTTCTCCAAGGTGAGCTACACACTCTTCATTTTACAAATTCAAATAAGGTTGACAACTCAACATTCCTGTGGTGGATGAGAATGAGAGTAGACCAAACCAATACTTAACCAGGACCCAAAATAACATGTCGAATCAATCACATGCTTCCTTAATTGATACTTATCCTTTACATGATGTGTAGACACTAGGTCGACTAAACCTAATGAAAATACCAATGAAATTTGAATTACATGCATTTGCAACAAGAAAATAACATGAAGACCACTTAACATGCTTCACCATACACTAGAACATATCTTAGATGCCTTATTCTAGATCCGTAAGATCTAAAAAAAACCAGTGGAGGACTGCAGAGAAGATACATTTCTCTTAGTCCAAAAACAAACAACTCTGCCAGACCAGTTCACATATTAGTGAACACAACTTTCACTCTTCATCAAACCAAAAGCTATAATCCATGATATATCACCTAAGGATGCCCTTAAACAACACTATAGATCCCCACAAGAATGGGATCAACATAGAAGAAATTCAAAGAATATATCGAAGCACATTCTAAACACACACACAATTATATCTTCACTATTTATCAATTTTCTCAGAAGGACTTGGTAACTCATCATTTCAACACACCTAAAACACCATAAATATAGCTCCATGTACTCAAAAAATCTATTTATTATCTCAATTATACATGCACCACCTCCAATCACTTGTTTCATTTCACTACAACAACCTGTACTGTGTTGACATCAATGACAAAACCACCATACTCATTCATGCTTGCAACAATCTCCCTCTATGTCATTAATGGCAATGCATGCTATGAAAAACCATCAAAGACAACATACACACTTTCCCCTTTTTTTCATATTAGATAGCCTACACAACATTCCTCTTTTTTTAGATTAGTTAGCCTATACAAAACTCCTCCTACCAAGATTCTCTCTCCCCCTTTCAACTTTTTCAGATATAGATGGACTTTTTCACATGACTCTCTCTCTTGCTTTGACATCAATGGGATTTTTTTTAAACATAATTCTTCAACCATATAAAATTATGATCAGTCTCCCTTATGAGTGCACCCAAGACAACACACATATCATACTACAACAATGATACTTCCTACTCCCCCTGAGGAGTAGACCCCAATCATCAGTCCAAAAAAATGATGAATCTGTAGATCCAATGGACTAATGCACCTCTATGTGCAACTAGTTCAAAGAAGGAGGGGTAGTAACCCCCAACTTCTCCCTAAGATTCTCAAATGTATCCCTAGGAAGAGCCTTAGTAAATATATTTTAAATCTGATCCTTTGTAGGAACATATTCAATCCTAACTTCATTCTCCAATACCTTCTCTCTTAATAAATGATATCTAATAGATATATTCTTTGTCCTTGAATACATTACCAATTTATTTGAAATTTTTATTGCACTTGTATTATCACAAAAGATAGGGATAGGCTCATCACACATCACTTATATATCCTTTAATGTTTTCTTCATACATAGTACCTGTGTGCAACAAGATTTTGTAATGTACTCAACCTTAGCAATGGATAAAGAGATTGGATCTTGTTTCATGCTTAGCCATGAAACCAACCTGCATCCAAGAAATAATGCATCACCACTTGTACTCTTCTAGTCATCTACACAACTAGCCCAATCTGCATCAGTGTAAGCACTTAAAGTAAAGTTAGTATCCTTAGGATACCAAAAACCATAATCTGGAGTCCCTTTTAGTATCCTTAGGATATCCTTTTCACAATTGTAACATGTGTTTCTTTTGGTTCTTCTTGAAATCTAGCAACCAAACATACTGCATGCATGATATCCGATCTAGTAGTAGTAAGATATGGCAGTCCACCAATCATAGATCTATACTTGCTCTGATCAACTTTAGGAGATTCATCATCCTTGCTTAGTTTTCATCTAGTCACCATAGGGGTACTGACCAGTTTCAAGTCATCCATTCCAAACTTCTTCAATAATTCTTTAACATACTTTGATTTTGAAATGAATATTCCCTTATCAGTTTGATTCACTTGAAGTCCGAGGAATAAATTCAACTCACTAATCATAGACATTTCAAACTCTTTTTGCATATCCTCTGCAAATTTCTTGCACATACCCTCATTTCCTCCAAAGATAATATCATCAAAATATACTACTACTATCAATATTTTGTTTCCTTCAATCTTGAAATAAATATTACTGTTTATGGAGCCTTTGTTGAACCTTTGTTGAATCAACAACCTATCTAACCTTGCATACCATGCTCTAAGAGCCTGTTTAAGTCCATATAGTGACTTTTTCAACTTATAGACCATGTCTAGTTGATCTGATAACTGAAATCCCTCTGGTTGTTCCATGTAGACCTCTTCTTCCAATTCTTCATTTAGGAATGTGGACTTAACATCCATCTGGTATACCTTAAAATATTTGTGAGCATAGAATGCCAAAAACATTCAAATGACCTCCATTCCTGTCATCGAGGAAAATGTCTCCTCAAAGTCTATTCCTTCAACCTATGAATAACCTTTACACACAATCCTTTCTTTGTTTCTTACTACTTCACCATTCTCATTTAGCTTATTCCTTAATACACATTTTGTACCAATTATATTCTTGTTTACAAGTCTAGGAACCAATTCCCATGTCTAATTTTTCTCTATCTATTGTAATTCATCTTTCATGGCTCTAACCTAATTTTTATCTTTGCATGCTTCACACACTGTTTTAGGTTCTATCTTGGAAATTAGGCACAAATTTACCTTAGCTGGTACCACTTTTCTTCTTGTTGTTACATATTTTCCTTTGTCTCCAATTATCTGTTCTTCCAGATGATTTTTCTATACATATTTTGGAGTCTTAGGAGCAGGTTCAGAAGCCTCTTCTTCATTTTTTAATTTTATTCTTTATCATTCTCTTTCTCTTGTCCACAAATAGATTCATCTAGTTCATCTTCACTTATTTCAACTGAATTGTGCATATTTTCATTAAATTTCACATTTGCACTCTCGAGAATCTTTCTTAAGATTTTATTGTAGAATCTATATGCTTTTCTTTTGGTTGCATATCCAAGAAAATAACTTCATCACATCTTGCATCAAACTTTCCTATATGCTCATCATATCTTTTGATATAACATTTGATTCCAAACACCTTAAAGTATTTAATAGTAGGAATTTTTCCATACCATACTTCATAAGGAGTCTTTGTGTTGTTTCCTTTGATCTAAACTCTATTAAAAATATAGATAGTAGTGTGAATTTCTTCTCTCCAGCATACCTCAGGAACATTTTCCTCACTCATCATAGTCCTTTCAACTTCTTGAACTATTTGGTTCTTCCTTTCAACAACTCAATTTTGTTGATGAGTTCTAGGAGCATAAAGATGCCTCTTTATACCATTCTCTTCACAAAACATATTAAACTCATTGGAGGTGAATTCTCCACCTCTGTCAAACCTTAAAAAAATTATTTTTATATTCACTTCATTCTCTACCATAGCCTTGAATACCTTGAATCTATCTAGAGCTTGAGCTTTCACCTTGAGAAAAGTAACCCATGTTATTCTAGAATAATCATCAACGAAAAGCATGAAATACATGTCACCATTAAGTTTTCTTGTTCTTGTAGGACTAGAGAGATCTGCATGAATCAATTCCAATATTCTGATAGTTTATTGTTCTTTTCCTTTAAAGTTGCAACTTATTTATTTTCCTAGCTAACAACTTTTGCAAATAGCATAAGTAGGCTTTATGATTTTCGAAAAATCCTGACAGCTTCTCTTCAACTAATCCTGATCAAGTTCTCAAATTTTACATGTCCCATCCTTCGGTACAATCACCAAATTTCATTAACTTGAGATACAAAACATTGACCATCACAATTAAGCTGATAAATGTTTCCATGTGTTCTTCCTACAGCTACCACAATTCTAGACCCTTTTTTGATATCACAAGTACTATCCTAAAACACAAGCTTAAACCATTTGCTACACATTTGTCCAACACTCAAGATATTATGTATTAAGCCGTTAACATAATAGACACCATCAGTATTATGTTTTCCATCAAAGCTAATTGTTCCTTTTCCAATAATCTTTGCACCAAAATCATCTCCAAACATGACTAATCCTCCATCATAATTTTCAAGTTTAGTAAACTTAATTTTTTCTCTAGTCATATGATTTGAGTAGCCACTTTAAATTACCCAATATTCTTTGTCTTGTCTAGCATTAAAGGAAGAAACCAAAGTACCTTCCATCTCTTCCTTCTTGTTTTCCAAACCACATTCCCTTGTACTTTTTTCAAGGTTAGTAGATACTGATTTATTCTCTAAGGCTAGAAACATGCATTCATCTTTATCACCCTCAATATCAAATTCATCATCATAAATTCCAACATCTTCTCTAACATAATACAATTTCTTAAACTTTTTGTCTTTATTGTCTTTGCTCTTCTTGTGTATGGCTCTATTTGGAAATATTGAAGCATAGTGACCAATATTTCCACAACTAAATTTTTTAAAAGGTAACATACCTTTGTACTTACCAATACCTTCCTTCAATTTCCTTGTAAAATTTTCTTCCAACTCCTCTAGACCTTCACTATTGGGATCATCTTCTGACTTTGTAGCTTTGAAGGCAGTTTTTGTTTTCTCCTTTTCTTTTCCAAACTTCCTCATTTCAAATGTGGTCAAGGTGCCAAATAACTATTCTTTAGTGATTTCTTTGGATCATAAACTTCCTCAAAGGTTGAGACCTTGTCATTGTAGCTCTATGGTAGGGTCATCAGAATCTTCTCCATTACATCTTCATCTATCAAAGTACCACCTTGATTTTTGACTTCATTTACTACAATGTCAACCCTCTGAAAGTAGCTTACAATGTCCTCACCTTCTTCCATTTTCAAGTTCTCATATTTGTGCTTTGCTATTAACTTCTTTGATAATTTGAATCTATCATTTCCTTCATAGATATCTTTCAACTTTTCCCATACTTCATAAGGAGTTCCTAATGAAATAAATTTTATCAGCCCAATATTAGATAAAGCACTATAGATTGCTTACCTTTCTTTTTCATTTTCTTCATAGACATAAATCTCCTTTGCAGAAGAAGGACCACTTGTTGGCTCAACATATTTTGTCTCAATAGCTTTCCAAGTCTTGTAGCCAAGAGAGATCGAGTAACCTCTCATATGCACTTTCCAAAAACTGTAGTTAGATCCATCAAACACAAGGATTTCCAATTTGTGCACCATCAGATCTACCTCAAGTGGTTAATCTCTTCTCCAAGGAATCAAAGATTTGATACCAGTTTTTGAAATGCACAAGACAACTGAGATGGGGGTGAATCAATTGTATCAAAACACATTCACCATAGATCTTAAACAATTCCACATTCACTTTAATATGTTATTAAGTATAAGCTTGAAGTGAAGATAATAGAAAAAAACACTAGAGACACTAGATTTACATGGAAAACCCAATAAGGGAAAAACCACGGTGATGATTAACTCACGATATAAGAGTAATTCCAAAATTGGATACAAAGAGGCTCACTACCTAAGATAGGACTCACTGTCCAAATAGGAGTCTCACTGCCAATAGATAAAGAACCATGTAAAGAAAAATGTTACATAGAGAACATTATCTTAATGTAATAGAAGATCCACCACAACAACTTGTTTGCAACCTTGATCAAAGAATTGCGGACACCATCTACTCATTGATTTTAGGAGTCTAACACATTGAAGTCCTTGTTGCCTCAATTCACTTTCACACAATCTTTTGCATCTTTCTTGCTTCTCACAATTGTGGCTTGCAATCCATAACATCTTGACTTGTATTTATACCATCTTCAATCTTAGAAAATTTCTCCAAGGTTGGATACACACTCTTCAATTGAAAAATTCAAATTAGGTCGGCAACTCAATATTCCCGTGGTGGATGAGAATGAGATCAAATTAACTCAATTTTTAACTATGACCCAAAATAACAGCTTTGATCAATCACATGCTTCCTTAATTGATACTTATCCTTCACATGATGTGTGAACACTAGGTCAGCGAAACCTAATGAAAACATCAATTAACTTTGAAGTACACACATCTACAACAAGAAGATAACATGCGGGCCACATAACATGATTCACCATACACTAGAACATATATTAGATGCCTTCTTCAAGATTTGAAAGATCTGAAATAAACCAGCGGAGGACTACAAAGTAGATACATTTCTCTCAATCCACAGACAAACTCTGCCAGACCAGCTCACATACTGATGAACACAATTTTCACTCTTCATCAAACCAGAAGCTATAATCCAAGATATTTCACCAAAGGATGCCCTTAAACAACACTAAAGATCCCCACAAGCATAGGATCAACACAGAAGAAATGCAGAGCACATACTAGAGAAAATTCTAAACACACACACACTTTTCTCTTCACTATTAATCAATTTTCTCAGAAGCACTTGGTAACTCATCATGTCAGCACGTCTACAACACCATAAAGATAGATCCATGTAATCAAAAAATATCTACATTATCTCAACTATTCATGCACCACCTGCAATCACTTGTTTCCTTTCACTGCAACAACCTATATTGTATTGACATCAATGACAACATTAATGACAACACCACCATACTCATTCATACTTGCAAGAAAAAGACAATCACAAATGCATCAATGAAATTCCTAAATGCATTTGACATCAAACACAAATAGAGAATACCAACCTAAAGGTGGTCAGTAGAGAGTAGCATATAATTATCATTTTGTAAATTAACAATAATGCAATTTTGCAAACCCTTCTACAATCAAACTTAAACGCTTGAAAGAAAGTAATGATCAATAACATGAATTTACAAATTTAATGTGCATACTTACAAATCAATCCAGGGAACCATTTGGGTCTGCTCTACTCTTTATTGTGTCAAGTATTGCCTCGTGGTTAGAATCACACACTTTCCACAAGTTCTTGTTCGTAGGTCTGCCCTTATATTTGATCAAATGAATGTCGGTTATGATGACAAGTTTCGATTAGTGAAGAATCTTCCAATGCGTGTTGAAGTACTCAAACAACCAAATTCCAACATTCTTAACTGGGTACCTTCTAATCCATGTTCCAGTAACAACCATCGAACCTGTAGGATATTCTATGTTTTCTCCATCTATAACCGAGGCCTCCAATTTCTTTTTATCCTCGATACAATGACATAGGTAATAATTTATACCCTCTTCATTGTCTTCATTTGCAATCACTGCATAAACATTCCTTGTATTTATATGTTCATCTTGTTAGATTTATTTAATGAACATCAAAATAAAACCTAAAAATAAGATATATTACTTAGTTCTAGTAGATCTGATACATGATCAAATTCAATGGATGATTGTATCTCCATGATTTGTAGAGTCGTCAGGAGATGACAAGTGTCAAGTTGGGTTAGACTTCTTATAGACCAGTTTTCAACCCACTATGTTGACTCACAATCATTCCATGCTTGAAGTGTACATGTATAACAAAATCATGCCATCTTCCGCATATGGATAGTCTATGTACCTACATTTGAGCTTCTAGAAGAGTGTAGCTCACTCAATCTTCTAGTGTACAATAATCCTCATATTCTTCAATGTTAGTATCATCTACTAAATGAAAATATATATGAACTAAAGAATTACCTTCACTACCTAGACCCATTGCACGATTTCACCACTCAACAATTGATCCTGCATCTGTCAACTTTACATTGTTTTTGCAATTTAAATCTTCTCATGTTAAGGCTCTTTTGATACATGCACCTGATCCATCATGCTCCCCCTTTCCATGTCTAGCCCCTGAGAAGTTCTACAGATGGGGAACACCACTAATCCTATGCATCCTGATCAACTAGTAAAACATTTTGGAGCTCTTGAATTTTGATGTACAGTTATTGGACCATATGATATGCTAATTGAATGATATTCCCCTACTAGCCAAATCAGGATATAACATCTGAAAGAAACCCTGCACAAATTCTATAGAATGTGTGTGATCATCACTAATGTAAAAGTGATACTCCATCAATACTTTCATGTTATCCTTTATGCTATCATTTGCATGAATGAATGCTATATGCAAAAATATAGCAACCTACATGGAGTTATAGTACTTTGATTTTACCTCATTCTATGGTTGTAGTGTGTAGTTCTCTACAAATTCGACAACTGAAATGATGCTATGAAGTGGAAATGTGTCCTTGCATAACTTGAACTATGAGTGCAACCATTGGCCTCTATGTGTATTACTTGCATACTCATAGACCACCTGATCACAGAAAATTCCCATAAACTAATACACTAGAATCTTACCACTGACCAATTCACACTTCTTTTCTTCTTTTCCATCTTTTAGACTGTAGGCCACTATCTTGTATTTTCCAAATTCCACAATTTTATCTCCAATTGTGTGTGTACTAGCCATGTGTTGGAAAATTGGAAAATGTTGCATGCCACCACAATGATCACATGTGCCATCGAAAAATGACTTCTTGTAAAAAAATTGATCATCCACTCTCACATAAAATAGAATATAAGAATTCCCTTGAAGATTTAGGTGTAGGCCTTATGTTACATTCCTGCAAAAGATTGTTAGTATGCATATATACACATAGACGTTGATAAAAATCATAATGGTTAGAAAAATCAATATGTACTCTACAAAATCAGAAAAAAATTGGGTTTGAGTGGTATTCAAATAATTCTTTGGATGTGGCTCATAGATCTAACTACCAATTATCCTTCTTACAACATCTCTTTGATTAGGAGAGGTCCTTTTTTTATCCTTCCAATAATCTACTATTATAGATCTCAAGGCTTGAGCAATTATTTTATCTTTTCATGGCACTCTACTCGAGAATTCCCATAACTCATTGCTATTTGGATCCTCCACTCTTTCATGCCTTCCTTTGGCTCTCATTAGAGATGATCTACTTATTTTCAAAGACTTACTTGTCTTTGTAAGGTTCACCTTGTTCCTTGTTTCACTGATTAATAGTGTTGTTTTCATCACACATTGTGTGGCACAACTATCCTTCATGTGTGAGGTAGAACCCACACTCTCATATGCACTCATCAAGTTATTGACAATAAAAATTTCACCTGAGTCATTCAAAACTCTTAGCCCAAGAGCCTTCATGGTGAGCTTGAATTTGCGTTGCCTCATCATTTCAACAAATATTTGGCATCTTCTCACTTAGCTTCTCAAAAAATAAACTCCATATCCTTTATGCATATCTTTGACATGTATTAATTTTATTAGGCATCCATTTCAAAATATTGGAATCAATATCAATAAAAAATTTAGGTTCTCTATGAAAAACTATAGGAGGAGTTCTCAAATGTAAATTTATGTCAACATTAGGAATGTCAATAACATCAAGGATAGATCATGTACCTTCAATCAGAGGTGCAATTGATGACATACCTTGAGATTTACATGTAAATGATGTTGTACCTCCAGCTTGAGATATTGTTTGTGGAGTGCCTTTAAATAGAGATTTGTTTGTTGATGTACTTTCAAAACCCAATATTGTTGATGGTGTGTCTTCAACTGTAGATGTGATTTCCGATGTACTTGGAAAATCACATGTTGTTGTTGGTGTTTCTTCAACTGGAGATGTGCATTGAGCTTCACCTATGGTTGATGATGTGCCCCCAACTTCGGGATCCATTTGTTTCCTTCCATGAATTTTATTCATTTGTGCCCTTTGTGCTGCCAATTGGACATCTCTCTTAGTTTGCACGAGAATTTCTTGATGTATGGGCTACAATTCCTTTGCTTCATGAGCTTTAATTTTTTATTCTCTTCTCCTTGAATTTTTAACTTCACTTTCTTCTGGTGTTAGAGGCTTTGGTTTTTTCCTCGACATGACGTTGAATGCTACAAGTTCACAAACACACATAGAACAAAAGTAAGTAATGCATTTTATGAAACATATTGATATCACTGATTACATTGCATTTTATCAAACATGTCTATGCTACAACATTTTTCATATATATCTACCTTAGCCTTTTTCATACATTTCTACCAAAGAATTTTATAAAAGAAGGCGATGAGTTGTTTGGAAAAATGCCTCCAAGAAATGTGGTCTCATGGTGATGGACATCAACATGAGACCACATTCCTTTGAGGCATTCTTTCAAACATCTCATTGCCTTATTCTATGCTACCACATTTTTTGAACATGTCTACCAATTCATCTTATCAAACATGTCTATGCTACAATATTTTTTCATACATGTATACCTCCATACCAAAAGAAAAGTAAGTAATGCATTTTTTCAAACATATCCATATAGTTGATTACATTTCATTTTATGAAACACACCAAGCATTTTATGAAACATATTCATATCGCTGATTACATTGCATTGCATATCTTTAAAAATCAAAGAATTACTTTACATTGCATATCTTATCAAATCAAAAATTGATGTCCCAAACCTAGGGTTTATTGTTGAGAAATGGTGCCTCAAACATATTGATGTGCTAGCCTCTACATTGTTGAACAGATAGTTGAATATCACCGGGAGAAATTCACTAGTCTAATCAAAATCTCGGTGGAGGGTGTTGCATTGGAAGTAGGGATAACTCTCTTATCAGCAAGACAAGCTGGTGTCACAGGGATTTGTCCTAAAGTCTCCCCAATGCCATGATAAGTTTTCTAAACAATGTCAGTGAGAGATAGTTGCATCAATGTGAGGTTTCTGAATGTCTCTTAGACATTTCAATGAAAGAGTGTCAACGAGACATGGCGTGATCGATAGGACTTCAAAAGATCTTTCCTCGACATTCTAGTAGAAGGTTGCAAGGACTTTATTGGAGTGACTTAACATTGTCACTAGGATGTTGGATCATGTCTCTTTGACATGCAGGTTGATTCTGGTGCAACATTGTTAGTGTGACCTTGTGTGATCACCAAGACATTGTGAGATGTCTCTTAGACATGTTGGTAGAAGTCTTGAATGTCCTTGTCGATGAGACTTAGGCTATTCGGCATGACGTTGGGAAGTGTCTCTTCAACAAGTCGATAAGCCAAAAGACATGGTGGGTTATGTTGGCGTATGTTGAACACATGGTGATATTACCTTCATCGAAGTGACAAGCTTGTTTCGATGGGAGATGTTGTGATATCTCATCGAAATGTTGATAAATTGCTTACTTCACATCATTGTTGTGAAGCAGATGGACCGATTGTTTTTTTAGAGTGAAAAAGGGGAGTCAGAGGGACATGGATTGAAGTCTCTTTGATGTTCCAATATGACTTCAAAGGTGGGAAGGTGGTGATGCTTAAGCTACTCATGGTTGTTCATTTTTTGTGATAGTTTCTTGGAATGATTAAGAGCATAATGTGAATTCCATTGTGTGGTTGTTGCAAGAGAGAAGATGATTTGAATCAATCAAAGGAAAAATAATGAAGATCAAGATCAATACCTCATTGTAAATATGCATTGTATATTGTGTGAGAGTATTGTAACAGTGTGAGGATTGTAAATGATTGAGAGGTTGATCAGAGTTTGATCGATGAGAGTTTGTATTCAGTGGTTATGTTGTAAAATGATCTCCAAATAGAACAAGATGAATTCCTTTTAAAGTATTAGAGCCTAAATTGTATCTATACCTGTATACTATTGTTGTTGAATAATACAATGGTGATCTAGGCTTTTGGAGTGTGGGGTTTTTTACCTGTAAGATTTTTCCCTGTGTAAAATTTGTGTGTTTCTATTGTTCATTTTCTTCTTTCTTTTTCTGAATCTATTAATGGTGTTATTGGAACTAGTTTAATTAGCATTAACTTTTCTCTAAGGGTCAATGGGGAAATTGAACTATGTTTGGTTATGCTTTGTGGCATAGTAGTTTGTGTCTTTGAGGTAATCTTATAAAATTAAAAGCTACCAAAGGCACTACTGATCTTTGATGTTCTTCTGAGATGACCAAAATTTCCCAACAAGTGGTATCAAATCCTTCTTCTGGGATTTGTTTCTTCCTAGTGTGTTTTCGGTTTTGGGTATTCCTTTTGTGAAGATTTCTTAGTGTGGTAGGCTTGAGGAAATCTAAAGGAATCAACTGATGAATTAATACTTTGGTGAGTAGAAATTGTTTCTCTTTTGTCTAAGTTTCATAGAAAACACACAGCATGGAGGAATGTGAATAAGGAGAAACTAGAACTGGTCATACTAGAATGTTTTGATTTGAGATTCCTCATTGGCAACAATATAATCCTGATGCAAGGGGTGTAAGTTTATGCTTGTGGTTGTGTTGCAGCAAAGTTATTCATACTAGGCATTTGTGTGAGAGGCTCCTCGATGATATGGAGAATCTTGGGTTGTTATTCAGCCATGGATTTTTTGTGCTTGTGTTGGGTGCTTTGTCTTGGTATTGAAGGTGTTGTTTCCTATTACCCCGATTGCATGAAGGCTATGGAGTTGATCGTTAGATGATCAAGAAAATTTTGAAATAGTCTCTCTCTCTCCGATGCATTTGCATGATGGTGGTTATGGAGCTGGCCTAAAATGGGCCTAGATTTCCTATACTACTTGTTCCTTTTAAGGATGTCTTGTACCTGCATGGTTCAGACTCGTAACTTTGGGTCTGAGAGTTTTTTATAGGTTTTCTTAAAAAAATATATGGTGATGCTAATTCATTTTTAATCCTTTTTCTAGTTTAACCATTATGGTGTTTCTTGTTACATATAATTGGTCTTCCAGATGTGAAGTGGGTGTGAATGTGCATGAGTGTTGTCTGCTTGGTTTGGACGCCTTGGTGTTGCTTGGCATTGTTGTCAGATGGACATTTTTTTATTGGACTTGGAGGTTTCTTTAGATCAAAAAATGTTTGGTCATGATGCATGGAAAGCTCAAGTGTCATGGCTCAATGGGAGCTCTAGTAGTGACTGTGGATTCATCACTTGGTGGTGAATGATCTTCTTTACTATGGAGATGTTACTAGGAGGTACTCTTAGATCTTGTTATTGTAGAAGAGTTATTTTGCATTCGTATGCACTATTTGAGGATGTGGAACATCTTGGAACCATGGAGGACATTTGGATCCTTTAGCTAAGGTGTTGGTGGTGCTTGACATGTGATGTTGGTTTAGATTTGTTTCATGCCATTTTATACTCTTGCTTGTGCATTAAAATTTTGGCATGAGGCATTGCTCTTGAGACCATGGTAAGGTCACTTAAAGCATGGTATATCTTGAGGGGAATGGTAAGATCATGATGTCATGATAAGTTCTTGGTTCAAATGCTTGGAGCTTTGATAATGGTCTGGAGATCCTCTATGTTTTGGGTGCATAGTTCACATGCTTGAGAACTTCATGATAATGGAGTGATGCAAATTGTAGTTTAGTATGAGATGATTGTTTTAATGTGCTTATGGATACATGGAGAATAAGGTGAGGCTATAATTATTTTGAAATGAAAGAAGTGTTGTTGATGGTTACTTTTGATGAATATTTCAACAAAAATTCTGAGAAGCCTACACCTTGGTTGGACGTGATTTCAATAGAGATCAATGAGGAGATTTCTCTTGGAGAATTCATGATGACTTGGTTACCTTGGAGGAGCATTCTCATTCCCCACTCTTGGTCTACTTGGTAGTTAATTGCTTGAGAGGTATTTCCCATTATTTCTCTCAGGTGTTTTATACTTTCTTTCATGGACATGGATCTTGAATTACTATAAGATGATTTTGACGGATTCATTGTGAGAGATGGATAGTATGGTAATCCCCTTATGGAGTGTGATTACATTCATTGATGAGGCCAGTTAAGAGATGGCTTTATGGGTCAATTTCTTGAAATGGGAAATTAAATAGTTTCCATCTTTTGTGACAAGCTTATATCCATGTTGATTTAGTGATATATATGTGTGTTATGTTTGATCTTGGTGATTGAACGGTTGGATGTTGTTAAGTCTTTTTATTTTGTGGTTGTGAAGGAGATCATACTTGACATAGTTTGCATTTAGAGGTGTATGTAGGAGGATTTTCTATAGGTTCATGATGTGCAAAGGTGCTCTCTTTGGTCTTGATTGTCTTCCTGGATGTTTGGTTTCACATTACATTGGTTTGAGGTTTGGTCGGAGCTGTAGTGATCACTAGCTTGTGGTCATGTGTTTTCACTCATGTTCTTGGGTGATGACAAGGAGATTATTTATCTCTTTCCTATGTTGGGTGTGAAGAACTTGGGAGATCTAGTAGATTGGTGGTGAGAATTGTTCATATCATTATGTATTTTTCCTTGGTACTACATGGTTACACTTTCTATGTGTTGTGATTGGTAGAATTGTTAAGCCTTTGAACTTTCATATTTGGCATTACCCGTGTAGTGGCAGTTCCTGAATGTGTTTTGTCTTCTTCAACTGATTGGCACATGAAGCTTGTAGTTTGCTATTGTTGGGTTGATAATGTAGGTGACATGAGTTTGCTAATGTGGATAGCTTTGAGGTATGTCTAATTGGATGGTTTAGCACTTGTTGTGGGTGTTATTTTTAGTTGTGTGGGTTTATCAGTTGGATAGAAGTAGTCAGTGTCTTGGTTGTTCTTCTAGCTAATGTTATTTCTTGTTTTCTAGAGAATTTCTTCACAATTTTTTTCATGTTGCAGCTTTGAAGTTGATGTTGTGATGCTTTTGTATAGCTTGTGAGTGTAGTGGACTAGTGGCAGTGTGTTGAAGCCCTTGTTGTTAGTTGGTTCTATTATTGGTGTCTCAGATTAGACTCATGCTTATACACCATGGTGTGTTCTTTTCCTTTAGAGGATGGTTGGAACTATTTCCTAAGATGGTGGACATTATAGATGTTGTTGTAGGTGTCCTGGGTGATAGAGATATTTCATGCATTGATTGGTAGGTAGTATGTACTTCGACAAGTGGGAGAATGTTGATAAATGGTACCTCAAACGTACTAATTTTTTGGCATATAGATTATTGAATAGATAGTTGAATATCATCAAGATAGAGTCAGTAGTCTGATCAAAATTCTTATGGAGGGTGTTGCGTTGGCAGTAGGGAGAACTCTCTTATCGACAAGACAGGCTGGTGTTGAAGGGAGTTGTTCTAAATTCTCCCTGACACCACAATAAGCTAGCTAAACAATGTCATCAAGAGATGGTTGCATCGGTATGAGGTTTCCAAATTAATCTTAGAAATTCCAATGAAAGAATTTTGGTGAGACATGGTGTGATTGGCAGGACTTTAGAAGATGTATCCTTGACATTCTAGTAGAAGGCTTCAAGTACCTTGTTGGAGTGACTTAATGTTCTCACTAGGAAATTGGATCATGTCTCTTCAACATGCAGGTTGAGCCTAGTGGAACCTTGTCATTGTGATCTTATGTGATCACTGACACATTGTGAGATGTCTCTTAGACATGCCGGTAGAAGTCTTGATTGTCCTTATCCATGAGACTTAGGTTGTTCGGTGTGACTTTGGGAAGTGTCTCTTCAACAAACTGATAAGCCGAAAGACTTGGTGGGTCATATTGGTGTATGTTGAACACATGGTGATATTACCTTCATTGGAGTGACAACCTTGTTTTGGTGGGATATGTTGTTGTATCTCATTGAAAAGTTGATAAACTTCTCACTTCACATCGTTGTTGTGAAGCATATGGAGCAATTATTTTTTTGGAGTGACAAAGGGGTGTCGGTGGGACATGGCTTGAAGTCTCTTCGATGTTGTGATATAACTTTGATGGTGGGAAGGTGGTGATGATTAAGCTACCCATGGTTGTTTGTTTGTTGTGATAGGTTCTTGCAATGATTAAGAGAAAAATGTGAATTCCATTGTGTGGTTGTTGTGAGAGAGAAGATGATTTGAATCGATCGGAGGAAAAACAATAAAGATTAGGATCAATCTCTCATAAATCTGCACTATATACTATGTGAGAGTATTGTAATAGTGTGAGAATTTTAAATGATTGAAAGATTGATCAGAGCTCAATCGATGAGATTTTGTATTCAAGGGTTATGTTGTAAAATGATCTCCAAATAGAACAAGATGAAGTCTCTGTAAAGGCTTAGAGACTGAATTGTATTTGTAAATGTATATTGTTGTTTTTGACTAATACAATGGTGATCTATGCTTTTGGAATGTGGGGTTTTTTACCTGTAAGGGTTTTCCCCACGTAAAATCTTTGTGTTCCTATTGTTTGTTTTCTTCTTTCATGGTAGTTGGTTCTTTTGTTAAATCTATTAATGGTGTTGTTGGAACTGGTTTAATTAGCATTAAATTTTCTCTAAGGGTCAATGGGGAAATTGAACTATATTTGTTTCCACTTTGTGGCATATTATTTTGTGTGTATGAGGCAATTTGATGAAATTAAACGCTATTGAAGGCACTACTAATCTTGGATATTCTTTTGAGATCACCAAAATTTCCCAGCATTTATAGTGAGCTTGCAAAAAACCCATAACTTTTGATGTGTCTAGTGAAAATATATAAAACTTGGTACTAATTTCTATAGGCCTATATGCATATGTTGACAAAAGAAGGGTTGCTAAATCATCATTTTGTTTCAGTTATTGAGGATAGTTTGTTTCTTTTTTCAACTATATTGTGTAAAACCTAGTACTTTGAGGGATTTGTACAAAATTGCCTCATGTAAGTGTTGATAAAAGTTAAGAAGGGTTTGAGGGGAGTATTTGGAGTGTGGAAAAGTTTTTAGGAGGAAAGAAGTGTCAAACCCAGGGTAAAGTTGCTTCCGCCTTTGGAAACTAGAGAATCTTGTGCTTATTGTTGTCAAAACCACATTGTGATTTCCAACCAAGCAATGAAGTACATGAATTCAAAGAAGGGTTTGTGATGCTATATCTTGGAAATATTCACTATTTATTTAGCAATGAGGTAACTTAGAAAGGCAAGGCATTTTCAATTTTACAAAAATTTCCCTTTTTTATTTCTTAGAAAGGTACAAATGGTATGAATGAATGGAAACTTGCATTAACATTCATGAAAGCTCTTAGGTTTTCCAAATTATTTGAAAATAATTTTTTTCCCACAACCATCACTAATAATGAATTTGAATCTATTATGTCATGTTTTCCATTTTTTATCTTCAAGCTCCTAAAAAATTAAAAATTTACATGCAGCATCCATCTAATTTAATGTTGAATTCTATGTGTAACAATGAAGATTAATAAAATCATCAAATGAACAGTCTATAAATTGTCAAAACAAAACAAAAAAACTCAATATAAACATCTACCTAAAATGAAATAGAATAAATTCCACTAGTCATGCTGGAAATGGACTCCTATAAGCAATGGAAATAGAATTCATAAGAAAATTTGTGTTAAGTTGATGTCATTTATATAATTTTAAACATGAATTCATCTAAATTATGTCATGTTTTTCATTTTTTTTCTTGAAACACATAAAAAATAAACTTTTTTATGCAACTCCCATCTAATTCAATGTTGAATTCTATGTCCAATTGTTATGATTAATAAAATTATGAAATGAATTTAGTTTATATTGTCAAAAACAAACAAATATACTAAATATAAACATTTCAATATTACCAAAATGAATATAATACTTAAGATAATGTAAAATGATGTAGAAACTTCAAAATGTCTTCTTCTACATTGTCTAGCATGCAAATTGGTGGTAAAAAGGTGATGGATCAAGCATAGATTGGTACAACAAGGAGTCAACTACATAAAAAAGGTATTTTTGAGTTAGATAAAGTGCTAAGCTAGACAAATGCAGAAGCATTTGGGCCTGAATCATGGGGTCAACCCCTATTTTACCTTTTCAAGGTAAAAACACATTTGGCGCTTGCCAAATTTGGTGAGCACCAAATGTGTTGATTTGAAATGTTTTTAAAATATAGAGAGGAAGGGAGTGAGACTTGAAATAGAGAGAGAGTGGATAGGAGTGAGAGAGATTAGTCTAGGTAGCTTGGTAGGAAGTGAGACTTGAGAGTGATAGAGACTTGAGAGGGATATAGATTTATCTAGTTAGGGTGGGGAAAGACTTGAAAACTGGAGAGGGGTTGGGAGGGATGAAACCTTAGAGATACAAAAATACCAAAGGGGGAGAGAGAGAGGGAGTGTGTGAGAGGGGGTTGGAGTGAAATAGATTTTTCTAGGTAGGGTGGGAGGTACGTGAGACCTAATAGAGAGGGAGTGTGAGAGAGGGGATTGGAGTGAGATAGATTAGTCTAAGTAGTGTGGGAGGGAGTGAGACCTAACACAGAGAGAGAGAGGTTTGAGAGGGAGAGAGATTTATTTAGCTAGGGTGGGGTGAAGATATTAGATAGGGAGTAGGAGAGAGAGGGAGTGGGAGATAGAGGAATGGGATACCTAAACCCTTAAAACCAAACCCTTAAACCCTCTAACCTCTACCCTCTACCCTCAACCCAATATCGTCTACCCTCAACCCTAATCCCTCAACCCTATACCCTCAACCCTTAAACCCTTAACCCTAAACCCTAAACCATCAACCCTCAACCCTTAAACTATCTACCATCTACCCTCTACCCTTAAACCTTAAATCCTCAATGCTCTACACTCAACCCTTAAACCCTACACCCTAAAACCTCTACCCTCTACCCTTAAACCATTAAACCCTCTACCCTCTACCCTAAACCCCCAACCCCCCTCCTCTCTCTCTCTCAACCATACACCCTCTACCCTTAAACTATAAAACATAATCCCTAAACCCTAAACCCTAAACCCTAAACCCTAAACCATCTACCCTTAACCCTTAAACCATATACCCTCTACCCTTAACCTTCTACCCTCAACCCTAAACCCTCAACCCTCTCTCTACCCTCTACCCTCTTTCCTCTACCCTCTACCCTCTACCATCAACCCTCAACCCTCTACCCTCAACCCTCTACCCTCAACCCTCAACCCTCCACCCTCTACCCTTTACCCTCAACCCTAAAGCCCTCAACCCTCAACCCTTAACCCTTAAACCCTCTACCCTCTACCCTCTACCCTCTACCCTCTACCCTAAATGCTCAACTCTCTCTCTCTCTCTCTCTCAAGTATCACCCTCCTATCCCTTCTCCCACTCTCTAGTCTCTCACTCACTCACTCCCTATATTTCTCTCCACTCAACCCTTAACCCTCTATCTCTCTCTATCTCACTTCTCCCTCCATCTCTCCCTCCACCCATTCCTCCCTCTCTACCCTAATTCCTCAACCCTAAACCATCAACCCTTAAACCCAAACCATTAAATCCTCTACCCTCAACCCAATAACCTCAACCCTATACCATCAACCCTTAAACACTCAAAACTCAACACTCAACACTCAACACTCATCTCTAAACCTTCAACCCTCTTTCTCTCTCAATCCCTCTCACTCTCACTCTCTCAAGTCTCTCCCTCCTACCTAAGATAGGGAGAGAGAAAGAGAAGGTGAGAGATAGAGAGGGAGGGGGAGAGAGAGGGAGTGGGAGATATAGGAATGGGAGAGAGATAGAGGGAGTGAGAGAGAGGGGGGTGGGAGAGATATAGAGGGATTTAGTGAGAGAGTGAGAGAGATATACCTAAGAGAGGGAGAGGGGATGGGAGGGAGAGAATTGAGATAAAGAGGGGTGGAGAGGGGGAGGGAGGGAGAGAATTGAGAGAGAGGGTGGGAGGGATATATCTAAGAGAGAGGGAGAGAGACAAAGGGGGGGTGGGAGGGATACGACTAAGAGAGAGAGAGATAGAGAGAAAGAGAGAAAGAGGGAGTGTGAGAGAGAGAGGGAGGAAGTGGGAGAGAGAGAGATGGGGGTAGGAGGGAGAGAGGGAGGGAGAGGGGATGGGAGGGAGAAACCTGAGAGAGAGGGAGAGGGAGAGAGGGTGGGAGGGAGAGAGGGAGTGGGAGATATAGGGATGGGAGAGAGATACAGGGAGTGAGAGAGAGAGACTTGAGAGAGGGAGAGGGAGTGCTTGAGATAGAGAGATGGAGGGAGTGAGAGAGAAAGAGAGGGGGGTGGGGGGAGATACCTAAGAGAGAGGGAGAGAGAGGGGGGGAGGGAGGGGGTGGGAGGTAGGGAGACGACTAAGAGAGAGGGAGAGAGAGAGGAAGTGAGATAGAGTGAGTGAGATAGAGTGAGTGAGAGAGAGAGGGGGGAGGGAGGGGGTGAGAGGGAGATACCTAAGAGAGAGGGAGAGAGAGAGGGGGATAGAGATAGAGGGAGTGAGAGAGAGAGAGCGTGTGGGAGAGAGAAAGGGTAACAATTGAAAATAGCTCTGCAAAGATAATGGAAATCGAAGAAAACAAGAGTGATGAATAGATATTGTAGAATGTGAAGCAATGAAGTTGAATGCAAAATGAAAAAGGATTTTTTTTGCCAACGATAAGAAAATTGAATCATATTCACATGCTACTCACAATAAGTGAAGCAATCTATCTCCATGCCTCTAGATAAATTGTTTAAGTTCAAAAACCTCATAGTAAAAACAATAGAGTCCCATTGTAAAAGATCTCCTAGACAAGCACTGCAAGATGAAGCACCAAGTCTTACCAATTGATGATTGCCTCGATTTCAAGAATTGATCAATCCTAATCAAATATTGGTATACCAAAGGAAAAGTGGTGTAACTCTCTAGAAATGGGGAAAAAATATCTTCCCTAGGAGCAACTCAGAAAAGAAAACCCCCCTCCATGTGGATAGGGTGGAAATGAAACAAAGAGGCCCCATAGATAAAATCCAAGCCATCATATAGAAGCTACTCTTTGCCCCAAATGAAAAGTGTGTAAGCTCTAAACTCTTCTCTCTTTTTCATGCTTTCTTGATTGGATAGTGGACAATGGTATAGGTTCTTTAAAAATTATTGTAATGAATAGTGGTATCTTTATTTATTTATTTTTAATCAAGAGAAATTGATAGGTTAGTTCAGCGATCCTGAGTTTAGTTATTTGACAAGGAAAGATTCTTATAGCCTCTTGAACAATATGCAAACTACTACAAGTAAGAGTCTAACCCACAACCTAGACTACCTAAAGTGATAACTGAGATTGAGTGAGCTGATCAAAAGGATCAACAATGCCTTCTTTATTATTCAAATATATACATATATAAAATTTTAAGTAAATAAAATATATTAAAATAATTTTATAAAACTAAAATTATAAAATAATTCTTATTTGTATCCCTATATAAAGAGTAAGTAACTATCATATATTTTTTAGGAAATATATGTAAAAGATGTCCAGATATAAGTACATATTTTATTTCTATATTGCAATATTTTTAAAAAATAAGTACATCTTTTATATAAATTTATCTAAAAGTAGATACATTTTTTAACTAGTAAAATTTGTTTGATTATTATATCTATTTTTGTTGCACAAACCAAATTTGAAAGGAAATGATGCTTCCCTATTTCTATTTCTTTCATAAGTATAATTTTTGTTTCATTGAAGTATAAAACTTTACCCTTTTAAAATCAAATCTGTAACTTATACTATACATTAACCATCAAACCAGCTTAAACTATTTGAAATGATGTCTCCCTGTTCCTTTTGTCAACATAATATTCTATAAAGAAGTTTCTTTACTTATTAAATAGTAGAATCTTACCCTTTTCAAATGGAATATATAATTTACACCATACATTAACCATCAAATGAACTTAGACTATATCAAATGATGCCTCTCTCTTTCTTTTGTAAACACAATATTTTTTAAAGAATCTTTTTGTTCCATAAAATATACAACTGCACCCTTATAAATTTGAATATATAACTCATGCCATACATTAACCATCAAACCAACTTAGACCATACCAAATGAATATTGTGCTTGAGAGACTTAAAAATGATTATGCAGTAACCTTAATGGCCCACCATGAGCAAAATTTTTCTCTTCCCCCACCAATGATGATAAATTTTTTAAACCTATTTATTATTTCCTTAATTTTTCAATTACAATTCATGAACATGGTCAGATACCAATTCCACTTTAGAAACCAATTTAATATTTCCAACTCACTATGGAAAGAAAATTGAAAACCTATTCAATACAAAAAATCTACTCTCAAATTCTAAATTTTTTGTTTAGTACTTTCAATTTCTCACATGAAAAACCTTGCAAGCTTGTTTAATATTTCCCTATTACTTCTTTTGTGTAAAGAATAGTTTTTGATTTGATGTGTAGCGACCAATTAATTCAAAATGAAATTATACCTTCAATTATCCTTCTCCATGGATTGAGCTCCAATTTTCAACCCTCAACTTGTTGATTTGCTCTTGATTTGTGGTTTGTGGATTGCTCTAACCGATTATTCCAGCATAGTTGGCTAGCTTCAATTATGATGATCAAAATGGAATGGAGAGGCTTCAATTTATAGATTTTTGGATGGAGAAATGGAGGTTTTTTTGGAAGTTTTTGTTTTCATTGATGTCAATAGATCTTTGTTGTTGCATTGATTTCAACCTATGGAAATGCTTTGATTGGTTGCATTATGTTGTCATTAGTAGTATCATTGATGTCAATATCTAGTGTTGATTTGATGAGCATATGCTTGTGGATGCTCAACCTCTTGTGTGGTTAAGATGTTGAGAAAGTTTTTTAGATGTTGAGATGGTGTTTGTGGTGCTTGGTTTCTAAGTTCTTTTGATAAATTTTGAATAAAAGAGTAAACAATGTGGTAAAGAGTGTTCAGTATGGCAGAGTAGTGTTCAATGTTTTGCTATTTATTTATTCATTGTTAAAGATCTGCTTGTATAGTTTGAATATGTTGATCAAAGGTTTTTAGAGGTGTTATATCCATAGTTTCAGGTTTTAGATAATTTGGGAGAAGAAGTTGTGTTCACCAGTGTGTGAGCTATTTTGTAGTGTTGTCTAGGAGAAATGGTTTTTTTTGTATTTCTCTCTTTTATGGTTTCTGGTTTTGCGGATTTGAAAGTGTACTTATATTGTTCATATCTATCTTCAATCTAATTTTCTCGAAGTCCAGTGCTCCATAAGGTTGGATTAATATGTTAAAATGTGTGGAAGGGGTAAGTGCACCAATCTGTGACACAATTTAGGTGCTAAATTAAAAAAATGCCCCAAAAAAGGCTAAAATAAGCCATTTGGCGTGCGCCAAATCGAAAACTTAACATAAAATCAAAAAATAGGTTTCAAACCCTCATTTCTCTTCAACCCGTGGCTTGACTTGGAGGATTTGAGGTTTGCAACTCGTGCTCACCAAATCTCGTCCATTGTTTGAATCCTTAGCTTGCCATTTTCTATTAGAATGTCGCCAACACATCGAAGAGGTCGAAGATTGCAAAGAGGTATGTATTTTTATTCTATTTATTTCGAACTTGATTTAGAATGAAAATTTAAATAGGTTTTCATAATAAAACTTTCTTTTAATGATCAGGGAATCAATCTCCACCTTGAAACATTGAGAATTCATAATCACCCCCTCACGAAGAGCTTCCTATACAAGAACAACCTAAAACCCCTCCATCAATTCATAGGCATCCTCAAGGAACACAAGAAAATATTCAAAATAAAATAAAAAACAATAAAAAAGGCATTCAACAATTAATTGGAAGATTAACTAAGCATGCCAAAACCCACCCTCATAGGAGAGGGATTACTGAATCATTGAAGTCAATTGTAACTCAAGTAGGAGAAATGAGCGAGAAAATAAATTTTTGATCAAATAAGAGGCATGAGATGAGACAATTTTATGCTAGTGGTTTGTCATATGTAGATTTCAAAAAACAAAAAATTAGCAAAGCCGACTTGTGTGCCCTATTTATAGACCCAAGAACCAATGAACCTTTTTCTCATGCATACAGGAGTTTCCCCATCCATTGGTGCCACCATGAGTTAATTAAAAACAAATTTTGGGAGCGGTGGTGGATGGTATTTGACCAACCTCCATGTAATAACCATGAGGTGCCATAATACTTTTTGAGGAAAATCTATTGTGAGTTTGTCCTCAATAAAATTCCAAACTATTTTGACATCTTAAAATTTTAGGGTAGAGGTGGGGGCTCCACACATGATAGACCTGAACTCACGATGTAATCCACAGTTGGCACCAAGAGCCTTGGCTAGACCCATGGTAGAGCATGTTGTTGTTCCTTCCATTGTTAAGGATAGTGTAGAGGTGGACACACTGAGGTCAATTGACTCACTCACCCAGACCATTTTACAGTGTGTGAGTCCTCTAGTAGAGCCTAGTGTGGAGGAGACTTGCAGGCCTTGAGCTCCATCCCACCATTGTGGCACTTGTGGTGTTGTTTTCACATACGATTATCAAAGTGGTTGGGATGCAGCTACATAGACTACATCAGTTGCAGAGGTGATGAATTTCACAGATGATATTTTGAATGATACATTTGACATTGACACTCAGGTAAAATTTAGCAAGTTATTTTAATGTTGTTTATTAAATTATATTTTGAAATTTAAGAATAACTAAATTAGTAGAATTTTGATATGATGAAATTTCAGGGTCGTACAATTCATGAGGCATTCTCTATTCCTATAGACTCTTAGACATTCTTGATGATGAGTCCACAAGTATGCAACTAGTATTAAAGACATTATTATTGCATTTGAATAGTTGAACATTATATTTGAATGTTTGTCTCATAAGATGATTTGGATTTCAAAGATTTTCCTAGTGCACCTTCTTCCTCCACACCTCGCAATTCATATCCTCAAACAACTTACACTTAGGTAGCCTTTATTCATTAATGGTGTTGTAAAACTATGTTAGCTAGTTTTCATAATTTTTCATATATACAAATCTAAAAAATTGATGAGAAACACAAACATTGCAAATTTGTATTCCTTGATTGGGTCACATTATGTTCTCCTAATTCACTTTTTGTTCCTTTATTCCTTCCTAATCCCATACCAATAGTTCACCCTATTTTCCATGATCCACTTCTAGCCCATCCCATTAATATCTTCTATTCCATGCTATGTGTCATTATGTCCTTCTACTCCCATCTTATTATACCCATTATTATTTCACCCTAGATGTTCCATGATCCCCTATGTTCCACCCTATGTTCCTTTATATCATCCTATTTTATACCATATTTATCCATGTTTCATCCTAGATAACTCTTCTCTATTATTTTTACACACAGGTCAAGTTCATACTTCGTGTACTATAGTCAAACCCTAGACACCTCCTAATTCACCCTATGTTGCATTATTCCCCAGTAATCGCATCCCATTAACCTCTAATTTTCCACCCCCACCCTATATTTTGTTATCCCATCCTATCCCATCCCATCAATCTATACTAGTCCATTCTATGTTCCATTAATCCCTTCTATTCCCATCCCATTACCCTCTCTTATTTCACCTTATGTTCCATTATCCCCTCTTGGTATTTATATCAACATGATACCTGAGATATTGTTTCATTTGCAGTTGTTGACATCAGAAAACCCTAGTGATGTTGGTGGCATAATGGACCATGGAATTTCTGCAGCAATAGCCAGTTTTGATCCATTGAGAGAGGTATGCAATAGATTAGTCGATTTGACATTATATTTTCTCTTTTATGGTCTATTATAGAAACAATTCACAATACTTTATGTAGTTTAATTTCTATGTTGATGGTTGCTACAAGTGTTTGTCACTCCAGATCGTGGATGTGGTGATGCTGTAAATGTGCATGATGACTATATGTATGCGGTAAGTGATTATATATTTTGTTATATGCCATTCCACAATTCATTTTTTATGTATTAACATGTTTACTTTTTATTGTATCATTTTAAGGTCCAAAGTGAAGAGAGGAGGACTAGTGAGCATGTTTGAAAGACAAGAGAAGCAACAGTCACTCCATCCAGCCAAATTTCGAAGGCAGCATGGGATCTATTTCCTTCCCCTAGAGTGAAATGAATATGTATTAGGGTTGTTTGGTGTATGCCTATGTGGCATTTTGGAACATATGTTTTGTACTATCTATATATACATGACATTTTATGTCCATATGGCTCCTTTGTACTAAGCCTATATGGTATTTTGGATATATTGTATATACTTTTATCAATATATCATTGCAGAGCCTTTCAGCTTTTTGATTAAAGAAAACCTTATTTTGCTATTGCCATTCTTGAATGATGTTATCATGTGTATTGGGTAAATTGTATGCTTTAATATTGTAGGCATGGATTTTTTTTACATATAATTCTTAATTAATTACTATCCAATGCTCAATAAGCTCCATTCGTGGTGGTTTATATCCTTTGGAATGCTTCAATAAATGTGCCTCACTTATTCACATGTATGATTCACTTATTCACATGTATACTTCACCTATATTTTGTGTATTGATGTGTATGCTTCATGCTTCCAATGTATACCAGCAAAAAAAATTTGGGGAAAATTTTGACAAACCAAAAGTATAAGAGTTTTTGAAAAAATCGGGAAAAATTGTAGAACAAGAGATAAAAACTTTTTTTTTAAAATTGAAAGGTATTTCCATAGCATATAGAGATATAGAGAGAAAATAAAATAAATATTAACTAATGAATTGTAAAAAATGGATTTTTGTAGTAAATGTTCATATCATTGATTACATTGCATTTCACATCTTTCAAAGTCAAAGCATTACTTCACTTTTCATAACTAATAACTAGATGTTGATAGATGACCAAATCTAAATTATAACTAATAACTAGGAGTAGCTACCAATTGCATTTTCTTATCATGGCATTCTATGAGACCAAATTTCTTTGAGGTATTTTTTCAAATAGTTCACTTCCTTGTCTATGTTACCACATTTTTCATACATGTCTACCGAAGCATCTTTTCAAATAGTTCACTGCCTTGTTGCTATGCCTAAAATCCTAAAATAAGTTATTTTGAATAAGCTATGGATGCTTCGAAAAAATATATCAAAATAATAATAGTAAGCAATAGCATAGATAAGGCAACGAACTATTTGAAAACATACATCAAATAAATGTGGTGATGGAATGCCATGACAAGCCATAGACAAGGCAATGAACTAGTTCAAAAGATGCCTCAAATAAATGTGGTCTCATGGTGACAGAATGGCATGACAATCACATTTATTTTGATTTTCATGGCATTCCATCACCATGAGACTTCATTTTTTTGAGGCAATTTTTCAAAGAGTTCACCACCTTTTCTATGCTACCACATTTTTCATACATGTCTATCAAAGCATTATATCAAACAATTAATTGCCTTGTTGCTATGGATAAAACCCTAAAACATTGATTCAGTAGGGGAGGTCCTGCAATCTCATTAAACACAATTCCAATCATTAATCACAATCCTCAAGTCACAAATCCGCCAACTCTTTACTCTAACCAAATCAAGCTACCTCCTTGTAGCACTCCAAACCCACCAAATCGGGTATATTTTTTCAATATCTTCTTTTTCAAACCAAGAATAGTCCTATTTCAGGGAGCCATTATTGATTTTAACAACATACCAAACAATCACCTAAGGTTTCTTTGTAATAGATTTCTCAAATCGGGCTTTTCACGCCTTTTATGGCTCAAATTAGCCCACTTTTATAAAGAGACCACCTTCAAAAATTGTCCAAAACTCTTGAAACCTTGTGGAAGCACTTCATATCTATCAAAACTTCAAATTTCACCATTAGATTGCTGTGATTCAATCATTTACTACCCAAATCATAAAACCCTCATTTAGTGCCTACGAACTAGGGGTTTATTGAAAATGGCACTTCCCAGGCAACCCAAAACCTTTGAATTGCTCAAAAAATTCAAAAACACCCCTCTCATTCTTAATTCCTCATTAAACTATGCTTCCCAACTCAAAAACTCAGTTTCACTCTCTAAAACCTCCCTTTTTGAAAGGTAAACTCAAAATTTACTCAAGGCTTCACACCCAATTCACCTCCAGACCTCCCCTACTCTAATTCATCACCCTCACACAATTTTACTATTAGTTCAGGCCCATTCCTCAAGTTAAAAAGGCTACAAAAAGAGGAATGGGTCAAAAAGCCATATTATTGACTCAAAACCTTCACTTGTACAAGTTCAGGCTAGTTTGGTTAAATTGATGATAAAATGCACAAAACTCAAAATAAAACCTTCAATATGGATTCAAAGGATTTTTCAAACTATCTATAATTCCATCCACCACAAATTAATGTGCAAACCGTAAAACTCTATTTTATATGGAAAAATATAGAAATCTGGAAAAATCAGTGATGTTTCTATTAATATTTCTTTTGAAAACTTCAAGAAACTCTCTTACATCGATGCCTTTCCACATATTTATGTTTTTCCCTCAAAAATAACTCCTCAAATTCCTCAAACATCTTGTTGAAAATCCTTGATCGTTGGACTTCTCTTATGTTCAAAAATTGCAAGTTTAAAATATTACTTTTTTGCATAATTTCACAACTTTTCCCATTTTTGCATTTTTGAGATACCAAACGTCCTAAACACCTAAAATGACTCGAGATTGAAAAATTACATCACAAAATGGTCTTATAGACCTTATTTTAACATAAAATTCAAAACTTCTAGAGTCTAGACCTTATGAACTTAATTTGACAATTTTGCACCAATGGTGCTCCTACACCAAACATGTGCTTTCAAACAAGCTATGGATGCTTGGAAGCAATATAGAAAAGCATAATAGAAAGCAATAGCATAGACAAGGAAATTAACTACTTGAAAAAAATGCGGTCACATGGTAATGGAATGCCATGACAAGAAAATTTCTATGGATTGTCATGGCATTCCATCACCATGAGACCACGTTTCTTTGAGGAATTTTTTCAAACAATTCACTGCCTTGTCTATGCTACCACATTTTTCATACATTTTTACACAAGAATTTTATCAAATAGTTCGCTACCTTGTTGCTATGGCTAAAAGGCTAAAATGAGTGCTTCCAAACAAGCTAGATGGATGCTTGGAAAAAATATATCAAAGCATAATAATAAGCAATAGCGTAGACAAGGCATTGAACTGTTCGAAAAAATGCCTCAAATAAATGTGGTCTCAATGTGCTTGTCATAGCATTCCATCACCATGGGACCATATTTCTTTGAGGTATTTATTTAAAACAATTTCCTGCCTTATCTATGCTATGCCATTTTTCATACATATCTACCAAAGCATTTTATCAAACAATTCACTGGCTTGCTGCTAAGGCTAAAATTATAAAACAAGTGCTTTTGAACAAGCTATGAATGTTTGGAAAAAATATATCAAATCATAATAGTAAGAAATAGCATTATGCAGAGAAAGGAGGCCTTCAATCAACTAAATAGAAATCCAACTAATACACCAAGCCTTTGTTCCTCCAAACCCTATGAAAGGCGATTCTCCTCAAACTTCACTATTTGTCTTGTAGGTTTACAGACCCAACTTATTCACCTTTTCTTTCAAATCTTAATGCCAATAAACAAGCCACTCACATTTTCAAACACCCTTTTAAGCCTTCAAACACGTATCACAAAAACTCACGAGGTCACTTTCGACCAACACCAACAAAACAAGGCTACTATGCTATCCTAATTGGCCAATTAGGCCAAATTTTCAAAGAAATTGTACTCCAAACTATCTTCCCATCCCAAATAACTATAGACAGTCATTTACCAAACCACAAAACCTCCAAATCCACAAAATTTAACCTATGAACCGCTCCTTTAAGCCCACAATTACAAAACCCTCATTTTTAGCAAGTTTAGGGTGGGTTTATTGAAAATCCTATTCCCACAACTCATAACACCTTGAAAATGCATCAAAAATGCTTAAAATACCCTACACATGCTTAAAAGTTCCTCACAAACTATTTCCCCAAAGGATTTCAACCATTTCCACTCTTAAACCACTGAATTTCACCAAAACTCATGAAATTGCCAACTAGGGCATCGCACCAAACCACTCAACTCGCCTCCCCTAATCTAGAAACCATGCATATATGTTCCCTACCCCTAATTATGTCATTCCACTAAGTTAAAGTAGGATAAAATGGGTGGAATGGCTAAAAATTCATGTTTACACACTCAACTAGTTGCATTTGACAAATTTTCCCTCAAGCAGGAAATCACCACCACGAGTAAAGGCCTCTGAGATAGAGAAAACCGAGAGAGGTTATTGTAGAGGGGCCCAACATGATTCCATAAGCTCAAAAAATAAGTTTCTAAGCATCACGGTGTCTAAATATGAGTATGCTAAAGTTCACAACCATTTTGCAGTTTGGACTCTTAAGGGATTCTATCGATTATATGTAGCTCAGAGCGATTCTGTGTGTTTCAGTGGGAAAGAGGATCATTCCTAATGTAAAATTACCCACCCAAACACGTTAGGACAGTCTGTTTGGTCACGTGAGTTGCAGAATGAAAGTTGCACTTTGCAACTTTCAACTACTTGCATTTTACAACTTTCAACTACTTGCATTTTACAACTTTTTCCCCAAGCGAGAAATCGCCACCATAGCAAAAGGCCTCCGAGATAGCGAAAAATGAGAGGTTATTGTAGAGGGGCCCATGCAATCTCATAGGATCACATGAGAATCTACTAAGAATCACGGTGTTTGAATAGGATCATGCTGAATTTTTTAGCCATTTTACACCTTGGACCCTTAAGGGATTCTGCCGGTTGAACGTAGCTCGGAGTGATTCTACATGTTTGGGTATGAAAGAGGACCATGCCTAGCGTAAATGTACCCACCTAGATGTTTTGGGATAGTCTGTTTGGTCACATGACCTACAAAACGAAAGTTGCACCACTTTGCAACTTTCAACTACTTGCATTTGACAAATTTTTCCCCAAGTGAAAATTTTCCACGACAGGAAAATTCCTCTGAGATAGAAAAACCTAAGAGAGGTTATTGTAGAGGGTCCCAACAAAATCTCATAGGATCAAATGAGAAGTTTCTAAGAATCATGGTGTCTGAGTAATAGCATGTTGAAGTTTGCAGCCATTTTGCAGTTTGGACCCTTAAGGGATCGATCCAGTTGAATGTAGCTCAAATCGATTCAACATGTTTGGGTATGAAAGACGACCATACCTATCTTAAACATACCCACCCAGATGAGTTGAGATAGTCCATTTGGTCACACGAGCTGTAGAACGAAAGTTGTGCCACTTTTCAACTTTCAACTACTTGCATTTGACAACTTTTTCCCCAAGTGAAAATTTGCCACTAGAGGAAAATGCCTTTAAGAGAAAAAAATAGAGAGAGGTTATTATAGAGGGGCCCAATGCAATCTCATAGGATGAAATGAGAAGTTTCTAAGCGTCATAGCATTCAAGTAATAACATACTAAAGTTTGCAGCCATTTTGCACTTTCGACCCTTAAGGGATTGATCTGGTTGAACGTAGCTCAGAGCGATTCCGCATGTTTAGGTGCAAAAAAGGATCATGCCTAGTGTAAATGTACCCACCCAGACACGTCAAGACAGTCCATTTGGTCACACAAGCAGCAGAACAAAAGTCGCACCACTTTGCAACTTTCAACTACTTGCATTTGACAACTTTTTGTCCAATTGATAATTTTTCACCATAAGAAAATGCCTTTGAGATAGAAAAAACTAAGAGAGGTTATTGTAGAGGGGCCCAACATGATAGGATAGGATTGGATGAGAAGTTTCTAAGAATCACGGTTTCTTAGTAATAGCATGTTGAATTTTGCAGCCATTTTTCACTTTTGACCCTTAAGGGATCGATCCAGTTGAAAGTAGCTCGTAATTATTTTGCGTGTTTGGGTGTGAATGAGGACCATGCCTAGCATAAATGTACCCACCTAGATTTTTCAGGACAGTCCGTTTGGTCACATGAGTTGCTAAACGAAAGTTCCAACACTTTGTAACTTTCAACTAATTGTATTTGACAACTTTTTCTTCAAGTGAAAATTTTCCACCAGAAGAAAATGCCTCCAAGATAGAAAAAACCAAGAGAGGTTACTATACATGGGCCCAATGTGATCTCATAGGATTAGACAATAATTTTCTAAGTATCACGACGTCCGATTAATAGCATGTTGAAGTTTGCAGCCATTTTGCACTTTCGACCCTTAAGGGATCGATCCGATTGAACGTAGCTTAGAGTGTTTCTGCATGTTTGGGTGTGAAGGAGGACCATAAATAGCATAAATTTACTCACTTGGATGTGTCGAGATAGTCTATTTGGTCACACAAGCTGTAAAACAAAAGTTGCACCACTTTGCAACTTTCAACTATTTGCATTTGACAACTTTTCTCCAAGTGAAAATTTTCCACCATAGGAAAATGCCTCTGAGATAGAAAAACCTGAGAGAGGTTATTATAGAGGGTCCCAATGTGATATCATAGGATTAGAGAAGAATTTTCTAAGAGTCATGGTGTTTGAGTAATAGCATGCTAAAGTTTGCAACCATTTTGCACTTTGGACCCTTAAGGGATCGATCTAGTTGAACATAGAGTTTGGAGTGATTTCGCATGTTTGGGTGTGAAATAGAACCATGCCTAGTGTAAATGTACCCACCCAGACATGTTAGGAAAGTCCATTTGGTCACATGAGCTGCAAAATGAAAGTTGCACCACTTTGCAACTTTCAGCTACTTGCATTTGATGATTTTTTTCCCAAGTGAAAATTCGCCACCACAGGAAAATGCCTCCGAGATAGAAAAAACAAAGAGAGGTTATTGTAGAGGAACCCAACATAGTCTCATAGGATCAGACACAAATTTTATAAGTGTCATGGCATCTAAGTAATAGCATGCTAAAGTGTGAAGCCATTTTGCCCTTCGGACCCTTGAGGGATCCATCTAGTTGAACGTAGCTCAGAGCAATTCCGTGTGTTTGGGTATGAAAGAGGACCATGCCTAGTGTAAACGTACCCACCTGGATATGTCGGGACAGTCCATTTAGTCACACGAGCTACAGAACAAAAGTTGCAACACTTATCACTACTTGCATTTGACACTTTTTCCATTAAGTGAAAACTGGACACCACGGGAAAACCACTATGAGATAACAAAAAATGAGAGAGATTATTGTAGAGGGGCCCAACATGATCTCATTGGTTCAAATGAATATTTCATATGCACCATGGTTTATGAGTAATACCCCATCAAATATTGTTTCCATTTTGCACTTTGGACCCTTAAGGGGTCGAGCCGGTTGAACGTAGCTCAAAGCGATTTTTCTCTCTTTTCAATGGAATTAGGTGGGCAGCAGACTTAACTCCATTTTAGTTTTGGTTTGGTTGGATTTCAAATGATTTTTTGCATTTTAGAAGTCAATTATTGATGGTCAGTCTGTATACCCTATTTTAAGGATTTTGAGTGCATTAAAATGTCATATTAAGCCTTCCAGCCACTATATGCTTTTGTAACTCAATGGAAAGGCTTAGTTAGGGTTATTAAACATGTGTGAAAAAAATTGTGTGCAAGGGAAGTGAATAGATGGTTTTTAGGTGATGCCCTAGATGTCAAATGGTGCATTTTTGAGTGGAAAATGGTGGTTTAGTGCTAGGGTTTGAAAAAAAAATTGGGGGTAGTGATATCTCTTAAAATTTTAAGCTTGTGCAGACCTTTTTGAAGGTGTTTCAGGCTTTGGTTGGCTGTGGGAAGGTTTGGAGTATGGGTTTTCAATAAACCCTTGTCTAGCTTGTGAATGTAGAGGGTTTTGGGGTTTGTTATGTTAGAGGGATTATCACTCCCTAAAAGTGGAGGAATTGGTGGTTTGGAAGATTGGTTAATGTTTCCCAATAGTGGTTTGTGTGTGATAGGAAGAATAAAGGGGGGTTGCTTGTTTTGTGAAAGCTGATCCAAAAGAGTCTTATGAGGCTTTGATGTATGTTGAAGAAGGCTTAAATGGGTGCCTACAATGGTGGTTTGTTGCAGAGGTTGTTAAGGAATTCTAAGAGTTAAGGTGGAAAAATAGATCTGTAGAGCTACAAGAGTGACTAGGTGCAAACTTGAAAATAAGCCAAGATTGAGTTTTGAGGGAAGGAAGGAGGTTGGAATCCTTTTCTATTGTGGAAATGAGGTTGAAATCCTTTTCTTATAATGTCTACATCATAGGTGCTCATTATGAGGTTAACTTAAAATTAGTAACTTGACATTCCCTCACAAAGCTTCACACGCTCTTATGAGTAATTGGTGAAGTTTTAAGGTCTTATGTTTCCATTTTGTGGAAGTTGCAAATCATAGTGAAAATGTTGTCAAGATAGGTTGAATGTCATTTTTTCTAGTGTGAGGTCATGTTTTTTGGATTCAATAAGGTCTAGGTAGACCATCTCTAATGTCTTAGGAGTCTAGGAGGGTCAAATTGGAAAATAATGCAAAATGAGCAAAAAATGTTGTAAACAAGAATATGTAAAAAAGTGCAATTTTATACTCCAACATCCATAACGAGTTTGAAAATTGGTTGGAGTCAGTTGTAGGATGGTAGTTAGTGTTTTTTATGTTTGAAAAGGCTTCTTATGTTCAAGTTTGAGGTTGGAGAAACCAAGTTAGAAAGAAAAACAATAAAATCTTGTTATTCCCATGCCATTTTCTAAGTTTTTTCCAGAATGTTTTAAGTTTATTGCTACTGTACAGTTCTGTATAGGGTGGTTGTGCTTACTTCTTAATGGAAACTAGTGGGAAGTAGAGTTAACTATTTCAAAAACTTTGTTTGAATAAATTTCATTCAATTTTGTGCATTTAATAGGAATTTTACTAGAGGTCAGTCTGTGAGCCCTATTTCAAGGGTTTGATTGCATTCAAAATGGTGTTTTAAGCCTTCCACCCACTGTATGATGTTGTAACTTGGTGGATAGGCTTATTTGAGATAGATAAACATGTTTTAAAAAAAAATTGAGCAGGGGAGGTCCGCATACTAATTTTTGGTGATGCCCTAAGTGGTATTTAGGGTGTTTTTACATGAAAAAGTGAGGTTAGAGAGGGTAAAAGTGGGAAATGTTTGCTCGGGAAGTCATTTTTCTTGTTATTTTAAGCATGTGTAGGTTTCTTCAAAAAAATTTGAATTGGTGTTACGGTCTGAGAAGGTGTCGAGCATAGTTTTTCAATAAGCCCTAGGGTATATTGTGAAAAGTGAGGGATTTAGTGTTTGGGATGTTGCAGGGACTATCTTGCCCTAAAATTTGTGTATTATGTGTTTCCTTTGGTAGGTGAGTGCTTCCCAATCAAGTTTTGGGTGAAAGGAAAATTTTAAAACACATTCTCTTTGTAAATCTGGCCTAATTGAGCCCTTGGACAGTGTTGTTTTCAAGTTTTTAGCAAGTTGCTCCAAAGGAGTCTTAGGTGGAATTGAGGTATGTTAGAGATGACCTAGGTTACATCAATTTTTATGAGGCATACACTGCCCTTACCTTGTCAACCCTACATAATTGGCAAGCTAGTGAGCTCACTAGCTTGCCAATTCGGTAGGATTGACAAGGTAAGGGCAATAAAATATGCCTTTCTAAAATTATATTAGATATTATTTCATTCTTACTCATAAATCCACTACATTTCCTTGAAGAAAACTTTAAATGTAAACCATGAAGCATTAAAACTAATTTTAAATGTAATATACATATTTAATTGAGGCATATATTAAGGAATATACACATTTGCATGTATTAATTTCTCATAATTTTTGTATATCAAAAAATACACTGTCAATGAAAAATATTACAATAGTGATGGAAGAGCATCTTGAAAATATTCCCATTTGTCAATACTTGTAGCAATACATGTAGGGAAATAATCCTCCCATTTCTAGCCCAGATCATGAAATATATTGTACAAGAAGAATCAAAAGGAGTTGCTGCCCAGTTTCTTTTCTCCAATCCACCTCATCTGGCCCAGTTATTTGAATTCCAAAATGCTTCAAAACATATACATACCCTACTCCCTATGAAACACATGGGTAGTAGCCTCTTCGTAGTTGTGTACTCTCATAAGAATTTGGTCCAAAAATAACCTGCAAAAGCCTGTCAATCTTGTTATGCCTTGCATAACCACCCCATCTTTTGCCTTGGTCAAAATGGGTCCCCCTTTTTCTTTTCGTCCTTGTTTTTTTTCCAAACAAAGTTTGGAGTATTTATTTTCCATTAGTTTTTTTTTTTCTTTGGTTTGTTCTATCGGAACCGGAACCAGAACTAAATTGGGTTTTGAAACTTGTTTCAAAGATTGATTCTGATTCCCATCTCGACGGTCTTTTTGTTTCCTTTTTGGTTTGTCTTTGTCGGAGCTGGAACTAGAGTGAAAGTTAAGTCTGAATTTATTCATGGTTCCTAAATCAATTCCAATTTTGCCTCCACCTTTTTTTTTTTAGACTTAGGTTTTTTGTTAAGTTTTCTCATTTGGGTATTTGTGATTTTGTTTTTGTCGTTTGTTTCACTCTCTTCTTTGTTGGCAGAATCAGAGCTTGAATGGGAACCGGATTCAAAGTTGGATAACATTTTTAAATCATTTCCCACTCTGATTCCACTCCCGTCATTTTGATGTTTGACTTTACTGAAGCCGTACTGCAGTAATGTGCCAGTTCCCTCTGTAGTTCCAACTCTGATCTGCCACATTTACGGCATTGATTACAGGTGCCATGCATGCGTGAAGCTATAGTTTTAACCTTAATTAGGGATTAACTAGAAGTTATTATCATTTTTTAAAGGATCAAGAGTGAAGTAGAGTTGTAGTGGAGCGTTTGGATGTGTGATTCGATCGAAAGGGAGATAATCACATGCATAATCATCTCAGAGGGTTAACCTATTTATTTTTGTTTGAGGTAGGGTTTTTGTTCTTCTCTTTTGTTTTGTTTCAAATTTTTTTCACTTTGTGTGATCATTGGTTTCTCACGATTTCATGACTCTCGGTTCTCTTGTGAGTTCATGTTCTTCATGTTTCTAACTTTCGTTCTGTGTTCTTGTTTTTGTTTTGTTTCTTCTTGCGTTTTGGTTGCTCATTTGTTTGTTTTTATCACGGTCATTTTCATGTTTTAATCATGACCGTATCGTGATGCGTTGGTTTTTAAATGGTGTGATTAGTTACTATTTTTACATTGGTAGGGTTTAATTATTATGGTTTTTCTTAGGAATCTGGTTGCGCATTAATCTGATTAGTTTGAATGGGGCTAAATTCGTGCCCTAATTGTTTGAAATCAAGGGTTTATGAATTAGGGGTTTGACACATTTTTGTTTTAAATATGATGCCCAAATTATTATGGTTTCCTCACGGTCATATGGGGATGGTATTGTATAGGTTATTTTTAAGCCTCTTTCATTTTGATATGACCTAGTCCTTAGATCATGATGTTATTTATCATCCTATTGAAATCACTTATGACGTCATGATTTTTTTTAAGCGGAACCAGAACCGGAATCGATTTTGATCTTGAACCATGTTTTATAATAAGTATTGATTTTGTTTCCATCCCATCTCTGACTCCACTTAAGGTAAGAAGCAGGCTTTCAAAATATTGATAACTCAGTCAAAGCCAGAACTGGAACCAAATATGAAATTGAAAATTCTTCATGAAACCAAATTGGTTCTCGTTTCGATTCCAATTCTGGTTACCATCCAACTCTAACTCTGGTCCCACTTTATTATTATTACAAGCTCAATGCCAGTTCTACAACTGATCCGGGTAGTGTTTTTAAAAGAGACTGCTTAAGATGTTTTCTTCCTCGTTTCGCATCCAGTCTGTAGGAGGATAGGATCTTTAAGTCATATTTGGTTATATTTATTATAGATCTAATTTGGGGTTTTGTTGCAGGAAGTTAAAGAATGTTAGGAGTATTAGGAGAAGCTACTCAGAGGAGTCAGCCTATGGAAACTTCGAAGGCAACAACTAAGCCTAAGAATATTAAATTGGAACAGTTGCCTTATACCTTAAGGTATAACCATAGGGGTTCTGTTGTCACTGTTAGCAAGGTGGAATTTGATTGGGCTGATATAACTGACACCAATCAAGGCCCATTCAATTATGAGGATCTACACTCAAAAAAATTTACTAAGGATGTAATAGGGAGAATTGGAATAATAGTTGAGTCTGGTTTGGCTCATATCACTGTGTTCCCTCTATCCATCCAATTCTCAAAATTGATAATGACAGCAGCTGGAGCTTACAATCCCGCCACCAGACAATGTGTAGATTCATAAGACAATGTGATTATAGACCTAACTCCTCAAATGTTTCAACTTATGTTCAATGTCCCTGATCTGAAAAACCTAGCATAGCTAAATGAAGCAAAGGCTTTGGAGATGTATAGGAAATACAAAGAGACCAATAGGGTGCACTTAAACAAGAAATGGTTAAGAAAAAAGAAGAACTCCTTGACAAAGCTCTTAGATCAACCAAAGAGGGCAGAATTTTACAAGGAGGTATCAGATCTTAAAATGATGTTGTCTAGATTTTTTGGAAAGAGGGATGCATTTTATTTCAAGGAATGGATGTTTCCATTCATTCAAAGAATCTTTGATGGCAAGCATCTATTTGATTGGCCTATGATTATCTCAGATACCATACATGATCAACTAACCAGAATAAGGGAAACTAAGAGCTTCTTTATGACCTCTTATGTTATCTATGTAGCAGATAGAGGTGGCATCTTTCCAGGGTTAAACAAAGTGGGAATATTGGGGGAAGCTGATGGGCAAAGGAGAGTATGGGATCATTGTGACCAGCTATCCCTACAAATTTTTGAAACACATTTTAGAAGAGTTAATGATGCATTTTTATATGTAGTTATTAACCAGCCTAATGGAGATGCGGGATATAGATTAAAGCCAGGAGGCCATGGCATTTATTATAGAATGGGGGTGTTGGTATATCCAGTACCCCAAGTTTACTTATTTCAAGGTTGGCTGAGTTTGAGGGTCATCCTCACTTGCTCCCCAGGTGCTGCAGCAATAGGATGGTTTTGATGGAGTTTTTTTATTAGGCTTTGGGGGTCAATGTCAGGTTTGGGATGAACCAAAAACTAGGTTGTCACAAGTTCCCCATGCAATTGGGTGAGTACAACTACCCACACCTTGTGGGAGCTAAGTTCACTTGTAGTGAGTTGATACAATTGAAGTTGGGATTATATACTACCTGGAAGCACTTCGATCCAAAGAAAAAGATGAATGCTTTGTTGGCTTCATTCTTTGAAAAGCATTTCAATCTACTGGAGGACATTTGGGGTCATCTCCAAGATGAATATGACCTGAGGGAGAGGAATTATTAGAGGTTACCTATCTTACTTATGGTAGAATTTGGGGTCAAAGTTGAAATTCCTAGTACATTATTAGATGATGGGGTAGAATTGGATCCATCATATGAATCATTGAACATAGGTACCAAAAATTCTGACCTGGTAGATTGAGATGCTAAGGAGATAATTGATATCAACCAAATAGGGAGACCAGTCTTGGATAGGAGTATCCACTGGGTTGTTCTTAGAGCTAAAACTCCTGGGGGTCTAACTCCTAAGAAATGGAAAGGATATAAGAGAATCAAAAGGAAAATGCCTCCCAAGGAACCCTTGGAATTCTTCCCTTCTGATATTGAATAATTTGAGCCTTAAGCTCTGACCTAAGATTTGTCTGGAATACATGAGGAGGATTCCACAATAGGACTTGTGCCATCAACACCATTAATAGGTGAATCATCTACTCAAGTCCCTCTTACAGAGCAATGGGTTGGAGAGATGCCTAAGGGGACTCTTCATGACATAGCTGAAACCTTAAAGGGAAAGGAAGTGGAGATGGAGATTGTTGATATTCAAATAGATTCTCATGAGACCTTATCAAGAAAGGATGCACAAGAAAAGATGCCTCTAGAGGAGGAAACTAAGCATGTATTAACAGAAGAGGATCAATGGGCATTGTTTGAGGAAGCAAAGAAAGATTTAGGTGCTAAGGCACATGTAGAAGCTATGGAAAAAAAAAGGAAATAGATCCTAAGGCACAAGCAACAAAATCAAAAGGAGCATGAGCTCAAGACAAAGGAAGAAAATGATAAGCTAGAGATGGTGCAGAAGATCCATGATCTAGAGGACGAAAAGGCTAAACAAAGGAGAGAAAAAGAAGCCCTTGAGGCCAAATTGAAGCTAATTGAAGAATCCTACAAGAAAAAGGAGGAAACAGAACACCTGCAAAAGGAGAAAGATGTTGAGGAACTGGCCAAGCAACAACAAAAGGAGAATGAAGCATCAGATAGACTCAAGGCTTTGGAAGAAAAAAGAAACAATCTAGTTGAGGAGAAAAGGTTGGAAGAAGAAATATTGAAAAAGGAACAAGAGGATAAGAGGGTGCAAGAGTAGAAGGACAAAGAAGAAGCTGAAAATCTTGCACAAGAAAATGTAGAGGGAGAACAACAGAATGTACAAGAGGTTGATTCTCAACTTAGGGTTAATATTCTACAACCATTATCCTCTACAACTGTTGCCTCCTCTTCTACTGTAATGGCCACTACTCCAAGTGCTCCTACCTGGTTGAATCTTGATCTTCAGAAGAGACCAATAATGCCCTCACAACCTCTTAATTGGGATAATTTTCTATAAGGTCAAATCTGGATTAGTAACACATGCAAGTTAATAAAAACATCAAACAATCAAATGCAAAGGAGAAACAACTAAAAATGGAAGAAACTAGAAAGATCTCACCCATTCCTATGCTCCATGACTGATTTCCATTGCACCTCCCTGGCTCTACTGTGATAATGGATGCCCTCAGACTCTATATGTGAGCAAATCCTATAAAAATCTAGCCCTAGACAAAGCTTTGAAGGATTTATGTTGAAAACTCTATGCAAAACTAGAAATTTAATTCTATTATGCAAGTAATAATAAGCCTAAAAGATGATATGAGAATGCCAATAATGAGATTAATCAAAAATAATAATAAATTAAGAGATCCCAAAAATGAGATCAAGATTGTCATTTTCTAGAAAATGCAATCTTGAACGAACGAACAAGATGAGAAATTGAGAAATGCCCTAGAATCCATGGTCAAGATTCAAAGTGACAACTCTCAATTAGGGTTAGGGCAACAATCCCCAAATGTGTGGACAATTTTTCATTTGATAAATTAAATCAATGGTGGAGAATAAATGTGACCTTGAGATGAAATTAGTAAAAATCAAGAGATAAGGAAATGAGATTTTTAGAAAATCAGTAATTTTAGCAATTACTTGATTTGTAGAAGAATAATTCCATTTTGAATTAAATTACCTCAAAATATGGATTTTCTGAGATAATGAGTAATTGATTTTTGAAATTAATTACTAAAAGAAGAATCGTTTAACTATGTGAAGTCATTTTTAAATAAATTACTTTATTTAAAAAGAGGGAAATGTCACATAAGGCAATTAAATAATTAATAATAATTATTTAATTTAGAAGAGGCAGTTAATTAATTAAATTAATTAATGAATCTATTTAATTATGAGAGGATTTAGGAATTAGTGACATATTAAATAAATATATTAAAATATACTTATTTAATAATCAGGAGGACATTAATGATAAGGGTTAATTAAATAAATGAGACTTTATTTAATTGTAAGAAGACTTTGATAATTAGTGACACATTAAATAAATAAATAAGATTTATTTATTTAATAATCATTAACGTTGGAACTGGAGATCAATCAATTTGAGTTTCCAAGAAAGTTTCAGCTCCTATAATTGTGGATCTCGATTTTAATTGGGAGGATTTGATGGTTTGTATGTCTATATATACCTTTGGGGTATCATATTGTAAGGGTTGGTTGATGAGAATAAGATTAGCCACCTGATAGTAGAAGATAGGAATTTTATAGCTTTGAAAAGACAATTTGTTATTATAAGTTAGAGCTAAATACAATTACAAATTTTTACGTAGTATTATGTTGGAATTGAGTTTACTGGATAAGGTTACTGAATCACAATCTATCTGTATGCCAGTGATTGTGTTGAAGCATAAGTGTTTAGAAGGAACCAAATTTAAAGAATATTTCATTAAGTTATCTATGGATTGAATTGTTGAAAGTCTGTTGATCTATGATTTTAGAAATGAATGAGAGTTTGTTCTTTTGGAATCTTTAAAGTAATTATGATGTGTGATTGTGATGGTTAAACTAAGCACCATACATGCATGCAATAGTATGGATTGCTATGTAAATTGCATTATGTTATGGTTTTTCTTGACCTTTTGCAGGAACATTCGTTGTTGAAAATATATATCTGGATATTAGATGATTTTTATTCATGTTTCACTGATGTATGCCCTGATTTATCTTTTTCTTTTATTTAAAACCCCCTTTTTGTTAAGTACAGATTGATGAATCTGTCATTGCTTGCATTCCTTATTACCAGCAAAGGCCTCTTGAATAGTAAAGTTGCATGGACCAATTGAGTGACACCAGATAGTTGAGAACCAACTACCAGGACCTTGGGAGTTAGGCTACTATTTGTTGTCTTTCTTCTTCAGGAGAAGTAAAGTAGAGATATTCTATTTAACATTGTTTGTGTCATTTTCACCATCAACAGATCTTAGACACGGACTCACTTAAAAATCATTAAGATAGCAATAACTAAATAATGTCAGTCATACACCAAATGAGACCTACTATCACCTTCATGCATGCTAGATAAGGAGGTTGATTGAAGGTCCTACAATGGTGGTGTGGCCCTTTGCTACTTTATCATCTCTCGATGATCCTATGTATAAATTTCAAATATCTCACTGACATAATTAACATAAAACATGTAGCATATAAGAATCCATGAAATCTACGAGATGGAAAAGAAAGAGAAGATTGACAACCAAAAAATGCACCAACAACTGATTTTTCTCATACCTCAAAACACTTGCACCACCAACCAATGTTCCTTTCTTAAACTTTGACAAACTTCAATATTACCTACAATCACAATCACAAAAGGATCAATGACAATCGTAAATGCATATGACATCAAACACTACTAGGGAATATGGTGCATAGCACATTGTCCTCCATTTTCTGAGTTGAATCTAGTTAGGATGAATGAGTCAAGATGTTGTCAAATAAGGTTTAAAAGTCATTTAATATGGTAAACTAACCCATTCCTCTCATTGTGGCCATTGTAACTGTGTCGCCAAAAACTGGGGATTTTGACACTTTTCACTCATTTTGGACCTTTGCCTATGGATTTTGGACCCTTTTTAGCATCTTTCTACCTATTTCCAAGCCTTGTGACGAAGTGTTGTAAGGTGTTGTAAAAAAATTTCACACTCTCCTAGGATTAATCCCTATCACCAAATTAACCCCTTGTTAAGCCAAAATGACCCCTTCATCCTCATACATGTCCAACTTTAGTGTGTTTTGTGAGATAATCCCGACAAGAAACAATAATAATATTTTAATTAACGAAAAAAAATGCAATTTTCCCAGGTGGACTACTTCACCACCTTGGGCGGCCTAGTCCCATGTGGCTTAAATTTCATTTTTAACTTAATTTCTTTTAGGATTATTGTCTCTAAAACCCTAAGGTCAGTTAGTATGGTGTTATTTCGAGAAAATCAGGGAATAACTTGTATAAATAAGCTTCAAAACCATACTTCCTCATTGGGTACACTCATTATGAATCACTCATTTTCTTCTCTTCTCATACCTCCTTATTCTTCTCAAGCACGCTAGGGTTTTAGATCCCAGGTCAACAAGACATCATTGCTGAAGCACTCAAGGGATGAACCTCCATTGTTGCAATTCAAGATCTCTCATCATGGCAAGGTAAGTAAGTAAATTGTTTCACATTCTATGATTTCTTACTTTGTTTCATCATTTGATTTAATTAGCTACAAAGGGGCTTGACCAAAGCAAGCCCCCATACTCTAGAAATCCACATTTCTTCTTTCTCTTTGTGTGTGTTTGTAGATTTAGGTACATTGGAGTCTTGAAGATCATTCAACAAGTTGACAAAGCTCACTAAGTACATATTGATGAATCTATCATTGCTTGCATTCCTTATTACCAGCAAAGGCCCCTTGAATATTACAGTTGCATGGACCAATTGAGTGACACCAGACAGTTGAGAACCAACTACCAGGACCTCGGGAGTTAGGCTACTATATGTTGTCTTTCTTTTTCAGGAGAAATAGAGTAGAGATATTTTGTTTAATATTTTTTGTGTCATTTTCACCATCAATAGATCTAGCGCTAGAAGGAGGGCCTAAAGGAACAAGCTGGCTCACATTGTGTCATTCTCACCTGAGAAATATGGGAGTATTCTTAGATCCTCTACTGACCCTGAACCATTAGAAGAACTCCAAACCCCGATTAGACCTAGACCCCATGCTCGTAGAATTTTGATTCCACTGTCGCCACCACCGCTTAATCCACCTAGATTTCAACCAAATCCATGTACACCACCACCACTCCAACCTACATTACCACCATTGGCTCGGCCAGTGTTACCACCAGTCCAGTCTACATCACCACCACCGATTCAGCCAGTGTCACCACCGGTTCAACCTATATCACCACCACCTGCTCAACCAATCCTACCAGTGGCTTACTTTGTGAATAACCCCTCTCCACTAGGGACTATTCCGGGGGCAATCCATGATCTACTGAAGAATCCAAAAAAAAATTGTCCCAAGTACATGCATGGGGAATAAAGAAGCGCAAAGGAGCATATACAAGTGTTCAAAGATGCTTGTACCTGTGCTCAAGTCGCTCATGAAGATGTGGTATGTAGATCGTTTCCTTATTGTTTAGGGGACATGGCATATAACTAGTACTTAAATCTACCCCAGGGATCTATTCTGGGTTGGACAGATTTAGAAAATGCATTCATTAATCAATTTTGGGTCTACGTAGACCCTACCATTCTGTATCACTAGTTTTCCACCATAAGAAAAGAACATCATGAGCCATTGCCTCTATTCAACACTAGATTCCAAAGGATGTTTCACAGGCTACAAGATCCTTACTTAGTGGCAGAGAATATTGCCATTCAGACGTATTTAATAGTTGTTGATCCCTTGATTAGTCTATTCTTATAGAGAACTTATTTTCCCAACGAAATTGACTCTTTGTCTAAAGTGTGTCATTTAGCCATCAAATTGCAACAACAGATAAGTCTGCAATCAGGAGGTTTAGGAGTAGCTCTTCCTCCCATGAGTTATTAGATGCCTAACCCACCATTGTACAACACTATCCCAGGGATGTCCTATTGCCAATATAGACCTATGTCTAAATTGCAAGCCCCACCTACCATGCCCTTTTTCGAAAATGGAATGCAAGATTCTTGCCAACAACCTCAAAATCAACAACAGCAAGTAGGAGGATCAACGCATGTTCATTCCCCATCCATAGTGCAGAATGTGCAAAATGAACAAACTGTTTAATTGACCAGTGAGCTAGCAACTCTTAAAAAGACTTTATCTCAAATGTTAATGACATGACACAGCTTAGGCAAAACCCTCCCCACAACCAAAACCAAAATTACCAAAACCAAGGAGGTTACAAAAACCAGGGGAATTACTCCAATCAGAATCAAAATTACCAAAATCAGAACAGAGGATATAACCAGAGGTCCAACAACAACAATAGGTAGTGGAATACTGGACCCAATAATGGGGGATTTTCCCATAATTATCAGTCAGGTGAGGAAAGATCACATACTGCTAATGTGGCTGACCTTAATTTCATGACTAATTGGTGTAGACTATAGGATACTACAACACATTCTGAGGTTAATTGCCCAGAAATGGAGAAAATGGTAAAGATTGCAAAAGCTGATGCCCATCCTCTAGTAGGAAACTCCAATCAGGATAATGGGCCAGTAAGTACTGCTATGAATTTTGAGACTATTGATGAGACATACCAATTTCCCATGCAAGGAGATAATGAGCCAGAGGAGGATGTGTATGATGCCCAAGCCTTCCAGTCCAAAGGTGGTCACTTCCTAAGAAATCATAATAAGGGCCCATTTACTACATTTGCACCCCCAAACAACATGGTCCCACTAAACCAAAATGTAGATAATAACCCACTGCCACCAAAGGGACCTTCTGACTCTTAGAATAGAGGCAATTTGTCTCCTTTTTCTAAATATCAAGAAATGATTCAGAATTTGATTTTATTGCAGAACTGCAGAGATAGAAGACATCATTATCATTCTTTGACATCATGAAGTGGTATTGAAGGCCCTGGAGGAGGCAGACTGCTTAAAGGGAAAAGGTAAAGTGACTCCAGTGAAGGAGACAAATGCAACCATTTATAGAGGTAAGACCAGTACCCCACCTTTTCTTTTAAGTTTAAGGATTTTTAGAAAAAAATTGCATAATTGTTTATTGGATTCTGGAGCATTGGGTAATGTTATGCCATTTTCAATATGTAAGAAGTTGGGATTAAATCCTATCCTGACCAATAAGAAGGCGATCCAGTTGGACAAAACTAAGGTCAATGTTGTAGGAGAACTAAAAAACATGCATGTACAGGTTGGATCAGATCCAAGGATCCAAACCTACATAGATATCCAAGTCGCTGACATCCCAGAGATATATGGTATGTTCTTAAGTCGAGAGCTAATGAAAAGTATTGGGGGATATTTGTCTTTGGATTTCTCTCACATGTGGCTACCTTGGAAGGGGGTAGCAACGCAGATAAGGATTGAGAGTGAGCCAAGGCTCAAGCATATGATTATAGAATATGATACTTCAAATGAAGTAGCATATTTTGAGACTGAGATAGAAGTTTACAAGCAAGAAGAATTCCTCAACTTCTCTATATTAAATCCTAAGGATATATTACCCCTAGAACATAGTGACCCAATGATTAGCATCAACCAACAAGTTCTAATAAGGAAATTGCAACAAGATAAGATGGTATTAGGAGAAGAAACTGATTTGAATTGTTTGGTGCTTCCTAATTGGTGTAGGATTCATTATCACAATCATTCAGAGTTAACATGCCTACCATGCCTAGATATCTTAAATCGTATAGGCCAGCCTCAGCAAATGAGTCAGGAAAAACCCCAAACAGCCATCAATGAGTTTTCTTTTACAGTTAAAGATGCTACCATTCTCACTCGGACTAGTCTTTCTCAAGAGGAAGGTTCCTCACCAGTAGAGCAGACTCGGGTTCTATGCTCTAAGATTCAAGAAGAAATTGAGGTGTCTCAATTCTTTTCCAATACACCTACCCTAGATACTCTACCAATGCCTAAGCAATTGATAAAAGATGAATTGGATTGCAATTTAAACCAAGAAGTTGTTTAGGAAGTGATTCTTGACCAAGCTATGAATATAGAAAAGTCTTCAAGTGAGCCTTGCCGTAAGTAAATTTCTGATGACCAGCAAAAGTTTGAGCTACCACATATCCCAAATAATTCATCCCCTATTACCCCTAAAAGGTAGGAGCTCCTAGCTAAAGACCAATTGTGGAGTCTTAAATTTTATGGCTCCAAATCCAAGGAAGGAAGTGGAGCAAGGATTGAATTAACCAACCCAAAAGGGAAAACTTACTTTGTGTCTTACAGATTGTAGTTTGGCTGCACAAACAACATGGCTAAGTATGAAGCACTTGCTCATGGACTCATGTTTTCTCATAAAAATAAGGTTACTACGCTCACGGTTATGGAGGATTCTGAAGTGATAGTAAAATAGGTACGTAGCTAGTATACATGTCATAACAAAATATTGGTTGCGTACAGAAGTAGAGTTTGGAACTTAACTGAAGAATTTGATGCTTTTTGGATTACTTTCATCCCTAGAGAAGCTAGACAAATTGTAGATGCTCTTGCTATTGCTGCTAGCACCTTAGAACCCATGCAAGACTCTAATCTAAAGAGATTTTCAATTGAATTGATTTCAGTCCCAGTTGTTCCTGATAATGTCTGAAATTTTTAGGTATTCGATGACGATCAACATATATTGGCCTTTCTGGCAAGTTCTGATGTCTTTGAAGGGAAGATAATAGATGAATCTGAAAGAGATCAGGGAGATTAGGATTCAGAGAATGGTAGTGCATAGGGGATATTGGAACTAAAGAGCAGTAGCATTCCAAAAGGGATGGTAGCTTTGGAGAGAATATTTGATTCTGACCCACGGGCTCATCAAAGGGTACCCACAGAGAGTGAAGGAGGGAAATATGAATTTGTCAATCTGACTCACTCAGGCCCTAAAAGGAATGTCCTTATAGGAAAGACTTGTCCTCAATAAATTAAGGACAAGATAGTTAAATTTTTGGAGCAAAACATTGCAGCCATTGCTTGGAGTTATGATGACCTAAAAACCTTTGACACTTTGGTGATCACACCTACCATACCTCTCAAGCCAAAAGCCAAGCCTTTCCATGAAAAACAATGCCCGGTTAATTCTTTGATTGAGCCTTTGATTCAGAAGGAGGTACAAAAGCTCCTATCTGCAAGAATAATCTTTCATGTTAGAAATTCTACATGGGTGGAAAATTTAGTTCCTATACGCAAGAAAAATGGTGAGATCAGACTATGTGTTGATTTCAGGAATCTAAACAAAGCCTCTGAGAAAGATAATTATCCACTGCCTTCTCTTGATGAAGTGCTACAAAAGTTTAATGGGTCCCAGATGATGTCATTCTTGGATGGTTATTTTGGGTACAATTAGGTCCTTGTCAGTCATGAGGATAGAATGAAGAACACTTTCACCACCAAATGGGGCACATTTACCTATCGGAGGATGCCATTCGGTCTTATCAATGTTGGAGCAACCTTTCAATGGGAAATGGATGTAGCCTTCAAATATTTGATAGGAAAGTGTATAATTATTTATGTGGATGATTTAACCATCTTCTCTAAGAATCAGGAAGATCATGTTGCTGATCTGGAAAAAGTGCTCAAAAAATGTATAAGCTATGGTGTCTCCCTCAATCCAAAAAAGTGTGTGTTTGGAGTATCTGAAGGGAAACTCCTAGGTCACATCATATCAAAAGAAGGGATATCAATAGATCCAGATAGAGTGGAGGCTATTTTGAAACTAACAAGGCTAGTCAGTAAGAAAGAAATGAGATCCTTCTTCAAAAGGATCAATTTTGTTAGAAAATTTATAACAGGGTTTGCAAAAATTGTCAAACCCCTCAATGAAATGATGAAGAAAGAAGCAAAAATAGAATGGAGCAATGAGGCTAAATTTGCTTTCTCACTGATCAAACAGTCAATATTTGAGGCACTTGTGTTGACTAGCCTAGATTATCTAAGGCCTTTTTATATCTATTCTTTCACATCTGACCATTCATGTGCAGCTATGTTAACACAACAAATAGGTGAGGGAGAGGAAACAACTATCGCCTTCATGAACTCTCCTTTTAAGAATGTAGAAGTTATATACTTGCCCCTAGAGAAACAAGCCTTTGCGTTGGTTCGAGCGGTAAAGAAGTTCAAGCATTACATTTTGCGAAGTCAAGTAATGGCCATAGTGCCTGATCCAGCTGTGAAGTCTCTTCTGATGCAAAGTGAATTAGGAGAGAGAAGAGGGAAGTGGATGGCTATTCTGCAAGAATTTGACTTAGAGATTCATCTGATGAAACTTGTTCGAGGGTAGGGTTTATCAAAGGTGATGGAAGATGTGGACAAAAATATCACCTATCAACAATACACTCTCCAGTCATTTACTAAGGATCCCTGGTACACAGAATTAATTTTCTTCCTCCTTAATAACAGATGTCAAGAAGGAATGAATGCTACTCAGAGAAGAGCATTGAGGATGAAGAGTGCTCACTAAATGCTTAAAGGGGGATCCATCTACAAATATAATTTTCAAGGGATTTACCTATGTTGTTTGGATCAGCAAGAGGCTAAACATGCTATTTCTGAGTTCCATGGAAGGCATGGAACAAGACATGGGTTAGCGGATTCTTTGGCCCATTAGATTCTTAGACTAGGATACTATTGGCCTTATGTATTTCAGGATGCACATCAACATGTCAGAACATGTCACGTATGTCAAACTTCTACACCTAGGGAAAGAAATCTTGCAATGCCTTTGCAACCAGTGTATGAGGTAATGTCGTCTTCTCAATGGGAACTAGATTTTGTAGTTGTTATTAATCCTAATTCTTCTATAGGTCATAAATTCATCTTAACTGCAATTGATTACTATAAACATTGGACTGAGGCCCAACCCTACAAAAACAACACCATAGAGGTGGTTATCAAATTTTTGACTAAGAACATCACCACCAGGTTTGGAGTTTCATTTTCTCTGGTATGTGATAATGGCCCTGACTTTTCTTCTATTGAATTCATTCAATGGGGATATGAACATAAAATTATTTTGAAGTATTCATCCAATTACTATCCTCAAGGAAATGGAGTGGCTGAGTCCACTAATATAAATCTGTTGGAAGTAATAAGAAAGTTGTTAGAAAACAATCCTAGGGACTGGCACACCCAGTTGAGATTTTCCCTATGTGCAAATCGAACCTGAATCAAAGCAGCTCTAGGAAATTCACCTTTTAAGTTAGTCTATGGCCAAGACCCAGTCTTCCTAATCCATTTACAAATACCTATTCTTAAGTTTATGAAGGAATTTAATTCCAGGGATGATAAGATCAAAGTTAGATTGCTTAATTTTCTTAACATGGAGGACCAAAGAGATGGTGCTTTGCAACAATTCTCTAACAGGTTGTCATCAAATGTTGGTTTGATAAAAGGGCCAAGATAAAATCCTTTAGGATATCAAATCTTGTATTACTAAGGGATAAAGCTAGAGAGAAGAAGGGAGATCACCAGAATTTTGATACTCTGGTTAGGTCTATATCAAGTGGCTGAGATACTAGGCGAGAATGCTTTTCGTTTAAGTACCTTAACAAGAGAACTTGTTCCATTACCAATTAATGGCCAGTTTATCAAGTACTATTTTGGTTGATGAAAGGTCTGATGTTTTAAGAGAATGTATTATACTGTATCATATGTGATTAAGTTTTTGTTTGTTTTTGTTTTTGATGTTTTCTTTTGTTTTTTTTTGTTTTGTTTTGTTTGTTCTTTTTTTTTTGTTTTTTGTCTTGTTTCGTTGGGGATCTTCATGTTTGTCCATCTCAAGACAGAGGTTGTTATTCAAAATATGCTACAAGCACAGGGAGAGAAATTGGTTTAGGTATTTTCATTAACATCTTTGAAAAGGATTTCGTTCTGAAACTCATGTCTTATGATCATTCTAATGTTGGTTTGAAAAGTTATTAGGGGTAGAAGGATATACTATGAATATCTCATGAATTATGATCAAAGATCTATCACCAAATTAGATAACATCTTCCTATGTATTACCTATCTGTCTTAGGGTGGCTTTACCTTTTGATTCAAGTGAAAAATATGATTCCAAGACTATCATGAAATCCATTGTAGTTCTCAACCCATATTTCAGATCAATTGTATTTGAGTATTGAGGAAAGTTCATAAAACATTTTCACAAGTGAAGCTTAAGAAAAAAAAAATCAAAAGAAAGAAAGAAAAGGCAAACTCAATATCAAATGGGTGAATCAAGTATCTCTATCAGGGCTATGGATTCTTGTCTGGCAATAGAGAAATGCTTTGAGAGAACTAGAGGTATCTTCGTTAGGGCTATGGATGTCTGACTGGCAGCAGAGGAATACCCAAGATTTTATTGCACGATAGTTAAAGGACTCAACCTATGTAGCTTGAATCTTAGGTATAGTTGTTTAGCAACAGAGAAAGTATCTATAAAGAATGATGCACAATATACACACACACTCATATTTAGAAATATTCATGAGCACATACATCTGAGATTCCAGCTCAGTCTTATTCAAGTTAACATGCTTCATAAAGCAGGTGGTTTTAGGGTGACTGATTTTTTATTTTTTTTGGGTGCCTTGAAAATGGGTAAACCATTTTCCCAGTCGAGTTGCCATTTGTTATGCCTTGCATAACCTCCCCATCTTTTTCCTTGGTCAAAATGGGTCCCCCATTTTTTTTCGTACTTGTTTGTTTTTCAAACAAAGTTTGGAGTCTTTCTTTTACATTACTTTATTTTTTTCTTTGGTTTATTCTGTCGGAACCGGAACCAAAACTAAATCAGGTTTTGAAACTTGTTTCAAAGGTCAATTCCGATTCCCATCCCGATGGTCTTTTTGTTTCCTTTTTGGTTTGTCTTTGTCAGAGCCAGAACTAGAGCAGAAGTTAAGTCTGAATTTATTCATGTTTTCTAAATCAATTCCCGTTCCGCCTTCGCCTTTTGTTTTGTTTGTTTAGACTTAAGTTTTGTGTTAAGTTTTCTCGATTGGGTCTTTGTGATTTTTTTTTTGTCATTTATTTCGCTTTCTTCTTTGTTGGTGGAACTGGAGCCGGAATGGCAACCAGATTCAAAGTTGGATAAAGTTTCTAAATCATTTCCCACTCTGACTCCGCTGCCGCCATTTTGATGTTTGACTTTACTGAAGTCGTACTACAGTAATGTGCCAATTCCCTCTGTAGTTCCGACTCCGATGTGCTACATTTATGGCATTGATTATAGGTGCCATGCATGCGTGAAGCTGTAGTTTTAACCTTAATTAGGGATTAACTGGAAGTTATTATCATTGTTTAAAGGATCAAGAGTGAAGTAGAGTTACACTGGAGCATTTAGATGTGTGATTTGATCGAAAGGGAGATAATCATATGCGGAATCATCTTAGAGGGTTAACCTATTTATTTGTGTTTGAGGTAGGGTTTTTGTTCTTCTCTTTTGTTTTGTTTTGCATTTTTTTTTGTTTTGTGTGATCGTTGGTTTCTCATTATTTCGTGACTCTCAGTTCTCTTGTGAGTTCATGTTCTTCGTGTTTCTTTTCTTTCATTCAACATTCTTGTTTTTGTTTTGTTTTTTCTTGCATTTTGGTTGCTCGTTTGTTTTTTTTTATCACGGTCATTTTCACATTTTAATCGTGACTGTATCGTGATGCCTTGGTTTTTAAATGGTGTGATTAGTTATTATTTTTTCATTGGTAGGGTTTAATTATTACATTTTTTCTTAGGAATCTGATTGTGCATTAATCTGATTAGTTTGAATGGGGTTTAATTCGTGCCCTAATTGTTTGAAATCGAGGTTTTATGAATTTGGGGTTTGGCGCATTTTTATTTTAAATATGATGCCCTAATTATTATGGTTTCCTCACAGTCATATGGGGATGGTCTTGTATAGGTTATTTTTAAGCCCCTTTCATTTTGATATGACCTAGTCCATAGATCAAGATGTTATTTATCATCCTATTGAAATCACTTATGATGTCATGATTATTTTTAAGTGGAACTAGAACCGGAATCGATTTCATTTCCATCCCGTCTCCGACTCTGCTTATGGTAAGAAGCAAGCTTTCAAAATGTTGATAACTCAACTGGAGCCAGAACTGAAACCAAATATAAAATTGAAAATCCTTCATGGAACCAAATCAGTTCTCATTCCGATTCTGATTCTAGTTACCATCCAAACTCTGACTCCGGTCCCACTTTATTATTATTACAAGCTCAATGCTAGTTCTAGTTCTGATCTCGACAGTGTTTTTAAAAGAGACTGTTTAAGATTTTTTCTGCCTAGTTCCACCTCTAGTCTATAGAGGAGGATAGGATCTTTAAGTCATATTTGGTTATATTTATTATAGATCTAATTTGGGGTTTTTTTGCAGGAAGTTAAAGGATGTTAGGAGTATCAGGAGAAGCTACTCAGAGGAGTTAGCCTACAGAAACTTTGAAGGCAACAAGTAAGCCTAAGAAAATTAAATTGGAACAACTACCTTCTATGTCGAGGTATAACCATAGGGGTCTTGATGTCACTGTTAGCAAGGTAGAATCTGATTGGGCTGATATAACTAACAGCAATCTAGGCCCATTCAAATAAGAGGAGTTGTACTCTAAAGATTTTACTGAGGATGTAACAAGGAGAACTGGAAGAATAGTTGAGTCTGGTTTGGCTCACATCACTGTGTTTCCTCTATCCATCCAATGCCCAAAATTGATAATGACAGTAGCTGGATCTTACAATCCCGCCACCAAACAATGTGTAGATTCACAAGATAGTGTGATTATAGACCTAACTCCTCAAATGTTTCAACTTATGTTCAGTGTCCCTGATCTGAAGAACCTGGCACAGCTGAATGAAGCAATGGCTTTGGAGATGTATAGCAAATACAAAGAGACCAATAGGGTGCACTTAAACAAGAAATGGTTAAGAACAAAGAAGAAGTCCTTGACAAAGCTCTCAGATCAGCCAAAGAGGGCATAATTTTACAAGGAGGTATCAGATCTTATAATGATGTTGTCTAGAGTTTTTGGAAAGAGGGATGCATTTCATTTCAAGGAATGGATGTTTCCATTCATTCATACAATCTTTGATTGCAAGAAATAGTTTGATTGACCTATGATTGTCTCGGATTCCATACATGATCAGCTAACCAGAATAAGGGAAACTAAGAGCTTCTTTATGACCTCTTATGTTATCTATGCAGCAGCTAGAGGAGGCATCTTTCTAGTGTTAAACAGAGTGGGAATATTAGGGGAAGTTGATGGGAAAAGGAGAGTATGGGATCATTATGATCAGCTATCCCTAAAGATTTTAGAAACATATTTCAGAAGAGTTAATGATGCATTTTATATGTAGTTATTAACCAGCTTAATGGAGATGCAGGGTACAAAATAAGCCAAGAGGCCATGGCATTTATTACAGAATGGGGGTGTTGGTATATCCAGTACCCCAAGTTTACTTATTTTAGGCTAGCTAGGTTTGAGGTTCATTCTCACTTGCTCCCTAGGTGTTGCAGCAATAGGATGGTTTTGATGGAGTTTGTTTATCAGGCTTTGGGGGTCAATGCTAGGTTTGGGATGAAGCATAAACCAGGTTGTCACAAGTTCCCCATGCAATTGGGTGAGTATAGCTGCCCACACCTCATGGGAGCAAAGGTGGTTTGTAGTGAGTTGATACATTTGAAGTTGGGATTATATACTGCCCGGAAGCACATCGATCCAAAGAAAAAGATGAATTATTTGTTGGCTTCAGTCTTTGATAGGCATTTCAATCTGCTGGAGGACTTTTGGAGTGATCTTCAGGATGAATATGACCTCAGGAAGAGGAATTATGAGAGGTTTCTATCTCACTTATGGTAGAATTTGGGTCAAAGTTGACATTCTTGATACATTAGTAGATGATGGGGTAGTATTGGATCCATTGTATGAAGCATTGAACATAGGTACCAAAAATTTGGACCCAGTAGATTGGGATGTTCAGGAGACAATTGATATCAACCAAATAGGGAGACTAGTCATGGATAGGACTATCCACTAGGTTGTTCTTAGATTTAAAAATCTTGGGGGTCCACCTCCTAAGAAATGGAAAGGATATAAGAGAATCAAAAGGAAAATCCCTCCCAAGGAACCCTTGGAATTCTTCCCTTCTGATATTGAAGAATTTGAGCTTGAAACTCTGGCCCAATATTTATCTGGAATACATGAGGAGGATGCCCCAATAGAACCTGTGGCTTGAAAACCATTAATAGGTGAATCATCTGCTCAAGTCCCTCTTACAGAGCAACGGGTTGGAGAGATGCCTAAGGGGACTCTTCATGACATAGCTGAAACCTTAAAGGGAAAGGAAGTGCATATGGAGATCCATGATATTGAAATAGATTTTGATGAGACCTTATCAAAAAAGGATGCACAAGAAAAGATGCCTCTAGAGGAGGAAACTGAGCATGTATTAACAAAAGAGGATCAATGGGTATTACTTGAGGAAGCAAAGAAAGCTTCACATGCTAAGGAACATGTAGAAGCTATGGAAAAACAAAAGGAAATAGATGCTAAGGCACAAGCTAATGCATTACTTCACCAACAACAATTGGAGGCTAAGAAAAGAGCCAATGAGGTAATAAAGTAGCAGAAGCAAAAGGAGCATGAGCTCAAGACAAAGGAAGAAAAGTATAAGCTAGAGATGGTGCAGAAGATCCATGATCTAGAGGAGGAAAAGGCTAAATAGAGGAGAGAAAAAGAAGCCCTTGAGGCCAAATTGAAGCTAATTAAAGAAGCCTACAAGAAAAAGGAGGAAACAAAATGCCTACAAAAGGAGAAAGATGTTGAGGAACTAGCCAAGCAGCAACAAAATGAGAAGGAAACCTCAAATAGACTCAAGGCTTTGGAAGAAGAAAGAAACAAGCTATTTGAGCATAAAAGGTTGGAAGAAGAAAGATTGAAAAAGGAACAAGAGGGTAAGAGGGTGCAAGAGCAGAAGGACAAAGAAGAAGCTAAAAATCTTGCACAAGAAAATGTAGAGGGAGAACAACAGAATGTATAAGAGGTTGATTCTCAACCTAGGGTTTATATTCTACAACCATTATCCTCTATGACTTCTGCCTCCTCTTCTACTATAATGGCCACTAATCCAAGTGATCCTACTTGGTTGAAGCTTGATCTTCAAAGAGACCAATAACACCCTCACAATCTCTTAATTGGGATAACATGATGAAAGAAATTGAAGAGAGACCCAAGAAGAAGGCTTAGATTCTTCAGTCAACTAGGCTAACTGATGTAGGTGAAATTATTGCAGAATGTGCAATACCAATAGTGGATAAGGATGTGGGAGATATGCAGGTCATTGATTATCAGTTAGGCACTATCAATCTAGGAAGTCTTACAAGGAATCGACAAATAAACGTAATTGATGTTGTAGCATCATTCACCAAATCAAGGTTGATAAAGGACAAGAAGAGAAAGGATGAGGTCAAAGCTCAATTGGATCAGATACATACCTTTTTGGAGGACATCTTTGCTCCTAGATCCTAGCTTGCTGCCTTAGAGACACCAGTATTGCTCAACAAAAGAGAGGTGGATGATCTAGTGCAAGTAAAGAATAAGGCTAGAAAGATGGATAGGTGGACAGATAGGCTTAATCAGGAGGTAAGCGAGGTGGTGGTAAGTATTTTTGAGATTCACAAGATTGATTTAGAGCTAATAGAAGAGATGAAGCAACATGCTAAAACATTGGAACAACAAGAGGAAGAGTATAGAGGATATGGTCAAAATATAAAGGACATCAATAAATTGCCAAAGTCTACTTTGCTTGAGCAGTCATTTCTTGAAGAGGACAACATAGACTTCTTGGAAATGGCCTGTAGCATAATCCGGTTGAGATATGATTTCACATATAAGCATAGGAATGAGGTTCAGGATGCAAGTAAAGATTTAAATGAACAACTGGATGAACTAGAAGTTGTTGTAGTTGTTTTGGTTAGTATTGATATACTTGTTAAAGAGGGCTTGCCTCTAAATCAGTTAAAGGATAAATGAGATAATAGATTCCAAGAGATTATGCAAAAAGAGGATGATGGAGAGGATCTATTATTGGATAGACTGATGGATGTCAGAGAAGGAGGGAAGGCTGTGAGAAAGGAGTTGAAAAAATTGAAAGACATGAAGGAGTTTGCTTCCATAGAACTGAAGATAATTCAATTTGAGGACAACTGGATTGATAGGCCGGATGTGGATATTCTTCAACAGGTCTCCTCCAGTTATGATGAATACATTCTGGAGAAAACTAAGCAAAGATGAGTGGCAGTCTTTTGGGTGCATGACTTCTTTCTCCTTCTCTTTTATTCTTTCTTGTAATTAACGTTGGAACTGGAGACCAATCAATTTGAGTTTCAAAGAAAGTTTCAGTTCCCTATAATTGTGGATCTCAATTTTAATTGGGAGGATTTGATGCTTTTTATGCCTATATATACCTTTGGGGTATCATATTGTAAGGGTTTGTTGATGAGAATAAGATTAGCCACCTGATAGTAGGAGATAGGAATTTTATAGCTTTGAAAAGACACTTTGTTATTATTAGTTATAGTTAATACAAATACAGGTTTTTATGCTATATTATGTTGGAATTGAGTTTACTGGATAAGGTTAATGAATCACAGTCTATCTATATGCTAGTGATTGTGCTGAAGCATAAGTGTTTCTTATGTGATGAAAATCATTAGAAGGAAACAGATTTAAAGATTATTTCATTAAGTTATCTATGGATTGAATTGTTGAAAGTCTGTTGATCTATGATTTTAGCAATGAATGAGAGTTTGTTCTTTTGGAATCTTTAAATTAATTATGATGTGTGATTGTGATGGTTAAACTAAGCTCCATAGATGCATGCAATAGTATGGATTGTTCTATAAATTACATTATGTTATGGTTTTTCTTGATCTATTGGAGGAACATTCGTTGTTGAAAATATATGTCTAGATATTAGATGATTTTTATTCATGTTTCACTGATGTATGCCCTGATTTATCTTTTTCTTTTATTTAAAACCCCCTTTTTGTTAAGTACAGATTGATGAATCTATCATTGCTAGCATTCCTTATTACCAGCAAAGGCCTCTTGAATATTACAGTTGCATCAACCAATTGAGTGACACTAGATAGTTGAGAACCAACTACCAGAACCTTGGGAGCTAGGCTACTATATGTTGTCTTTCTTTTTTAGGAGAAATAGAGTAGATATATTTTGTTTAACATTTTTTGTGTCATTTTCACCATCAATAGATCTTAGACAAGGACTCACTTAAAAATCATTAAAATAGCAATAACTAAATAATGTCAGTCATACACTAGACGAGACCTACTATCACCTTCATGCATGCTAGATAAGGAGGTCAATTGAAGGTCCTACAATGGTAGTGTGGCCCTTCGCTACTTTATCATCTCTCAATGATCCTATGTATAAATTTCAAATATCTCACTGACATAATTAACATAAAACATGTAGCATATAAGAATCCGAGAAATCTATGAGATGGAAAAGAAAGAGAAGATTGACAACCAGAAAATGTAACAACAACCTATGTTTCTCATACTGCAGAACACTTGCACCACCAACCGATTTTCTTTTCTTAAACTTTGACAAACTTCGGTATTACCTACAATCACAATGACAAAAGGATCAATGACAGTCGTAAATGCATATGACATCAAACACTAATAGGGAATATGGTGCAAAGCACATTGTCCTCCATTTTCTGAGTTGAGTCTAGTTAGGATGAATGAGTCAAGATGTTGTCAAATAAGGTTTGAAAGTCATTTAATATGGTAAACTGACCCATTCCTCTCATTGTGGCCAATGTAACCATGTCACCAAAAAGTTAGGATTTTGACACTTTTCGCTCATTTGGACCTTTGCCTATGGATTTTGGACCCTTTTTAGCATATTTTTACCTATTTCCAAGCCTTGTGATGAAGTGTTGTAAGGTGTTGTAAAAAAATTTCACACTCTCCTAGGATTAATCCCTATCACCAAATTAACCCCTTGTTAAGCCAAAATGACCCATTCATCCTCATACATGTCCAACTATAGTGTGTTTTGTGAGATAATCCCAACAAGAAACAATAATAATATTTTAATTAAAGAAAAAAAATGCAATTTGCCTAGGTGGACTAGGTCACCACCTTGGGCGGCCTAGTCCCATGTGGCTTAAATTTTATTTTTAACTTAATTTCTTTCAGGATTATTGTCTCTAAAACCCTAAGTTCAGTCAGTATTGTGTTAGTTCAGGAAAATGAGGGCATAAGTTCTATAAAAAAGCTTCAAAAACATAACTCCTCATTGGGTACACTCATTATGCATCACTCATTTTCTTCTCTTCTCATACCTCATTCTTCTTCTCAAGCAAGCTAGGGTTTTAGATCCTAAGTCAACAAGAGATCATTGTTGAAGCACTCAAGGGTTGGACCTCCATTGTTGCAACTCAAGATCTCTCATTGTGGCAAGGTAAGTATGTACATTTCTTCACATTCTATTCTTTCTTACTTTTTTCATCATTTGATTTAATTATCTACAAAGGGGCTTGACCAAGGCAAGCCCCCATACTCTAACAATCGGCATTTCTTCTTTCTCTTTGTGTGTGTTTGTAGATTTAGGTACATTGGAGTCTTGAAGATCATTCAACAAGTTGATGAAGCTCACTAAGGTTGAAGAAACCCTAGTTGAAGCTTGGGAGACTTCTACATATCAGATTCTTCACTTTCGAGACCGAATACCTAAAGGAGCAGGAAACACTAACCAAAGGCCTTAGATCCAATCTTCTGGTTCACAAAAATTTAGAAGAGGACTAGGTCACCAATTTAGGTGACCTAGTCCTACTGAGGTTTTTTTCCAGAAATTTTGGTAGATCTGGATACCCTTTTGGCTGAAACGGGCTTCAGAGCAGTTTCCCAAAATTTTCCCAAGAAAGGACTAGATCGCCCCACTTGGCACAAGTGTCCCTTTCTGCATCAACATCAAATTCAACAAAATTTCCAGCCCCTACAATGTTCCAAGTACACACCTCTTCAATATCATTCATATTTGTAATTATTTGTACATATTTCTTAGGTTATTTTGTACATAGTTGCATATCTCAATGTGTTTTCCACCATAGTGCATTTCAATAGCATTTCATTCTTAGTTAGCTTTAGTTTCAGCTCATTACATTTAGATCATAGAACTTAGGGAACAATCACACACATTCACATTAAGCCCCTAACTCCCCCTTTGAATGCAATCACCCAAATCATATCATTAAGCGAAAAGAGAGCCATTCCTACACAAAGTGCTTCTAAGGTGAAAAACCCTAGGAGCCTAGTAAAGAGAATCCTCTTTCCCTCTTTGTATATGTTTTTGGTGGTTCATTTTGGTCAACCCGACTGTCCAACACTTGTTAGCTTTCTGATTTTGCATTTCATCTTAGGAAAAATCTTGCATTGCATTAGGCATTTGCATTGTTTGCATCCTCGGGTTTGTCAAAATTGCATTAGTGAAAGTTCATGTTATCTTGCATTCTTGCATCTATCATTTCATTGAAAATCTCTAAAAATCTGCATTTGCACCTTAGGAATACATCATACAGCCTGAAACACATCCAAACCACTCAAAAAGCTCAAAAAAATTGCAAAAAATCCTTACTAGGACTAATTCGCCATTCTAGGCGACCTAGTCCCAGTTCAAATTTTTAACTATCTGTTATAGAGTTAAAAACCTTATTTTTGTGCTTCCTAGACCTCCTAGTACCATATACTATAAGTCTAGAAATTTTTGTGAACATACGTTTTTTGATTCTAACTCAAAATCATCAATTTAGGGCGGTCATTTTTAATATACCTTCATCATTAGATTTGCAAAATGTTTACATTTCTGAATAAATGTGCATCTCATTCACTAAAGTACTTTTTACTTTTGCTTATACAATGTTTATATTCATAAACCTTAGAATTTTTTTGTTAAAAGTACTTTTCCTTTTAGCATGTACATTCTTCACATTCTTCAAGCTTAGCATACATTGGATAAAAATGTTTTCTATTATTGCATATACATTGTTTATATTGCTAAAACATTACATACAATGGTTACATGTAAATTTCATTTTTATTCAAAGAGTGTTAGTAGCTTACACAACTAGACATGCTACACACACTGCAATCCCATTTCCCTATGAGCATGTTGTAGTGGATGAAGAAACAACCTTGTACATTCCTAAGAATCATATTAGTTCTTCTCCTAATATCTCTCCGCTTGGCAATGAAGATATTTTGTTAGAAGAACCAATTAATGAGAGTTATAGGAATCCTAGTTTTTTCTCTCCTCCTACCTCTCTTAGTGGAAAAAACCTTACCAACCAAGACAACACAACCATATATAATCATGACACTAGCCTTTTCTTTTCTCCTAGTATTTCTCCTTGTTGTGACGAAAATACTTTGTTGTTAGAACATCCAATTATTGAAGGTCATGAACATCCTATTTTTCCTGCTTCACCTAAACATATCCTTATTGAGCATACTCATTCCATCCTTGATCCTTCCCCTCTTAGTGATGAAGCCATTTTAGAAGAACCAACCTTTGATTCTCCCAAACCATTGGTTTGTAGTTCTCCTCAAACCCTTCCTCCTAGGGAAGATATCATGATTCCCAATCAGGATAACCATAACAATAATAATATTACATCCTTAGATACAAATACCGAGACAACCTTGGCCTCTCCCTTACTTAAAGATGTCAATATTATTCAACCTCAACTTGTCCTTTAGCCCCCTTCAACCAAACCCAAACCTAAATTCATCCTTTACCCACCTACTCCTAATGTGTTGCAGCAACTGAGTCATAATATTGTTGCTCATACACATTACACCCGTAACAACCCACATTCCCAACTATCACCCTCCACTCCTTTACCTTTACCTAATCCTATATTACCTGCTGCCCCTCACCTCAATCCCCTTCTTAGGGAGTATGACCTTGTTGAACAACTAAGGAATACTCCCGCCAAAATCTTCTTATGGGACCTTATTCAAGTCTCCCCTCGCTACCACAACATGATGCAAGAAACCTTACAACAAGTTCTTATCCCTTATAATGAGCCATCAAATGATATAGCATCTAATATTCATGGAATACACACTAATATTGTTTTTCACCAAAGTGAGCTTCCTCCTTTGGATGTACAAAAACAAAATGATGCTTTCATGATAATCTCTCAATACAAAACAAAAGGGATAAAGAGAAATCTTGTAGATACAGGTTATGCCCTTAATCTATGTAGTGTGATCCTTTTGGATAGGCTTGGTATCGATAGATTCCACATCCAACCTGATTCTCTCTTTGTCAGAGGATTCGACAATGTCTCTAAGAAACCGCTCGATGTGATCACTATCCCTCTTACAGTTGGAATGGCCACATTAGACACTGCAATCCATGTTATGCCTTAGGAGGTTTCATACAATCTTCTCTTAGGTAGGCCATGGATTCATGCTATGAATGGAGTTCCTTCCACACTTCATCGAAAGATGAAGTACATCTACAATAATAAAGTGTACACACTTGATGCTGATCTTGAACCTAATAGTTGCTTAAACATTAAAAAAAACAAAGAGAATCACTTCAACACCTTAACACCAACCAAACCAATGGAACCCCTCCAACGAAATTCCTTAGATTATGATTGGAGTTCCTTAGACTTCACCCCTCCTTTACTAGGAGAATCCAAGATCACCAACAACACTGAGTCTAAAATGGGAAACATAGTCTTGTTAACACAAGACTCGGCTGATCCTTCGATAGTATCCACCTCAATTCCTTTAGCCACCAATGCAAACAATGACCCCTCACCTAATCCAAAGAAGCTAAAAAATATCTATGGAAAAGGTTATGAGTTCATGAAGAAAATTGGCTATAATGGAAAAGGTTGTGGTGCTCATGAACAAGGTATCTGCAACCCTATAAAACCTAACATGCAAACAATGCATCATGGTCTTGGATTTTGTCCTTTCATAAAAATCATCAAACCTTCCCCTCACACCAACTCTATCCCAAATCACCTTTCTACCCCAACCTTACAAAGTGATCATTTGACAACAACGAAGGACTCTTTTCTTAGAGCCAATGTCCTCCCACAACCCACTATCTATTTGGATTTTACACACTCCTCCAAAGGAGTATAAAAAATCTCACAATCTATAGTGCCTTGCATAAGTATGACATCCTATACTAAGAAAGACCCCTCTTTGTTACACAATAGAAATCCACTTTCTACCCTTGTTCAAGAGGGTATCTTTTTTAGACTCCTCCAAGATCACTTGATATCCCTTCCTCCTCGCACTCGAAAGAAATGTTCCACCAAACATTCCTTTTGTGCTTACCACCGAGTTCATGGTCATCACACTAATGAGTGTAAGGCCTTGAGTAGAAAAATACAACACCTTAAGGATCTTGGTACTCTCCCTCATGTAGGGACACCTAATTCCTCTAATTGATACTGATTTTAACTCTACCTTGCATTTCATCCAATCCTTTCGGCTCACTCTTGTCCTGCACTAAGTGGGGGAAAAGGGTGAGTTAGTCTTTTCCCTTGTATGTCACTTGTTGTCATCTCTTCTAACTAGTAATTAGCCTCTCATGAACATTTAAGATCAAGGTTGGGATGTGGATGACATGTCTTTAGTTGAATTGCATGTGACATATATCCCCTTTTCATGACGTAGCTTTTTCGAAAACATATGACTCAGCATAGGGATTTCTGATCAAGTTCTCATGTCTTCTTCCTCTTCTACTTTAAAGAAATTTCTCACATAACAGTGTGTAGCAATCCCTTTAAAGAGTAGGAATACATCACCACTCACATTTCATTGTGTGATCTTTTTTCGTGCGATTCCTTCTCTTGAAAAAATTAGGTAAAATGTTGCTTAGGATGAGACATTTTGCATTTTTCCTCTTTTTCATCCAAGATGAGCCCTTGCCTCTCTTACATACAAGATGAGTACACTTTCACTTTTCCTCTCTTGATGACATTACACATTATCTTCATTAAGATGAGACATCACACAAACAAAGATAAATCCCTTTGAACAAAATCACTTTCTTTTGTGGCGCCTTATCAAAGTTATCATGAGGTATAACTTTGGCATGGTTAAGAGGGAAGCCCAACAAGTGGCACGACTTTCCCGATAGCCACCTTTGTGAGTACATACCACCCGTGTGTATGTTTCTCACCTTATTTAGGACTTCTCACCCCGTGGACAACCTGATGTTCTGTGGCCCTAGAGTGAGCACATCCTTTTCACCCTTTCCATTCTCTTCACACTAAACCTTGTCAATGCACGATCATGTATCTCATTTTGTTGTAATGCATTCACCATTGAATGTCTTTTGCATTGATGTCAAGTTGATTTAGAATCTCAAATCCTTGGGGGCTTGACCACCTCCTTCTCTTCCCATTCTTCTTTTTTATCATTCTTCACCATCTAAATCATGTGGCTACTTTAGTGTGAGTTTGAAGCAAGTTCATACTCTCACTAAAGTGGGGGCTAAATGTGTCACCAAAAAGTGAGGATTTTGACACTTTTCGCTCATTTGGACCTTTTCCTATGGATTTTGGACCCTTTTTAGCATATTTTTACATATTTCCAAGCCCTGTGACGAAATGTTGTGAGGTGTTGTAAAAAATTCTCATTCTCCTAGGCTTGTCATCACCAAATTAACCCCTTGTTATGCCAAAATGACCTCTTAATCCTCATACATATCCAACTTCAGTGTGTTTTGTGAGATAATCCCGACAAGAAACAATAATAATATTTTAATTAACGAAAAATAATGCAATTTTCCCCGGTGGACTAGGTCGCCACCTTGGGCGACCTAGTCCCATATGGCTTAAATTTCATTTTTAACTTAATTTCTTTTGGGATTATTGTCTCTAAAACCCTAAGGTCGGTCAGTATGGTGTGATTTTAGGAAAATTAGGGCATAACTTGTATAAATAAGCTTCAAAACCCTAATTCCTCATTGGGTACACTCATTATGAATCACTCATTTTCTTCTCAACACACATTCTTCTCTTGTCATCTCTTCTTCTTCTTCTCAAGCAAGCTAGGGTTTCAGATCCTAGGTCAATAAGACATCATTGTTGAAGCACTCAAGGGATGAACCTCCATTGTTGCAACTAAAGATCTCTCATCGTGGCAAGGTAAGTAAGTACATTGCTTCACATCCCATGCTTTCTTACTTTGTTTCATCATTTGATTTAATTATTTACAAAGGGGCTTGACCAATGCAAGCCCCCGGACTCTAACAATTGAAATTTCTTCTTTCTCTTTGTGTGTGTTTGTAGATTTAGGTACATTGGAGTCTTGAAAATCATTCAACAAGTTGATGAAGCTCACTAAGGTTGAAGAAACCCTAGTTGAAGCTTGGGAGACTTCTACATATCAGATTCTTCACTTTTGGGATCAAATACCTGAAGGAGCATGAAACAAAAACCAAAGGCCTCAGATCCCATCTTCTAGTTCACAAAAAATTGGAAGAGGACTAGGTTGCCACTTTGGGTGACCGAGTCCCACTGAGACTATTTTCCAGAAATTTTGGTAGATCTCAATACCCTTTTGGTTGAAACGGGCTCTAGAGCAGTTTCCTAGAATTTTTCTTGAGAAAGGACTAGATTGCCCCACTTGGCACAAGTGTCCCTTTCGACATCAACATCAAATTCAATAGAATTTCCAGCCCCTACAAGGTTCTAGGTACACACCTCTTCAATATCATTCATCTTTGTAATTATTTGTTCATATTTCTTAGGTTATTTTGTAAATAGTTGCATATCTCAATGTGTTTTCCACCATAGTGCACTTCAATAGCATTTCATTCTTAGTTAGCTTTACTTTCAGTTCATTAAATTTAGATCATGGCACTTAGGGCACAATCACACACATTTGCATTAAGCCCCTAACTCCCCCTTTGAATGCAACCACCCAAAGAATATCATTAAGCGGAAAGAGAGCCATTCCTACACAAAGTGCTTCTAGGGTGAAAAACCCTAGGAGCCTAGTAAAGGGAATCCTCTTTCCCTCTTTGTATATGTTTTTGGTGGTTCAGTAACTTGAGGAATGGGTCTACAACATAAATAAACTAGTGTGGGAATGTGGAATTTGTGCAGGGGAGGTCGAGTGTTCTATTCAGGGAAAACTTTAGTGGCAAATCTTTGCCAATTGGCGAATATTTTAAATTGGAACCTCCAAAAATGGCGAATAATACAAGTTACAAAGGATGTTGAATTGCCAGGTTTTTACAAAAAAATAAATTTGTCTCGATTAATTCGCCAATGCATTATTTTTTAAATGATGCGTCATTGGAATTGATTCTCCATTAGTTTATACTATAATTACAGATATTAATTATATTCGCCATTAATTTTATATTCCTACAATTAACTTTTGGTAAATATCGCCACTAAAAATAATTTACCTTTTCATTTTAGGGATATTTTAGCCTTGAATATTTTTTTTATTTATTGCCATCGATTAGCTTTTTAATCGAATGGCTGCAAGTCAATTCCATGAATTTATATGCATGTGCCTTTTTAAAAGGTTGTTGAGGCCCAAAATTTGATCTCCATCATTCATTGTTGCTAATAGTTCATGACATACATCATCATCAATGTATTGGTAGGACATCCCTAAGTGTCCCACCAATCATGTTCACTCACGTCGATAAGTCTTTTATACTCCACCTGGGGTCCACCAAGGCACAAGTACACCACTTGTGTAATTCTGGAGAATCATGAAGGGAATCTACAATATTCATGCCAAGCTCTCGGAAAGACATCCGATCAAAGCTCTGTTTAATCTCCACCATTCACTGTTGCCAATAGTTCATGACATATGTCATCATCATTGAATTAGAGGGACATCCCTAAGTGTCCCATTGATGATGTTCAATCATGCTGATATTCACTCACGGAATGAACTTGCAGCCATCTGATTTAAAAGCTAATCGATGGTAAAATTTTCAAGTTTCATTTAGTCTTAATTTTCAAGTGAGATTTTTTTAAAACACTTCATCCGTGTGTGTTCCAATGCATTTTCAATAGTGAATTTATGCTTGGTGGAATTTCCCCCTCAACCCCCACAAGGGGGCTTTGCCCCCTTGACCACTGCAAGGGGCATTGCCCCTTGACCCCGCCGGTGGCTACCGCCCCCAGGCCCCTACTTCAATATTAAAATTATAAAAAATAAAAAATGGGGGAACTGCATCAACCAACTATGCAAATTTTTAAAGGAGAGATTCACCATTATAATTAATTGTTTTAGTGATTATTCACTAGGATTCGCCACTGTGATTATTTTTTTTTACCAATTATTCATTAAGATTCACCAGGATTTTACAATTTTTTTAATAATGTGCATAAGATTCGCCAAGGAAAATTACTATTTTTTTCAAATAAAAGGAAAGATTCGCCAGGATTTTACACCTTCGCTAAGGGGGGGATTTCTAAAAGTTATCCCTGGTTCTATTGGGCATGAAGCTCTAGAGTGAAAATTTGTGTTTTCAAAGTAAAATAGTGAGGTTTTGAGATAGTAAAGTGCGTGAAAAAGTTGTGCAATGTTATTTATTGATGAATTAAGTTTGGGAAAAGATATTTAGACCTATTTGAGGTATTGGAAAGTTTTGGTGAGGGTTGGATGTGTGATTTTCAATAACCCCTACATTATTTGGCTTAAAAGGAGGGTTTTGTGATTCGGTGCTTGGGTGAATGATTGTTTGAGGTTACATGGTGGATCTTTGTATTAACACATATAGAAGGTTGCCCAATTGAATTTTGAGTGAAAGGGAAAGCTTAAAGTAGATTCCCTTTGAAAAAGTAACCTAATTTGGGTGAAATTGAGTAGTTTGAGTGGGCAAATGATAGGAAACTTGGGGGAAGCAAATATCTTCTGTTCTTTTGATTTTTTGTAGGTATTAGTGTTGGAGGTATTTGTTGGGTTAGGAAATCCCTGGAAGATTGGTTTTTAATAAACTCCCATGTAAAGAGCAATAAATGAGGGTATCATGGTAGGGTGGTTTGGGAAACGTGTCTCTGCAAAGTAATTGTGGTATTTGAGGTTTTGTTCTCTAGTGAGTGCTTCCCAATCAAAATTTGGGTGAAAATGAATTTTTAAGGTATAGGTCCTTTGGAAAAGTGACCTATTTGGGGGTCTAAAATGGTGAAAAAGCTTGATTGCAGGGTGTTGGTCCAAAAGAGTGATATGCCCATTTGAGATATGTTTGGAATGAGTTTAATGGGTATTTGAAACCTTAAATGGTTGTGTGTTTGTTAAGAGGTTTGATATTTATGCCTTGGTTTTGGTGTTTGGACATGTACAAGGAAACTAGGTTGAAATAGTGAAGAGTTGATGAAAAAGAGTTGTTAGGGAAAAATGTTAGTTTGAGTTGGATGAACTTGTGTTTGTAATTGGTTAACCTCCCTATTATTGATCATAATACCAACTTAAATGTGCTCAATAAAGAACACAATATAACCATCATTTTTCATATCTACATTAATGCAATTTTACAAACCCTTAAACCCTAAACCCTAAACCCTCTACCCTCTACCCTCAAAACTCCCTCTCTCTCTCAACCCTACACCATCTACCCTTAAACCATAAATCATAATCCATCAACCCTAAACCTTTTACCCTTAACCCTTAATCTGTAAACTCTAAACCCTCTACCCTCTACCCTCTACCCTCTACCCTCAACCCTTAAACCCTAAACCCTAAACCCTCAACCCTCAACCCTCTACCCTCTACCCTTAACCAGGTTAAACCCTAAACCCTTAAACCATCTACCATTAAACTATAAACCCTAAACCCCTCTACCCTTTATGCTTAACCATATACCCTCTACCCTCAACACCCCCCTTCTCTCTCAACCCTACACCATCTACCCTTAAACCGTAAATCGTAATCCCTAAACCCTAAACCCTCTACCCTTAACCCTTAATCTGTAAACCCTAAACCCTAAACCCTCTACCCTCCACCCTCAACTCTCAACCCTTAAACCCTAAACCCTCAACCCTCAACCTTCAACCCTCTACCCTCTACCCTTAACTAGGTTAAACCCTAAACCCTTAAACCATCTACCCTTAAACCATAAATCTTAATCCCTAAACCCTAAACCCTCTACCTTTAACCCTTAATCCCTAAACCCTAAACCCTAAACCCTCTACTTGAGAGAGAGAGAGAGGAAAAGGTGGTGGGAGGGGGAGAGGGAGAGGGAGAAGGAGAGAGATAGAGGGAGTGAGAGAGGGAGGGAGTGATTGTGATAGGAAGAGGGGGTAGGAGGGGAAGACTTGACAAATAAAGAGAGGGAGAGGGGTAGGAAGAACATACTTGAGAGAGATAAAGAGGGAGAGGGGGTGGGAGGGAGAGACCTAAGAGAGAGAGAGAGAGAGAGACAAAGTGGGAGAGAGATAGAGGGAGTGATAGAGAGAGAGGGAGTGGGGGAGAGAGAGAGAGAGAGATACATAGAAACAGAGAGAGAGGGGGGGTATGAGGGAGAGACTTGAGA